>CAMAPF010001029.1:2500000-3700000 GCA_945859915.1 Cuscuta epithymum
CACAAGAGTCTTGAACCCTCATGTCGCACGGAAGCTTTCAGTCATGAGCCTTCAGCGTATGGCCTTCATGCCATCGCCCTCATGACCAGCGCGTGGCCTTCATGCTGTCAGCGCCTTCATCCTCGGGTTCCAACATTCATACGGAAGCCCTCAGTCATGAGCCCTCAGCGTATGGCCTTCATGTCATCGCCCTCATGACCAGCGCCTGGCCCTCATGCCAGCGCCTTCATCATCAGGTTCCAACCTTCATATGGAAGCTTTCAGTCATGAGCCCTCAGCGCATGGCCTTCATGCCATCGCCCTCATGACCAGCGTCTGGCCATCATGCCAGCTCCTTCATCATAGGGTTCCAACATTCGTACGGAAGCCCTTGGTCATGAGCCCTCAGTGCGTGGCCTTCATGCCACCGCCCTCATGACCAGCGCCTGGCCCTCATGCCAGCGCCTTCATCATCGGGTTCCAACATTCATGCGGAAGCCCTTAGTCATGAGCCCTCAGCGTGTGGCCTTCATGCCACCGCCCTCATGACTAGCACTTGGCCTTCATGTCAGCGCCTTCATCCTCGGGTTTCAACCCGCAGACGGAAGCTTTCAGTCATGAGCCCTCAGCGCATGGCCTTCATGCCATCGCCCTCATGACCAGCGTCTCGCCATCATGCTGTCAGCGCCTTCATCCTCGGGTTCCAACATTCATACGGAAGCCCTCAGTCATGAGCCCTCAGCGTATGGCCTTCATGCCATCGCCCTCATGACCAGCGCCTGGCCCTCATGCAAGCGCCTTCATCATCAGGTTCCAACCTTCATATGGAAGCCTTTGGTCATGAGCCCTCAGCGCATGGACTTCATGCCATCGCCCTCATGACCAGCGCGTGGCCTTCATGCTGTCAGCGCCTTCATCCTCGGGTTCCAACATTCCTACGGAAGCCCTCAGTCGTGAGCCCTCAGCGTATGGCCTTCATGCCATCGCCCTCATGACCAGCGCTTGGCCTTCATGTCAGCGCCTTCATCCTCGGGTTTCAACCCTCAGACGGAAGCTTTCAGTCATGAGCCCTCAGCGCATGGCCTTCATGCCATCGCCCTCATGACCAGCGTCTGGCCATCATGCCAGCTCCTTCATCATAGGGTTCCAACATTCATACGGAAGCCCTTGGTCATGAGCCCTTAGTGCGTGGCCTTCATGCCATCGCCCTCATGACCAGCGCTTGGCCTTCATGTCAGCGCCTTCATCCTCGGGTTTCAACCCTCAGACGGAAGCTTTCAGTCATGAGCCCTCAGCGCATGGCCTTCATGCCATCACCCTCATGACCAGCGTCTGGCCATCATGCCAGCTCCTTCATCATAGGGTTCCAACATTCATACGGAAGCCCTTGGTCATGAGCCCTCAGTGCGTGGCCTTCATGCCACCGCCCTCATGACCAGCGACTGGCCCTCGTGCCAGCGCCTTCATCATCGGGTTCCAACATTCATGCGGAAGCCCTTAGTCATGAGCCCTCAGCGTGTGGCCTTCATGCCACCGCCCTCATGACCAGCGCCCGGCCCTCATGTCAGTGCATCATTGGGTTCCAACATTCATGCGGAAGCCCTTGGTCATGAGCCCTCAACGCGTGTCCTTCATGCCACTGCCCTCATGACCAGCGCCTGGCCCTCATGCCAGCGCCTTCATCCTCGGGTTCCAACCTCTAAACGGAAGCCCTCGGTCATGATCCCTCAGCGCATGGCCTTCATGCCTTCGCCCCCATGACCAGCGCCTGGTCCTCATGCTAGCGCCTTCATCCTCAGGTTCTAACCATCAGACGGAAGCTCCCGCTCATGAGCCCTCAACGCGTGGCCGTCATGCCATCGCGCTCATGGCCATCACGGCAGACCCCCTGGTCTCAACATGATCATCTGTCTCACGACCGGACTCATCCCCTCACTTCATGGATGAGGACCGTTGCATGGATTTCGGGATCGGCCCGTCAGCGTCGACATCCTTGCATCACGGCAGACCCCTTGGTCTCAACGTGATAATCCCTCAGAAGACCGGCCTCATCCCCTCACTTCATGGATGAGGACCGTTGCATGGACTTTGGACTGGCCCCTCAATGCCGCCGTTCTTGCATCACGGCAGACCCCTTGGTCTCAACGTGATCGTTCATCCGATGACACGGCAGACCCCTTTGTCTCAACGTGATCATCTTTTTGAAGACCGGTCTCCTCCTCCCACTCCAAGGATGAGGACCGTTGCTGGATTTCGGACTGGCCCCTCCATGCCGCCGTTCGTGCATCACGGCAGACCCCTTGGTCTCAACGTGATCATCTTTCTGAAGACCCTCATCCTCGGCAGTACCTCTTGGTACCCCTCGGCAGTACCTCTCGGTACCCCTCGGCGGAACCTCTCGGCACCCATCGGCAGTACCTCTTGGTACCCCTCGGCAGTACCTCTCGGTACCCCTCGGCGGTACCTCTCGGTACCCCTCAGCGGCACCTCTCGGTACCCCTCAGCAGTACCTCTCGGTACCCCTCAGCAGTACCTCTTGGTACCCCTCGGCAGTACCTCTTGGTACCCCTCGGCAGTACCTCTCGGTACCCCTCGGCAGTACCTCTCGGTACCCCTCGGCAGTACCTCTTGGTACCCCTCGACAGTACCTCTCGGCCATGAAACCTCTCGCCATACATGAATCCTTCGGGTAACATTCCAACGGCTATATTGCGAAGTGGCCTCAGCCAGCACCCTTCGGCACACAGGCAACAGTTTCCTTCAGGTTCCTATGCCTTCGAGCATGCAACATTATACGCCTTTGGTTTGTCAATGTTGCACCCTCAAGTGGTCACCTCCGGCTATCATCTGTTACAACCTTCGAGGAAGCAGCAGCATAAGCCTTCAGCTTATCAATGTTGCCTTTCATCAAGTGCCCCCGAGCAAGCAGTAGTATAAGCCTTCGGCTTATCAATGTTGCACCCCCAAGTGACTGCCTCCGGCTGCAACCTATTATGGTCTTCGGTAAACAACTCTCACCAGAACCCTTCAAGAATTCAGCAGTATAAGCCTTCGGCTTGTCAATGCTGTCACTCATCAATGCATACTTGGATGATAGCCTTCGAGCAGATAGCAGTATAAGCCTTCGCCTTGTCAATGTTGCCACTCATCAATGCATACTTGGATGATAGCCTTCGAGCAGACAGCAGTATAAGCCTTCGGCTTGTCAATGTTGCCACCCCTCGGGAGCTCATCAACACATCATAACTCCTTCAGTCCGAACTTGCCTTCGACCTAAAGGAGTGAGGGACTGGGATACACCCCTCGGGAATCACACATGACTAAAAACAAAAATTCCCACATGCAAGAAATCTACAAATAACGCATGTAGCCCTCGGGTACATACACCATTACACCCTTCGGCAAAGCAGAATGTCAGAAACTTTCCACAAAGTCACTGACAATGATGAAGCAGCCTTCATCACAACACATACAGATATTATTTACGCTTCCCTCAGAAAACCCTCGACATGTGGGGGACTGAGGGAAGCCTTCGGCTAACAGCAGAAGATAAGTGATCAGTCAAAGGCACCCAACAAAACGATGAAGCTTTCGGGAGAATCAACACAATTACTCCTTTTCCCTCAAGTACCTTTCGGCAAAAGGAGTGAGGGACTCCTGATGGAGTATATGGCCCGGGAACCCCCGGCCCACAGACTCCTACTAATCTATCACAAGCCCAACAAGCCCAAGGAGCTCAGGAGGCCCAAGATTTGGCGGCCCAAGCGTCAAGAAGCCCACAGTACACACAGGGATGCCTTCGGCCTCCTTGACCGAAGGCTCCAAAACTCACAGAACCGCCACATTCGACCATGCGAAGCTACTGGGAGAAAATGACAGAAAACAGGAGCCTTCGGCACTGTGGGGCCCTCGGCACCAGGGAAGCCCTCGGCCATACATGAAGCCCTCGGCCATACATGAAGCCTTCGGCCACACAGGGAGCCTTCGGCCATACATGGAGCCTTCGGCCACATATGGAGCCTTCGGTCACACATGGAGCCTTCGACCATACATAAAGCCTTCGGCCATACATGAAGCCTTCGGCCACACAGGGAGCCTTCGGCCATACATGGAGCCTTCGGCCACATATGGAGCCTTCGGCCACACATGGAGCCTTCGACCATACATAAAGCCTTCGGCCATACATGAAGCCCTCGGCCATACATCAAGCCCTCGGCCATACATGAAGCCCTCGGCCATACATCAAGCCTTCGGCCATACATGAAGCCTTCGGCCATACATGAAGCCCTCGGCCATACATGAAGCCCTCGGCCATACATGAAGCCTTCGGCCACACAGTGCCTTCGTCCACACAAAGCCCTCGGCTACGCGAGGAGCCTTCGGCTAAACGGACTCAATCATCGAAGATTCCCTTTGGAGACAGCCAACCACCGCATTTAATGCGACGTCACATCCACCCACCGCATTTAATGTGGGGAACGTGCGATGGTCGGTGCCACCCCGATTGATGTGACCCCTCGGCCGTTGGATTACTGACACGCGTACTCTCATCACATTTATTGCTGCTATAAATAGCAGCCCATTTCTCCTTGTAAAACATCATCTGCACCTTAACTCCACACGCTGAGTTCATTTAATAAAATCGACTCTCTCTCCTCCTATTTGCTCTGACTTCTCTCTAAATTATTCCCGCGATAACCCCTCGGATAAGATACCCCCCGGGTAGACTGTCCATCACTCTACTTTATCAAGGGAGAAGGTGTGAAGAAGCAAAAGGTTGATTTTGAACTTGAAAATCTCAAGCATTTTATCAAACACCTAACCTACAATGTCAATTTTAGATAATAATGTATAAAAAGTACACAACTACGTACTTTGTGTTATGAAATAAAATGAATTTTGGGAAAGTACGAAATAATCATATCCCAGATTCATATTGCAAAAAAATGTATAAGAAATGTTTCAAAAAGTATTAAAAAACCAAAATATAAAAGAAAAACAACACATATTAATAATATTCTCACCCTCATTAGGTTTTGCCTTGCTCTGGAATCAAGCTGAAAGTTTAAAATCTTATTAGACCTACTAAATAAAAAACTTTATGGAGTGTATTTTTAAAAGAAATTCATAACTTGAAGGATTCCTGTGCTATCAAGATCACCATTTCTCATGGCTACTATGAACTGTAAGAATCAACCACACAAACGGGTGCTTATTTATAAATCATTGTAAACTTGGTCTGTTTCTAAATCACTAATGTTCAAAATCTGAAATTATCTTGAGAAAAACAATTAATTCAATTCATCCACATAAATGCATAACCACACTAGCGAATCCCAAAAATGGCAAAATCCCAGCAAAACTATACATGTTTTCCTCTAGTAGAGGCAAGAATCGAACAAGGACACAAGGTAGAAAACTTTTGTAATGATGAAACAGTTCTGGGAATTCCTCTACTGTAATGGCCCTGATTGCATTGGTAGCTTGAATTCTTCTTAAAACACATATCAAGAATACTTTTACCAAAAACCAACATAACATAATGGGCTAGATGAATTTATAGACGGGGCTTAAATGAGGGAAACAACGTTTTTATCTTCATTTTTAAAAATTATTCTAGTTTGAAAAGAAAATCACAAACTATTAATTAATTTGGTTCATAAAGCGAAACTCAACCATTTTTTCCAAATTTTACCTTAAACAAACGGGCTCCACATGTGAAACATAAGTAAATAAGATATGACATCAAATAATGATATGATATCCAATCCCAACTTATTGGTAAAAAGGAAAAACTCTCTTCTACTTCTGAAATTAAGAATAGAATGTTTTGTTCACACGATATGATGCTATTATGCTTTGCCTATATAACAAGACCAATATCCACAGGAGAAGAAATGAAGTTACTAGTACGGTGCGGTCACAGCGCGCGGCGGAGCCAGCGGTTTATTTGAGTGGTGTCAATTTTTAAACTACATATTACTTCATGTACATATTTAAACTCCCTTTCTTTGTCTTGAATAAATAATCTAGTGCATCAGTAATTGAAAATGAGTAAAATGTATTAATCATGATTAGACTTTACTTCATGTAAATTTAATACATGGATTTAATTTTTTTTCAAAAAATTACTGGAATAAAAATATTTTGTTGAATACAAAGATTTAGAGATTTAATGCTTAGTTGTTTTATATTGGGTCAGGCCTAGTCCCCAAATACCTTTTTTTTTTTTTTCTGTTTGATGTATTTGTGCGGATGTATACCTCCCGAAGGGAGACTTTTGGTCTAGCCTCCTCTCATTTTGTATTTATTTTACATTATTAATAAAATTTAGTAAATGTTCTTTGGCATTTAGCCCACTGACTTAGGTGCGTTGGCCTTCCGGGTTTAAACATAAATTTTTATGACTAATGTTACTACTATATACAGTAAATCTACTTAACAGGTCACATTTTTTTGTAAATAATTTTTTATTTTAGTTATAAATTTGTAACTATTTCATATATACTACATCCGTTCTTTTTTAATTGCAACATTAGACTTTTTGCACTATTCACATATTCTACTTTGATTATACTTTATTAATTAATGTATTGCAAATTTAATTTTTAAAAAATATCCTTATATTCTTCTCATTCTAAATTTTCAAAATATGAATTTTTTAATTTTTTTACTAATAAGAAATGATAGATATTAATGGTCAAACTTGTGAGTGGACAAACGTGAAATGTTGACTGTTGTAATTAAAAGGGAACGGAGGAAGTATTATACTTTGACCCTCATTTTGTTTATATATAGGTGGTGTCAATTTATTGTTTTCAAAATATACCTCTACATATATAATTACAAAAAATATTTGAGTGGTGTCAATTGACTATCATTCTATTTATATAGATGGTGTGAAATTAATTTTTGAAGATATAACTCTATGTATATAACTACAAAAAAATGAGTGGTGTCAATTGACACCACATTCTTATATGTGGCTCCGCCACTACGGTGCAGAGGTACACAAATCATAAATTTAAGTTTTATCGCAGCATTCAAACAAATAGAAGACGAAGTTAAAGATAAATATTACTAACCTTGCAAAGAAGCTAAGTAGAAAATAAAATTAGATTGAGATGAAGCTAGAAAGAGAAGAGGAACCATATGAAGCTCGAAGGAGGAAGGACACCAGCCCAGCTACCACTGTTCGCTGTATTGCCGATTGAGTCACCCGTTGTAGCAGGTTGAGTCGCCCTTCTCGCTGACTAAGCCTCCCTCTAACCGTATAATCCATTAAAATTATCATGAATAACAAATACATGATATCCATTAAAAACATATACAATACAAGTTAATTGGTTTAAAGATAATCCAGAGAACCCAATAAACGTATATCACTAGTGATGTGATACAAGCTTTTCATTAAATTCTTAATATTCCGTATATTTTTAAAAACCGAATAAATTCGAATCGAACTAAAAAAAATCAATAAATTTTTATTATATTTCCAAAAGATAACATTGAATCGAATCAAACTGAAATATAGTATAATTGTTCTTAGGTCACAGACGGAGGCAAATTGCATGATGTAAATGTGACTGCTGGGTGGAGGAGATCGATGGCCATTGTTGTGCTCTCCAGATGTGTGTGGTGCAAAGAAAGAAGGTGTGATGTTCCAGATCTGCAATGCGAAGAAGTCTCCAGATGGTTCCCGTGACGGACCGGGCTGAAAAGTGGTTTATTTCGGGTCACTTTTGGTCCAACAAAAAAATGGTCATGTTTTTGTCTACTTAAAGTCCATAAGTGATATTTTTGCCATTCTTTCAACAGATTATTGTGAGACAGACGAAAAAGAAAATTTGAAAATTAATTCGGGGTTGAGCGAGTATATATAATTCTCTATTAATAAAAAATAGATTTTGAAAATTTACTATGAGACATATTTAAAAAATATTTTAAAAATAATAATTTATTAATATATCAACAAATAAAGCGTTGTTAAAGTAAAGCATATGAATAGTGTAAAATTCAACATGTTGCACTTATTTAAAAAGAGAGAAAGTGTGTCCTAATTTTAGGACCAAAATATTCTAGATTCACTTCTTTAATAGAGTACAAGGTGAAATTAGAAGAAAAAACATTAAATATAGGGAAAGTTCCTAAAATGGGATAAAAAACGTTTGTAAATTCCAAAATGGGACTGTCATGTTTTTATTCCCAAAATAGGAGTTATTACTGTCAAGTTTAGAAAATACTGTCATGTTTAAAGTCTGGTACTGCCAAAACATGACAGTAATTAGTCCCATTTTGGGAATTAAAAATATGACAGTCCCATTTTGGAATTTACAAACGTTTTTAGTCCTATTTAGAATAAATTCTCTTAAATATAATGTCAGATTCGATATAAATAGTGTTATACATATATGAATATACTCCCTCCGTCCCCCTAACTTTATCCCATTTTACCTTTTTCGTCTGTCCCATTAAGTTTGTCTCATACCATATTTGGTAATATTTGGGTGATTACAATTCATTCTTACTTTATTCACACTTTATCAATCCAATACCAACCACACAATTCTACTTTTTCTTAAAAATTGTGCCACACTCCCTTGTCTCAAACATAGTGGGACGGATGTAGTAACTAGTAACCATGAATGCATTTAATAGTTGCCATTTGCCATTTCCGTTAAGTGGTTCACGTAACAAGGGGTTTATTGCCCAACTTTTACTGATTCTAAAGCTTTTTGTTCCAAAAAAGAGTTTGAGGGCATCAATGCCCTTTTGTAACAACTTCAAGGTTTTTTTTTGTCACTTTTCCCTTTGATTTAGTCTGTTTAGTATACAAGATGTTCTGACTAAATAGTATCGAAAGCTACTTCTCAGATGCTACTCATTGTAACTTCTCAAAAAAGATAAAAAAAAAGGTTATTAAAAATTGTTTTGTGAAACATACAACTAAAAAATTTTAAAGATTTTGAAATAGTACGTAGTATAAAAGCTACTACGTATAAGATAGATACTTGTATCCATCAAACATGCAACTTTATGGGTGTGTTTTCATATTTACAACTTTCCAAATGTACGTATTAGAATATGGAAAAAGTTGTTTGTACACATAAGTTGTACATATTTTGTGTATACTCCATTATTGTCTAAGTGCTCATGTAACTCGTTCAGAAGTTGCATGTGTACATAGGCAACTAGTAGTGTGTACACAAAACATCATCATCATCATCATTATAGAAATGGAAATTATTATTATTATAGAAATGGAATTTTATTAGAATAAAAATGTTGAAAATTACAAAGAACAAGTAGGGAGCCTAGCAACAAGTTGAGTTCCAACACCTTTGAATAGTTAAACCAATCCTATTATTATTATTATTATTATTATTATTATTATTATTATTATTATTATTATTATTATTATTATTATTATTATTATTATTATTATTATTATTATTATTATTATTATTATTATTATTATTATTATTATTATTATTATTATTATTATTATTATTATTATTATTATTATTATTATTATTATTATTATTATTATTATTATTATTATTATTATTATTATTATTATTATTATTATTATTATTATTATTATTATTATTATTATTATTATTATTATTATTATTATTATTATTATTATTATTATTATTATTATTATTATTATTATTATTATTATTAGTATTATTATTAGTATTGTTGTTGTTGTTGTTGTTATATTAGTATTGTTATAATTTTTATCACTCGACTACTTTCCGAATCTAGTTTTAGAAAATTAAGGATGCTTAAATCGGGTTGATTTCAGTCTCATGTCAGATTAGACCAATTACACATACCGTTTATCATAAAAGATCAAGCGAGGCCAGACTTTAAAAGTGATAATAATACACATAAAATGAACATATGCATGAACAGACCGAACCATGTGTCGATAAGTGAAAGAAGATATGATGATAAATTTGATTAAAAAAATTATGATGCCACCCGCAAAATAAAAATAAAAATTATGATGCCCTTAATTCCCTGAACATATGTGGCCTAGAGTTCTATTTTGTTCACCCCTTCATGGTTCATGGAGGGTGAACTATCACCCCCTCCCTCCAACACATGACACTTGGCAAAACTTTTAAATTTTGCAATTGTAATGCCAAGTGTCATGTGTTGGAGGGAGGGGGTGATGTTCACCCTCCATGAAGGGGGTGAACAAAATAGAACTTAGCCAGTGGATATGTGTGCCCTCATTACTGTCATGCAATCATGCATGTTTATTCTCATTCCCTATTCATTGGCGTAGATTATACCGTGGGATCGACCCACCGTGCGCAGGGTGTGCCGATCCCTAAGCGGCACCGTTTTATTTAAAAAAAAATCGAACTTCTTCCTTCCCAACTTTTCGGCAGGCCGTTTCTCCGCAGATTCAATTTAGGGACATGGAAAATCATTGGAGCCCCCGTTGGATGTATCTAGATTCGTGCAGCTCAAATCCCCAACCAATCAAAAAAAGTTCTCTCTTCGCTTCTTTGAATCGTGAATTGACACCCCCAGCCCTGAAGAGAAAGCTCGGTTAGCTGCTGAAGAATAGTGCTCTTTGATTTTGTGGAAAGAATTAGGGAAGGGAAGCTTACTGCTTTTTTATGGAGTAATTGGTTTGGATGCGTATGGTGATATGGAGTAATTGGTTGATATGTATATTAATTAATACATGGAATTACATATTTTTATATGTGAGTTACATTTTTTAAAGTTACATCTTTTTAGAAGTGAGTTACATCTTCTGAAGCGCGAGTTACATTTGTAATAACATGAGTTACATGAATAAAAAATCTGGTATTCAAACAAAAAAAATGATTTTTTTAAAAATCCTTTATCAGGTCATGATATTAAAAACCAAACATATTTAAGATTTACATAAAGTAATTGTGCAATTAAACTCTCTTTTTCATTGTTTACATTGAAAAAGAGAGTTACATTTCGAATGAACTTGAGTTACATTGATCAATAACGTGAGTTACATATCTTTACACGCGAGTTACATCATTCATACTATTGGGCCAAAAAATAGTTATTGTACACGCGTGTACTGTTCACGCGTTACTGTTCACGCGAAATTTTTTTAAAAAAATTGTGCAAAACTACGTCGTTTTGGGTGTGGGAGCACGGTGCTCACCGTGGGGTGATACCACGGTATACGAACTGATTCATTGGTATCTTTTGTGACGCCAAAGATTAAACTAAAAGTGAATGGCTAACTGTGATTTGTTCATCGATGACAAAGACCGTAAGTCCGTAATGAACTAGACGAGAAACAAATCGTATTGGAACTTCCTCCAACTGTATGGATAAGAGAAGCAAGAACTAGAACTTTGTCTTTACACATCCTTCATTACTACCATAATTTTGTCCTGCTTTGAATTGATATGTTTATATTAAGATGATAAATGTTCATTACTACCTAATGCAACTTTTCTCTCGAATAAAATCACTGATAAATGTTCATTACTACCTAATGCAACTTTTCTCTCGAATGAAATCACTGAAAGTTTGGGACTTTGGGACAATCTAAAAACGAGAAGAAAATTACTGCACTATACATTGGTGTTTCAATGATTCGTTACATTTTTACTAGAGCCTAAAAGCGTACCAACTGAATGTTAGCGGAGAGCGAAAGACTATTGCTACAGGTATACAAATACAAAAAGTTCACCTAAGCTCAAACAGAAGATTATATAAGAAAACAGACATGGTTCATTCGTCTGAACTAGAAGACGTGTCTTTTGTAGCCGGAGAGGTCATAGCGCATTCCATCTCATCATCTTCACTAAATGTGATTTCATCATCACTAGAGTTGGATGAGGGTGAAGAAGAAGTTTCGTCATCATCGTCATCACTGACCACCCCAGTCCGATGATGCCTTCTTCTAACATCATTTTTTATCCCTCTTCCCCTCCGTAGAGCAAGACGCCTTCGCTTCCTGGCTTTCCTCTTACCTTTGGGGAACTCTTCCTGCTGTGACTCCAAAATCTTGCTAGCGTTTCCATCTTCGATCTCATCATCCAACTCATTGCTCTGGGAATTGCGCCTCTTTCTACTTGTGCTTGTCTGACAAAAAAATGATTAAAATTATTCATCAATCATCACAGTTATTTTGCTCATTTCCCTTTACAACTAAAATGGCTGACTTTTGAAAGACAAACCTTGGGACCACCCTTGGGACCACGATCAACAAGGCGTGCCCATTCACTTCGGTTTCGAAGGCAATCAAGAACTGCCTGAGAGTGACTTGAGTAGGCGTAACGCTCTCCGTTGTGTTTCCTCAAGTGTGGCCAGTGCTGCATAAGACATGTATATATAAGCACACTTACTGTCTCCGGATTACAGTTAATAAAATAAAATAATTTAAGAGTAACTCACAAAAGAGAAATGATATATTCATGAAGCAACCATACCGGCAGAACAGCATTGCAGAGTTCTTCATATCTCATCCGTTCACCTTTGCTCATTATCTCAGCAATCAAACCTATGATGTCGATGGAAAAATTGACATTAATAAAAAAAATCATCTCCATCATTTCCAATGGAGTCAAAGACACTATTTTTTGGCTTGGGAATTGAATAAAGCAAAATGGCGCACTAAACTGTCTACGCTTCTTTGTCAGTCCATGCAATTTTGGACGAGATTTTCATTATGGGTCATTCAGAACCAGTCTCTTTGTTCTTTAGTACAGGGGTAAGACTGCGTACATCCGACCCCCCTTACCTCACCGTAGGTGGGAGCCTTTGCGGCACTGGGGTAATGTTGTTGTTGTAATAAAAAACCATTAGTGTGAACTTGCAGAGATATACTTTTAATGAAAGAAAAACCTGGTAATGTGCGAGGAGAATGCCGGCCAGAAACTCTAGCATCATCGTCATCACCAATGGTATTTCTCTGTGATTTATGAGAAGACATGTTAGGTTCTTTGGCTTCATGGGAGGAAGGAACATCATTACTCCCAGCTACAGCTGATGATGAAGGGCTAGTAGTCTTCTTCACAGAAATCACACTTTTTGAAGAACGGGAGTCTGTTTCTCGCTTGCCATGATTAGTATCTTGTCTTTTATAACCAGGAGGAGTTAATCCCTCCCTTTTTTTAGTAGATTCATCTGCGTCCTCTCGAGAATTGATGGAACCATCTTTGCCCAAATCCTTTCTTTTTCTAGATGACTGTTAAGTAAAAAAAATGGGAGGGTGAGGGTAAATAAGATAAAGCCAGTGCAGTAATGCCAAACTAGAAAGTGCTTCAGCAGCATACCAAGTCGTGATCTTTTCCTCCACTAGATACTCGCTTCGTTAGCATACTTGTAGTTGCTGGGGAAGTTAATGTAGGTAAACTACCAGCATGACGCATACGTGGGACCCGAGGAACTCTAGGAGAGCTATTGAGTTGTTGATGCAAAAGTAATGCAAGCTGCTTACAAAAAGACATAGGTTGTAAGGCTATTATTGATTTAATTTAGGGTATGTTTGGATCACAGAAACTGCAAGGGAAAGGAGAGAAACAAAGAAAGTTTATTCTCTTATGTATATCCTTATTTTGAACTATGTAACATACTCCCTCCGTATTTTAAAGTTTACTACACCTTCTTTTTTTGGATGTATTTAAAATTTTGCTACACTTTCCATTTTTGATAAGTTTTTCCTTTAAAAATACTCAATTACCCTTACTTTTCCTACTTTTTATCTTCTTTTTAATACTTTTTCACTTTCTCTCCTACTTTTTGTAAACTATTCATTACTCCTACTATTTCACCCTTAAATGTCGTGTCCAACCCTATTGTAGAGAACTTTCAAATACGGAGGGAGTAGTAAATTTCTTCTTTTTTTAAAACACATGTGTTAGATTTTTGTTGATAATATAATAGAACAAAAATACATGAAAAGAGTTTGAACAAATATCTAAATTTAATTTATTATGTTCAAGTCTAGGTGTTATTTCCCCCCATATTCCCTCCCATTCTTATTATCCTCCCAAATCCATGTCTTCTTTCCATAGTATTTTTCAAGTTCCAGACAAACCCTTAAGCTATGTTTGGATCCCAGAAAATGCTAGGGAAATAACATAAAAGTGTAAGGAAAGTTATTTTCTAATCCTCAGTATTACCTAAGAAAATGCATTTATATAATAGACATAAATTTTAAAGATGAATTTGAACAAATAATAAATATATTGAGTTTAAAACAATGTCCTCAATATTTTATTTCCTTCCAAATATTTTCTACAGTATTCTTTCTATGTTATTGCCCTAGCATTTTCAGAGTTCCAAATGGACCCTTACATTGCAGTGATGAAGGATAGCCATATGTTTTTCTTACCTCTTCATCGCTCAGCACAGCTGTAGAGGATGTCACTGTTGGAGGATGCATCACAGTTCCACTTGCTTTGAATGAAGAAGGTTGACTTCCTGACTGGTTCACCTTTTCACCTTTTTGGGGTAAATTTGTGACTGAGGGTTTATTCTGTATGCTTGATGCCTCTTCACTTTGCAACGAACTGGAAGACTCACCAGAGCCTGAATTAGCAGACATATTTCTCACCGAAATGCTTCTATGCGACGAATGAGGCATGAGATCCTTTGAATCGGACAAGGCCTTCCTCTTAGAAGAAGAAATATATGTGATCTTGCTCATTTGGTGTTTTGAGGCAGAACCAACCGAAGGCTTTGGCAACTCGCTTGCCACTCTTGATATTTCATGCCCTTCTTCATCTTCAACCACATTGATTGTGGTATCCTCCCTTTTATTGCTAAGATTATTGTCAGGAATTCCCTTCTGCACGCCATTAGAAGATATGCAGCTCTCAGAAGCAGAAGGTTTGAGAATTAAAGTTGAAGAAGATTTCCCCATAGTTACTCTTACTTTACGCTGACTTGGAGCACTCCCTACACTAGTAGTTGTTGCACTAATTTTAGCTGCTGAATCTACAGCACGTTGTGTACTACAATGTTTAAGTTGCCCTGATGAATTCTTTGATCTCTCAGCACCTTCAGATAATGTTGATTCTTGATTAGATGGGAAAGTATCACGAGATAACCCATCAGCATTTTTCATTCTATTATAATCAAGAATTGAGCTACTACTGTCAACATTCTGCGCTTTATGAGATCTATCTTGAGAATTAACAGCAAGAGCGTCAGCTTTTACCTTAACACTTTCACACAATTGAACTTTAGAAGTGTCTATATGATGAGGTGAGGATCTTGTTCTTTCTAATGTTGCATCACATGAATATGAACGATGGATATCAATGTCTCCACGAGCATCATCAGCTTTAAAATTAATTTCAGGCACTGAAGAGCAATACGTGTTGTTATCACCAGTCAAATCATGACAATTTTGAAGACTCTTAACTCCAAAATCATCACTTACATTGGCTTTTGTAATAGACACCGACTTATGCAATTCAACCTTGGCACTAATTGTTGAAGCCTCTCTATGAACAGAAACATCCTAACCATGACGAGCAATTATAAGCAAGAAGAATGACAGGAAAGCAACAGTGTTCTTAAAGAATAACCAATGAAAATAAAGGTTACCAAAGGATTCACCAAGAAAGCAATAGTTCAGCTTAATAGAAACTACCTCCGCCCCCAAAAAATCTGTTTCTGCCACTTACAACCAATGATTGAAAGATATCTCATACTAACCAATATTTTGTGGATATTTCTGTTCTTCAATAAAGGAGGCAAGCCAATATTTTTCATTCTTCAACATCAAATAAAGAAAAAAACAAAACACTCTGATACATATAGATACTTATCTAGTGGAAAAATAGATGAGTATCAACAGTATAAATAAAAAAAGAGTATAAAATATCGTGAGCTTCAATTAGTATCGAGAAAATGGCGGGATGCCGGGATATATCGCGGAAATATCACAGAAAGGAAACTTTCAGGCAAATATTGAATATATCAGGATATTGAATACATGCTAATGGTATATTATTTTGACCCAAGATGCACTTTTTAAAATCCTAATGAAATGCTTACAGGTATCACCATTTGATTCCAAGATTAATTAATCAATATCAGGAATTACAAATAAATCATTTTACAATACATTCAACATCAGGTACTCATTTATTTTGAACATATCTATAGTTATAAAACTTCTAATATATTTTACTATCAATACATTGGTAATTAAGAAGTCATTTGTCAATGGTTCATAAATCTTAAGAATTAAAATCTATATAAACACAAAAAATGATATTTATTTTTCAAATATTTTATCATTTTACTTTTTTGATACAAATGTATATCGATAATTCTATAAAAGTATCATTTCAACCTTGAGTACAATGGTACAACTACTACAAATCATCAATTTTAGCAATTTAACAATGCTTTAAATGTATATGTTGGACAAATAAAAGTTAGCATATGTAACTTGATACAGACACTACTTTTTCCAAGAAAAATAAATAAATATAGTGAGAACTAGTAACTTCTGTTCAAGTAGGACTCTTTTTAGGGAACAGCATGTCTCCAAATACGACTCTTTTTGGGATGGATAGAACATATCCAGAGAGAAGTACCATCATCATAGCCATACAAAACTAAGATCAAGAATTATCTTAACCCATACCTCCTCTTTAATAGGTAACTGAACAGATTTGCTGAACTCTAAGAAGGATGCTGCAATTCCATCTTTTGTTTCCCTTTGTGAGTTCTGAATCTTTGAAACACCAGGATTTTCACTCTGTTCTTGGGGAAGTGTTTCACTTGAAGAATAATGTTTTGAACCATCAGGACATATTTTTGAATGATGCTCAGTTGAATTTAGAGTGCTTCTACGATTACCATAGTCATTATCCAATCTTTGAGAATCTTCTACCAGGTGATCAATGGGCACAGTGACTTCCAAACTTCCGCTGCTTGTTCTGTTAGAATCCGTATGGACAACTTTAGAGCCTCTACCGTCATAAAATTGCATTTCTTTCTCTCCATTTAAAGTTTTGCAAGCTAAGATAACAAGAACAATCAAAGCCAAAAGAAAACCTTAAGTCAAACAGGTTTTCATAAATTAAAGATGTAATAATTGCATAGGACAGCTATATTATGATGTCAATAAAACTACAACCTGCAAGTTTACGCAATGGCTGCAGAAGAAGTAAATACAAAATATATAGAATGTGAAATTAAAATTTCACCTGTCCTGACTGACGAGCCTTTGTTCTTACAGTATCCTTTATCAGCAACTTGACCCTTCTTTTTCTTCTTTCTCCCTTGATCTTTATCTATCTTCAATCCTGTGTGCTTGCGCTTTGCATGGTGAATCACAATGGGAAGCAGTGAATTGGTAACCTTCTTCACATTTGTATTCAACCAATCTGAACCATCCAGCCTTTTTATCTGTTTTGAGGGCAGTGATATGTCACATTTCCCATCCTTGAAATCACTTTTTCCCACATTTGAGTTGGACACAGGTGCCAGAAAATTATTTTCCTTTGATAAGGAAAAAAGAACACCAGCGCCATTATTATCAGCAGTGGTTTGATTATTTACATCACCTTTCTTATCATTATCTTCATCATCTACTTCAGTGTCCCAATGGGAGAACTCTCTATACTGAAAGTTAAACTTCTTGGGCACATATCCAGTACATTTCCACAGCTGAGGACCAAAAATAGATGAGACCCCGGCAGGAAATAAAGCTGGATCACCTCCTGGGATCCCTTGCACATGAACCTTGTCCTCCATGGGCAACCCTGTCCAGAGCCTGAAAGGCCTTTGAGAAGACGGTAAGCTTGGATTGAATGGATTATCCATATTCAAAGTCTTAGTTGGCAATTCCACTAGGAGCTGGGCAACTTCAGTTTCCTCACTATCATTCCTACAGTTCATATTCTTACACTTATCACAAGCAAACACCTTCTCACTCTTGACATATCCCACACACCGTGTGTGCACCCACACCCCACAATCATCACAATTCACCATCTCTTCTCCATCGTCAAAATTCACCCCACACACACAGTCCACAGTCCACGAACCATCACCCCAGTCGTCCTGCTGATTCGGCATAGTCATCCCATGCGATCGGCTCTTCATTCTCTAACCCTAATTGAAACAAAAGCCTTAACTAACCAGTAACCACGGTCCTCACTAATGGTTCATGCTCAAGTTAAATCACATATTCGGAAATTTTGGCACCATTCAAATAGATTGGAGAAAAAGAAGCAAAACAACCCCCAACTGTAGAATTCCTAAAAATTAAACTCATATAACGCGGAAAATCGTCAATACAGTTTTATGATGCGTACCAAATACACTAAATTCCGTCACTGTGGTTTTCCGCAGGGGCGCTGGGGAAGCAAAGGAAGGCGCTATGATGGAAGCTGTTTGATACTCAGACTACCGGCAGTGAAAGGGGCTAGGCGGGAAGCCGAATGTTTTACTCTGAAGATTGCTTTTGTCCTATGATGACAACTCTGAAAGAGGGAGAGACCAGTCGGAATCGAAAAGGGTTGTTAAATTCGGCGTGTGGGCATATATTTGGCGTCCGATGACATCTAAGAAACTATGCTTTGTTTGGCAGAGAGATAAGAAAATACAAAAATGCTACTAGTATACAGCTAGGGCCTGTTTGTACAATTGTACGTATAAAAGCTTCAAAAAAAAATTCAAGGACCCGCTTAGGAACAGGGCCTCTTTACTAACAGAAATATTTTCCGGTTTTTTACTTCTGTTTTTTGTTCTCCAATTTTCTGTTTTTATTTTTCAGTTTTTCTATCTCCAATTTTTTGTTTCTATTTTTTAGTTTTCCATTTTCAAATATGAAAACATCTTCATCAATTTTTTCACCCAGTTCTCCAATTTCACACCCTTGACCCCTACCCCTACCCTTACCACGATCTTACACTCTACCCATACTCCCCCACAACCCCTTCATATCCACCCATACCTACTCGTAGGTGTCGGGGTAGTGGGTAGGGGTGGGGTAAGGGGTATGGTCGGGGTGGGGTGGGAAGGTCTAGGGGTAGGGGTTTGGGTGGGGGGTAGTGGGTGGGTTAGGGTCGTGGTTAGGGGTAATGCTGGGGTAGGGTTGGGGTAAGGTAGGGGTAGGAGTTTGGGATAGGATGACGGTAGGGTGGGGCCGGGACCAGGATGGGACCGAGGTAGGGAAGGGGTAGGGTGGGGGGTAGGATGGCGGTAGGGGTAGTGGGTAGGGTTGAGGTTGGGATACGGTAGGGCTAGGGTAGGGAGTTGGGATAGGTTGGCGGTAGGGTGGGCCCGGGATCCAAGTGGGGCCGAGGTAGGGGAAGGGTCGGGTGGGGGTAGGATGGCGGTGGGGGTAGGATGGCGGAAGGGTGGGGGTAGGATGGCGGTACGAGGGTGGGGGTAGGATGGCGGTGGGGTGGGGCCGATGTAGGGGGCATGTGGTAAGGGGTAAGGTAGGGGTGGGGGTAGGGTAGGGTGGGTCAGGGTGGGGTCGAGGTGGTAGGGGGTGGCGGTTTGGTAGGGTGGATCGGGGTGGGGCCAAGCTAGGGACATGTGGTAGGGGTTGGGTGAGTAGGGTAGGGTAGGGGTAAGGGTTAAGGTACGAGGATGGAGGTACTGGAATGGAATCGACATCGGAGCGGGACCGGATCCACCACTAGATGTAAGTATGCAAATTCATTGCAGCGACACTGTAGCATCTGCGTTTTCCAAATTTGGAAAACTAGTAAAAGCCACTTCTCCAAATCATTAAGGAAAAGAGAGACATGTCTCATTTTTTTCGTTTTGGAAAACGATTTGGTAAACACATTTTTCTTTTTTCCTTTCTCCAATTTTCCAGCAAATTCTTTGGTAAACACGTTTCCTGTTTTCTGTTTTCCAGTTTTCCAGTTTTCTGGAAAACTGGAAAATATCTCTGTTAATAAACAGGCCCCTACATTTTCCAGTTTTCTTTTTTGTTCTCCGATTTTTCAGTTTTCTGTTTTGACTTTCCAGTTTTTCTCTTCAATTTTCTGTTTAAAATTTTCAGTTTATCATTTTCAAATTTGAAAACATGTTCGTCAACTTTTTTCACCCGGTTTTGGGACCGACCGGAAGATCGAAAGTACGATCCTGGTTTAAATTGAACCTAGTACAACCCAAGTAGGGTACCCCGTTCCGTGTATATGAAAAGTTCAAATCAAAACCGGCTCATCTCGATCGGTCCCAACAACTAGTTTGGTTAATTCTTTTCCTTTTTTCCTATTGGTTGGCAACTCAACGTTTCTTTTGAATTTCCCTTTGAAAAAATGATTTAAAAAATGGGAACCGAACTGTCGGGTCGTCAACCGGATCAGACAGGGACCGTCGAGTCGTTGACCGGACCATATCGGGATGACCCGACCGTCGACCGGACCAGATAGGGATCACGGAGTCGTTGATCGGACAGGACAGGGGCAACCGGTTCATTGACCGGGTCGGACATGGATCGCCAGTCGTTGACCGAACCAGATCGGAGATGAGACCGGAGTGGGACCGGGTCCACCACTAAGCGTAAGTATGAAAACTCATTGCAACAAAACTGCAACATCTACGTATTTCAAATTTGGAAAACTAGTAAACTCTCTTCTCCAATTCATCAAGGGAAACAGAGACATATCTCATTTTTTCGTTTTCGGGAAATGATTTGGTAAACTTATTTTCATGTTTTCCTTTCTCCAGTTTTCAAGCAATTTTTTCAGTAAACATGTTTTATGTTTTCCTTTTTCAATTTTCCCATTTCTCAGAAAATTGAAAAATATCTTTGTTAGTAAACAAGCCATAACTCTTCTCTTTCTTTGATTTTTCTAGAGATGACAATTGTGACCGATATGATAGATATGTGCACTGAATCGCTCCGATCAGACGGGGAAAACCGTATTGACTGAGTAACGGGTAAGGGGAGGAATAATCGTTTTATTTTTATAGGTAATGGGGTGATAATGATTTTATACATGTCCGCTCCATTAGTTACCCCGTACCCACCCGGATTGTTTTTAATTATATTTTGATTACATTCCTTCACAATCCGTAGTATTTGTCCCATACCTAAAAAGATGAGATCTTTACCTCTCTATTATATAGGTGGATGCAATGTACTCACTAAATTGTATGAATGAAAGCCCATAAAGACTTGAGACTCTTTTTGGTTATTATCTTGTTTTTTTTCTCGTTTGATTGTTCTTTTTAGTATAAGTGTTTTGATTTGTGTCACCTTCTTCCTCGATTTGTAGATGCACGAGACTTTTAGGTTGCATCTCACGGCTAGTCACCTAGACGTCCCCAATCTCCGCCTTTTAAAACATTGATTTCATATTAAAATATTAATAACCCCGTTAGGGAATGGTTACCCGCGATAATCCCTGATACCCGTTGGGGTGGTTGGGGCGGTTATGATTTAGAAAAAAATTACTTATTGAATAATGTGACAGTTACGAGGCAGGAAAATTATTCAACAACGCGATTATGATTATATGTATAATCGTCACCGACTCACATCTCTACTTTTACCCCTTCTCATATGTCACTTGACTCTCTCTCTCTCTACCTTTTGTAGGACTCTTCGCCTCTTCCTCCTCTCATATTTCGCTAATTTCTCCACTCTTTTTATCCATCTTCCAATTTAATTATTATACACAAGAATGTATTGAAATATTCTCTCTATGATAGACCATTATAATCCTCTCAAAGTTCTATTTCGATTTTTCCATAAGCATTTTGGGTTTTTTATTTACTTCTCCAACGAGAATTTGAGATAGCGACATTTATACATCGTCTAGAATTATGACACTAATGTATCATTTGTGTCGGCGATACATCGTGCGATACAAGAACAGTCATGTGTCGGCGAATTATGACACTAATGTATCTTCTGAGATAGCGGCATTTATACATCAGAACAACTTGTGATACTAATACATCACAAAATTTAATGATACTTCATCATCATAGATTTTTATGATACTTTAATGTCACTTGGTTAGTTTTGTTTACTGGACCTATTGTAGCTCTAGTAGAAACCTAATTTACCAGTGAGTATTTACTTTATTCATCAATATAATAACATCCAAAAATCAATTGATACCAAAAACACATACATTTAAGATATGATAATTAGTAACACTTCACCCTCTTGTTCATTTACATTTCCTACCGCTGGATAAAAGATGTAACAAAATTATAGCAACATTTCCACAAAAAAACAGCCATACAATTCTTGCAAAAAAAAAAACGGCTATAGAATTCAGCAAAAAAAACCACTACCAAGCATCATTGAAGATGCTAAGATACAAACAACCAAGTCACATTCCCAATAAGTACCAATAATGTTTAGTTATCAAAAGTGTGACCAGCCTCTACATTCTACAGACCATTCTAACCGCCATCAATAATATAATCTGAAATGCATCTTCCCGTGCATATCATCAAGCCTTTGTAGGAATCGCTTGCACACTGGATATCAACCAAAATATACTATTGCATCCATATACTATGAAACTTATTTTCTGTAGATTTTTGTTTTTTTTTTTAGATTTTTTTACCCCAGGGGCGTCGGGGGGGGGGGGGGATGTAAGTATAAAAAAATTATTGGGCTGATCATTGGGCTTCAGTAGATATATATATTTGGGGAAGTGTAGAATGTATGCTATAGTAGTGTTGTTTTTTGTATATTTAATTTGCACATGATAGTTGTTAATCCATACCATTGAATATTAATTTTCATTTATGTTAAATCATTTTGATAAAAAATGTACGCATGGAAGTGCACACCGACATGACGAAAGTGCAGCATAATGTGTAGAAAGTACAAGCTTATAACATATAAACGTGCAATTTATAAAAGTTCACTGTAATGATGCATACTGGTGGTGAAGTAAATGCACTCTATTTTATTTGTAAATGTAAATATTGATTTGCACGAAATATGCACGAAAATGCACTCATCTATACATTTGAAACACACATTATTTTCAAACCTCTTATTATTGAATGTGCACTGCAATAAAAGGGATGTGCGCTGCAATAAAAAATAACGTGCATGGCAACGAAATTAACCTTTAATTATGTTATCATACATTTTTTGTAATAAACAATGCAAGTCAAATTCTTATTGTAAAATAACTGCACTTTTATAATTAGTAATGTCTCGCTTTTTTATTAAAAAAGAGATATGCATTTAATCAAACATTAAAATGCATTATAAAAAAATATAATGTCATCAATGCACTCATAAATTGATGCTTCAGAAAGAAAATGATTCAAACTAGCTATATTATTAATTTTCGAAAGTCAAATATGGTTGAGTAATAAAACTAATGGTGCATGAAACTATGAACAAAAGAGCATTTGATCAATATTCGATAAAATTAATTCATTGAGGAAGGATTTAATCTAGAAAAAAACATATTAATCTTGAGTTATAATTAATGAAAAAGTCAATATGAAAAAGTTTGTAAGAAACGTTTTAATGATATAAATGATATTAATTATTAGAAAGTTAATGATTATCCTATATTTTAGGTTGACTTCCCATAATAGAAACATACAATCTTTCTCCATTTTATTTGACAAGATTACCCTTCTCACTTAATGTTGATGAGACTTTCCATTTGAACAAAATTAATATGGCCGAAAATAAAACAATCGTCTGTTGTTTAGTGTCCATTAGATGAATGACATCAATGGTTAGACATGAAAATGAAGATAATATGGTTATATAACTATCCAAGTCTGGTCTGGTCTGGAACAGATTACAGTCCAAGTAAAAACATCATAAAACACCAGTTCTGCTTGTTGCCTGGCCTAATCCAAGCATAATACAATTTACACAATATATAAATGATACACAATTACACACATATATAAATTGTTGACTTAGATAATTAAATTTATACTAAAAGTTATAATAAACATCAAAATTACATACCATTACTCTCACCCATTTCAAATTCAATATTTTCTTAGATTTTTGGGCATGATTGATTGTCACCCCTCTGAAGGGGAAACACACAGTCATTATTAAATTGAACCGATCCAATATTTCCTCATAAAGCAGCACATGCAATTAAGATTTACATTTAAAAGGCCTATGTAACTTAACTAATTCACTATTTCCTCCAAATCCTTAGATGGAATTACTCCTATTGAATCTAGGTAGTAGACTGTTTGAGCCACCATGTCGATGGTGACCAACACCCAATGATTACTACATAACAAGATCACTATATGTAAATATCTCTTAGAAAAGCACTATTGTTTGCAAAGGCACTATAAGCACGACACAAACAGTTTGCAAAAGGGATTAGTTACCCGGTATTGTAGAGGATTAAAGTCATTTTCCCAAGCAACGAAATATCCAAAAGATCGGCTATATATTGGGACTTCCTTATAACCGCTTGGTGTGATGCCTTCTTTGGTATTTCTATGGCATCCGAAGCACCAAACTGGACTGGCATGTCCCCTCCATCAGACTCCATTTTCTCATGCAGGTACCTATTAAGTTATTACTCATCAAGTTGAATTAAGTTCATTTCATTCCAAATGGGAACTTATTACAATAAGACACTCGTAAGTTAAGTTATATTACAACAAGTTCTACACGGACACCTAAGTAATCTACGATTTTCTGAGTTAAGCATACAAAATTGTATGAATTCATCAACTCCATTTATGTATTCTTCAGACTGTTACCATCCTTTATCCAAGACCTATCCATCTCTCAATTCCTGATAATTATTAGATCCCAACAAAATATTCAACATACATGTTTAAATAACATATGCAAACACTTGAAAAAATCACGAGGAATACTTTAACCGAAGATCATAACTATTCAAGATTTTAAGTATTTGAGACCATTTATTACAACATAGTTTTACTCAACCAACAATGATATATTACAAAGCCATAAAAGAAGCACATTCAGGATATTATTATGTTATTACTTTCATATTTTCTACACATTTTAATATTAATGTTATTTCAGTTTTCATATTTGATGTTAACCGCAAATATAATACGTAGTATTCATTAAGAAAAAATTGATAGTAATAATACCAATTATTGGCGGTCCGCTAATAATAATCCAATTATTTCAGAATAATCCCAACTTTAGGGACCGTCTGCCAATAATGATCCAATGTGACCGGCTATAAATAAATTCTTATAGTTTCTAAAGTATAGCAGATAGTCCCTGTAGATAATCTCAACTTTTAATTTTTACGCTTAATTTCTATTTAAATTCACCTCTTATAGCAAGTAATACCCGGTCATGGACCATTATTGGCGGACGATCCATATAGTTGGGATTATACAAAAATAATCAATAGTTGAGATTATTGTTGGCGGATCAGCAATAGTTAGAATTATTATTTTCAATTTTTCCTAATATTAATATTAGTGTTCTATTTAATCTAGTGCTAAGTGCTAATGCTACTAGTTTAAATATGTTTAAGAACTTTTTTTTTATATGTTACTCTACTTTTTCAGTTAACAAAACTGAAAAAATATGTTTAGTAACTTTGTTCTAGTCCATTTATGTAACACCCCATTTTTATGAGCTAGTTATATTAATCATTATTATTTATTTAAGTCGGTTATATTATTTTATTTTATGGTTAATGTGATTTATTGTTTTATCATGTTGTTTTATTTGTGGCAGATAATGTTGACCAGTAAGCTCTAATACTTCAAGTGAATAAATAAACGCTATTTTAGATTTTATCATGCTTTTATTAAAACGGAGAATATTAGTATTATTATTATTTTTAGTCCGGATAGAAACATTTTTTTTAATCGTTAGAGGCCGAAACAATTTAAGCCCAATTAAGTATTTTTTAAAAAACTGAAGCCCTAAAACGAAGTTTAAGTAACTGGGCAGCTCTCTAAACCGCCATTATCTATTGTTCTTTCCTCCTAATCGCCTCTGCTCTGTGCTCTTCTCCCTACACGAAATTTTCTCACTCAAGGCATCAGAAGTCTGGTACGTTAATATTTATTCCCATAGCATGAATTTCTGCAAAGATTCTATTAGTCCCATTAATTGTTTAAAGGTTTACAAACTTTGACATCATAACTTGATTTTTAATTTGAATCTAGATAAATGATTTTATTCTCCTAAACCTTCTTGTACGTTTGAAATTTTTATGAGGAGGGGAATTTCTAGTACAATTCGTAGAGCAGTCCTTCTTTTAAAATCTAAACCACGAAACTGCCAATTTTAATTAATTTTGTTAGGCTTGTAGTACTGCTTTACCTTTGCCTTTGAAAATCGATTTGTTTTCAGAAGCTTATATTCCTATTAGCTTTCTCTTAATGTGTTGGCCGTGCTGTATGAATTAGGAACTGTTTGAAACTTCTTTTAGCAGTCAACACCTCAAATCTTTTCTACCGAAAATAGAAATTTAAATCTTACAATCGGGTGATAAGTGTTTATGGTTAAAAATATAACTATGATTACAAGTTTTGTTTTACCAGAGAAGATTATATTAGATACCATCATTTAATTTTGAATTTGATTTTTGAAACTAAGCCACACCAGCGATTTGTTTTTAAAAAAAGGGGAAGCAGACTTTGGTTTTAATGTTTTGAAGGGTCTGTTTCTAAGTGATAATTTTGGGGTTATTTTAACATGAGCTTGTCCCTTTATTTAAATAATTAATTCCAGCAATTAGTGAGCTCCTGCAGAATGGGTTTCGAAAATCTGAAGTTTTGTTTTAAAGTCATCTGGGAGATCACATTTGTGATTTTAACAGCAGGAATTGAAATTTAAAGTTTTTAGCTATTTGGCTTATTAAGACAAGAATTCTAAATTTTGACTATTCTAAATAAAGATTTAAGTGAAAAGCTTATCGGAAGACGTTATCAAGGTGCCACACTTATCTGAGTATTTTGAGTTCAGCTGCTAATAGGTAAGTTCACTACCACCTGTACATGTTTGTTCAACCAAATAAAAGGAAGAAGTCTGGTTGATTTTTAATAGATGATTTTAGTCTATTTGCTATTATGTGAACTTGGTGAATTATTTGATGAGTTGTTTTATTTTTCGTGTCAAATTATGTTTATTATCTCGCATAGTCAAGACTATGTCAGTACTTTTATTTCAAGATGTTAATGGTGTTTTATCCAAACGTCACCCTGAAAAAGAAAAGAACTAATACTTAAAGTGAAAGATTAAGTGATATGTACTCGGGAACAAGTTCCCACAGAGTTACAGAGTTATCAGTTATCAGTTTCAGAGAGTCCGATATGTTTAGTGGGTCGCTCCCCTGAGCTATCGGATTGGCGCCTTTGAGTACATATCACGGTCCACAGAGTAAAATTAGCCACAAAGAGATTTACAGAATGTTTAATGAGATCCGTTTCAGAAAGTTTTACTGAAAGTTGTTTTTGAGATCTCTTTCAGAAAGTTTTACAGAGGTGTTTTGAGAAAGAAATTTTGAGATCTCTTCAGCAATTTTGAGAAATTATTTTAGAAAATATTTTCCTTTTGAGATCTCCCTCAGAATGTATTTGAGAAGTTGTGTGTTAGTTATTCGTTCAGTGCATGCTTAGAGCCTAAATTTATCTATTGATAAATTGGCATAGACTTCTAGATATTTTTGTGGATCCATAGTGACTTACTAAGCGTAAAGCTTATCAGTTTTCTTTCTTCGCATGTACAGATACTAAGGGCAAGGCCAAGGCCTAGGAAGATGATGAGGGAGTGGGACGCGTGCCAAGATGAGTTAACGGGAACGACCTTGGCATCTTCTAGTTAGATATTATTTTGTTTCAATATATTTAGTGTTATAATAAAGAGATTATAATTATTTTATTTGAGGATTTTGATGTTTGATTAAATTCCTGGATCCAGGTGGTTATCACATTTGCTGGTGATAACTATATTTTATTAAATTTTATTTGGAGTTGTCTTAGTTACTTTTGAGATTTTATCAGGGTTATTTTCTTAAATAGACGACTGTTATACTGCAGTTTATTTTTAAAAGTAATAGATTAGTGTAACGTTTCTTTTAACCCTGAGAGGGGCGTTACAATTTAGTTAACAAATTGAGTATTCTGCTAGTTTAGATAACAAACTGAAAAAGATCTATACTAATCTAAAAGCAAAAGATTTTTGGGGAACAGTGTTCCCGCCTAAAAACGTCATTTTCAATCTGTCATTTGTTTATTTGTCTAGATAAATAAAAAAGAAATATAGTCTAATGAGATTGGGTCGGTCAAGGCAGTATTTTTTGTGATTCAGCACTCCTATTGGTCCAAGAAGGAGGTGGGTAGAGCTGAAATAAGTTGCATGCACCGGATATTGAGTTACTGTTTAGATAGATTTTGATAAATTTAATTCTATTGGTGGAATAGGATGGTGGGCACAGTAAATGAGACATTTGATTGGACAACATTCTATTGGGCAAATTTAAAATTGTGACCACATGCATTCTCCCTGACAAAATCTTTCCAAAATCTTTTCTAACACAAATTTTAAATCAATATATGTGAAAAAACAGCTGGCTTGAACACTCTCTGTGAGAGATTCATGCCCTTCATCTCCATGGCCAGCTATAAATAGAACATAGATGTGGTGGACAGCTTCAACACATCCTTCTCCTTTATGTTCAACTTTCATATTTTTTCTTCTCATCCGTTCAAGTGTTCATGCTGCATGCTTCATGTTCAGACGCACATATTGTGAGCATGTGGAATAAGTGTGGAAGATGAAGAAACAAAGAATGGAGCTTCATCACAGATATATGCATATAATATGTAATTAAATATAGTTTTTTTAGTCTTTGCATTCGAAATATATGTATAAAGGAGATCTTTACGAATTGAATGGCAGAAAATTTGATGATGGAAAATGAAATAAGTATATTATTAGGACTCCAAATATGAGTCAAAACACTAAATATTACTGAGTACATTATTTCAAAAAGAGAACCAGTAAATTAGATAAGAAATATGAGTGCCCTGCTTTAAAAGGATTTGTTTTATCAGTCCATATCACAAAAATAGAACTCTCCGAGAAAAAATGCACACATAACATAACCTTATATTTTAGGAAGTTGCTTTCGAGCGTATTCTTCACATAAAAATGGGGAAAAAATATGGTTTCAAAAAAACTCCTACATCTTTTATTTTAAAAGTTTAAAAAAGAATTTAATTGTTGTTGTTACATGCATATGGGTAGATCTATTATAAAATATTATGTGATAATTATGCCTTACTAAATATTTGGATAACTTTTTGTGAAACATAATGCTCTTACATAGATTAGATCATAACATCCATAATCAAATATACAGAGTAATTTTTATAAAAAAATTAGTTGAAACTAACATTATTGTAGAATTAAATTTCGGTTCATATAAATGAGTATATAAAGACCAACAAAGAATGAAAAATGTGATGAACCGTATACACAGATCTGCTAGAACTGTGGGTTGTGAATGTTGTGATTTGTATACAAAGTGTGATAAGGATGTTGTAAAAACCTTTAATCGGTGAGATGGTTGTGTGTAGCAGAGGGATCGTGTTATTACCGTTTTTAGAGCAGCGGATGCAGCGGTGTTCGGTGGAGGAGGCGGACACGGCGGGTTCTTGATAAGCGGCTGAATATGTTGGCGAAAATGACTAAATATTTGGCGGAGGAGGCTGAATATGCTTGACTGCCTTTTGAACGACCGGCGTTTGAAGATGTGTTTGGGGTGGAGTGTTTGTGCAGTTGGTTGGAGAGGTCGGTTGACAAATTGGCTAGCTAGGAAGATACATGCTCTATTGTATGGGCCATGTTTTGTTCCTGGCCCGTTTAAATGGAAGGGGCTTAGCTTTTTGTTAGACATACCCAACAGTCACAATGAGTTAGCTTTATTTGGTTTGAATAAAAACTTTTCCGTAATGATTTATGGTTATTGATCAGGTAATTAACTTTAAATAATATGAAAGTTCACCTATATACCAATAGTAATACGTATTAGTGAAATATGTTTTAATGATAAAACCAACTATTTATAAACTACATACGCAGTATAATAGAAGTCATTTATAATCATTTTCTTACTATACATACGACCATGGTCCATAAAAAAATTATTTCGAAGTGTTAAATAAATGACCTTTTTTAGATAGTTTGTACTTGATTGTTCTATTAGATTTATCAGTTTTTCAAAAATGGATTATGGAAGTAATTTAAGAAAAAACAAAAGTAACCACAGATCTATAGTGCAGTTATGATTTACTTACTGTTGTCGTGTATATGTCTACGTTAGCAGACCGTAGTAATTGCTTCGAGTATCATTCATACGATTGGATGGTATTTTGGTGATGTCAATGAACATCAGTAAACCAACTCCTTTTTTGGCCCTATTGTTTCCCGATGATTGCCTAAATAACTTATGTGGTAGAGTTTGGGGTGGAGAACCTTGGGGAGGAGTATAGAGAGCACCGATCAAATGTTCAGGTGTTAGGAATGACTGATGTACAATAGAGTTGATTTTAGGTTGTTATTCTTTCGAAAAATTTAATCAACGACATGGTTGTGTGAGGTGTCGGGAATCAGATCTTATCGTTGCCGCGTAACTCATGTGGCGGCCGTTTGATGCCGGATTATGTCGACGTTCGTTCGATTGTTGCTTCACGGTGGGATATGGGCTTGAAAAGGTCGATTAAGTGTGAGGACCATATCATTTCCCCGTCGCTTGGATGAATCGCGGATTAGCGTGCATCGATTGAGTTTGGTGGGAGGGAATGTTAAGGTGAATGTGTGTTGGCGAAGAAAAGGGGATGGTTTGAAGGGGTGTCATTTTCATCGTTCGGTTATAAACCTCATTTTATTGGGCTCTACTGGTGGGCCCGTGTATTAGTTATATACGAAAATTCCTAATGTATTTTGGGCTGCTCTGGATTGTCCCGTAAAAAATCATTTGGGAATCTTTTTTTCGGGTCAGTGCCCAAACATATTGGTTTCAGTTTTTTTATATAGTTCTAAGTAAAAATCACGGAGTAAATTTTGAGTTATAGCTGCCTAACTGGGCACAACAAATTAAGAAATAAATCATATTTCATTAACATACTCCCGATGTCTACTTCTGTAAAAAGAAAAGGGTTGAATAGAAACTTATGCTATTTTCGAACTATCAATTAATCTCCATATTAAATATAATATTTGAACAATATACAAATGTTTAAGATCTATATTTTGGCGTTTTTTCGTATCCTTTTCATATTTTGCTTAGATTTTAGATTTTTAGATTTAGCATTTTTGCATATAATTTTTTTTTTTGTTTCATATGCCCAAATCTTTTATTTTTTTAATTAAAATTTTAGAATATTCCTATAAATGGTAGGTCAAAATGACCGTCATACATAACGAATTTTTAATAGATAAGGGTGTAGTTGATCATTGTTCCCTTTCTAAATAGATCGTGACTAAATGTGGACATCCAATAATGATAAATGGTTTGAGATGACGGAGGGAGTCTAAGGGAGTGTTTGCAATAGCTTAAAAAAAAACACTTCTCAACTTTTGGCTTAAAAAAGCACTTATTTACCAAACACTTCCAATTTTTACTTTTTCTCGGCTTGCGTGTGAAAAGTGCTTTTCTCTTTTCTATTACACAAAAAACACTTATTTTACCAAACACTATCAACTTTTACTTTTCAAAATCACTTTTTTCTCAAACACTATCAACTTTTACTACTAATCACTTTTTCATTACATCTCCAAAAGTGTTTTTTTTAAGCAGAAGCAGTTGCAAACACTCCCTAAATGTGGAAGACTTTTTAATTTTTTTCAAACAAATAAATAATATAAATGTCCCTCACATTTGAGTATTGTTTAATAATGGCATAACACACTTTCACATATTTGCACACACTCCTGATTTGCCAATTTACCTGGGCAATTCGTATAAAAATGCAATTCGTATAAATGCATAGTCACCATATTACTTGAGATGTTTATACTTAGACTTATTTCAGTCTCAGATCAAACCAAACTTAAACAAACCAGACCTGACCATACTTGGATATTAGAAATAGTAGAAGCACCTATTTGAACACTTTCCCACAAATTTAGATTCAAGTATAATTCAAGAATAACATAACAAACTTTCACATATTTTACTCACTTATTTTACCTATTTAGAGAGACAATTGATAGTGTGATTTGAATTACTAAGCACACATAAATTTAAAAGAAGAATTCTCAGACCGTGCATCGCACGGGTGAGTTTACTAGTTTGTTTAAGAACATTGTTTTGATATGTCATTGTTTTGATATGTTACTCTACTAGTTTAGTTAACATAACTGAAAAAGTATGATATAGATTTGTTTTTAATAAAACTGTTTTATTAAACCGTTTTAATACATTATGTTAGAACTCTGTTTTAATTTGTTTTAAACTAGTGTAGTTCTTTTCAACTTACTTTTAATATGTTAAGAGTGTTATTAATAAAATTAGTTTGGTTACGAAAACAGATTATGAGTAGGGGTGGACCGGTTCGGGCCTGGGCCCGGCCGGGCCTCGGTTCAATTTTTTTTTGGCTTTTCCTAATTAACCCCCAACCCTCCCCCCTCATCCTCAAACCACCCCAAACCACCTCAAATGGCCCAAAATACCCAGCCCAACCCAAAAACTTAAAAAAAAATCAAAAAAAAAAACAAAATTAATTTGGCCCGAACCGGCCGGGCCGGTTCACCAATCCTAGGGCCCGAGCCCGAACCGCATTCCTACCGGGCCGGGCCGACCCGAACCGCCCCCCGGATCGGTTCCCGGGCCGGGCCGGTTCAAACAGTAACCGGGTCGGGCCGGGCTGCCCGGCCCGAGTCCATCCCTAATTATGAGTGTTTATTTTTATTTGTCCAGTAGTATACAGTATACACAAACAAAGATACCTTGTATGCTTTTGTTGATCAGAGCACATGAATAAACCTACTTCAAATTAGGGAGGTCGTGCTCTGAATCTGTTAAGAAATTTTGTACTTTGCTCTGTATTTACTTTAAGAATTCACATTATCGAATAAAGAGCTAAATTCACCTTTCATAAACTTTAGTTTTTTTTAAATAACTTTAGTTGAACTTTGGTTTATTAACTTAAACTAGAAAAATGGTCAAACATTAAAGTAATTTGGAGTAATCTGTTAAGTTTTTTAACTGAAATACCTCACTATATTTTTTTATTATAAAATCCAATACTGAAACTAATACGTCACAACACAAGAAAAACCAGTTCGTCACAACCCAAGAAAAACCTGGCCGTCGGACTCGTCTCTACCTTATCCCCGCCAGGTCATCCGACAGTCTCCCCTAAACCTCCTGGGACAAAAGAAAAGAGCGGGGCCTAGACCCAATATCCCGTCGACTGAGATGAGGGATTACAGAAACAACAAGGACGATTAAAAACTAAACCAGCGAGAATCGACGGGGATTATTTGAAGGATTTCCATATTAAATGATATAATTGAAGGATTACTTAGGGAGGAAATGAAGGGTTATTTACATACCTCAAATCGGCGAGAATCGTTCACAAACAAGATCTAGCGAGGACCAACCGGCCAGTCGCGCTGCAGACCCAAGAACGCGGCGGCCGGCAATCAAACGATGGAGAATCGCGCAACATTTAGCTTGGGTTAAACTCCGTATAGATGTAGCTCGAAAGAGAGTTGCGCAGAAGACCTAAAAGTATAGAACAACAACTCTTACTATTAATCAAATATAGAACAACAACGACCGTTCATTAACAACTCTTACTATTAATCAAATATAGAACAACAATGTATACCGATATAATAGTAGCATTTAATCTTTTTAACTCCTTGATGAAATCAATTGATATTGATGACCTTAACACAACGGTTTTGGTTTAACCAACAAAATTAATCCCTCTTAAGTTTATTATTAACGACCGTGCATTAATAAACCGAAATTACTTACTCGTGAAACCATCAACGATTAACCATCGGTTGGTTGATCGTTTCTAGTAGTAATTAATGTCGAAGCGTTAACTAATCGTCACTTAGCAACACCCCAACATTAATATAGAAATAAGATCAAGAAAAGAATTAATAATCAAGAGAAGAAGTTAAGAAAATAACTCACAACTTCAATAATCAACAAGCTTCAAGAGCAAAACCAAGAAATGAAAGTTTAGCTCCTCATTTGGAGACTAAACATGCTAGAAAATACAAGGAAATAACTATTCTAAACTGAGCTTAGGAGTATGGAAGAAGGAATGATTAAAAGTGAAGGAAAATGGGGCTATTTAAATTATAGGTGTTTTCAACACCTATGGCGGGATACCCGACCGGGTATTTCACATACCCGACCGGGTATTTGTCCAATCGTATCTTTTTCCCACGTCTTTGTGTTCTTCTGCACGTCTTTTTGCCCGAAATCACTTCATACCCGACCGGTTATATGGGATACCCGACCGGGTATTTGCTAGTTTCGTAGCAATTTATTCTTTCTCTTCATACTCGACCGGGTTTTGCACTAAACTCAGGTTTCTTCATCCTTTTTGCTTCCAAACTTATCCTAATTAAACCTATAGCCCAACTAACTACTACTTAGAACAAAAAATAAAAATGCTAGAAATAAGATTACAAACAAATACAAACTAACAACTACAAACTATCACAATGAAAGTAAAAATACATCACAAACAAATATAAAAATGTAAATTTATGCACTAACAATAAGTGCATATCAGTTGTGCATATCGTAGGGAGAATAGAAAAGAGAGGGGAAAGAGAAGGTAATGGGATTGGAGAAAGGTAAAAAAGAAAAATGTAAATATATGGAAATAATGACAAATATTTGACCAAAATGAAAGTAGTGCACAAAAATATGACTTTGTGACTATCATAGTAACTTTAGTGACCATGATTTTGTCTAATTATACACTAGAGTGACTAGGGGCGTTGGTTAGTTCAGTTCGGTTCAGTTTTATCGGTTCAGTTTTGGTTGATTTTGATTTTTAATCGGTCGGTTTTAGCAACTTCTAGAATAGGCGAAACTGTGAATCGGACCAAAAAACTTGAGTCGTTTCGGTCAATTTGTATTGGTTTCGGTCGACTCGTATTGGTTTCGGTCGATTTTAGATTGTTCTTGTCAAGTTTTATCGGTTGATTTTAGTTTGGCAGTTTTTAACCCAAAAGTATAAACCGTAAACTGAATAACCGAAAAATTAGTCCATTTTGGCCGGTTTCGGTTTTAGTCGGTCGGTTTTGGCTGGTTTCGATTTCAGTCGGTTTGTCGGTCAGTTTTGGTTTTTCTGGTTTTTTGTTCACCCTTAATAGCGACTATGCATAGTAACTATAATAATATTATTGTCCATATGATATATTCCAGTAATATTTAAAGAAAAACCTCATATATATGGTGTACAGGGCATGCAAGAGATTGTGTGCAAGTAACATAGATATATTACAGAAGTATTTGAAATTTTGATGGACATCAAAATAAATTATTCAATTGTCAAGAGACATTAGTAGCTATTTCGGGATACTGCTAGTGACATCTAAAGAGAAGGCAGATTTAATTGTAGAGAGAGAAAGATTTGATAATAAATGGTATTCCAACTGTTGCATGTGCCTAACAGATATTTGTCTGAGTAGTACTATTAATCGGTTTCAATTAAATCTCAAGTGTTACAATCACCCCTATTTAGGATCACAAGTCCTCGTTGTGCCCATAAGCAAATTCAATCCCAATCATATCCCAGAATCTTCCCCTGCTAAGTGCCCCGCCTGATATCCAAAGGATCATGATCAGCACACTGTCGCAGGGTTGCTCTGATACCACCTGTAACACCCCGCCCTGTAGGGCCCGAGAAACTTCCCAGGGGGTCACCCATCCCAAGACTACTCCCGTGCAAGCACGCTTAACTTTAGAATTCTTAGCTGATAAGCTTCCTTAAAAGAAGGTCCACCTTGTTGGTATGAGTAGTACTATTAATCAATTTAAATTAAGGTAGTTTCTATGGTACCCATAAGGTACCATACCTTTGTCCACATGGACCAATGAAAAGGTAGCAGTTGAATTATTTAAATCTAAATTAAAATTGATAAAGTGATGTGATCCAATCAAATGAATGCTAGGTACGGTACCTCTATTTTTAGAAAGGTACCGGAGTTGTCATCATTAAATTAAATCGCAAGTGTTACAATATGCGTCTACATGTATGAGGTAGCTAGTATATGGGGCAAGCCCTAAAACGTTTGAAATGATTATACATGACAACAATGGCATCCTTGAACTTCTATCAGTTCTATGTAGTGGATGATATGCTAGGTGCACTTCGTCCTCATATTTGTTGGAGGATAGTGATATTGCATGTTTTCTTGTGAAGTCCCTAGTGGGGCCAAGGTGCTTGAGGATGAGGGTCCAGGCCAAGGGTTTGGCCTGGTATGCTTCAGAAGTTATTAGGTGATTTGTTGTGTTGAGGTGTCTAGGTTGTGGTCTAGGTCGAGCATTGGCTCAGATACTATTTGAGAGGTGGGTTGAGTCATTCCAGTGAAGGGCCCGAGTGGGCCGGTTGTAGATATCCATGAGTATGTAGGTCATGGACATGAGTGCGTATACTCCATCGTGCACCTCTCCAAAATCTTATGGGATTATCAATAAATATTTAAAATTGTACAAATTAATTAATTGCTATGAATCATAAATTATATAAAAAGAATACAATTGTGTATCCGAGGGTGTTTATAACATATTCGTTTTCAATGTAAATTTAAGAACTATAGTATTTATACATGAGCTTCGGAATTTGTTTATTTTGAAAATTATATTCAAATTAACTTGTGATAGTCTATAAACGGAGTTGTCATGAGACCATTTATAAAAAGATCCAATGTTACACAATTTGAAACTGAGAGGACTTATCTTATAACAACAAAAAGATAGTGAAACAATAAACTAACTTGCAGCACATCAAATACTAAATATGGATTGACACACACACCATAACTTATAATATTGACTATAATATAATATACTACATATAATATTATATAAATAGAACACATTTGATGTAAATTCAAAATAAAAATAAAAACTACTTCGTAAATTAGAATCTTATACCTTTTTCCATATTTCATATATAAAAAAAGTGATATGTATGTATCCGTACGTACATACACACATACGTGAGAGAGAGAGAGTAGGCATAGATATTAGTTGTTTACTTTATATATACAATATAACGTAGGCATAATCAGAGGCATATTTGACCCTTTAATTTGTCACATTAGATGCATAATTGTTACCTTACTGAAAGATGTGGTGGTGACCAAAATATTACCTATAAAAAAGTGGCATTTAGATCTTTTTATCGCGTTCGGTGTGTCAATTGGTGCTATTTTTATTTCAGGGGCCAAATAGAGCATTCTAGACGAGCACATTGACCTATTTGACCCTTAAGCCTTGTTTTAAAGATTGACTGTATTGGTTTAGTTTTAAACTCAAACTTTTAAATGTAAGGGATTCTATGTTGAGTGCTCTTCATGTCAGGCCGGCCTGACGGGCTGCCCCGTCCGGCCGAGCCCGTTTGGCCACCTTCCCGGTGGAATTTTTTGATGAAATTTTTTGAGCATGTTCCTCGTCAAGTCTAGTTTGTCCATACCAAATTTCAGCTCAAAATTCGATCGGGAAGGTCGTCAAATGATTTTTGCAAGTTAACTGGTCCGGAAAATACATATTCCAGACCAGTTAACTTGCAAAAATCATTTGACGACCTTCCCGATCGAATTTTGAGCTGAAATTTGGTATGGATAAACTAGACTTGATGAGGAACATGCTCAAAAAATTTCATCAAAAAATTCCACCGGGAAGGTGCCCAAACGGGCTCGGCCGGACGGGGCAGCCCGTCAGGCCGGCCTGACATGAACATTCCTCTTCTATGTTTGGATTTAAAAGTAAACATAAAACAGAGATTTTTAAACAAAAGTGAAATAGGTCAATGTTATATCTAACACTCAAGATCAAACATGCACTGATCAAAATCAAATTGGACTGGCTACTGTTGGATACTACAACAATCGTAACATTGAAAAGATTCTCGAAAAAACATCAAGACTTGAGAGGAGCTCTTTATCAAGTCGAGTGATGATTGCTCTTACTATTTGGGATGATGATAATATGGTTTAATTGTAGTATGAGGTTTTTAACTTTGTAAATTTGGCAACAGGCAAACGAGCCAAGGAATATGATAAACAATATGGTCACACAAACTCACAAAGGGCATTAGTTATAAATCTAGTGGAATCCATTAATTGATAACACTATTAAAGGTTCATTATCTAAATAAGCAAAAAATACTTGTCTAGCTATAGCAACCTCCCTAATATGAGCTTTTGTTATTCTTCAAGGCTTCTATGCTTTGTTTGGAAATCAAAATTGTAGAGAAATGAAAAATGCCATTAAGTAGTTTTTAATGTTACTCCATTCAAACGATATCTTCTATAAATATGCATTACTCTTTCTATTCATTCAACCTTTTTCATTTGTGAGTACGATCATAGTCCGATCAAGACAATACAAGCAAAAAAGATGTATAAGTGTCTTTGTGAGGTTTCTTATTTTAGAATACTTGGTGATAGACTATTATTCTAGAGAGAGATGCGAGATAGAGAGAAATACATACGTGATTATAGAAATGATGAATCCAACCCCTCTCCAATTAGAAAACAAGTGGGCTGGGCTATTAGGTTGGGCCTAACAAGCACTTGTACATAAAAGAGCTAATACTCCGTAAAAGATAAGTAAACCTATTGTAAGGTTGGGCCTAACAGGCCCAAGTAAAAAACATCCCCAAAGACATACATCCATCGATTCCTAATACATGACTAAATTTGAGCATTACTCTATATAACTAATAATTGAATTCAAGAGAGAGAAAATCGGATCAAGATACATACTCTACATATAAACACCATTAATATATATGAATAACAACTATCTGATTGTACTCTCAAAAAAAAAAAAACTATCTGATTGTACTTTAGAAATCACCGCCTCTTTTGGTCAGTAGTTTTTTCTAACTAATATGGACGTTCATTGCAAGAGAGAAATTGTCTTAACTTTCCATTTCTCAATGTGTTCTAATATGTTGTTCTCAATTAAACTTTAAGAGCTTACATATTCTTTATCAAATAGATAGTATATACGTAGTATTTGGTAAGGAATTGAATGATGCATCTCATGCAACGGCCAACGGGCAATAGTGAAAATTCTAGTAAGATTCCCTATTCTAGTAAGTGAGATCAATTGTTTTTACTTCCAGTAATGTCTTCCAGTAATGTCACCCTAGTGAATAATGTTTGGTGTACACATTATTTGTACAAATTTCGTATATCTTGTTTATATAAAAACGTTTAATAAAAAATCACTAACAATTTCTATATTTTCGACGGATCGCCTGTGATATAGACGGAATGTTCCCGATATCTACAAAATGTAGAGGCCAGGGGTGTGTACACAAAAACATGTATAAATGGCATTTTATTTCCCACCCTATTTTTTCCAAGATCATGGAGCTTCATGTTCTCTCTGATGTATGTGAGTTGGCACGCCATCATAGGGTTTGGGTTTAATTAATGTTCCACTTAACCAAATTAGTGTTATTGTTGGATTTACCATCCCTCCTTTATGAAGTTTCTTATTTGCTTCTCAATGGTGTTGTTTGTTTTTTGGCGGATCTGCACCAACCCGCGGCTAAAAGCAGCGATTTCACGTTAAAAAAAATTCAGCGGTTTGAAGCATCCGTTGTTTTCCAAACGGGCCCAATATATATAGCATTATTATACTCCTAGAAGTAGCTAGTAATGTAGTTAGCATACTCTAACATGTTATATTGTTATAGAATTGAGAAAACCGAAAGAAGATGGAGAAACAACGCAATTAAAGCAAAGCAAATCCTGTCGCCAAGTCTTTGGGTTGTATGAACAAAGGAAATTAAATAGCCTTGAAAAAGAAGAACAGTCAAACAAAGCAACAATTGAAAGCCAAGTCTTCAAAATTTTAATGATCAACAAGTCGACGGCAATATGTACGGTGTAATATAAGGATACACTAAAGTGTAAACAAAACAAATGCTTGGAACAAAATAATACAGCGCAGAATCAAAAGGGCAGCGTTTAGATGGCCCAGTTTATTTCATTTTTTGATAAAGGAAAAGTAAAAGGGAACTCATCTTCTCTTTTTATTTTTATATTGTGTGAACAAGCAACAACATATGCAATTAACCTTTATTCTTTATATTTTTTGTTTCTCGTTTTCTTTTTATGTTTTCAAGAATTTATCCATCTGGACATTCTATATTCATATATACGAAGTACTTTGATATGTAGTAGTAGTATTATATAAACCTTTTCTCTTTATATACTATTTTTAATCACATAATTGAAAATTTTCCTAAATATGATTAAAAAAGTTTTTGAAATTTCAAATTAGGACTAACATGTTTTTTATTATCTGAATAAGAGTAAATTTTTTCCAAACTTGATAGAATTACTCATATTTAGAGAATAAAAACATGAAAGTCTTATTTTGGGATTTTAAAATGTTTTTACTCAACAATTTCTTAATTTTCTATTCTGATCTAACCTAAACACTTTAATTTGTTCTGATCTAATGGATTTAATGTCATGTGATATATTGATATAATGTTGGTTGGACAGATAATAAATACTACGTATTTTTGTTGCCAAAGAGGAATTCCACCAACGAATTTCAGTCTTAACTTTCCCTCCTTTTTATAAACTCCAAAACCCTCCTTCCTGCCTTCACTCAATGAAAAGTTACAACTACAAATTAAAAAACAGAACAGCAAATAACAAGATGGGGAGTTGCTTGTTCCGAGGAGTAGCAGGGGACGTCGCCGGAAACGGCGGTGCCATTAAGGTGATAACCTCCACCAACGGCGTCATGGAGTTTTTCGCGCCAATCACGGTGGAGTCCATCGCCGACGAGTTTCCCGGCCACGGCATCTTCAGGAGGCACGACCTTTTCTGGAATCCCCTGCCCCACCACGAACTCCTCCTTGCCGGAAACTCCTATTATCTCCTCCCACTCGACAAGAACTGCAGCAGCCGGAGAAGGAGCGCCGTTGAGGCCACGCCGGCGCCGGCATTCGAGATCGGACACGTCAGATCCAACAGCGCGCCTCACATTCAGCCGCTCTCTGTTGCCACGTACAGAATGTCGTTCGACAGCCGCCGGGGAATACTACTCAAGAAATCTTCCACCGGCGGCGCTCCGTCATTGTCCGGCGGGAAAGGAAACGATTCCGGGCTTGGGTACGGTGGTGGGTTTTGGAAGGTGAAGCTAGTCATCAGCCCGAAACGGTTGATGGAGATTCTGTCGCACGAGGCCGCCACAGAGGAGCTGATCGACAGCGTGAGGACCGTGGCGAAGTGCGGGAAGGGCGGCGTTGCCGCCGGAGTTTCATCGGTGGCGTTTTCCGATCAGTGGAGTCTCTCCAGCAGTAGAAATGCTTCGTCCAAGAAAGATGGGATCCTGTCGGGATGACCGAAACAGGGCTATGTTTTTGGGTTGACTAATGATGTAGATGGAGTCAAAATTGGTTGTGTAATATAGTCCGTACATAGTTGCATGTTCTCATTCCACCCTGTCTTTGATCATCATCCCATGGCTGTGGAGTTATTTCATAGTCTACTTTGAGTTATACACCATATTTATCCTTTGAACAACTCCATCAGACAAAAGACAAAATTATGGTTCGTCTCATTTTTTGGGAATAATGGTAAAAATATATTACCTGAGATAAAAGTTTAGTGCATCACAGTCAGGGGCATACCCCCTCTTGCTTTCACCATAAACACATAAAGATCAATAGTACAAAGCTCACTAGATGCATATCACACTTAAAGAAATCATTCAAACTGGAAACCAACTAACCAAGATATAACATAGTATGACCTCTTCAAAAATCAATAAGAGAGATAGGATATAGCTTGAAAAGCACCTTGTACAGCAAAATTTTGATCTGCAAGAATATACTCTCCATACTAACCACTATGTGCGCAAAAATTGCTAGTCTTATTTCTAGCCTTCCACACAATACAAACAATATAACAAACAGATTATCGGACTGCCTTGCTCATGATCCTTGTACTTCCATAAAGATTGATGCACATTTTAACTGTGCTGAGTAAAGTGGTAGCTAGTATTTCTTCTAAATCTCAGCCAAATTCTAACCTTCTACCACACATCTTTAGTGAATGGACATGTTGTGGGACAATTCCAGCTCAGGTTCTTTAGTTTACACCCACAAAGAATTATAAATCACCACTATAAGTCTCAAGGGAAGAATTGGGCATCAACCATCAAAGTTTTTCGGCCAATTCAAATAGGGTTCCATGGAGGAGCTATAGTTGCGAAATAGGGAGGAAGGGTTTGGGCCAGCCACAAATTGCAGACGGGAAAGGGATTAAATAGGCAAAGCTCGGACACGCCATACATGGAAACTTGCCTTAGTAAGGAGAAAGCAGAGTATAGTGCGAGGAAGGAAAGATACGCAAAAGGGAGAAAGCCGTTCCAAAGACAGGCTGTGCAAAGATTAAAATGATGGGCCGGGTACTCCTCCAAACAATTGGGCTTAGTGAAAAGAACTTGGGTTACCAACAGGACACTTAAAGAAGAGATGTTCCACCGAATCCATCTGTAATTTGCAGAAACAACACCTTCTCTCTATATCCATATACATCGGGTTGCCACAAGTCGGCAACCTATTTCTTAACCCAAGCCATACAATAAATGGGAATTTATTAGAAGGGATATATTTCTTCCAAATCATATTCGTCCAAGGTTTGCTATGAGTTTTGGTTCTTAAAATGTCATACACCATACCAGCTTTGATCCTTCCATTATCACAAAAAGAATAAAGTCTATTGATCATTTCGGTTTGTCCACCCATCACATTTAACAAATCATCCGAATCCTGATCAATCTAGTGAACAAAGGTACCCCTCAAATAAATAATATGGACCCATTTCACCCAAAGAGTGTCGTTTTTCATATAGATATTCCCAAGTGTTTTGGAAAGCATGGCAAAATTCCACACCTTACAATCTCTTAAGCCCAATCATCCCTCCTCTTTAGGTCTACACACATCAACCCACACAACTTTGGCATTTGTTCCTCCCCACAGAAATTGCCTACAATGGCTAATAATTTTCTCAAGAACAATAACAGTAATGGGAAATACCTGATATGCTAAGTATTTCTCAAGAACAGTAACAGGAATGGGAAATACCTGATATGCTAGGAATGGCTAAAACTATTGCCTACAATGTTTCTATTGAAAATTACGTAGTACAATATTTCATTTAAACATTTCACCGAACAACTAATATGCTACGTAGTACTATGTATATAGGAATCAACATAAACACATTCTAAGAAAACCGCATATGCTAGTGTTTGCTAGTTTTAGAAATGTACTTTTGCATCTCGACTCATCATTAATAGAGCAACTCTTTTGGCTTCACCCATATCTATACTACTTTCGTTTATGTCTATTGTTGATGTTTCGATAAATTTTTTATTGTTTGTAGATGGAGTTTATATATAAATATATGTACACACACATATATCCGTTTTAATAATAATGGCCTATATTGGTTACCATGGTCCTTTTTTCGTCCAACATAACATCTAATCTACACGGAAACATACCATTTCATTGACACACACATATAGAAAATAAGGTTTGCTGTTACCAGGCCGTTTGCCGCATCGTGAGTTTGATCGGTTTGAACTTGCAAGTGTACACGTGCCGATATAGTAATAAATTCCGGTAAAATACCGGGTCGAATCCACAGGGAAACATTGTTTAATTTAGTCCGAGAGTAGATGACATTAAATAAAGAAATGAATAAAGTGCAGGGATTTTGATTTGTGTGTTGTTGTGAAAACAACAACTTGGTTCTTCTCTTTAATTTTCGGGGATACAACTTAAATTAATTTGATTAAAGTGATTGATAACAACAACTAAGGCTTCGGGAATCACTTAAATGCTTTAATAGGGTTGAATATTAGTTATTTACCAATAATTATGAATACGACGTCGCTAATATATTCTCAACTCTGGTTAAGGCAGCGAGAGCGTGGTTTTCGTTACGTGTAAGTCCCGTTACGGCTTACATTCATCTACCAAAAACCCCGTTGAATATCAAGACATCACACCCGTATCATACGATACCAGATATATTTCTATTCTCGGTAATATATATGTTTATTGTTTAATGTTCAGAGTTTAGACTTCAACGTTAATTGCAAGCATAAACTAAATTTAACATACTTCTATGTTGTACACCATAGTCATAAACAATCAAAATGTAAAGGATAAATCACAATCTATTGGTTTAGAACTTTTTATCAAACACCTAGTGGGCATAGAAGTTCATCCCTAGCCTTATCTATGAAATTAGCCTCTAATGCTCATATTAATCACAATACAATATTGAAATGTAATGGAACATGAAATTACAAAGGAAATAATACCTAAACACCAATGATTTCGGAGATTGAAGTTTCCTCCTCAAGAATTTGAAGAAAAATAGCAAGAACAAAATATAAAAGCTAGGAATTAATCTATGAAAATGGAATGTGTTTGAATGATGAATTAAGGGATTTATATAGGCTAAAGAATGGAATCTTTTAGTCTATTCGAGCCCAACAATAAGGTATGGAAGCAATATTTGATCACACTTGAGAAAGATGAATTTTTCCCATAAAAAATCCTCTTGCACGTTGGACTGTTTTGTGCAGAATCGGACCTACCCGGCGCCGGTTTCAGGCCTACCCGGCGCCGGTTCTTCATAGTGCGCTGGAAAATCTGAAATTTTGACATACCCGGTGCCGGTTATAAGGCCTACCCGGTGCCGAGTAAGCTACTGGTTTGTGCCATGCGAAAATTAACAAACCGGCGCGGGTTTGGTGCAAATTTCGGTGCCGGTTTTGTCCTGGGACATTGGGGATGTTCCGATACGAATTTGGACATGATTTCTTCACCAAAGTTGTAGATAATGAAGTCTTCTATACACCAAAACTTGAATGACGTGATTTTATTCAGTCAATCAAAAGATATGGGTAAAACACCGAGAAGTATGCATCGTGAAATCCCACCAGCAACATCTGACTTTGTTGGTTGATTGAATCTTTCTCCTTTCATATTTTGGCCATGACGTCTTCATAACATTTGTACCTTATTGAGTTAGTATTCACATGAAACTCGAATCGAGTGATTTCGAGTTCTATAGAATAAGTTATACTCAAATTATGGGCAGAACGTCATTCTATTGGTCCAAAAAGTCGTTCATCACAATGTTTTATGCTCTACGTCTCATTCTGGAGGTATTTTCCCGATTTCTCTTATTTTCTTCAACAAATACTTATAAATAATTATGTTAAACACAAGTAAATATAACGGCTATCAAATCCCCCCACACTTGAGCATTGCTCGCCCTCGAGCAATTTCTTCACCTTGGATGCCTTGGTTAAGTTCAACAAAAATATATGCAAAAAAATAATTTTATTTTTAAGGGAGGTATAAAATTATGTAAACTCCTTTATCATTCTCGGTCTAAAACCAAATTTCTATTAGACACACAAAACTATCATTAGATTTAGAAAAATTGCTTATACTCTTGAGAGTAGATGAGTGGATTGTGACTAAGGCTTTTTGGGTGTGTAGGATGGCTTTTTGGTGTATTTGACTTTTAAGTATAGAATTGGATCAGTTGAAATTCTTGGAAGAGACCATGAGTTTTTTTTGACTCATTTGAATTGGTTCTCAACAAGCATTTACTGAAAGTCTTTTTGATCACCCCAATTTATTTGATGAGATATGAGGGTAGCTTGTTTTCCAAAATGGTTCTTGAATATTTGAGATGTACTTAAACCATTTTTGGAAATGGAAGAAGATGGTGTTTCCTAGTCACGAGGTTTATTTTTGTGAATGGTTTTCAAGAGTAAAAGTAGTGTAATAAATCTAAAAAAAATGATAGTTTATCATCATTTTCATCATTTTCATTTACCTCAGTGCCGCAAAGGCTCCCATTAAAAAGAGGTTTATGTGAATAATAAAAACTTTCTCAACCAAATACCCATTAAAAAGAGAATTATCACAACTTTTACCTTCCTAAAAAAATTACTTTGCACACACAATTTGTTTAACTAACCATGAGATGCACCCCCCCAGACTTGAGATACATTGTCCTCAATGTACATTGGAGGGTGTAATGGAGGATGAAATCTTCAATAGCGGAATGGGTTGTCTTGTGAAAGTAGGGGATGCATGATACATGAGTTTAGATGATGCTTTTTTTTTGTTTTGTTTTGTTTTTTGGGTTTCAATTATAAATAAATATGAATATGTATTTAACTAAACATATTTATTTATAATTGAATTTGTTGGCTTGCCTCCCAATTAACGCTCAGTTTAACGTCATAGGCCGGACGCAACGTACCTCTCACGTGTGATTGGGCTCCCGAAGACGTTTGACCAATGTTACCCTTTTGAGATCGTGAGGAGGTCATGGAGTTGTCCGTCCATTCTTTTCATTCCCGTGGTATGTTGGAGGGCACTCCGGCCTCAATATTTGTGCCTTCATGATGTTTATGGTCTTGGAAGGGATGAAACGATTTGTGTTGACCTCCATGTTTTGACTTGGTATGGATTGTGTTTTCCATACATGGAATGTTTCGTCGTCTCCTCCCACTCTTAGCTTTACGGTTCCCTCTTGCACATCAATGACGACTGCGGAAGTGGCCAAAAATGATCTCCCAAGGATGACGGGAACCTCCATCTCTTCCATGTCTAAAACAAGAAAATCTACCGGAATGTAGAATTTTCCTACTTTGACAAAGACATTCTTCATGATGCCTATCGGGTAGCGGATTGTTCTATCCGCTAATTGCAAATCAACCGTTGTTGGTTGGAGTTCCCCCACACTTAGCTTTTTAAATAGGGAGTAGGGCATGAGATTTACGCTAGCGCCAAGGTCACAAAGAGACCTTACCTCCCCGACTTTTCCGATAGAGCATGGAATAGTGAAGCTTCCGGGGTCTTTTAGTTTTGGAGGAAGTTTGTTTTGAATAATGGCACTACATTCCTCCGTTAGTGCCACGGTTGCGAATTCCTCTAACTTCTTTTTGTTGGAGATGATACCTTTGAGAAATTTTGTGTATGATGGAATCTCCGCAATGGCCTCCGCAAAAGGTATGTTGATGCTCAATTTCTTGAAAATATCAAGAATTTTCTTGTGTTTCTTCTCATCTCCTTTCTTCTTCAACTTTTGTGGATAGGGGATGGGAGGAACATATTGAGGCATAATAGGTGGCAACGGTGTATGTGAAACCTCTTCTTGTTCCTCTGATGTCTTTCTTCTCTCCGGCATCTTGGGGTCCTCCGTTTGTCTCCCGCTTCTTGTGGTAATGGCCATGACGCTCTCCCTAGGATTTACCTCTGTAGTTGTAGGGAATTTACCTTGCTCTCTAGAACTCACTTTTTGAGCGAGTTGCCCCATTTGAACTTTAAGATTCCGGATGGACGCCTTGGTATATTGCTCGATGGTGTCAATGCATTGGTTGAGCTTTATATTTTGATCTTCAAAGCGAAGATCCAATTTGTGGAATTGAGAGTGGAGATTCCCAACGGATGCCTCCACTATACTATGGTTCTCCTCATTTTGGGATTTTATAGCCACACCATTTTGAGTGAGAGCTTTCATCTCTCCTCCATTGTTTGCTCTTTTTGCCGTTGCGCAAAATTGGATGGGGGGTTAGAAGGACCTCCTTGCGGTCTCTAAGAATTACCTTGGTTAAACCTTTGTTGATTGTTGTCTCATTGATTCCCCTTATTCCCATATGAGTTCATATAACTCACTTCTTCAATAGTTTGAGGTGAATTACCTTCCGGTTGCGCTATGCTTTCCACATTTGCCACTTGAAAAGGGAGGTGTGAGCAGTGAATGGGTGTTGCCCATGCCTTTCGAAGCCATTACGGTGGATATGTTGAAGTATAAAAGCACCACTCTGATCGGGCTAAACTTGCAAGTATACAAGTGCCGATGTAGTAATAAAATACCGGTAAATACCGGGTCGATCCACAGGGAAATGGTTGATATTATAAAGTCGAGTATTGAATGCAAAAGGATATAAATGGTATAGTTTTTCAGGAACTTTGCTCTTTGAGGTTGATTTAAACAAGAATGAGAATTACTAAGGCAATCGGGATTCACCAAAATGCTTTAATAGTTATTTAATAATAGTTCTTTCCCAATAATCATGAATACGATGTCGCTAATATATTCTCAACTCCAGTTAAGGCAGCGAGAGCGTGGTTTTCGTTACGTGTAAGTCTCATTATGGCTTACATTCATCTACCGAAAACCCCGTTGAATATCAAGACATCACACCCATATCATATCAGACCGGATATATTTCTATTCTCGGTACTATATATGTTTATCCTTTAATGTTCATAGTTTAGACTTCAACGTTAATTGCAAGCATAAACTAAATTTAATATACTTCTATGTTGTACACCATAGTCATAAACAATTAAAATATAAAGGATAAATCACAATTTATTGGTTCAGAACTTTTATCAAACACCTAGTGTGCATAGAGGTTCATCCCTAGCCTTAGCTAAGAAATTAGCCTCTAATGCTCATATTAATCACAATACAATATGAAATGTAATGGAACATGAAATTACAAAGGAAATAATACCTAAACACCAATGGTTTTGGAGGTTGAAGTTTCCTCCTCAAGAACTTGAAGAAAATACCAAGAACAAACATATAAAAGCTAAGAATTAATCTATGGAATGGAATGTCATTGCTTGATGAATTAAGGGCTTTATATAGGCTAAAGAATGGCATCTTTTAGTCTATTCAAGATTAACAATCGGGTATGGAAGCAATATTTGATCAGATATGGAGGAAGATGGGTTTTTCCCATCAGAAATCTTCTGCACGTCGGACTGTTTTAGCAGAAAATCGGAACAACCGGCGCCGGTTATAGCATGTCCGGCGCTGGTCGGGTGCAAAAATGCACCGGTTGTGCTGCGCCGGTTGGAAACAGGCCCGAATTGGGCAAAAAGTCCTGACGACCGGCGCCGGTTATAGGGCATCCGGCGCCGGTCCCTGCGCCCAATTTTATACTTCACTTCTTTTCTTCGTTTGATGCCCGATATTGATCCCGAAGTGCCGGTTTTTGATCCCTTTTGACTTTTGACCCTATTTTCATTGCTCCATGTCGTATTTCATGTTTCCGCTAACTCGAGAATATTTATCTGTTTTTGCTTCATATTTTTGTACAGATAAATGTAATTACTTATGTAAAACATAAGTAATTATTGTGCTTATCAAATTCCCCCACACTTGAGCGTTGCTAGTCCTCGAGCAATGTTGTCGCCTTTTGATGCCTTGGTTAGTTCAACAAAAATATATGCACAAAAATAAAATTTTTAAGAGAGGTAAAAAAAAATGTTGTAAACTCTTTTTTTTTTTTTCGTTCTCTGTCCAAAACCCATTTTTCTATTAAACACACAAAAAATATCATTAGATTTAGAAAAATTACTTATACTCTTGAGAGGAGATGAATGGATTGTGACTAGGATTTTTTTCGGGGGTGTAGGATGGCTCTTTGGTGTATTTGACTTTTCAGTATAGAAGTGGATCAGTTGAAATTCTTTGAAAGAGATCATGAGTTTCTTTTATTTTTTTTTAACTCATTTGAATTGGTTCTCAACAAGCATCTACTGAATATTTTGATCATCCCAATTTATTTGATGAGATATGAGGGTGGCTTGTTTTCCAAAATGGTTCTTGAATATTTGAGATGTACTTAAACCATTGTTGGAAATGAAAGAAGATGGTGTTCCTAATCACAAGAGTTCTTTTGGAAGTGGTTTTCAAGAGTAAAGAGGTGGTGTAAAAAAATCTAAAAAAAATGATATTTTTATGTGAATAATAAAAAAAAAAACTTTCTCAACCAAATACCCATTAAAAAGAGAAATAACATCATTTTTACCTACCCTAAAAAAAAATTATTTTGCACACAAAATTTGTTTAGCTACCCTTAAGATGCACCCCCCACACTTAAGATACATTGTCCCAATGTATAAATCATAGGAGCATAAAACTTCAATCACCATCCACAAGGCATGTGTTTAGAGAAGAGTATGCAATAACAAGAATGAGAACCTAATTTTGTGGGTCGGGAGGGGGGTATCCATATTGACCATACTAGTGTTGGGTGAATTGCCCAAACCTTCGGTCAATGTTGCCCAAGTGCTCTTCCATCCGTGTGTGACGTGTGCGGAGGTCCTCTTGGTTAGCTTCATACACGTTCATCCGTGCGTGCATACGGTCCATGGAGTCACAAATATAGTCGATCCCCTGTGCCATAGTCCGTCGTGGCCGCCCTGCGGGTTGTGCTTCAGCCTCACCCATCTCTTGGTCGCCGTTTTCTTCCTTCCGAACCCATTCGCCACCCACCTTCTTGAAATGGAGGGCTACCATAGTATGTGGCCTCAAGACTTGGGACTCGGAGGTGTACTCCACTTCTTCATTTGAAAGGTCGATGCCAAAATGTCTGAAAATCATTGTAAGTAAAAGAGGAAAAATAAAGTTTTTGTCACCTCTTTTTGTTTTGACGACGCCCCTCATTTCCGTCATGATTAAAGGAGCCAAAGGAATACCCTCGATTTGCCCAAGTACGTTGATCATTTTATACATTAGGTAGAGATCCATCCGCCGAAGTACATGCGTGTCACTAGCTCTTGGCAAGATGTTGAAGCTAAGAAGGTATGCGATTAGTCTCTCTTTTGCTTCAAGAACACGGGCCCCAAGATCTGCACCGAATCCATATTCGTTCATGACATCCACCTCATTGTAAGCGGGGTCGGTGATTACCACTACAGAGTTCATTTCAACTGGACGATGGACGTTTGGGATATGAAGCAAGTTGCACAATCTTTGTTTGCTAATAGTGATTTTTGTGCCTTTAACAGTGCTCACAATATCCCCAAACGGGTCCATTTTCCTCTCAATATTGGCATAGAACTCCCGTACAAGCGTCGGGTAGTATGCCCCAGTCAAAGTAAGCATGACGGCCCATCCCAATTTGTCAAAAGCATTTGAGAGTCGATACAGAGCGTCGATCTCAGGATGCACAGTCTTCTCAACCACTATCTTCCACTTCTTCCTTTGTGCGTACCAAGCCTCATTCTCCGGGGAGGTGAAACGTGGTACGGATGAAGAGGAAGAAGTAGCATCATTTCGTCGTTTAGGAGCCATGGAACCTGCACAATTAGTTCAACACATACACACAACACCATTTTCTTCATCAATCCAAGGTAAGGTTTCAAAAAGTTCTTTAATTTCTCCAAATTTCATGTTCATTCAAGGATTCTTGCAACAATCATGTTTAGAGGATTCTATATCGACAACAAGTCGTATCAATATATCTCTAGACATCAATTATAAAAGGAATTCACCCAAGAACAAGAATTTCAACATTAGGGTTCTTGGAATTTTTTTTTTCAAGAATTTCCCCCAAATTTGAACTTTAATCTCACAAACTTGAACAAGAATCATGTTTATATATACCAAATGAGTTCAAGGAACAAACATTCAACACTTATAAACATCTATTTTGCTAAAATTTGTAAGAGAGAAAAGATTTGAAGAAATTTGGGTTTAGAGCCAAAATACCTTGAATTGATGCTCAAAGAGTGATGAAGAAGCCCTTAGAGGTGATGTTTGATGCAAAAATGAAACTTGTGGGGACAATTTGAGCTTGGGGCGGCGGTTTTGGGTGGTTTGGGGTGGTGGCCGGCGAAGAACTTTGTAGTTGGGAGTGTTTTGTTCGAAATTTTTTTGGTTTGAAACGCGGCCTGGGCGCTGTTTTAATCGCCGCGACCGGCGCCGGTTATAGGGCATCCGGCACCGGTTCTTTCATTTTGATGCGCTCCGGACTCTCTGTTTCGGACCGGGGCCGGTTGCTTTTGACCGGCGCCGGTCTTTCCTTAAAATTTATTTTTTTTGTTTTTTTTTTGTTCATCAATTATGAATAAATATAGATGTTGTTTATGTGAGTAAACATATTCACTTATAAGTGATTTTTGATCAAATATAAATAAAAATGAAAATAACTCAAACATATTTATTCATAATTGATTTTTTTTGTTTTTGTGTTGGGTTGCCTCCCAATTGCAACGTACCTCTATTCTTCCAATTGGCATGCGGTGGTTGCCGAAGTGATATGATACTCCATGTATGGCTTGAGCCGGTGACCATTTACAAGGAATGGTGTTTGGTCACCGTTTTGAATCATCATTGATCCGTATGGTCAGACCTCAGTGATTGTATATGGTCCTGACCATCGGGATTTGAGCTTTCCAGGGAATAATCTGAGCCGTGAGTTGAAGAGTAATACCTTTTGTCCGACGTAGAACTCCCTCCGGTTAATGTTCTTGTCATGCCAAACTTTGGCCTTTTCTTTGTAGATACGGGAGTTCTCATATGCATCCCGTCGGAGCTCTTCTAGTTCATTAATTTGGAGCATTCTCTTTTCTCTCCCAAGGGTGGTATCAAGGTTCAGTTGAGAGATAGTCCAATGAGATTTATGCTCAAGTTCCACAGGGAGATGGCATGGTTTGCCATAAACAAGCCGGAAAGGGGACATACCGAGTGGAGTTTTGAAGGCCGTTCGGTATGCCCATAAGGCATCATCTAGCTTTAGAGACCAATCTTTCCTTGAAGAGTTGACCGTCTTCTCAAGAATGGATTTTATTTCACGGTTTGATACCTCCACTTGACCATTAGTTTGAGGATAGTAAGTGGCACCCGTATTTTTTTAGGAGGCCGGCAAAATGAGCATTCTTGAAATGAGTACCATTATCACTAATGATACTCCTAGGAACCCCAAATCTTGAAAAGATGTTCCTTTTTACAAATTCGACTACCGATTTGGCTGTGTTGTCCGGTAGAGCAATGGCCTCCACCCACTTAGACACATAATCAACCGCAACAAGGATGTATTCCTTTCCATGAGATTTAGGGAAAGGGCCCATGAAGTCTATTCCCCATACATCAAATATTTCAACCACAAGAATCATGTTTTGTGGCATCTCATTCCTTCGGCTCAAGTTTCCGGTGCGTTGGCAACGGTCACAAGCTAGGACAAAGCTCCTTGCATCTTTGAAGAGTGTTGGCCAAAAGAATCCACATTGGAGGATTTTAGCCGCGGTTCGGTCCGGTCCATGATGTCCTCCACAAGGGAGATTATGACAATGAGCAAGGATAGATAGCATCTCCTCATTTGGAACACACCGTCGTATAATTCCATCGGCACAATGTTTGAAAAGATATGGCTCATCCCAATAGAAATGTTTGACATCATGTAAAAATTTCTTCCTTTGATGGAAAGTGAGCTCTTGGGGAAGAATTTCTTTGGCAAGATAATTCACAAAATCTGTGAACCAAGGTAAGGGAACTCCCTTCACCTCCATGAGTTGCTCATAAGGAAAATCATCATGAATTACCTCTACATTTGTAGTGGCGGTTGGCTCAAGGCGAGAGAGGTGATCCGCTACAAGATTTTCACTTCCTTTCTTGTCCCGAATCTCTAGGTCAAACTCTTGGAGTAAAAGCACCCACCGGATTAGTCGTGGCTTAGCATCCTTTTTATTCATGAGGTACCGGATGGCGGAGTGATCGGTGTAGACAATCACCTTTTGGCCAATGAGGTAAGACCGGAATTTGTCAAAAGCATAGATGACGGCTAGGAACTCTTTCTCCGTTGTTGCATAATTGAGTTCCGCATCATGGAGTAACCTCGATGCATAGTATATGGCATGAAGTTTCTTTTCTCTTCTTTGACCAAGCACAACCCCAATGGCGTGGTCACTAGCGTCGCACATCAATTCGAACGGTAGAGACCAATCCGGTGAAATGATTATTGGAGCCCAAGTAAGAGCCTTCTTGAGAGTGTTGAAGGCTAGTAAGCAAGATGGAGAGAAATCAAAAGTAGCATCCTTGGCAAGTAAATCACAAAGTGGTTTTGCGATTTTTGAAAAATCTTTGATGAATCGCCGGTAAAAACCGGCATGCCCCAAAAAGCTTCTTATGGCTTTTACCGAGTGAGGAGGTGGTAATTTTTCAATAACCTCCACCTTGGCTTGATCAACTTCGATGCCTTGAGGGGAGATTTTGTGCCCCAAGACAATGCCTTCGGTTACCATAAAGTGACATTTCTCCCAATTAAGAGCAAGATGGGTTTCTTCACATCGGATGAGCACTTTTTCAAGGTTGTTTAGTCAAACATCGAATGAATTTCCAAAGACTGAAAAATCATCCATAAATACCTCCATATAATCTCCAACCATGTCCGAAAAAATAGCCATGACGCACCTTTGAAAGGTCCCCGGCAAAGGCGCCAAAAACTTGATCGGGCTAAACTTGCAAGTATACAAGTGCCGATGTAGTAATAAAATACCGGTAAATACCGGGTCGATCCACAGGGAAATGGTTGATATTATAAAGTCGAGTATTGAATGCAAAAGGATATAAATGGTATAGTTTTTCAGGAACTTTGCTCTTTGAGGTTGATTTAAACAAGAATGAGAATTACTAAGGCAATCGGGATTCACCAAAATGCTTTAATAGTTATTTAATAATAGTTCTTTCCCAATAATCATGAATACGATGTCGCTAATATATTCTCAACTCCGGTTAAGGCAGCGAGAGCGTGGTTTTCGTTACGTGTAAGTCCCGTTACGGCTTATGTGACACCGCACCCGAACGTCCTTGAAAATTTGATTTTAAAATTCAAAGTTTATGTATTGGATTTCTGATTCCCAAACGATTGTAAAACGATTAATGTTTTACGTAATTAATGATCGATTATTGTACTATTCGAACTCGTATATAAGTACCGGGCCTTATTAATAAATAAAAGAGCCTAACATTATCTAAATAGTAACACATAACGTTTCAAGACAAGTTGAGGAAGGGCGGGCGGCCCAGATATTATTTTGGGCCCAACCCGCTAGAATAGCAAGTATTCGAGAATGGCGTCGTAGGCCCACTCGGGGCGATCCACACGGCTTGTAGCCCAATAATATGAATGACAAATGTCAAAAAAAAAAGTGATAGGATGAATTGAGATGAATAAAAATGTCTATGATCCCATCTTTGACATTATTGAGCTAATAATGGGAGTAGGATTTTCCTTCTATAATGTCCATCAAGTAAATTATTGAGATGAGCCTACACATATTGGAGATCAATAATGTGATGTAGGAAGTTGACTTGTTCTAAATAAATTAGGATGAGTACAAAAAGACATCTTTGACAAAAGATAAAACAATAGAACTCATCTTCCTATTTTTGGAGGTATTGATAGATATTTTGGACCCCAAAATAATTGGGATCAATGGGGAACCACTCCACATGATATTAGTACCGGCAAGACAAATAAAAATGGGTGAGAAGACTTACCTTGGCCGACCACCATGGAGAGGAGCTGTACAAGACTTGATAGGAATCAAATGTTGGGCCACCATCTCCATTTTTCGCACAAAATGGTGTGTTGTTTGTCTCCACTCATTATGGGAGTTATACTCGACCAAACAACGTGTATAAGGTGTCCTTGGATAGCCTTTGAAGTCTATTTTCATAATTGAGTGGTCTCTGTTCGAGAGGAGAGAGTAATCATCCAAAAATCGATCTGGAGCGAGCAGTGGTCTGTGAACTCGAGCTCTGAGAGTGCTGAAACTGTTTGGTGTATATCTCGAGTTATACCAATCCAAGTAAGGCGTGTGAGATACCAAAAGAAATCTCTCAAGACGAGGAATCCGTGAAGGTCTGGTTTGCATCAATCGGAGTAGTGGAAGGCTTCTAAATCGTCCGAGCAAAACACAACCTCGCAGAAACGGATCTACTCTTCTAAAGAAACGTGTTCACCGGAAAACACCCATTCTAGGGGCTGTTTTCGTACCAACGTTTAGGGGTTGAGCTAGCGCTTTGAAGAGGCTGTTTAACACCCATATTTGAGCAAGGAATCAGTTCCAAATCCACCTTTACCAAAGTCTTGACCATTGGACCAAGAAGGGATAGTTTAAAGCTCAATTGAGGTGAGGATGACTGACTATATTGCTTATAATTATTGGGTTAATTTCATAAGATTACCTAAATGAATTATATGTGTTTGGCATGATTTATTTTAATAAAAATGCCTAAATGAGATTATTATTGTTTATAAGCAAAAATACATAATATACAAATTTATGAATAAATTGTGTATGATTATGTGTTATGAATACAATGGTATAATAGTTGTGTAAACTATAAATTAAATTGTGATAAATATACTTTTACCTCATGTAAGGAAGTCATGGAAGGATAAAAGTGATATTTTGATATTAGAGCCAAGTTATACTCGAATGTGGAATTAAATTGAAATATCCAAATTATTATGAATTTGCATTGGTTTATTAAGGTTAAATGATTAGTATAAAAATACTAGTCGGGAATGTTAGTTCAATAGCTTTTGGGAGCTAATCCCAAGATATTGGAGTTAAGTAACCTTAAAGGATATGTTTAAGGTGGACTTTATGAACTCAAGTTACATTTGGAGTAGGCCTTAAGGGTTACTCAAAATGGTTGGAACCTAGACTAAGAAGTGGTTTAGGGATTAGCTGACGTGACTATGAGCCGAGGTCTAGCACGTGGTAGTATGACTATGAGCCGAGCTCTAGCAAACGTAGGGTGACTATGAGCCGAGCTCTAACACAAATTAGTATGACTATGAGCCGAGCTCTAGCAAACGTAGGGTGACTATGAGCCGAGCTCTAGCACAAATTAGTATGACTATGAGCCGAGCTCTAGCAAACGCAGGGTGACTATGAGCCGAGCTCTAGCACAAATTAGCATGACTATGAGCCGAGCTCTAGCAAACGTAGGGTGACTATGAGCCGAGCTCTAGCACAAATTGACATGACTATGAGCCGAGCTCTAGCATGAAGAACACGAGTTAATTACAAATGAATAACATCTTAGATTGAGGGTCTTGGAAATTGAAACTTTGATTATACTTAGTATAGTTGTCATTGTACTTGTCAAATGCTTCCAAGTACTGACCTCCCCTTCACGGGGGAGGCCACCTCACAGTTTCAGGTAGAACTTGAAGGTTGCTACCACCGCCCGTTGCTTCGGGAAGATCAAAGGAGGGGGACGTGGTTCGTGCTTCTTCCGTTCCTGTTTTGAAAACATTTTAAATAATGCTCATGGATATTATTCTCAAATATTGATTTGGGGGCTTGTATGCCCATGTTTGTCAAGGTGTGGCTTCAACACTTGTATTGAATGTTTCCGCTGCTTTAAATGAATATTTTGCATTATGTTTGTTTATGGATGTACTATGTGTGAATGATATTCCAGACGCCTTGTATAGTATGGATGTGTTGGACTGCGGTTGACTATTCGTACTGTACGGCGGGTTGTTGACGTGTCCGGACAGGTCCGGGGCGTGACAGCTTACATTCATCTACCGAAAACCCCGTTGAATATCAAGACATCACACCCATATCATATCAGACCGGATATATTTCTATTCTCGGTACTATATATGTTTATCCTTTAATGTTCATAGTTTAGACATCATAAACTAAATTTAATATACTTCTATGTTGTACACCATAGTCATAAACAATTAAAATATAAAGGATAAATCACAATTTATTGGTTCAGAACTTTTATCAAACACCTAGTGTGCATAGAGGTTCATCCCTAGCCTTAGCTAAGAAATTAGCCTCTAATGCTCATATTAATCACAATACAATATGAAATGTAATGGAACATGAAATTACAAAGGAAATAATACCTAAACACCAATGGTTTTGGAGGTTGAAGTTTCCTCCTCAAGAACTTGAAGAAAATACCAAGAACAAACATATAAAAGCTAAGAATTAATCTATGGAATGGAATGTCATTGCTTGATGAATTAAGGGCTTTATTGTAACACCGTCCCCAAATGTATTTACCTTTACGTAAATGATGTAATAAACCTTATGGAATGATTCATGAATTTACGAAGTTGTAAATTTTTATTATTTCTTTCGCGTGAATAGTAAATTGCACGTGGGACCCACACCGGGAGCGGGGGCCGCCCGACTTTCCCGAGACCATATATTTTATTCATCTTGGTCTAGATAATAAATATATAGTGGTGGATATTTCATTTGAGCCATGGAAAGGCCTGGAGTTGACCGATTGGTCAAAAGAAGCCCAAATTACCGGTACTGGTAATTTATCAGATAACAGCCCGAACTGAATTTCGGAGACTTATAAATTAAAGTTGGGGAATGTATATTCATGATACATGTCATAATGAGTAGGAGCCCGTAATATATTTTATTTGACCCGATAAAATAAGATATGATTAAAACAGTCCGAAAAATACAACTTTCGGGACAAATTGTACACACCGGGACACAAAGGGATGACCCCCCACATGAGTGGGGGCCACCCCACGTTTTTTTGTGCAAGAGTTGACTAATTGATTCCATAAGGACACATGAAGGATGGATGATAGGATGGGAAGAACATGGGTGAAAGCTAATGGACCCCTTCCCACCCACTCATTGGCTAAAGGAGACAAAAACCACATCTCCACCCTCTTTCATCTATCATGCTCGACCAACCAAGCAAAAGGAGGAAGGAAAGAGCTTTGCAAACCATCCCCATAGCTGAAAATTCGAGCTCAACCTAAGGGAGTCCAAGGAGGAAGATAAAAGAAGGAAAAAGTTGGGAAAAGTATGATTAATTAAGGTAATGACCTTATTATAACTTTTCCTTTAATTTTCTTCTACCATATGAAGTATATATCATATTAAGGACCCTTAATATGGTTCCACATGTCATAAGTATGGATTTATGGGTTGGAAAGTGATTCTATGTCCAAGAACGGACTTAGAACCCAAAACGACGGTTCACCGGAAAATAACCTTTTTGAGGTTATTTGTATTAACATGGGTTTTATGATTATAAAACCTTGTTAGGAACTTGTAAAGGGTATTTCAAGTGAGTTCACAAAGTTGAAAAAGTCGCCGGAGTTGTCGCCGGAGTTGACCAAAAGTCGCCGGAGTTTCACCGGAGTTCAACCAAGAAGGGTAGAACTTCTTAACGCTAGTTCAAGGTGAGTGGACGGCTTAATATCTTATAACTTTTGGGTTAATTATGAGATTACCTAAATAAATGTTATATGAGTTCATAATGATGTTTAAAAGATATTTAAACATGTGATTAGCCAATAGGGTTAAGATTGTATGAAAGAAATATATTGTTTGTGCATGGAATATGATATGAAGAATTATATAAAATACATATTTGTTTGAAATGTATAAGATGCACAAATGAATATTATTAACTTAATTACATGATGATTAAGTTGATAAGTGTAAGACTTGAAATGGCGGTCAACGACAACGTTGACCGATGGATAAAGGATTAATTAATATCGGTTGATATTAGTTAATTATGTATTTATATAATTGCATGGCTTTGCATGGATTGTGATACATAAGCTTTATGTATTGAATTAGTTATGAGTAACTAAGTATGATATAGACTCTATCTAGGTTGATAGAAGGTTGATCATAGGCAAATATTTTGGTGGAGGACCCTAGTACTTAAAAGTACTTAACACTCAAAATTTGGTGGAGGACCCTAGGACTTAAAGTCCTTAACACTCGGATTATAAATTGGTGGAGGACCCTAGTACTTAAAAGTACTTAACACTCAAACTTGGTGGAGGACCCTAGTACTTAAAAGTACTTAACACTCAAAATTTGGTGGAGGACCCTAGGACTTAAAGTCCTTAACACTCGGATTATAAATTGGTGGAGGACCCTAGTACTTAAAAGTACTTAACACTCAAACTTGGTGGAGGACCCTAGTACATAAAAGTACTTAACACTCTAAACTCGGTGGAGGACCCTAGGACTTATGAGTCCTTAACACTCGCAAACCGGTGGAGTACCCAAGGATTATGATCCTCAAAACTCATAGATTATGATATTGAAATAGGGACAAGGAGGAGTCCTATACACTCATTGGTATATGGGTGGGTTAGGGTTTTTAGACAAGATTATTGACTATTACTATTTTTCCCAAATAAAATGGTGATCTACGGATCGGGTATTTTCCAAGTATATATTTATACTAATAAATATTTCATAACCTGGGGGAAAGACTATCTATTTAAGTATCACCCTATGTTTGGGTCTTATACTTGAAACGTTAGTTATTCTATATTTAGCCTGCTACTCGCTCGGTACTTGTACTGACCCCTTCGGGGGGCCCCACCATTTTCAGGTTGAAGCTAGGGCTTGCTACTTGCACCTTCTCACGGGTGGTATCAAATCAGGAAGACGTGGTTCGTGCTTCCTTATTTTCTTTCAAACTACCGAACACTTGCTCATGGATATTTTTTTTCTACTATAAACTACTTTTGGGGCTTGCATGCCCATGTTGTTGGCCGGTTGTGGCTTATGACTTACCGTTGAATATTTCCGCTATTCATTGGTTTAAATGTGATGTTGTTATGTATGTTTACTACTGAGTATGGATGGATTGTTTTCTCAAACGCCTTGTGTAATTAAGTGAGGTTGACTCGCGGGTGACGTCACTTAATTATACGGCGGTTGTACACGCGCTTGGATTGCGGTCTGGGGCGTGACAATTAAGTGGTATCAGAGCCATCTCAGTTCTAAACTATATAATCAACCTCTCACAAAAGATTTTACAAAAGAGTTTCTACCGAAAACCATGAGCATTGTATTTTGACGTTTATAGGACTGTTGGTGCTTAAGTTGCAAGGCCTCTAATTGTTAAGATGGTACCCTTAACAATTGGTATGGTAGTGACTTGGGCCAATATGTGTCTGTAACGTTCTTCCGTCAGTTGACATTTATAGGAGTCTAATGACTCATCCATATTTCTTTCAGAAAGGGAGGGCAGACGAATGAGGACCAGGAACAATCCGAGGGGGCAGGCGCCGGTAGCATCCCAAAGGGGAAGCCGGGCTGCATCTCGGGGTTCGAGAGGAGGCCGTGGAGGCCGTGGAAGCCGTGGAGGTCATCAAGCTCAAACTGTGAGTGATGGCCATGTAAGCTCGGTGTATGAAACCAACACCGAGGACTATGACTCAACCTATGTTCCTGAAACGGAGCATGAGGAGACCCCATATGATGGGGGTGACACATACACCGATGATGATGATGAAGAGAGTGATGCCAAGTTCGCCCAAATGGGCGAATTGCTTGAGTGGTATCAAAAAGAAAAACTGAGGAGAAACCTTAGGCGCCAAGCAAGGCGTGGCTCTCGCGGTGGTTCGCGTCAAGGAAGCCGGGGAGCTTCAAGAGCCACTCCCGTGGCGCCACATGATGGGCGTGAAGGAGGCTTTTGTGTGAGAATCTCCAAGTACCTCAAGGAGGCTAGGGCCTTGGGGTGTAAGTCCTTTGACGGCACCGGTGACATTACCGTTGCCGCCGATTGGATAAAGAAGGTGAAGGATGCGGCAAAGGACATGCAAATTTCACCGGACGTGAAGTTGACTGTTGCTTCACGGCTGCTTGAGGGGATAGCTTCCACGTGGTGGGAGAGTGTGGAAGGAAAATACCATGGGGAGGTCTCATGGTTGAACTTTGAGCAGGAGTTTTATGACCAATACTACACTGACTATGAGAAAAATGTCAAGCGTAGGGAGTACACCAACCTCAAACAGAAGGAGGGTGTGTCTGTTAAACAACTGGAGCAAGATTTTAGAACCTTGGCTAGGTTCTTGCCGGAGTACGCGATCAATGAGGACCGCATGTCGGAGCACTTTTGGGATGCCTTACTCTTGGACATCCGTGACCGGGCTACGTACTCGCGCCACATGACCTTTAGCGAGGTGGTGGAGCAGGGCCTTCTTGGGGAGGCTCAATGGAATGAGAGAAAAGAAAGAGACGCCGAGGAGGCGAAAAAGAGAAAATGGCATAATTCGGGGCCGCCCGAGCAAGCACGGAAGAATAACCACGGTGGGGGTGGTGGTACGTTCAAGGCGCCGGCACCACCGGCGAAGAAGAACAAGGATGCTCGGTGGCACGCATCCTCCTCTCAAAATACGGGGCCTCCTAAGTGTGCCAACTGTTCAAAAAAACCACTTCGGAAAGTGCAACGCACCCCCGAGGTGTTATCGGTGTGGGAACACGGGCCACATGAAGGCCAATTGCCCACAATTGGGGGGAGGAGGAGCTCCGGGATCCGGAGGAGGAACCATGACGGGGAGAAACCGTGCGGGCCCGTCAAACGGCGGTACGGGAAGAGGCGGCGCGTCCACAAGTCATGCCGCGTCCGTAAATCAAGGCGGGACCCAAGCACGAGTGTACGCAATGACCGAGGCGGATGCACGAGCAAACCCGGACTCCGTTGCAGGTAATACACTTATTTTCCTGTATTTCTAGGCTTATTTGGGTCATATGAGTCATTGGGTTTGGGTGTGGGCCACCCCGGGGTCAAACCCCGCGAATTCGGGGCGAAACGGACTAAAAACAACTACGCGCGGTCGCGCGTACCCACAGACGCACGACCGTGCGTGCGAGGCAGTAGCCTCTGGCCTTATTCCGCGCAGACGCACGCCGTGCGTACAGGGAAGGCACGCCGTGCGTGGGACGCACGATCGTGCGTGACCAGCTACGCACGATCGTGCGTAGCCGGCAGTGGCTGGCTCCGGATTTCGCACGCACGCACGGCCGTGCGTACCCCCTACGCACGCCGTGCGTGGACCCCCAACACCGGGAAATTTATTTTTCGCCCCGTTCTTCTACGTTTGGACCCCCGTTTGATTCCAAACATTAGTATGAGCCTAATAACCTCCTAAAAATGTGTAAAAGCATTAGAAAACGTATCTTACATGGTGTATAAATGTAGGAACATTAAAGATCAATGGTAGGTGTGCGAGGATCCTCATTGATACCGGGGCACAACGCTCGTTTGTGAGTGAGGCGTTCGCCGAGGGCCTTGACGTGCCATTGACACCTATGACTCAAACGTTGCTAGTCTCCACACCATTAGGAGACGACGTGGAGAGAAATCATTACTATCCGTCGTGTGAGGTAGAAGTGACGGGTCAACCTTTGACTTGTGATTTCGTACCTCTAAGCATGTTAGAGTTCGATGCAATCCTAGGAATGGATTGGCTCGAGAAACACCATGCCCGAGTAGATTGCTACACCAAGGTGTTGGAGCTCGAGGATGATCAAGGTAACACGCTATGCTTTGAGGGAGATCGGGGGAAATCTAGTGCTTGTATCATATCCGTGATGAGAGCACGGAAGATGATGAGGAAGGGATGCCACGCGTACCTTGCCTACGTGGTGGACGATACCAAGAAGGAAGTCGACATCAAGGATGTACGGATCGTGTGCAAGTACCCGGATGTCTTTCCCAAAGACCTACCGGGGCTTCCACCCGATAGAGAGATAGAGTTTGTAATTGAAGTGGAGCCGGGAACCAAACCCATTTCGATTCCTCCTTATCGAATGGCACCGGCCGAACTCCAAGAGTTGAAGGTCCAACTACAAGAATTACTGGACAACGGGTTCATCAGACCCAGTCATTCACCGTGGGGGGCACCCGTACTCTTCGTGAAGAAGAAGGATGGTACACTAAGAATGTGTATTGACTACCGACAGTTGAACAAGGTCACAATCAAGAACAGGTATCCCTTACCGAGGATTGATGACTTGTTTGATCAACTTCGGGGGGCAATAGTGTTCTCGAAGATTGATTTGAGGTCGGGGTACCATCAGTTGAAGATCAAGGAGAGCGACATACCTAAGAGTGCATTCCGCACTAGGTATGGTCATTACGAGTTCCTTGTGATGTCATTTGGTTTAACCAACGCACCGGCGGCATTCATGGACTTGATGAACCGGGTGTTTAGTGAATACTTAGATCAATTTGTGATAGTATTCATTGATGATATCTTGATATACTCCAAGAGTGAGGAGGAGCACGAACATCATTTGGGGCTTATACTTGATCGGCTAAGGGAAAAACAACTCTTTGCCAAGTTCTCTAAATGCGAATTTTGGCTCAAGGAGATTGGTTTTCTCGGTCATGTCATATCCGGTTCGGGCGTAGCTGTGGATAACGCCAAGATAAAAGCTATCATGGATTGGGAGAGACCCAAGAATGTGAAAGAGATACGTAGTTTCCTTGGCCTAGCGGGATACTATCGTAAATTTGTTGAGAAATTCTCCGTATTGGCGTCCCCATTAACGAAGCTCACAAAGAAAGGGGCCAAGTTTGTATGGGACGACAAGTGTGAGAAAGGGTTCCTTGAACTGAAGAAACGACTTACCGAAGCACCCGTCCTTGCCCTACCCATACAGGGGATAGGGTATGATATATACAGCGATGCTAGCATCCAAGGGCTTGGATGTGTACTGATGCAAAACGGTAAGGTGATTGCCTATGCTTCTAGGCAATTGAGGAAACACGAGGTGAACTACCCTACCCATGATCTAGAATTGGGGGCGGTAGTGTTTGCACTAAAAATTTGGAGGCATTATCTCTACGGGGAGACATGTCACATTTATACCGATCATAAGAGCTTGAAGTATGTATTCACTCAAAAAGAGTTGAATATGAGACAAAGGAGATGGATGGAGTTGATCAAGGACTATGACTTGATCATCGACTATCATCCCGGAAAGGCCAACGTAGTGGCCGACGCACTGAGCAGGAAGAGTACGTCAGGGACGTTACTTACTTGTCTGCAGGCATTGAGGGCACGCGTGGAGGTGTCCACGTGCGGGGCTCTCATTGCTCAATTTGAGGTTAGGCCCACCCTATTGGGCGAGATTAGTCGAAGTCAGGCCATGGATGAGGAATGTCAGAAGATCCGTGAAAGGATCCTTGCGGGGCCCGTTGAGAACTTCCGGGTACGTGATGACGGTCTGTTATTGTTTAAGGATCGTGTGTGCATACCAAGGAATGAGGAACTCCAGAAATCTATACTTGAGGAGGCTCATTCTTCAGCTTATGCTATGCATCCAGGAGGTACTAAGATGTACCGAGATTTGAAGGAAAGTTACTGGTGGTCAGGTATGAAGAGAGACATTGCTGAATATGTGAGTCGGTGCCTTACTTGCCAGCAAGTCAAGGCAGAGCATCAGCACCCGGCAGGGCTTTTGCAGCCACTCACCATCCCAGAGTGGAAGTGGGAGCACGTGACCATGGACTTCGTGGTGGGGCTACCACGAACAGTGAACAACTATGATGCAGTTTGGGTAGTGGTTGATAGGCTCACCAAGAGTGCACACTTTTTGCCTATCAACATTACTTATCCTCTTGAAAGATTGGCCAAGCTTTACACGGAGGAGATTGTGAGATTACATGGAGTCCCGATATCCATTGTCTCGGATAGGGATCCACGATTCACATCCCGATTTTGGCCAAAGTTTCAAGCATCGCTGGGTACTAAACTGAAGTTTAGCACAACTTTTCACCCACAGACGGATGGACAGTCCGAGCGGGTGATACAGATTTTGGAAGACATGCTTAGGGCATGTGCTCTGGAGTTCCAAGGAAGTTGGGACAAGCATTTGGCTCTAGTGGAGTTTGCTTATAACAATAGTTATCAAGCAAGTATCGGCATGCCTCCGTATGAGGCATTGTATGGGAGGAAGTGCAGAACACCATTGTGTTGGGACGAGGTTGGCGAGGCCAAACTCGAAGGAGTGGAACTAGTCGAGATCACCAAGGCCAAGGTGAGGGTCATTCGAGATAGATTGAAGGCCGCTCAGGACCGACAGAAGAGTTATGCTGATAAACGGCGGAGACCGTTGGAGTTCGAAGTCGGTGATGAGGTCTTCCTAAGGATTTCTCCTTGGAAGGGCATCATTCGATTTGTATCGAGGGGAAAGCTTAACCCCCGATACATCGGTCCATTTGAAATCCTTGAAAGGATAGGGGCCGTGGCTTACCGACTCAAGTTGACGCCTGAACTTGAGAAGATACATGACGTGTTTCATGTATCAATGCTCAAGAAGTACATACGAGACCCATCTCATATTCTTGAGAAACCACCGGTGGAGATCCGTGAGGACTTGCAATATGCGGTGGAACCAGTAAAGATTGTTGGTCAACAAGTGAAGAAACTTAGGAACAAGGAGATTCCTATGGTGAAGGTTCTTTGGAGGAGTGATCGAGTCGAAGAGGAAACTTGGGAGACCGAGATCTCAATGAGGGAGCAATACCCATTCCTTTTCGATTAGACACGTGGATTTCGGGGACGAAATCCCAAATAAGGGGGGGTGAACTTGTAACACCGTCCCCAAATGTATTTACCTTTACGTAAATGATGTAATAAACCTTATGGAATGATTCATGAATTTACGAAGTTGTAAATTTTTATTATTTCTTTCGCGTGAATAGTAAATTGCACGTGGGACCCACACCGGGAGCGGGGGCCGCCCGACTTTCCCAAGACCATATATTTTATTCATCTTGGTCTAGATAATAAATATATAGTGGTGGATATTTCATTTGAGCCATGGAAAGGCCTGGAGTTGACCGATTGGTCAAAAGAAGCCCAAATTACCGGTACTGGTAATTTATCAGATAACAGCCCGAACTGAATTTCGGAGACTTATAAATTAAAGTTGGGGAATGTATATTCATGATACATGTCATAATGAGTAGGAGCCCGTAATATATTTTATTTGACCCGATAAAATAAGATATGATTAAAACAGTCCGAAAAATACAACTTTCGGGACAAATTGTACACACCGGGACACAAAGGGATGACCCCCCACATGAGTGGGGGCCACCCCACGTTTTTTTGTGCAAGAGTTGACTAATTGATGCCATAAGGACACATGAAGGATGGATGATAGGATGGGAAGAACATGGGTGAAAGCTAATGGACCCCTTCCCACCCACTCATTGGCTAAAGGAGACAAAAACCACATCTCCACCCTCTTTCATCTATCATGCTCGACCAACCAAGCAAAAGGAGGAAGGAAAGAGCTTTGCAAACCATCCCCATAGCTGAAAATTCGAGCTCAACCTAAGGGAGTCCAAGGAGGAAGATAAAAGAAGGAAAAAGTTGGGAAAAGTATGATTAATTAAGGTAATGACCTTATTATAACTTTTCCTTTAATTTTCTTCTACCATATGAAGTATATATCATATTAAGGACCCTTAATATGGTTCCACATGTCATAAGTATGGATTTATGGGTTGGAAAGTGATTCTATGTCCAAGAACGGACTTAGAACCCAAAACGACGGTTCACCGGAAAATAACCTTTTTGAGGTTATTTGTATTAACATGGGTTTTATGATTATAAAACCTTGTTAGGAACTTGTAAAGGGTATTTCAAGTGAGTTCACAAAGTTGAAAAAGTCGCCGGAGTTGTCGCCGGAGTTGACCAAAAGTCGCCGGAGTTTCACCGGAGTTCAACCAAGAAGGGTAGAACTTCTTAACGCTAGTTCAAGGTGAGTGGACGGCTTAATATCTTATAACTTTTGGGTTAATTATGAGATTACCTAAATAAATGTTATATGAGTTCATAATGATGTTTAAAAGATATTTAAACATGTGATTAGCCAATAGGGTTAAGATTGTATGAAAGAAATATATTGTTTGTGCATGGAATATGATATGAAGAATTATATAAAATACATATTTGTTTGAAATGTATAAGATGCACAAATGAATATTATTAACTTAATTACATGATGATTAAGTTGATAAGTGTAAGACTTGAAATGGCGGTCAACGACAACGTTGACCGATGAATAAAGGATTAATTAATATCGGTTGATATTAGTTAATTATGTATTTATATAATTGCATGGCTTTGCATGGCTTGTGATACATAAGCTTTATGTATTGAATTAGTTATGAGTAACTAAGTATGATATAGACTCTATCTAGGTTGATAGAAGGTTGATCATAGGCAAATATTTTGGTGGAGGACCCTAGTACTTAAAAGTACTTAACACTCAAAATTTGGTGGAGGACCCTAGGACTTAAAGTCCTTAACACTCGGATTATAAATTGGTGGAGGACCCTAGTACTTAAAAGTACTTAACACTCAAACTTGGTGGAGGACCCTAGTACTTAAAAGTACTTAACACTCAAAATTTGGTGGAGGACCCTAGGACTTAAAGTCCTTAACACTCGGATTATAAATTGGTGGAGGACCCTAGTACTTAAAAGTACTTAACACTCAAACTTGGTGGAGGACCCTAGTACATAAAAGTACTTAACACTCTAAACTCGGTGGAGGACCCTAGGACTTATGAGTCCTTAACACTCGCAAACCGGTGGAGTACCCAAGGATTATGATCCTCAAAACTCATAGATTATGATATTGAAATAGGGACAAGGAGGAGTCCTATACACTCATTGGTATATGGGTGGGTTAGGGTTTTTAGACAAGATTATTGACTATTACTATTTTTCCCAAATAAAATGGTGATCTACGGATCGGGTATTTTCCAAGTATATATTTATACTAATAAATATTTCATAACCTGGGGGAAAGACTATCTATTTAAGTATCACCCTATGTTTGGGTCTTATACTTGAAACGTTAGTTATTCTATATTTAGCCTGCTACTCGCTCGGTACTTGTACTGACCCCTTCGGGGGGCCCCACCATTTTCAGGTTGAAGCTAGGGCTTGCTACTTGCACCTTCTCACGGGTGGTATCAAATCAGGAAGACGTGGTTCGTGCTTCCTTATTTTCTTTCAAACTACCGAACACTTGCTCATGGATATTTTTTTTTCTACTATAAACTACTTTTGGGGCTTGCATGCCCATGTTGTTGGCCGGTTGTGGCTTATGACTTACCGTTGAATATTTCCGCTATTCATTGGTTTAAATGTGATGTTGTTATGTATGTTTACTACTGAGTATGGATGGATTGTTTTCTCAAACGCCTTGTGTAATTAAGTGAGGTTGACTCGCGGGTGACGTCACTTAATTATACGGCGGTTGTACACGCGCTTGGATTGCGGTCTGGGGCGTGACATTTATATAGGCTAAAGAATGACATCTTTTAGTCTATTCAAGCTTAACAATCGGGTATGGAAGCAATATTTGATCAGATATGGAGGAAGATGGGTTTTTCCCATCAGAAATCTTCTGCACGTCGGACTGTTTTAGCAGAAAATCGGAACAACCGGCGCCGGTTATAGCATGTCCGGCGCCGGTCGGGTGCAAAAATGCACCGGTTGTGCTGCGCCGGTTGGAAACATGCCCGAATTGGGCAAAAAGTCCTGACGACCGGCGCCGGTTATAGGGCATCTGGCGCCGGTCCCTGCGCTCAATTTTATACTTCACTTCTTTTCTTCGTTTGATGCCCGAAATTGATCCCGAAGTGCCGGTTTTCGATCCCTTTTGACTTTTGACCCTATTTTCATTGCTCCATGTCGTATTTCATGTTTCCGCTAACTCGAGAATATTTATCTGTTTTTGCTTCATATTTTTGTACAGATAAATGTAATTACTTATGTAAAACATAAGTAATTATTTTGCTTATCACACTCCGGCAACAGACTTCTCACATCCATTCGGCCTTCAAGCTCAAATAATATTCCTTCTCTTCTCTTTCTCATGTCCCTATTGGCATATGAAGTTTACGAAGTATTTTCTATGCCTGCAATTAGCAAGGACATCATGGCAATATGCTATACATATGTGTTATGAAGACACTCACACGAAAGTTTTAGATATAGAAATATATATTATTGATGATTAGTTATCTTAACAAGGCATGGTTAACATCAAGGTGTTTCTGGTCCATAACTAACATGTTTTGATGAAGAATACATTTGTGATCCTTGAGGAAAAGACCTATATATCTACTAAAGTCAAACTACATCAGAAATAGCAAGTCAGGCAATTAAAGGTTATAAAATGTCTCACTAGAGATTCTGATGGCAAGAGAAATAGATGATGTTTGTAATAAAAGCAACTCTTTGGAGAGAAAACACATCACAATTTCTGTAATAATGAGGCAAAAATAGTGCTTTGGTTGGAAAGATCATGAAATGTAAATTTAGATGTTAGGGTCATTGGCGGGCGAGCATTTAAACGTAGAGGGACTGGTGGCGAAAGGAGAAATGGAGGGTGGTTGAGATAAGTTTGATTCAAAATAATTCATGTACGCATTAGTTGATATGATTTAAGCGACCTGATTAGGTATAATCCCCAGCACACAACATATACAATAATGGACAGAGTTTATAGAGACAAAGTCAAGGATAGATAAGAATTTTACCTTCGCAATCATGTAAAGACTATTATGAAACAACATTAGTTGTTGCCAAATAGAATACAAATGTATAATCGTAGTTGCGCTGCAAAAATTCAACTTGAAGCTCTTGATAATAAAGTCATAATATATGGATGGATAGACTTACTAAATTCAAAATAGGGTTTTAAAAAGGTCAATTAATTGATATCTTAAATATTTAAATATCAAATCAGATTAAATTTTTTCTTTTATTTCACTCAAGTTGTTGGATTTTTATCTATCTATCCACATGGTTAGTGTATTGGTAAAAATAATCAAACCTCACAAGTTCAAACTGCAACCTTTACTAGAGGGTTCTTTAAAGTTTAAACCCAAAAAGAAGAGTACATGTAGTCACTAAAAGTAATTCAAATAAATGTTTGGATGTTTATCAAGTTATGAGTCATGGATTAAAATCAAACATTAATAGAAAATAAGATGAATCATTTCCGGTGACTATATGTTATTAAAAGCACAAATACATTGTAGTTTTTCCTCTTGAGTAAACCGCACAAGAGTATTCAAAGAACAGTGGAAGAATCTGCATACATGGGAAATTTTATTTTTGAATTGATACACAAAATCTCACCAATCAATTTAAAATCAATTTTATATATGTATTAAAACATTTATCACACTAAAATCTGAAATGAATAAAAACAGGTCACCAATACCTCCTTTCAGATCCAAATACACACCAATCAGTGAACGATAGTGTGGTCTTTGCAATTTTCGACTCAAAAATTACATGCACACAAACATAAGTTTCAGATTAGTGTTAGTGTGTGGTCTATATAAAAAAATAAAGTATATAAAATTAAAATCTTGAAGTCTCTTAACAGAGAATGTAAAGTACCTCCATTCATATCTATATAAATGCAAATCAACAATTTTTTTTTTGTTTCTACATGATTTCCAAGCTCCGACATTACATGCACAACTATAATTTTATCAAAACAGTTCCACATGACATCGGAGATTAAGCATGTGAAATAAAATGAGAAAGATAGACATATTTACCGACATCACCGCTACATTAGATGAAGTATTTTTTAGCCATCGCTATTGATGTTCAACACTACTTGACGAACTTGCCGATTTGAGATCTTTTGTGTTTGGCGCCGCTGAAGGCTTTACCGTGAACGGGTGGTGAAGGTGTTTTGAGGACTAGCCTGGACCGAAAATACGACTCTGTCGAAACAGAGGCGGCAAATCTAAACATAAGAGACGCTAGGTTGATTTTAGAAGAAGACATTAGGGTAAAGATGACAGAGATACATGCCACATTCGAATTCATCACGCCCTTTCCGGGGAAGTTTATTACGGAGTAAATGATTTAATTTGTGGTATCAAAACATTAGAATGGTGAATCCGTAAAGAACGGTAGGATGGATAACAAATGGCTGTTGAACTTTCTAGATTCAAATTGGTGTGTACATAGGGGAAAAAACGAGTAAAAAACGATGCCTCCACGGTGCCTTACAAAAATAATGGGTTTGAGTAAATATATTGTTTTATTTAGCAAACCAAGTTGAATTATTCGTAATCACTTTTTTTTGTTCTCCTACGTCAGTTGGAAAGCCAACACCATACAATTGTATATAGTTCATATTCTTATGGCATGTTTGGTAATACTAGAATTAGATAAATTGGCTAGATTGACTAATTCTGGTGAATTATGAAAAAATTATATTTAAAAAATACTGATAGAGTATTAATCCTAGATAGAGGTGAGAGCTAGAGAGAGAGAGTGAGTAATTATATTTCTCAACTTGGAACCCCCTATAATTAGCCCCTTGGGGTCTATTTATAGGTAAAAGTGTGGATTTGGGCTCCTAGCCTTGGGCTTAGGAGACCCATTACAATAATCATGCCTTCTTTGGGCAAATAGGGCCACTAATGGGCTGAGTACAACACTTAGTACATAAAATAGGAAAATACATTCTGTCCGAGCGAAGTTCGGACGATGCGGTCCATGGACGATGCGGTCCATGGACGATGCGGTCCATGGACGATGCGGTCCATGGACGATGCGGTCCATGGACGATGCGGTCCATGGACGATGCCGTCCAAATAAATCAGGCGATATCTTCTTTCTTGGACGCTACGTGCCTCTGGCCGATGCGGGTGTCCCGCTGGTGTCTTTTGGGCCGTTGAGTATGTGGGCCATGGGGTCCAGGCCCATATACTCTATCAGGAGTCCCCCACTCTCTGAGCTGAGGTGAAGCCGAAGCGAAAGGGAGTACTTGTTCCTTTCTGGGTGGCCGTTGCGTGAGTCTAAGGCGTTTGATGGCCGAAGAGTTCCTGCTTCGATTTTGGATGAAGCAGTTCCCTTATTTGATGTAGATGAAGCGTGCTTGGGAACTCATAGCCTTGATGCGGGCCGATGCACACTCTGTGGAAGTGCCTTCGAAGACGAGGCGATGCGCTTTCTTTTTTTGTAGATGTGATGAATTTTGGTGTGGACAAGTTGGCATGCTTCTATTGTCATCTTGTTGGGGTTGAAGAGCTCCCATCTATCCTTTTGGCCGTAGCGAGGACTTATTTTCATGAGATGAAGATGGTTGATTCTGTTTATGTAGACGATGCGATGCGCACCTTTGATTTGTTATGCAGCCGAAGCGTTTTGACTTGTGAGTTTTTGTTATGGTGAGACGATGCGGTCCTCTCAGTGAGTTAGATCTCGCATGGTGAGTTTCTTTTTATTTTGGGCTTTGCGGCCGACGCGACTCGCGATGCCATTGAGGTAGCTGATGCGACTCTTAATGCTTATCTGAGGTGAATTGTCCGTCTTTTGTTGCTGGTGAGCCGTAGCGCACCCTTTTATATTAAGGCCGTTGCGGTTTCCCTTCTTGTGGCCGATACAGTCCCCCAGTCCCCCACTCCTTTGGCCAAAGAGCATCTGAGGCACAAGGGAGTAATGAGCCGATTCGGTACCTATGCGTTAATCGCGACTCCAACCCTTAGGCGAACCTGTCCAAGGTAACCCTGTGGGAGAACCCTTGGACGAAGGCCGCAATGCCAGGGTTATCATCGACGATGCGCGCACAAGCGGCCGTAGCGGTCTATTAAGGTTCCTTGGGCTGTTTTGAGAACATGGAGTTTAGGCTGATGCGTTCCCCTTTATTGGAAGCGTGGGCCGATGCCCGCGTTGGAACTTCGTAGTAGTTGGGCCGTAGCGGTATTCGGCCGGTGCCCGCATGAGTGCTTTTGTAATTGGAGCTCCTTGATTGGTTGGGGGAAAGGCGGCCGTTGGTGAAGCCAATGAGGTGGCGCCACGTGTAGTGACCGTTGGAGGGGTTCCTATAAGTACCTCCTCCTTCCGAAGCCTTTTCCTCATTTGCGATTTGCTGAGCTGAACTGCTGCCGAGATTTCTAGAGAGAGAAGTGCTTCCCAGAAATCGTCAAGTGTTCTTCAGACCTTCATAAGTTCAAGGTTAGATTCTTGAATTTGTTCTTCCTCTTTTCCTTATATTTTGCTTCCTAGGGGGTTAGATCTAGTGTTTGTAGGAAAAACCACTTTGATCCTCGAACCGCCCTTAGGACGTAGCGATAGTTGTTATGCCGTTCCCTGACGGCTGTAGCGTCCCCTCTCCTCTTAACTTAACAGCTTCTTTGGACGAGTCGGACTGGCCCTTTGACGACGAGGACCCGTCTCCTGGAGTGAATCTTGAGATAGTTGGAGCGTTTGAAACAGAGATGGAGAATACGGCTGATTATCGCACCTCTCAGGACGAGGAGCGTCTGAATGATGATGCGGGTTCCCATCCATCGGGTGAGGACGAGGCGAGCTCTGAACCCAAGCTTCGGGGAGACGAAGCGGGTGATGCCTCTTCGGCCGCCATTCCTTGTCCACCCCCGCTCACTTCGATCCCTGGTATCGCCCCGTCTTCCTCCAAATCCAAGAAGCGTAAGTCGCGTCGTCGGAAGGGGTTATCCGGTAGTATCTCGCAGCTGGATTTGACGAACCTTTATATCATAAGGCCGGAGGGTTCCCAAGGTGAATATCAGGTGGCTCAACTCTACGTCGGGCCTTATGGAAGGGTTAGGGCACCGAAGCCGATGGACCATGTTCTGGATCCACCCCCCGGTTACTTCGGAGTGTATCCAATGAGCTTCTCCCAGGGTTTAAGGTTCCCCCTTCATCCATTCGTCGTGGAGTATCTCAACATGATAGATCTTCCACCCGCCTTGTTAACTCCGAACAGCTATTCCCTCATCGTCGGGTTCCTCATCCGATGCGATGAGCTTGGATTTGAGCCGACGACGGCATTGTTCATGAACCTATACCGGATCGGACGGGGCAGCCACGAGAACTGTGCTGGGTATGCAGCCCTCCAGCAGTTGCCGAAGAAGAGATCCTTTACTGACCTCCCGTCGTCCATTCATGGGTGGAAGAGTAAGTTTTGTTTCGTAAAACTGGCCGATGGGGTTTTCTTCCCTTCCCAGGGGCACAACGGCATCTTTAATTTGCACACCCCACCGAGGAGCCCTGAGATTGATGCTCAAGTGGAGGTGTTCCTGAAGGGTGGGCCGCGGAGCGTCAACACTTACATCACCGAGTTCAAGTTGGCAGCTCTTGGGATGATGCGGTATTATATTCCCGGCGACCCTGATTGCGGACTATGGCCGAAGATATCTGGCTATTTTGAACAGGCCGATGGGCCCCACTTCGGTGTCCCGGCCGATGCCGAAGGTTGATCACTTTCCTCTGGCTCGCGTTGTGGTTATCTTTACTTATTTTTCTAACTCTTTTGTTTTTGCGTCTACAGACTTCACCATGAGCCGGAAGATGTTCATGGCCCAGGCAAAAAAGCTGGTCGCCAAGGAGATGGAGGCTGCTCAGCAAGCCGATGTGCCCAAAGGCTCTGGCGATGGCTCTAAGAGTCTTGCTGATGCGGCAAAAAAGCCGGTGGTGAAGAGGAAAAAGGCCGCTGAGGGCCAGCGTACTCTCACCGAGACGGGTCTGGTGCCGGCTGAAGGTGCCAAGAAGACGAGGCCGAACCCTCCCCCCAATGACGCTGCTTTGGCCGACACGCAGTGTAACACCCCGGCCCCGTAGGACCCGAGGTAGTTACTCCGGACCAATAGTACTGTCCCCACAAACCACCACGAGCCTTTACCGCGCACTTTGTCCTCACTCATGCGCGCCCTGAGAAACTTCCCAGGGGGTCACCCATCCCAAGACTACTCCCGTGCAAGCACGCTTAACTTTGGAGTTCTTGGGTGACGAGCTCCCTTAAAAGGAGATGCACCTCTGTTGTTATGAGTAGTACTATTAATCCATTTATATCAAATCTCAAGTGTTACAATCACCCCCACTTAGGAACGCAACGTCCTCGTTGCGCCCATAAACCAATCTCAAATCTCAATCAAATCCCAGAATCTTCCCCCGCTAAGTGCCCGCCCGAAATCCAACGGGTCAACACACTGTCGCAGGGTTGCTCTGATACCACCTGTAACACCCCGGCCCCGTAGGACCCGAGGTAGTTACTCCGGACCAATAGTACTGTCCCCACAAACCACCACGAGCCTTTACCGCGCACTTTGTCCTCACTCATGCGCGCCCTGAGAAACTTCCCAGGGGGTCACCCATCCCAAGACTACTCCCGTGCAAGCACGCTTAACTTTGGAGTTCTTGGGTGACGAGCTCCCTTAAAAGGAGATGCACCTCTGTTGTTATGAGTAGTACTATTAATCCATTTATATCAAATCTCAAGTGTTACACGCAGGCAGCGGTCCAGGGGGGAGCTGCCTCTGATGTGCACATCATCGAGGATCTGACGTTGAACATCGCCTCGTCCGCCCTAGTTCCTGCTAAGTCCGGGGCTGCTGCAAAGAAGAGTGCCCGTGCTGACCGAGACCTGACCTACGGTCTTTATGAGGTGACGGTGCGGTATCCGCCGAAGGGCGGTTTATTCAACGAGAAGGTTTCCGGGCACGATGTCTTGTTTCAGGCCATTCCCGATGCCGATAGGGAGTACCTACGTCGGCAGAGCAAGGATGTGCGTCTCTTTGATGGTGGATTGGACTACGTCGTCCAGGTAAATTTCTGACTTGGTACTTGGTAATTTTTGTGTTCCTTCTTTTTCTAATGTTACATGTTTCTGCAGGGTGCCTTCATGCTCATGGAGCAGCAGCGGCGGCAGGACGAGGAGCTTGCTCGCCTTCGCGAAGCTGAGAAGAAAGCCGCCTCTGCTGACGAGGCGCTTTCCCAATTGGAGCGGCTTCGGGCTGAAACTGGCTCTTTAAAGGAGAGAGCTGATGCGTCCGAGAAGAGGGCCGTTGTTGCTGAGGACGAGGCGAAGCGCCTCAAAATTCAGCTTGATGAAGAAGCGGCCGCCCGTCGGCTAGCAGAAGAGAAAGCTGTGCAGCTGGAGGCCGATGCGGCAGCGGCTGCTGATAAAGCCGTTGAGCTCTTCATGGCCGAAGGGTGGAAGGACGAGACCCGGCGCGACTGGAGTTTTAAGGTCGTGGCGGAGCGCTTCGAGGCGTGGTCTCAGGAGGAGGCTGGCCGAGCATGCCTCAAACAAGAATTCGAAGTCTGGTATGACCTCGGCCAGAGGCGCATGCAAATGTTGGTTTACCGCCGTCTCCGCCGGCGTGTGAAAAATTTGAAGCCTAGGGGTATCGGCCTTCCCCGGATGATGAAGGACCCCGAGGAGGAGTTGAAATTCCCACTGTCCGAGAGGCAACCCCCCATCCTAAGCTCGGACGAGGAGGACGGGCCCTGGACCGAGAGTGATGACTACCTTTTCCGGAGCTCGGCCAAGTCGAAGACCACTGAGGACGTCGAGGACGATGCCGACAGTGGAGCCGTTGAAGGTGGCCAAGGCCAAGAAACTTGATGTCCTTGTATCTAGTTTCTTTATTCATTTGTAGTAGTAGTTTCAATGGCCGAAGCGCCCTCTTTTGTAATGGCCGATGCGCCCCAATCTTGAATTATTAATGATAACACTTTTTTTGTTCTCAGTGTGAATGTTGTTCCTCGCTTCGTTTTTCTCTTTATGTTTGGTGTTTGGTTTGTCGGTGTCGCGTCGTCTGAGTGACATTGCTTCGCAAGTTTTTACCCTGGCGAATTTGCCAAGTCTGAGACGATGCGTTCCATCGTTTCCTTTGTATTGGTGTGGGGGCACCCTCGCCTTACTGGTATGTGCGTGAGGACGTTGCGCGTGTTCCCTGCATCTGATGTTAGGGACGATGCGCCCCTTCGTCGGAGCTGTTGTGTTTAGAACATGTGTTTCAAAAATTTACCAAGTGTTGAAACTTTTTCTTGGCGCGGCGCTACATCCCTTGCGTTTTAGGTAAGGCAAGGCCCCAAAGTTCTGAAATCTTTCTAAGTGCCAAGAGTTTATCTTGTGACATCCGTCCGCTGAGACGTAGCGGTCCTCTTTCCATTTGTTATCACCGGGGACGCTGTCCCTCGTCAACCCTTGGTGTCCTGCTTTTGTTTTGGTTTGTTGAGGACGAAGCGATGCCTAGATATGGGCTGGTAGCGCCTCGGCTTCCTTTGAATGTGACTTTGAAAAAATTTTTTAGTGTCAAACTTGACTTGATGGAGGTGTTTTGCCTCGGTTCGCCGTTTGGGATTTGTTACTTGGGGACGATGCGCCCCCGTCGCTCAAACATTTGAATGTAGTTTCGTATAACTGCAACCGGAGCGATTCCCTCTTATGAAGCTGTGGTTGAGGCCGAAGCGTGCACCTCGGATTCCTGTTAGGTGAAAACCTGATATGTACTTAGCCGATTTTGAGGCTTTGGTTTTTGTGGGGATTTTATTTTTTGCTCGAGGCCGGCGAGTGCGCGGTCCGTCGGCTTCCCTTTTTTTTTTTTTTTTTTAGGTGGCCGAAGGGTTACTGTCCCTTCGTCCATGTGCGGTAGTTTGTCCGCTACGCTCTTTGCGTGAATTAGTGCGAGGGAGTAAATACGCCCTCGGCTTGGTGTCAGTGGCCTCTTTTTTGGCCTTTCCACGTCTATCGTCGACGAGGGACCGGACTAGGCATCGTCTTTTGACGGCCGCCCTTTGTGGTCTTGAGCGAAATTTTACTGACGGGTGGAGTTTTTGTAACCTCGGCCTTAATTCAGGCTTGTCGTCCTGTGGTTTCCGCGCGGACGACGCGGTATGCTTCTCCGTTTGAAGACGTCAGACCATGCACACAGGTCCTTCATCCTGCATATCGCCGGCCGATTTGGGTGTTTCACCGCTTGTGCCGATACGATATTTAGGTGCGTTGTCTATGCAACGGCTTTGCAGGCGCGTTGTGGATCGCAACGGCCTTAGGTGCGTTGTGTATTGCAACGGCTTTGGGTGCGTTGTTTATTGCAACGGCTTTAGGTGCGTCGTTTATTGCGACGGCTTTAGGTGCGTCGTTTATTGCGACGGCTTTAGGTGCGTCGTTTATTGCGACGGCTTTAGGTCGCATCGGTCCCGGGTGTTTGCACCGCTTAGGCCGATGCGGTCCTTAGGTTTTCCTTTGCTCAAATCTTAAAAGATTGGATGAAACATGAATTTTATTCAATAAGTGGCGCTAGGCCGAGGGTGTTTTATTCAACCAATAAGCCGAGGGGTGGGGGACGTTGCCCGCTTCACCACTTCTCGAGTCATTGGTAAAATTTCACCAGGTGGTGTACATTCCACAATCGTGGTACATCTGACCCATTAGGGTTCTTTAGTCTATAAGTGCCGGCTTTGATGACGGCGCTGATGATGTAGGGCCCTTCATATTTGACGGTGAGCTTTCCTCCTTCCGTTGGCTTGCTTGCTTCCCTTCGGCGGAGGACGTAGTCCCCCACCTGGAATTCGCGAGAGCGGACCTTGGCGTCGTAGTAGGATTTGACTTGTCGTCTGTAGTTCTCCGCTCTGAGGTAGGCCATTTCTCGTCTCTCGTCGATGAGGTGTAGGTCCACCTTCATTGTTTCTTCATTGGCCTCGGGATCGTATTGTGTGACCCGTCGGCTGGGAAGCGTCACCTCAGTGGGAGCCTTGGCTTCGAAGCCGTAGCACAAGGAGAATGGTGTCTCCCCGGTGCCCTCCTCGGCGTAGTGCGGTAGGACCATAGGACGTTGGGGAGCTCGTCGACCCAACTTCCGCCTTCTTCCTCGAGTTTCTTCTTCAGCCCCTCCAAGATGGTTCTGTTGGCGTTCTCAACTTGCCCGTTGGCCTGAGGGTAGGCAACGGAGGAGAAACGGTGCTTGATACCCCATTCTTGGAGGAGGCTTTGGAACGGTTCGGCCTCAAACTGGGTGCCGTTCTCTGATATGATTTCCTGAGGCACGCCGAAGCGGGTGAGGATGTTCTTGTAGACGAACTTTCGACACCGCGCTCCGGTGATGCTTGCAAGTGGTTCGGCCTCGACCCATTTGGTGAAGTAGTCGATGGTGACGATGATGTATCTGTTGTTGCCTGCGGCTCTTGGTAGCGGGCCGACGAGGTCGATGCCCCATCTGGAAAATGGAATGGCAGTGCTGACCGGGGCGTAGTTGACGGCGGGTCGGCCAGGTGCCCTTTGATAGTGTTGGCATGCGGTACATTTGCGGGCGACTTCAGCACAATCGCGTGCCATCGTCGGCCAAAAATAGCCTTGGACGACGAGGCGGCGTGACATGCTGAAGGGCCCCTGATGTGATGAACAGACGCCGCAATGCACTTCTTCCATGGCCACTTCGGCCTCATTCTGGTGGAGGCACCGGAGGAGGGTGCCATTGTATGATCTTTTGTAAAGCTTGTCATCCTCAATGACATAGCTAGGAGCCCTGAGCTTGGCTAGTTTGGCCCTCTCCTCGTCGTCCGGTAGCGTGCCGGAAGTGATGTAGGTTGCGATGTCAGTGATCCAGTCCTCCGGCTGGTGTTGTATGGAGAGTATGGGGCTAGCGTGAATGCTTGACATGCTCAACTCCTCCACCTTAGCTATCTTGAAGATGTGCTCAGGGGTGTCGGAGCTGAGTTTGGAGAGTATGTCGGCCTCGGCGTTTTCCGCCCTTGGGATCTGAGTGATCTCGTAGGTATCGAACGCCTTGAGCAATTCCGCAGCGGCCTCCTTATATTGCTTCATTCTCCCTTCTTTGGTCTCGTAGGAACCCTCCATCTGGTTCACTACGAGTTTGGAGTCGCATTTGATTCTGACGTGGCGTGCTTTAAGGCCAGCGGCTAGTCTGAGTCCGCTGAGGAGCGCTTCATATTCAGCCTCATTGTTGGATACTTTAAAATTGAAACGTATGGCATAGTATGCTCTGAATCCTTCTGGGGAGATGAGGACGACGCCACCCCCACAAGCTTTGGTGGCCGAGGACCCGTCCGTGTAGAGGGTCCAGGCTTCGTCCGGTTCAGCTCCTGTGGTGGTAACGGCCGTCTCCCTTGCCGTGCACTCGGTAACGGCCGTCTCCCTTGCCAGCTCCGAGGACCGCATCGTCATCATTCAGCTTTCCTTTGCCTTTGTCCGGTCGGGGCCGATCCGTTGTCCGGGAAACGGACCCGAAGCTTTCCTTTGGTGATCCTGGCTCGCGGCCACCCAACCGATCCGCCACCCTTCCCGTAGGTACCCGACGGCTCGCGATGTCACCCAGCCTGTTGAAGGCTGAGATTTTACCGCGAGGTTGGGCCGGTGTATCCCGGGTAGGCGAGGCAGTATGGGAATGGGTGTCCACGGCGAGGACGTCCTCGTTGTCGCCGAAGAAGGTGACGCCTTGCGGACGAGGTGGCGGCGGCGGCACCGTCGCGACTTCCCCCGTTATGGGAGTGTTGTTCTCCCCTGTCTTTGCGACGAGGGCGCTGACGACGTTGGGGTCCTGGAGAATGCTTGCGACGATGGCCGATAGCGCGGCCGGGTTGATCTGGGGGGCAGCAGGGTGAGAAGCCTGCTGGCCCGAAGCGCGATCAGCATTGCGCCTGTCCTCGAGCCCGATGCGGGCGTCTGGGGCAGTCTTGTTGAGCTGGACGCGAAGGTCGGTCGCTGCGCGCTCGACCTCCTGAGCGTCCTCATCCTGGATGATAGGATCATTGGGGACGTTGTCAGCAACGTTTCCCTGCCCTTCCTGGTTCAGTGGGGCGTTCCTACCGGTGTTCTTTGACCTGGTTCTTGTCATTCTGTTGCGTCTAGTAGCGACGAGGGGTACTCACTTGATCTGTTCTAACTCTCAATGAAAGCACCAAATGATAGAGTATTAATCCTAGAGAGAGGTGAGAGCTAGAGAGAGAGAGTGAGTAATTATATTTCTCAACTTGGAACCCCCTATAATTAGCCCCTTGGGGTCTATTTATAGGTAAAAGTGTGGATTTGGGCTCCTAGCCTTGGGCTTAGGAGGCCCATTACAATAATCATGCCTTCTTTGGGCAAATATGGCCACTAATGGGCTGAGTACAACACTTAGTACATAAAATAGGAAAATACATTCTGTCCGGGCGAAGTTCGGACGATGCGGTCCATGGACGATGCGGTCCATGGACGATGCGGTCCATGGACGATGCGGTCCATGGACGATGCGGTCCATGGACGATGCGGTCCATGGACGATGCCGTCCAAATAAATCAGGCGATATCTTCTTTCTTGGACGCTACGTGCCTCTGGCCGATGCGGGTGTCCCGCTGGTGTCTTTTGGGCCGTTGAGTATGTGGGCCATGGGGTCCAGGCCCATATACTCTATCAAATACTCTGTATTTTATTAATAAAAAAATTATATGAAAAAATAGTTAAAATGGTCCTCCGCGATAACTTTAGTCCGTTCAATTAAAAAATTAACTTCTACATTAGTTATTTTAATTATTACCAACTCAACGTGTGAAACAAAAAAAAAGTGTGCTTTGTTAATAAAAAATTGGCCGATAAGGCTGATAACTCGAAAAATAAAGTTGTTAAATGAGGTCTTAATGTTTTTAGTATGTTCGAACTGCTAAATACTTTTAGATTAAATTGGAAATAATAATACGGAGTAAAAATTTATAAAAAGTATTGCATTTCATATCAGTATAATTTGAGTCTGTTTAGGATGTTTTTACTTGGACTATAATTTGTCCCAGATCAGACCTGGCCAGATTAGACCAGACCAGACAAGATCAGACTTGCGTAGTTATAAAAATACAAAGAAACTAAACCAGACCAGACCAGTTCAGACCAGACAAGCAAATTACAGTCCAAGTAAAAACATCCTTAATAATACTAGAATTGGACGAATCAATTGAAATTGCTGAAGTTATAGTTCAATCAATTGAATTAGATGAACCTATCGTATTGTTCATACCCAATGTAAATTTTATTAACAAATCAGCGAAAATTGTTAAAAATTAAAATGATCTTCTATAATAACTTCATCCAATTCAATTAGAAAAGTAACTTCAACCGTAAAAAAGGGGGTCACCAAACAAGTTTTTTTATCCTAATTATTACACACAGGGGCGGAGCCAGAGCTGTGGGCCGGACTGGGCTGGTTGTAACACCGTCCCCAAATATATTTACTTTTATGTAAATAATGTATTGAACCTTATTAAAGGATTAATGAATTTACGAAGTTGTAAATTTTTATTATTTCGTTCGCGTGAATAGTAAATTGCACGTGGGACCGACACCGGGAGCGGGGGCCCGCCCGACTATCCCGAGACCACATATTTTATTCATCTCGGTCAAGATAATATTTATATGGTGGTGGATATTTTATTTGGGCCATGGAAAGGCCCGGAGTTGACCGATTGGTCAAAAGAAGCCCAAATTACCGGTACTGGTAATTTATCAGATAACAGCCCGAACTGAATTTCGGAGGCTTATAAATTAAAGTTGGGGGATGTATATTCATTATACATGTAATACTGAGTAAGAGCACATAATATATTTTATTTGACCCGATAAAATAAAATATATTTAAAACAGTCCGAAAAATACAACTTTCGGGACCGATTGTACACATCGGGACACAAAGGGATGACCTCCCACATGAGTGGGGGCCATCCCACGTTTTATTCAGCTCAAATGTGACCTTTTGGGGCTGCAAAGACAAGGGAGGGTGGGAGGAAGGTCAACCATGAGGTAGGATGGGACCCTTTCCCCCCATAATTGGTGAGATGAGCCAAAAAGGCCATCCTATCACCCCCTCACCCCAATAGCTCGACCAAGACACCCAAGAAAGAGAAAGAAAGGCTCTCCAACCCTCCTCCATTGCAGCAACTCGAGCTCAAGCAAGAGAGGTCCAAGGAGTGGGATTAAAGAAGGAAAAAGGCTAGGAAAAGTGTGTAAATTAAGGTAATGACCTCATTATAACTTTTCCTTTATTTTTCTCCTACCATATGAGATATGTATCATGTGAAGAACCCTTAAGAGGGTTCTACATGTTATAAGTATGGATTTATGGGTTAGGAAGTGATTCTATGTCCAGGAACGGTCTTAGAAGCCAAAACGACCGGTTCACCGGAAAATAACCTTTTTGAGGTTATTTGTATTGATATGGGTATTATGATTATAAAACCTTGTTAGGAACTTGTGAAAGGTATTTCAAGTGATTTCACAAAGTTGGGAAAGTCGCCGGAATTGTCGCCGGAGTTGACCAAAAGTCGCCGGAGTTTCACCGGAGTTCAACCAAGAAGGGTAGAACTTCATAACGCTAATTCAAGGTGAGTGGACGGCTTAATATCTTATAACTTTTGGGTCAATTATGAGATTACCTAAATAAATGTTATATGTGTTCATAATGATGTTCAAAAGATATTTAAACATGTGATTAGCTAACATAGTTAAGTGCGTATGAAAAGAATAATTGTTTATGCATGAAATATGATATGAGAAATTATATATATAATGCATATTTGCTTTAAGAGTAAAAGAAGCACAAACGGATATTTTTAACTTAATTATATGATGAATTAGTTAATAAGTGTAAGACTTGAGATGGCGGTCAACAACAACGTTGACCGATGGTTAATGGATTAATTAATATCGGTTGATATTAGTTAATTATACATTTATATGGTTGCATGGATTTGCATGGATTGTGATACATAAGCTTTATGTAGTGAATTAGTTATGAATGACTAAATATGATATAGACCCTATCTAGCGTGATATGTGGTAAGTCATAGGTCGGGTGGAGTACCCAAGGATCGGGCGGTTATCCTCAAAACTCGGTTATATAGGGTGGAGTACCCAAGGATCGGGCGGTTATCCTTAAAACTCGGTTATATAGGGTGGAGTACCCAAGGATCGGGCGGTTATCCTCAAAACTCGGTTATATAGGGTGGAGTACCCAAGGATCGGGCGGTTATCCTCAAAACTCAATTATAGGGTGGAGTACCCAAGGATCTGGCGTGTATCCTCAAAACTCATAGATTACATTTAATGATCTAGGACCGGGCGGTGTCCTTATGATAATTTATTTGAACAAGGAGGAGTTCTATACACTCATAGGTATATGGGTGGGTTGGGATTTAAGTCAAGGATATTGGCTACTATTATTTTCCCAAATAAACAATGACCTACGGGTCGGGTATTTCCAAGTGTATGTATACTAATATGTATTTCAAACTTGGGGGAAGGACTATACATATATGTATCATCCTATGTTTGGGTCTTATACTTGAACGCTAGTTATTCTATATTTAGCCTGCTACTCGCTCGGTACTTGTACTGACCCCTTCGGGGGGCCCCACCATTTTCAGGTTGAAGCTAGGGCTTGCTACTTGCACCTCTCTTACGGGTGATATCGACTCAGGAAGACGTGGTTCGTGCTTCCTTATTTTCTTTCAAACTACCGAACACTTGCTCATGGATATTTGTTCTACTGTAAACTATTTTTGGGGCTTGCATGCCCATGTTGTTGGCCGGTTGTGGCTTATGACTTACCGTTGAATATTTCCGCTATTCATTGGTTTTAATGTGATGTTGTTATGTATGTTTACTACTGAGTATGGATGGATTATATTCTCGAACGCCTTGTGTAATTAAGTGAGGTTGACTCGCGGGTGACGTCACTTGGTTATACGGCGGTTGTACACGCGCTTGGATTGCGGTCTGGGGCGTGACAATTAAGTGGTATCAGAGCCATCTCAGTTCTAAACTATATAATCGACCTCTCACAAAGGATTTTACAAAAGAGTTTCTACCGAAAACCATGAGCATTGTATTTTGACGTTTATAGGACTATTGGTGCTTAAGTTGCAAGGCCTCTAATTGTTAAGACGGTACCCTTAACAATTGGTATGGTAGTGACTTGGGCCAATACGTGTCTGTAACGTTCTTCCGTCAATTGACATTTATAGGAGTCTAATGACTCATCCATATTTCTTTCAGAAATGGAGGGCAGGCGAATGGGGACCAGGAACAATCTGAGGGGGCAGGCGCCGGTAGCATCCCAAAGGGGAAGCCGGGCTGCATCTCGGGGTTCAAGAGGAGGCCATGGAGGCCGTGGAAGCCGTGGAGGTCATCAAGCTCAAACTGTGAGTGATGGCCATGTAAGCTCGGTGTATGAAACCAACACCGAGGACTATGACTCTACGTATGTTCCTGAGACAGGGCATGAGGAGACCCCATATGATGGGGGTGACACATACACCGATGAGGACAATGATGAAAGTGATGCCCGCTTCGCCCAAATGGGTGAATTACTTGAGTGGTATCAAAAGGAGAAACTGAGGAGAGACCTTAGGCGCCAAGCGAGGCGTGGCTCTCGTGGTGGTTCGGGTCAAGGAAGGCGGGGAGCTTCCGTGGCCACCCCAGCGGCGCCACAAGGTGGGCATGAAGGAGGTTTTGTGGTAAGAATCTCCAAATACCTCAAGGAGGCTAGGGCCTTGGGGTGTAGGTCCTTCGACGGCACCGGCGACATTACCGTTGCCGCCGATTGGATCAAGAAGGTGAAGGATGCATCGAGAGACATGCAGATTACTCCGGACGTGAAGCTAACTGTCGCTTCACGGCTACTTGAGGGGATGGCTTCTACGTGGTGGGAAGGTGTAGAAGGGAAATACCGTGGGGACATCTCATGGGAAAATTTTGAGCAAGAATTTTATGCTCAATACTACTCCGATTTCGAGGTTAATGTGAAAAGGAGGGAGTATACCAACCTCAAGCAGAAAGAGGGTTGCACGGTTAAGCAACTGGAGCAAGAGTTTAGGACCTTGGCTAGGTTTTTACCGGAGTATGCGATCGATGAGGACCACATGACTGAGCACTTCTGGGATGCCTTACTCTTGGACATCCGAGATCGTGCCACGTATTCCCGCCTCATGACCTTTAGTGAGGTGGTAGAGCAGGGCATGCTTGGAGAGGCCCAGTGGAATGAGAGGAAAGCAAGGGACGCCGAAGAGGCGAAGAAGAGGAAGTGGAATAATTCGGGGCCACCCGATCATTCTCGAAGGAACAACCACGGGGGTGGTGGTGGTGGCGGTGGTTCATTCAAGGCGCCGGCTCCACCGGCAAAGAAGAATAGGGATGCGAGGTGGCACGGACCTAGGCCACAGAACTCGGGGCCACCTAGATGTCCCAATTGCTCAAAACAACACTTTGGGAGGTGCAACGAACCACCGAGGTGTTTTAAGTGCGGAAATGCGGGCCATATGAAGGCCAATTGCCCTCAATTGATGCAAGAGAGTGCCTCGGGAGCCGGGGGAGGGACCATGACGGGAAGAAACCGTGCGGGACCGTCAAACGGCGGTACGGGAAGAGGCGGTGCATCCACAAGCCATGCCGCATCCGTCAACCAAGGTGGGACCCAAGCACGAGTCTACGCGATGACCGAGGCGGATGCGCGAGCAAACCCGGACTCCGTTGCAGGTAATACACGTATTCCCATGTATTTCTAGACTTATTTTGATCATATACACCGTTGGGGGTTGAGTTCGGGCCACCCCGGGATCAAACGGAGCGAAATTGAGCGAAATCGGGCGAAATCGGGCTGATTTCTGCCAACGCACTACAGGCTGGGCTGCACGCACGGCCGTGCGTTGCCCGTGCGTACCTCCTTGCGTTGGTGGCAGTAGCACCTCGGAGGAAAATCGCTGCACGCCCGGCCGTGCGTTGCCCGTGCGTACCTCCGTGCGTTGGTGGCAGTAGCACCTCGGAGGAAAATCGCTGCACGCCCGGCCGTGCGTTGCCCGTGCGTACCTCCGTGCGTTGGTGGCAGTAGCACCTCGGAGGAAAATCGCTGCACGCCCGGCCGTGCGTTGCCCGTGCGTACCTCCGTGCGTTGGTGGCAGTAGCACCTCGGAGGAAAATCGCTGCACGCCCGGCCGTGCGTTGCCCGTGCGTACCTCCGTGCGTTGGTGGCAGTAGCACCCCGGAGAGAATCGCTGCACGCCCGGCCGTGCGTTGCCCGTGCGTCCCTCCGTGCGTTGGGGGCAGTAGCCTCCATTGGTAAGGCAAGGTACGCACGACCATGCGTACCCCCTACGCACGCCGTGCGTGGACCCCCAACACCCGAAACTTGATTTTTTCGCCCCGTTCTTCTACGTTTGGACCCTCGTTTGATTCCAAACATTAGTACGAACCTAATAACCTCCTAAAGGTGTGTAAAAACATTAGAAAATGTATCTTACATGGTGTATAAATGTAGGAACATTAAAGATCAATGGTAGGTGTGCGAGGATCCTCATCGATACCGGGGCACAACGCTCATTTGTGAGTGAGGCGTTTGCTGAGGGGCTCGACGTGCCATTGACGCCTATGACACAAACATTGCTAGTCTCCACACCGTTAGGAGACGACGTGGAGAGAAATCATTACTATCCATCATGTGAGGTGGAAGTGACGGGTCAACCCTTGACTTGTGATTTCGTACCTCTGAGCATGTTGGAGTTCGATGCAATCCTAGGAATGGATTGGCTTGAGAAGCACCATGCTCGAGTAGATTGCTACACCAAGGTGTTGGAGCTCGAGGATGATCTTGGAAACACGCTATGTTTCGAAGGAGATCGGGGGAAATCTAATGCTTGCATCATATCCGTGATGAGGGCAAGGAAGATGATGAGGAAGGGATGCCACGCATACCTTGCCTACGTGGTGGACGATACCAAGAAGGAAGTCGACATCAAAGATGTACGGGTCGTATGCACATACCCGGATGTCTTTCCCAAAGACCTACCGGGGCTTCCACCCGATAGAGAGATAGAGTTTGTAATTGAAGTGGAGCCGGGAACCAAACCCATTTCGATTCCTCCTTATCGAATGGCGCCGGCCGAACTCCAAGAGTTGAAGGTCCAACTACAAGAATTATTGGGCAACGGGTTCATCAGACCCAGTCATTCACCGTGGGGAGCACCCGTACTCTTCGTAAAGAAGAAAGATGGTACACTAAGAATGTGTATCGACTACCGACAGTTGAACAAGGTCACCATCAAGAACAGGTATCCTTTACCTAGGATTGATGACTTGTTTGATCAACTTCGAGGGGCCATAGTATTCTCGAAGATTGACTTGAGATCGGGGTATCATCAGTTGAAGATCAAGGAGAGTGACATACCTAAGAGTGCATTTCGCACTAGATATGGTCACTACGAGTTTCTTGTGATGTCATTTGGGTTAACCAATGCACCGGCAGCATTCATGGACTTGATGAACCGTGTGTTTAGTGAATACTTAGATCAATTTGTGATAGTATTCATTGATGACATCTTGATATACTCCAAGAGCGAGGAAGAGCACGAACACCATTTGAGGCTTGTACTTGATCGGCTAAGGGAAAAGCAACTCTTCGCCAAGTTCTCCAAATGCGAATTTTGGCTCAAAGAGATTGGTTTCCTCGGTCATGTCATATCCGGTTCGGGTGTTGCTGTGGATAACGCCAAGATAAAAGCGATCATGGATTGGGAGAGACCCAGGAATGCGAAGGAGATACGTAGTTTCCTTGGCCTAGCGGGATACTATCGTAAATTTGTTGAGAAATTCTCCGTATTGGCGTCTCCATTAACGAAGCTCACAAAGAAAGGGGCCAAGTTCATATGGGACGATAAGTGCGAGAAGGGGTTCCTTGAATTGAAGAAACGACTTACCGAAGCACCAGTCCTGGCCCTACCCATACAGGGTATAGGGTACGACATTTACAGCGATGCTAGCATCCAAGGGCTTGGATGTGTACTAATGCAAAACGGTAAGGTGATTGCCTATGCTTCTAGGCAATTGAGGAAACACGAGGTGAACTACCCTACTCACGATCTAGAGTTGGGGGCGGTGGTGTTTGCATTGAAGATTTGGAGGCATTATCTCTACGGGGAGACGTGTCACATTTATACTGATCATAAGAGCTTGAAGTATGTATTCACTCAGAAAGAGTTGAATATGAGGCAGAGGAGATGGATGGAGTTGATCAAAGACTATGACTTGATCATCGACTATCATCCCGGAAAGGCCAATGTAGTGGCCGACGCACTGAGCAGAAAGAGTACGTCAGGGACGCTACTCACATGTCTACAGGCATTGAGGGCACACGTGGAGGTATCCACGAGCGGGGCGCTCATTGCTAGATTCGAGGTGAGGCCTACATTGCTGAGTGAGATCAGTAGATGTCAGGCCATTGATGAGGAATGTCAGAAGATCCGCGAACGGATCCTTGAGGGGCCCGTCGAGAATTTTCGGGTACGTGATGACGGTCTTTTATTATTTAAGGATCGTGTGTGCATACCAAAGAATGAGGAGCTCCAGAGGGCTATACTTGAGGAGGCTCATTCTTCAGCATATGCCATGCATCCAGGGGGTACTAAGATGTACCGAGATCTGAAGGAAAGTTACTGGTGGTCAGGCATGAAGAAGGATATCGCAGAGTTTGTGAGTCGATGCCTTACTTGCCAGCAAGTTAAGGCAGAGCATCAGCACCCAGCAGGGCTCTTACAACCGCTCACCATCCCAGAGTGGAAGTGGGAACATGTGACCATGGACTTCGTGGTGGGGCTACCACGAACAGTGAACAACTATGACGCAGTATGGGTAGTGGTTGATAGGCTCACCAAGAGTGCACACTTTCTGCCTATCAACATTACTTATCCTCTTGAAAGATTGGCCAAGCTCTACACAGAGGAGATTGTGAGATTACATGGAGTCCCAATATCCATTGTCTCGGATAGGGATCCACGATTCACATCCCGATTTTGGCCAAAGTTTCAAGCATCTTTGGGGACTAAACTGAAGTTTAGCACAGCTTTTCACCCACAGACGGATGGACAGTCCGAGCGGGTGATACAGATTTTGGAAGACATGCTTAGGGCATGTGCTTTGGAGTTCCAAGGAAGTTGGGACAAGCATTTGGCCCTAGTAGAGTTTGCCTATAACAACAGTTATCAGGCAAGTATCGGCATGCCCCCATATGAGGCATTGTATGGGAGGAAGTGCAGAACACCGTTGTGTTGGGAAAAGGTTGGCGAGGCCAAACTCGAAGGGATAGAGCTGGTTGAGATCACCAAGGCCAAGGTGAGGATCATTAGGGATAGACTGAAGGCCGCTCAGGACCGACAGAAGAGTTATGCTGATAAACGGCGGAGACCGTTGGAGTTCGAAGTCGGTGATGAGGTCTTCCTAAGGATTTCTCCTTGGAAGGGCATCATCCGATTCGTATCGAGGGGGAAGCTTAACCCCCGATACATAGGCCCGTTTGAGATCCTTGAAAGGATCGGGGCCGTGGCTTACCGACTCAAGTTGACGCCTGAACTTGAGAAGATACATGACGTGTTTCATGTATCAATGCTCAAGAAGTACATACGAGACCCATCTCATATTCTTGAGAAACCACCGGTAGAGATCCGTGAGGACTTGCAATATGCGGTGGAACCAGTGAAGATTGTTGGTCAACAAGTGAAGAAGCTTAGGAATAAGGAGATTCCTATGGTAAAGGTTCTTTGGAGGAGTGATCGAGTCGAAGAAGAAACTTGGGAGACCGAGGTCTCAATGAGGGAGCAATACCCATTTCTTTTCGATTAGATACTTGGATTTCGGGGACGAAATCCCAAATAAGGGGGGGTGAACTTGTAACACCGTCCCCAAATATATTTACTTTTATGTAAATAATGTATTGAACCTTATTAAAGGATTAATGAATTTACGAAGTTGTAAATTTTTATTATTTCGTTCGCGTGAATAGTAAATTGCACGTGGGACCGACACCGGGAGCGGGGGCCCGCCCGACTATCCCGAGACCACATATTTTATTCATCTCGGTCAAGATAATATTTATATGGTGGTGGATATTTTATTTGGGCCATGGAAAGGCCCGGAGTTGACCGATTGGTCAAAAGAAGCCCAAATTACCGGTACTGGTAATTTATCAGATAACAGCCCGAACTGAATTTCGGAGGCTTATAAATTAAAGTTGGGGGATGTATATTCATTATACATGTAATACTGAGTAAGAGCACATAATATATTTTATTTGACCCGATAAAATAAAATATATTTAAAACAGTCCGAAAAATACAACTTTCGGGACCGATTGTACACATCGGGACACAAAGGGATGACCTCCCACATGAGTGGGGGCCATCCCACGTTTTATTCAGCTCAAATGTGACCTTTTGGGGCTGCAAAGACAAGGGAGGGTGGGAGGAAGGTCAACCATGAGGTAGGATGGGACCCTTTCCCCCCATAATTGGTGAGATGAGCCAAAAAGGCCATCCTATCACCCCCTCACCCCAATAGCTCGACCAAGACACCCAAGAAAGAGAAAGAAAGGCTCTCCAACCCTCCTCCATTGCAGCAACTCGAGCTCAAGCAAGAGAGGTCCAAGGAGTGGGATTAAAGAAGGAAAAAGGCTAGGAAAAGTGTGTAAATTAAGGTAATGACCTCATTATAACTTTTCCTTTATTTTTCTCCTACCATATGAGATATGTATCATGTGAAGAACCCTTAAGAGGGTTCTACATGTTATAAGTATGGATTTATGGGTTAGGAAGTGATTCTATGTCCAGGAACGGTCTTAGAAGCCAAAACGACCGGTTCACCGGAAAATAACCTTTTTGAGGTTATTTGTATTGATATGGGTATTATGATTATAAAACCTTGTTAGGAACTTGTGAAAGGTATTTCAAGTGATTTCACAAAGTTGGGAAAGTCGCCGGAATTGTCGCCGGAGTTGACCAAAAGTCGCCGGAGTTTCACCGGAGTTCAACCAAGAAGGGTAGAACTTCATAACGCTAATTCAAGGTGAGTGGACGGCTTAATATCTTATAACTTTTGGGTCAATTATGAGATTACCTAAATAAATGTTATATGTGTTCATAATGATGTTCAAAAGATATTTAAACATGTGATTAGCTAACATAGTTAAGTGCGTATGAAAAGAATAATTGTTTATGCATGAAATATGATATGAGAAATTATATATATAATGCATATTTGCTTTAAGAGTAAAAGAAGCACAAACGGATATTTTTAACTTAATTATATGATGAATTAGTTAATAAGTGTAAGACTTGAGATGGCGGTCAACAACAACGTTGACCGATGGTTAATGGATTAATTAATATCGGTTGATATTAGTTAATTATACATTTATATGGTTGCATGGATTTGCATGGATTGTGATACATAAGCTTTATGTAGTGAATTAGTTATGAATGACTAAATATGATATAGACCCTATCTAGCGTGATATGTGGTAAGTCATAGGTCGGGTGGAGTACCCAAGGATCGGGCGGTTATCCTCAAAACTCGGTTATATAGGGTGGAGTACCCAAGGATCGGGCGGTTATCCTTAAAACTCGGTTATATAGGGTGGAGTACCCAAGGATCGGGCGGTTATCCTCAAAACTCGGTTATATAGGGTGGAGTACCCAAGGATCGGGCGGTTATCCTCAAAACTCAATTATAGGGTGGAGTACCCAAGGATCTGGCGTGTATCCTCAAAACTCATAGATTACATTTAATGATCTAGGACCGGGCGGTGTCCTTATGATAATTTATTTGAACAAGGAGGAGTTCTATACACTCATAGGTATATGGGTGGGTTGGGATTTAAGTCAAGGATATTGGCTACTATTATTTTCCCAAATAAACAATGACCTACGGGTCGGGTATTTCCAAGTGTATGTATACTAATATGTATTTCAAACTTGGGGGAAGGACTATACATATATGTATCATCCTATGTTTGGGTCTTATACTTGAACGCTAGTTATTCTATATTTAGCCTGCTACTCGCTCGGTACTTGTACTGACCCCTTCGGGGGGCCCCACCATTTTCAGGTTGAAGCTAGGGCTTGCTACTTGCACCTCTCTTACGGGTGATATCGACTCAGGAAGACGTGGTTCGTGCTTCCTTATTTTCTTTCAAACTACCGAACACTTGCTCATGGATATTTGTTCTACTGTAAACTATTTTTGGGGCTTGCATGCCCATGTTGTTGGCCGGTTGTGGCTTATGACTTACCGTTGAATATTTCCGCTATTCATTGGTTTTAATGTGATGTTGTTATGTATGTTTACTACTGAGTATGGATGGATTATATTCTCGAACGCCTTGTGTAATTAAGTGAGGTTGACTCGCGGGTGACGTCACTTGGTTATACGGCGGTTGTACACGCGCTTGGATTGCGGTCTGGGGCGTGACACTGGTACAAAGAATATTTTTGGAAAAAGGTTTACACGAAATTTTTTACACTAAAAATATAGACATTTTTAAAATTTGGGTTGGGCCAGGGCCAGGGGTGGCCACCCCTAGCTACGCCCCTGATTACACATGTGAAATTCACCAACTCTACATCTCACGGGTGTTCTTACTAGTGTTAGTAAAGGAAACTTGTGGTTCTTAGATGTGTAGATCACATTGATAACATGTCATTTAGTGTACTTTCACACCCCATAAAAATTGATAGGAATAATAAGAACACAAGGCTAGTTGTTGTGGCAACAGTTCACGATGAGCATCCTACTCTCATAGTTAAAACATCGGGAGGCCACCGATGAGAGTTTTGAGAATACTTGGAGCAAGAAATGAAGAAAAATGATAAAGAAAAGGCTAGGCACGGTCGTGCCCAGCCTTAGGAACGGTCGTGCCTATAGAACAAACGTGTACCTGATCATTGGAATGCCAGGCACGGTTGTGCCTGGCCTTAAGCACGCTCGTGCCCGAAGAAGAAAGATATTCCGAGTCCCTGAAATGCTAGGCATGGTCGTGCCAAGCAGGGAGGCACGCCATGCCTGGACGCGTTTTTCGTTGTTGCTCCGCAGGCACGGTTGTAGGCACGATCGTGCTTGGCGCCGTGCCTGACCCCGTCTTTCCTAGTTTCAGTCAAATTTTGTCTGTTTTCTATAAATAAGGCCACCATTATTCTGTTTAGGGGTTACGAACTTTAGAGAGAGGCATAGGGATGAGTTTTACGTTGTTTTTACGCATTGTTCTTCAAGACCCTGATATTATTTGTAAGTTCAATCTTTTTAATTAATGACAATTAATTCCATTCATCCCAATTCTGTTGATTTATCAATTATGAGTTGTGAGTAGTTTAATTAGGGATTTGGGGTTGATGAAGAGGGTTGATCATGATGTATGACTAGTTTCTTGATGGATTAATTGAATGAATGCCGTTTAATTTGTGTTTGAATAATTTAATTGATATCTCTTGTAACCTAGACTGCAGCTACAATTACATTTGCTTGTAGAATAAATTAAAAGAGATCTAGTTTATTCTAGGACACATTCACACACACTTAACCGTTCGCTAAGATATTTGTAGCGATTAAGGGGCCGTAAGATCGTTCGTCTTGGCAATAATTTAGTACCCTGTCGCATCAAGCATGGTCCCCTAAATTATTGTACTGTACGCCGCCAGAGCGGTAAGAACATAGTAATGATTAGCTAAGCTCAATTAAATCAATTTGATGTACTAAGCCTGATCTGTCAGAAATCTGTCATTAATTAGAGAGAAACCAATATATTTTTATTTGTCATTCTGCATTTAATTTTCCAAACCACCAATCTTGCACCATTGCTTTTATTTTATTTTCTTTTTAATCGCTGAATTTAGTTAATTCTTATTTCCCTTTTGTCCGTCCCTGTAGAGACTAGAGACTATACTCGTGCTTTTACCTTACATGCCTACTATACACCAAATTACCGTGATCAAAACCTTAGACTTTATTATGTTTAAATTTTATTTTTCGTTTCCTATTCAAATTTCACACCGGTGGGAGAGGAGCATTCCTCCCCACCGAGTCCTATAAAGTAATCCACCTTTGCTTTCGAGAGTAAATCGCGCATAGCTTGAAAAGCCCAATTGGGGATTAAAATCGAAGGCTCCAACAATTTGTTCGCCTTCTACCGCGCGCCTTAGGGATATGTCAGGCGTTTCAGTGCGTCAAAGGAATGGTGACAGTCGACCTTAAAACATCGAGAAAAGCAGTTTGAAACCACCACTTTCCTCATAAAATCTCCCTTTCCCACCGTCTTGTCGCTCGTTAGTTGCACGAGTACAATGTGAGTCACAAAAAGAGAGGAGTGGGAGAGATGGCGCTTTCAACTAGAGGAAACAATGCCAAACCTTATTATGCTGCCGCAGATTACTTTTATTTCGATAATTAAATTAAATTATTCAACTTGCCAACTAAAAAAAACATACCGGTTGATATGCCAATTAGTTTTATTTCGTCCCAAAATAAATGTTCTGTTTTGCTTTTCGGTCCGTCCCAAAATAATTATCGTATTTCCTCTTTTGGTGATAATATGTGGCTCATATCAATTCACCTTTGTTTATTCAAATCTCAACCACAACTTTTACCTTTTTAACCACTTTCTTAAAATTTGTGCTCAAGCAAACAAGACATTTATTTCGGGACGAAGGGAGTAAATAGAATATATTACTACCTCCGTCCTATTTTATGTGTCGCATTTGGTTTTAGCACAATTTTTAATGAAATGGTTGAAAATGTAAAAATTGTGGTTGAGATTTGAGTATAGTAAAGTGAAATGTTGTGAACCACATATAATTTTAAGACAAAAGACATATGTGGTTCTTTAAATTGTGCTAAAACCAAAAAAAGTATAAAAATATTTGTTAAGACACTTGTTTCGTTGCACAAACAAATAATTTTGTTAATGATTTCTTTGAATATTTGTTATTATTTAGCATGTCTTTGATTATAAAGATAACATATCAATTTTTTTTTTGAATTAAAGTTTTTGAGACCTATAGCATTATATTCATAAGATTTTTCAGCTGCTGATCAAAATGAGTTTGTCAAAGATTTGTCACGGCTTAAGAGAATATTGTCAAACGACTCAAACTCAAGCCAAGCTAGCAAAAACGGTTTTGCTATGAACAAATAGCACATAGTCTTGACAAGGAAATTTGTGATTCGTGAATAATTAGAGTCAGACTCGTTGATCCTTTGTAATGCAATATGATAAAAATTGATATATGTAAAACATGATTATGTAATTTATAGAGTTGTATCGAAGGATGAAATAGTAAACATGAATTGTACTTCATTTCAAACAACTATCGTCAAGTTATGTAGCATGTCGTGTAGCATTATACAACATCCTAGTTCGAAATCGATTGTTTATAGTATGAAATATAACTGGACCGAATTTTAATCCAAAATCAGAAATAGTGCAAGGATGATTAAATTCTAATTAATCTAAATTACGTTTATCCTTCAAAAGGTCTAATATTGTTATTTAGAATTGTCCCAATGGGTTGAACCGTAGACCCATAATTCATAGATGTATATCACGTGAATTCGATATTGAATAATCAATTACCTGTTATGCATGTTTGCACGGATTGTTGATTCTGTATGGCAACACCCCTTGAGAGAATTCCATGATTTGCTACTACATTATTTTTGTGTGTATGTGTTTTGTATTATACTATTATTCCATTAATTCTATTTGTTGCCTATATTTGTACAACACACACTTTTATTGAAAAAGAATAACACTTCATCTTTGCAGTTCCACATAATCGATCGGGCCACTCTTTGGCCGGGAGAGACTAAGTTCAGTAAGTTGTACTTATACCACACACGCACTTTCATTTATCCCATTTTTTATTTGTTATTTAAATCGTATATATGCACATTGTATATATAATATACTTCGTACGTTATGGATTTTGTTGTTGGATATATCTTGTTTTAAAAAAATCATATGGAGTATATTTACAATAGTGACAAGGCGTTTTGTTTTTTGAAATATAATTGACCAAATCTTTCCATTTTGATCCCATTTTATCAAACTAATGACTCTTCTATCTAATCAAACTGATGACCAAGAATACTACTCCTTATTTATTTTTGATGCACAAGTTCTTTTCATTTGAACTTCCACAGTCCACACTCACACACACATATTACTATATATAACGATCGTATAGGTGCAACCAGTATTCACTTCATATCTTTCGCTCATTGGGCTCACTAATAAATTAAATGTATGTCTCTCCGGCCATTCGATCTCCGGCCCTGAATTAAGCTAGCAAGTCAGCATTAAATACAGTATATACTACCTATATATCCTAGCTAGTACGTACGTCAAATATTTGAAGCTAAATATATAACAGAAATGAATCTCTCCGTGAATGGCGAATCGCAGGTTCCTCCCGGATTCCGGTTCCATCCGACGGAGGAGGAGCTTCTGCATTACTACTTGAGGAAGAAGGTGGCGTCGGAGAAGATTGACCTCGACGTCATTACCGACGTTGATCTCAACAAGCTTGAACCATGGGATATTCAAGGCAAGAAAATTCAAACACCATTACTAACATAAATAAAATGCACAAATAGAAAGAAATGTGGATATTTTCTTCCTCAAATATGTCAGATTCCTAACTAAGTTCTGTTTATGCAGTGTGTCTATGTTTTAGTCCTATTTGATGCAATTCCTTTCATTACTACTACATGTAGAGGCTAATTTGACCATGACCCCCATTTTTTTTAGTTATATATGTCCTTCATATCAACATGCATCAAATTTTGTCCTTTATTATATCATCATGCATTACATTCTGGTTCCATCACTGATTATATATATGAATTTGCGAGCGGTCTCGTAGAAATGTGCAAAATAGGATCAGGACCGCAAAACGACTGGTACTTTTTCAGTCACAAGGACAAGAAGTACCCGACGGGAAGCAGGACGAATCGGGCAACGGCGGCGGGGTTTTGGAAGGCAACGGGGAGGGATAAGGTTATATACAGCAATGGGAAGAGAATTGGAATGAGGAAGACCTTAGTTTTCTACAAGGGGAGAGCTCCGCATGGGAAGAAGTCCGATTGGATCATGCATGAATATAGGTTGGACGACACTTCCCGTAAACCCTCCGTAAGCTCACTCTCCACCGACTAAATTAAATGTTCCAGTCTCAGACAGTCAGACCTAGGCCTGGGACCGGTTCGGTTCCTAGGCGAAATATGTGGAACCGTTTGAAAATATGAAATTTTACTAACGGTTCGGTTCATATAAATTATTTTGTAGAACCGATAAGGAACCGAACCGTTCTTAACGGTTCGGTTCTTGTCATTTAACGGTTCCTAGTATTTAAAAAAAATCTTACAAATCACTGTTAAATTTGTGTCAAAAACACATTCAACGCTTGAAATTACAATACAAATATGTTGAACTTCATTTCAAACCTCAAAAGTTGAGTTTAAAAGATGAATACATAACAAACTGCAAATTTTAGAAAACAAAAACAAAACAAGATACTCGGTAAAGAAGCCCAATAAAACCAGTTAAATGAAAAATAATTTCAAATAGTTAAATAACTAAACTAAAATAGTGAATGTATTATGAAAATAGATAAGTAAATATACATTAAAATATATATACTAATAAGAAATATATATAATTTTAATTATTATATATAACGGTTCTTTAACGGTTCCACGTACATATTTTTTACAGGAACCGAGAACCGAACCGTTAATAAAAAGTAGGAACCGAACCATTAACAAATAACTAATAAATTTTGGAACCGAACCGAACCGGGTCATAACGGTTCGGTCCGGTTCGGTTCTTCGGTTCTTGGTTCCAAAGTCCCAGCCCTAGTCAGACCATTACTTGATTTTAATCTTCACTTCACGACACCTATTGGCTTCATTTTTCATTTTCATTTACCCAGCGCAAAGGCTCCCACTAGGATAAGGGGTCGGATGTACGCAGTCTTACTCCTGTACTAAAGCACAGAGAGACTGTTTTCGGATGACCCATAGTGAAAATCGTGTCCAAAATTGCATGGACTGACTGTTGCTTCACAACAAAGAAGCACAAGCAGTTTAGTGAGTCATTTTGCTTTATTCCATCATATTCTCAAGCCAAAAAATAATGAATATTTGCCTCCATTACAAATGATGAAAAAGGCTTTGCATGTCCTTTAAAAAATAATCTGGGTTTAATGTAGTAGTCATTATTATTTTTCACAAGACTTATTCACTTTTAATGGAGGAAATTTATACTTCAATTAATAAGATCATTAAGGAATTATAAGTTTATAGCATACGAGTATATTCTTATGAGTACACTTTATTTAACTTTTAGTCATAGAGCAATTACTATTAAAAAAATATAAAACTCATGATACTCCTTATATATATCCTATTATTGTCCGGTATAACATTACCGTTTTTAAGAGTTTTTTCCCAAAGGAGGGTAGTCTATAATCTTATTTCCCAATTGAGGGTAATTTTAAACTTATTTTTCAAATGAGGGTTGTTTTGTCCTTGTCATCCAATTTCCGCCACATCATTTACTCCTCATCATTCACCGTCATCAATCATTCCACGTCATCAGCCATATGAGTATTCTTTTAAAATATAAAAAAATCCGTAGCTCCCGGGAATTGAACTCACGACCAAAATGATGCATTTGTAGCTTGGAACGCATTGAGCTACATTGACTTATTTTTACAATCACACCAATATTGCTTGTGAGATTATTCAAAATTCACTTACGCAGCCTTAAAAGTTAAAAGTTATATTAAAAATTACATATTTACAAATTTACATATCCAAGTATGATTAAAATTAGACACTTAAAATCACAAAATAAGAGAACGACTTATTAACCACTCGAATAGTAAATTAGCAGAATGTGGGACAATTAAAGTATTATGAATTTCTTTGAAGTACAGAAGTATAAATAAATAAATAAATAAATAAATAAATAAATAAATAAATAAATAAATAAATAAATAAATAAATAAATTAACTGTACAGTTGAAATGTTAAGAACGTTCTTGGCCAATATAGTTCTATTTATCCTCTAACGACTACATACAGAGTATATAGACTTAGTACATACTTTGGTATTCACGTGATAATTGATCGACGACGAGTTTCTTCATCACTCATAAATATGTCATCTATACGGATGCTTTCTTTTGGATTGTTTTCAATCCCAGACCAGACCAGACTTAAACAGATCAGACCAGACTTAGACAGACCAAATCAGACCAGACCAACATCCTACATATACCATGCCTAATAAGCTGCCAAGTATCTTTTGGTGTTTCTAGTTTTGAATCTCGAGGAATAGAGATATTATTACCTAAAATATGAGTAGCATATTGACCAAGTCTCTAGCTAGTAAAGTTGATTTAACATTATAGTTGTAGTTTGGAATATATAAATGTAGAATTGAGTTTTAATCAAAATAGTACGTATCATAAAGTTGGTAATCCTTTCCAAAAAAGCATAAAGTTGGTAAACAAGAGTACTAAGACATATAAACAAGAGTACTAAGAGTATGTCGTCTCTGGTCAACGAAACAATCCCTTACAGATTATACCGTTTTTTAATGGTAGATTATATGATACTCATAATATACTTTTGTCCACATGGATCAATTAGAATGTTACAGTTAAATTATTTAAATCTAAATTAAAATTGATATAATGATTTGGACCAATCAAGTAAGTGTAGGTACGCTAGCCCATTCTTTAAATGGATAGGGAAGTTGTTACCTTTTCAAATTTGGTTTACTTATTATGAACTATTTATTCTTTTATTGTTCCAGCAGGACTCAAGTTTGACCGGAGAAACGTTGACCGGTGAAGAGGGTTGGGTGGTTTGCCGAGTTTTCAAGAAGAAGAACTATCACAAGTCTCTTGAAAGCCCTCGTCTTGCCGGCTTTGACCAAGTCCATCCTGGAAACGACGTCGTTCTTGATCAGATTCTCACCTACATGGGAAAATCCTCAATCCAAAACAGGACCAAAATTAGCAATAACGGCAGTAAAAATAAAAAGCTTTTAATGGACGGCTACGATGGAAGCAAGGAATTCACCGGCGCAATCCCGGCCGCTCGTTTCCTACACCTTCCGGCTCTCGAAACCCAATCCCCCAAGGAGATCATCTCACCTTTCTTGAGTCAACCATTATTTGAAGACCTTTTGACCGAGACTGAACCGGCCGAGGATTTCAAGCTGGCCGCCGGTCCGACCGGTTGGGCGGCTCTCGACCGCCTAGTGGCTTCTCAGCTCGACGGCGGCCAAGTCGAAGCATCTAGTAAGAGCTTCGCCGCCGCAGGTGAACTTAGCGACAGCTTGTACTTCCCGGCCGCGGATCACCGGCTGTTCGGTAGCGGAAATGATGTTTGTAACCATTATAGTTTACAAGTCAACGGCAATGGCGTTGACTTTTGGAGCTACACCCACTCCTCATCATCACCGTCTGATCCTTTGTCACATTTGTCCGTATAAACAGGCGTATATCCAACCATATATAGATACATATACGTATACATATACATACATGCATAATTATGTGAAGGAACATTAATCTCAATTAATAAGATAGTATTACTATCGTTGGTTATATTTACTAGTTAGTAGTTACTACTGAGTATAATAATAGGAGTACATAGCTTTTGTAGTCAAATGAAGTGTTTTGAAATTATATAAACAAGTGAAATCATACTTTACTGTACAAATAATACAAATCAAATAGGATTTGAATGAAATGAATATCTTTAATTTGTTTCTTGTCTCGTCTTCATAATGAGTAATTATGATCCCTGTGTTCTATCATTATCGTAAATTGCGTAATTAGTAAATTAATTACAGGAACGTAACAAGATCTAAAAACTCGAATATCGTCAGTTTTCGGCAAACATCAAAATATATCTACCTACTTTACTTTTTGGAATATATGACCACAGATATTACCTATCGATTTCTAAAATACGAAATATCAAGGGATTTCTTTTTGGTTTTTCAAAAATTATGATTAATGTTTTGTTTAATTGATCCAATCTTTTTCATTGTAGTTTATATCCAAACTCTGCCCCTCCATCCTCCCCCACACCAGCTGCCCTGCTGCCCAGCCGCTGTCCGAAGCCGTCCCCAAAAGTTATCCGAAGATTTTGATAATTTATTACGTAGTACTTCCTCCGTTCTTTAATTCTTACAACATTGTGATATTTGCATCATTCACAAACCTTACTTTGACCACAATTTTCAACTAATATACATGTTATTTTGGGTTGTCTTCCAGCTCAGGTCTCCAATTTCATCCACAAAGGATGAATATACCACTAGAGGTCTCAAGGGGGAAATTGGGCAACGACCTACGACCTTAATTTCCGGCCAATATACCCGGACGTCCACAGAGGAGGAAGAGGTTCTGATTTTAGGATTTAGGTTTCGGCCGACCCATCGTAATAGGAGAAACACGGCTTAAATAGGGACAAGCACAAAGAGACGTTGAAGGAAACTTACCATACCCAGAAGAGGATATCATCGAATATCTCACAAGCCAGAAGGAAAGAATCGCGTGCAAGGAAGAAAGCCGTTCAAGTGAGATGCATTGCAGATGGATGGATTAAAAGATGGGCTGGGTAACCAAAACTATATTGGGCTTAGAGGAAAGTAAGTGGGCCAATCCCAACAAATTCTCCACCTTATTGGACCCTAGTGGCGTAGAGTTTAAAAAAAAACTCTAAAACATACATGAGACTCATCATCGCTGGATTGCCTGAATAATCACAAAGACATATTCAGGCAAACGGGGTAAGATCACCAGGCAACTTATCCGCAATCAATGTTTAACGTGCGTTTGCACGACAACAACTTTTCGACCGATAGACATTTAGTCCCCATGTCAGCAGGATTAAATTCCGACGGAATTTTAATCAACTTGATATGACCTGCACTAACAATATCACGTATAAAATGAAATCTAACATCAATGTGCTTAGTTCTATCATGAAAAACAGGGTTTTTACACAATTGAATAGCAGATTGACTATCAGAAAACACACAAATGTCCTGCTTAAGACTACCAATCTCCGTTAGGAGACGTTTAAGCCAAATGGCTTCCTTAAATGCTTCGGTAGCGGCCACATACTCCGACTCAGTGGTGGATAGGGCAACTATGGGTTGAAGTTGAGATTTCCAACTAATGCACGACCCACAAAGAGTAAACACATAAGAGGTAGTGGATTTCCTATTGTCTCTATCATTAGCAAAATTAGAATCCACATAATCACTCAACTTAACCCCCTCAGAACACCTAGTGAAAACCAACCCATGATTAACAGAAGATTTTAAATACCTAAGCAACCACTTAAGAGCATTCCAATGATCTAAACCAGGATTAGACATATACCTACTCAAGCAACTAACAGCATAGGCAATGTCGGGTCTAGTACTCACCATGAGATACATCACGGAGCCAATAGCATTGGAATAAGGCACAGATTTCATTTTAGCAATTTCAGGAGCAGTCTTGGGAGACTGATCCTTACTTAACACAAAGTGAGACGCCATCGGGATAGAAACGGGAGTAGCAGAATGCATGTTATATTTACTCAAAATCTTTTCAATGTATGAAATCTGATTGAGAACTAACACACGCTTACTCCTATCCCTAACAATGTTAATGCCTAGGATCCTTTTGGCATCACCTAGGTCTTTCATAGCAAAGTTCTCACTGAGACGCTTTTGCACACATTTAATGGCGTCACCCGAAGGACTCACAATCAACATTTCATCAACATATAGCAATAAAAATACAGGCACAGAAGAAGTATTTTTAAAGTATAGGCAATGGTCGCATTCGGACTTGTGAAATTTCAAAGATGACATGCACTGGTCAAATTTGATATTCCACTGCCTCGGGGACTGCTTCAGGCCGTACAAGGCCTTCTTAAGCAAACACACATGATCACTCTTCATGGGATCCACAAAGCCCTCAGGCTGGGACATATAGATTTTCTTGTCTAAATCACCATGTAAGAACGCATTGGTGACGTCCATTTGCTTCATTTCCCAATCATTATGAGCAACAAGAGCAAGCATCATACGAATCGTAGTAAATTTAACTACAGGAGCAAAGATTTCAGCATAATCAACACCTTCCTTTTGAGTAAATCCCTTAGCTACTAACCTAGCCTTATATCTAATGTCGTTAGGCTCTTCCTTAACCTTAAACAACCACTTACAGGCAACAACGGAACTATTGGGCGGTCTAGGAACTAACGTCCAAGTCTTATTCGCTCTAAGTGACTCCATCTCACTTTCCATGGCGCAAATCCATTTAGCGGACTCAATAGACTTAAGGGCCTCTCTATAGGTTCTAGGTTCGTTAAGCTCAAGGGTCTTAAACACAGAGAAAGCAAACATAGAAGTATCACACATATGGAAAGCATAATCAGGCATACTATCAGCAGTTCTCCTAATTACCCTCCTACTTCTATCTCTAGCAAGTTGATAATCATGCAAATCATTCTCACTAGCATCCGCACTCTCATCATGCGATTCATTGTTATTTGAATGCACATGAGAATACTCCACCTCACTCGAAGTGGTGGTAGTATCATGCTCAGAAGAATCAGAATCATGCAATTCAGAAGAATTAGAATCATGCAAAACAACATTATCATGATTAGCAAACAAAGGGCTAGCAGCACGTGGTATGGACTCCACCTCAACGGGTGTACTACTAGGATCAGACTCAGAATCAGGAACTGACTTAACCAGACAAGGAAACTCGGATTCATTGAAAACAACGTTTCTACTCACCACAACTTTGAAACCTACCTGGTTCCTACTTAAACCCTATACCCCTTCACACCCTCGGGATAACCTAGGAAGACTCCTTTCTTAGACCTAGGATCCAACTTGTCACCTTGTTGGTGCACATACGCTGCACATCCAAACACTCTAAGATTAGACAAATCAAGGGGTTTGTTTGAAAAAACAGATTCAGGGCACTTCCCACCCAAGGGAACAGAAGGAGACCGGTTAATCAAGTAGACAGCAGTGTTAACTGCTTCACCCCAAAACTTTTTAGACAAACCGGCGGTGGCAAGCATACTCCTAACCTTATCTAGAACAGTCCTATTCATCCTCTCGGCTATCCCATTTTGTTGGGGAGTGAGTACAGGGCACCGTTTTGTGCCTTCTAATCCCACAATCAACACACAGTTGGTCCATATCCTTATTGCAAAACTCTAGACCATTATCTGTCCTAAGGGTTTTGACCTTCTTACCAGTTTGATTTTCTACAAGGTTTTTCCACTCCCTAAACTTCACAAAGACATCGGACTTATGCTCAAGGAGACGGACCCACACCTTCCTAGAAAAATCATCAATGATGGACAGAAAATATCTCTTACCCCCGTGGGTAGAGACACTAGCAGGACCCCACACATCCGCATGAACATACTCTAACACAGAGGTACACTTAGTAGGATTAGGATATGGGGAGGAGGGGAATGTAACCTTATGCTGCTTGCCCAACACACAAGATTCACAGAAGGGGATGGGGGACACAGAATCCTTACCAAAACAACCAGATTTATGCAAAATCTCTAAACCCCTATTACTCATGTGTCCTAATCTATTATGCCACAAAGCAGATTTATCAGAACTAACAACATGAGCAGAATCACAAAAAGGCTGAGCATGGCACACATACAAGTTATTCACCTTTTTTGCCTTAAACAAAACAAGGGAATTTTTCAAAACTTTCATGCACCCATTACCCCATTTACCCTCTAACCCACTACCCTCAAAAGCAGCAACAGAAAACAAGTTATGATGCAAATCAGGAACATGCCTCACATTTTTCATAGTAAACACAGTCCCATTATCAAACTTCAAGCATACATCACCCACCCCATGAATTTTGCATTTCTTATTATCAGCAAGAGACACAAAACCATTATTGCAAGAATCATAAGAAGAAAACAGGGATCTAAAAGGTGTCATATGATAAGTACAACCAGAGTCAATCAACCACTCATTTTCAGTCATGCTACTCAACACAGAATTGGCAGAATCACAAATCATAAAAACTTCTTCATGCAAATTATTATCATCTACCACATTAGCATGTTCAGACTTCTTCGGATGGGGACAATCCTTAATGAAGTGACTAGAATTACCACAATTATAGCACACTCTCTTCTTAGACTTACCTCTCTTTTTCCCCGGGTCATTGTTTTTGTTCTTATCGTTGTTGCCCTTCTTATGGTTTCTAGATCTACTCTTAGACCTACCCCTCACAAACAACGCTTCACCTGAGTCCCTAGACTGACTGTTACTACCCCTCGAGTGTCTAAGGTCTAACTCCTTACTCCTTAATCCATTAATGACTACATCCAACGAGATATCATCTCTACCATACTTTATGGCAGATTTGACGTCATTGTATGACTCAGGGATGGCATTAAGTAACACTATGGGTGTGTAGTCACCTATGTGTTTATCACCGGCTTGCTTAATATTCTGAATAAGCTTGTTAAACACATCTAGGTTCTCATCTATGTCCTTAGACAGGTCAAGCCTAAATCTAAAGAACTTCTCAAGCAAAAACAATTTACCAGGCAAAGAAGTATCGGTATACGTCTTATCTAACTTGTCCCACAAAGCCTTTGCAGAATCTATAATACCCACCTTCCTGAGTACTGAATCAGAAAGGTTCAGGTATATAGAGGAACAAGCAGTTTCATTCATTTCATCGCGCTTAGCAGCATCCTCAGAGTCTAAATAGAGACCAGTCACTGCTCTATAGACTTTCTGTTGGATCAACACACATTTGATTTTCTGTTTCCAGATATCAAAATCTGTCTTTCCGTTAAATGGAAGCATGCCATATTGATTGACAGCCATATTAACCGGAAAGCAAGCACAACACGCAAGAGAGTAAATAAAAAATTATCAAGCAAAGAACAGTACGAAGCAACTAGCACGAACAAGCCGAGACGACCAATGAACACAAATCTCGGGTACAATCTCCTTATTTTTTCGTACCGTACGAAGCAACTAGCACGAACAAGCCGAGAAGACCAATGAACGCAAGGCTCGGGTACAATCTCCTTGTTCTTTCGTACAAGCAAGATAAAATTTTTATTTACTCAACAGACAGATAAATGATTAATTATAACCTATAGGGCTATCAATTGTACGAAGTAAGTAGCACGAACAAGCCGAGAAGACCAATGAACACAAAGCTCGGGGTACAATCTCCTTGTTCTTTCGTACAAGCACAAATAGGCTAGCATTAAATCAATAAGCAAAGAAACGGAATTTAAAACTAATCCGGACAGAAATATTCCCAACTTCGGACAACAAGTATCCAAACAAATATTCTTAACCGGAGAGTTTATCCACGGATCAATCAACAGAAAAAATCAAAATAAAAAATCCAACACGTGATTAAATTTAAACCGGAAGAAATATTCTCAACTTTGGACAACGAGTATCCAAACAAAATATTCTTCACCCGCAAAAATTAATCACAAACCAACAAGAAAAAACAAAATCCAAACGGATTAAATTTAAACCGGAAGAAATATTCACAACTTTGGACAACGAGTATCCAAACAAAATATTCTTCACCGGAAAATTAATCCACGGACCAACAAACAAGTAATCACAATTCAAACAACAAAGTAATTGCAATTCAACTTGAAATTAAAAAAAATGAATGAACTACGAATAATAATCACACAAAGGATTAGTAAACGTACCTGGGGTGCACAGTCGGCATCCTAGACCACGTAGGTCAGCAGCGGGGGAGCGGGGGAAAATTAAATCCGGTGGCACTCCGGTACACCAAGGATGTTTATCGCCAATTTACCTGAGCGGGGCCCGAGGTTGGGTTACCCGACTTACCGTAGGTAGCGTGAGCTGCTGTAGACTTGGTGGCAGCGGACTGGAATGGCGGCAGCGGCACGGCAGCAGACTGGACTGGCGGCAGCTCCTTGGCAGACTTCTTTGACAGAACCGGTCACTTGGCAGACTGGTCTGGACGGCTGGAAGCTTCTGGGAGGCGGCAACAACTCTGGACGGACCTCCGGCGACCTCTAGACGGCGGCGTACGACGGCGACGAGGCGGCAGACGGCGGCAGGAGGCGGCAAGGCTCTGATACCACTGTTGTTTTGGGTTGTCTTCCAGCTCAGGTCTCCAATTTCATCCACAAAGGATGAATATACCACTAGAGGTCTCAAGGGGGAAATTGGGCAACGACCTACAACCTTAATTTCCGGCCAATATACCCGGACGTCCACAGAGGAGGAAGAGGTTCTGATTTTAGGATTTAGGTTTCGGCCGACCCATCGTAATAGGAGAAACACGGCTTAAATAGGGACAAGCACAAAGAGACGTTGAAGGAAACTTACCATACCCAGAAGAGGATATCATCGAATATCTCACAAGCCAGAAGGAAAGAATCGCGTGCAAGGAAGAAAGCCGTTCAAGTGAGATGCATTGCAGATGGATGGATTAAAAGATGGGCTGGGTAACCAAAACTATATTGGGCTTAGAGGAAAGTAAGTGGGCCAATACCAACAATACATATCAAATTATTACATACTGTATAACATGTTATTGAATTTCTATCAATGTGTATTTCCAAAATATCAACTTTTTATAATGTTTATTAATACATAATTAAATATAATTGCAGTCAAAGTTGTGTGTTGGCAAACGTGTAAGTCTTCCAAGAATTAAAGAATGTAGTATAATATATTTCTTTGTTTTTCATTTTTTTTTAAAATCTACTGCACGTGTCGAAAATTTTCTAACAAGTGAGTGATGCATGCTCATCGATTAGCATGCACGTTAAATCGACAATAACAAGTGCCCTATACCTAAAAGGTTAATAGATTCGAATTACAATTTAAACAAAATAAAACATGAATGCACAGTTTTCATGCAAACGTGAAGATGATTACAAGTTACAACATCTGTTTATGAAAAAGATAAACCAAAATCGGAGTATTATATACTTAATACCACCGTCCCATATTGATTTGCAAATTTGACTTTTTTAGTCAAACAGTATCATTTTATTTGCTTAATTATGATGTCAAATTTTAATTATATTCTAATTTGGAGTTTACCACTTTGAAGAGATTTTAATGTAGTTTCTGAATATATAAATTTTAATTATTAAAAATTGAAATAATTATCGATACGGATCATTTACTTTTATTATTGGTTGACAAAAAAATGTTGACTTTGCAAAACAATTTGGGACGGAGAGAGTTAGTGCCTGTTTACTAACAGAGATATTTTCCTATTTTCTACTTTTGTTTTTCGTTCTCCAATTTTCTGTTTTTATTTTTCAGTTTTTCTATCTCCAATTTTCTGTTTCTATTTTTTAGTTTTCCATTTTCAAATCTGAAAACATGTTCATCAATTTTTTCACCCAGTTCTCAAATTCCACACCCTTGACCCCTACCCTTACCATGATCTTACACTCTACCCATACTCCCCAGCAACCCTTCATACCCACCCATACCTACTCGTAGGGGTTGGGGTAGGGAAGTTATGGGTGGGGGTGGGGTAAGGGATATGGTCGGAGTGGGGTGGTAAGGTCTAGGGGTAGGGAGTTGGGGGGGGGGGGGGTAGTGGGTGGGTTAGGGTTGTGGTTAGGGGAAAGGGTGGGGTAGTGGGTAGGGTTTGGGGTAAGGTAGAGGTAGGGTATGGAGTTGGGATAGGATGGCGGTAGGGTGGGGCCGAGACCAGGGTGGGGCTGAGGATGGGAAGGGGTAGGGGTGGGATGGCGGTAAGGGTGGGGGTAGTGGGTAGGGTTGGGGTAAGGTAGGGGTAGTGGGATAGGATGGCGGTAGGGTGGGCCAGAGATCTGGGTGGGGCCGAGGTAGGGGAAGGGTAGGGTGGGGGTAGAATGGTGGTTGGATGGCGGAAGGGTGGGGGTAGGATGGCGGTACGAGGGTGGGGGTAGGATGGCGGTGGGGTGGGGCCGAGGTAGGGGCATGTGGTAAGGGGTAATATACGGGTGGGGGTAGGGTAGGGTGGGTCGGGGTGGGGTCGAGGTGGTAGGGGGGTGGCGGTAGGGTAGAGTGGATCGGGGTGGGGCCGGGGTAGGGGCATGTGGTAGGGGGTGGGGTAGGGTCATTATAGGGAAAAATTGGTATGCGGGGTTGGGTTGGGTGGGTAAGGTAGGGTAGGTAGGGAGGGGTAAGGGGTAGGGTACGAGGATGGAGGTACCGGAATGGAATCGACATCGAAGCGGGACCGGACCAACAACTAGGTGTAAGTATGCAAATTCATTGCAACGGCACTGTAGCATCTGCGTTTTTCAAATTTGGAAAACTAGTAAAAGTCACTTCTCCAAATCATTATGGAAAAGAGAGACATGTCTCATTTTTTCCGTTTTGGAAAACGATTTGGTAAACATGTTTTTCTTTTTTTCCTTTCTCCAGTTTTCCAGGAATTTCTTTGGTAAACATGTTTCCTGTTTTCTAGTTTTCCAGTTTTCTAGAAAACTGGAAAATATCTCTCTTAGTAAACAGGCCCTTAGTGTTTAGAAGCGTTAACAGATACCTTCGCTGCCAACAACTCAATGTGACACCTTTTTAACAACTCAGATTGGAGTTTATTATTGAAGGGTTGAGCAATTCTCCCTACCATCCATCATGTGAAGTACGTAAGAGCATCTCCAATGGGGATGTCTACTCTCTTCCACATTTTTACACACGGGTCCCATTTTTTATCTCACAAATTTTATGTGTAGGACCTACATATCTCCACATTTATTTTGTTTTTCATTTTTCTATATCACTTTTAACCCACTTTTCATCCACTTTTACTCCTCGATTCCCGTGTAAAGTCTATTTGTGGACATTGTCATACACATTGTCTACAATTTACTCATATCTCTCTCTTCCTTTTCATTTTTCATACACACCACTTTCTCCATATTAAATTAAAATAATCATTCTATCTCTATCTCTCTCCTATGCCACGTAGGATAGACTTTACTCCAATCCACTACCCCGATATATATGCATTATTTGCTGTTTATTTTGCTAGCGCGCAGTGTCCCAACACATGTCATTGTCTAAGAAGACACAACATTATACTCCGTATTAAAATTCATTCAGATTCTAGAATGTAGCTTTCAGCCTCGAATCCCTCGATGTATATCAAATCAAATTACTGCTAGGCGTTTGATTATAATATCGTTTCATTCTTTCTTTTTTTGGCAAACACTATCGTTTCATTCTTAAAAAATAGTACTACCTCCATCCCATTCATATTGGGACGAAAGAAGATGACACGATTATTAAGAAAAATGAATTTATATGGTTGATATTAATTGATAAAATAAGAATAAAGAAGAATGATTTAAAGCCACACAAACTTTGCCAAATATGGTATGAGACAATTTAAGTGGGACTTCCCGAAAAGGTAAAACGGGACAATATAAATGGAACGGAGGAAGTATATGGATTTTTTTGATAAATTTAAGTGAAAACACTTCCTCTATCAAATCAAGACTTCGTTCATTAAAACTCTTCCAAATATTGTAAATTTATACTTCGTACTTTGTACCTACACTTATCTTTATATATATAAAAGCAGAATCGTCTGAACAAGCTGTCCAAAACGTGGCCTTGCATTGGATACGTGCCACACACTAATTGGCTAACAACTGACAACTATGGTTACAAATCCATGTGGCCTATGTAGCACCGATACCGGTACGCGGAAACGCGGAAACGCGGAAACGGGTACGGGGATACGTTAAAACCAAAAAAAGTAGGATACGGATACGGGGCCATATTTATAAATATTAAAAGTTATGGGGATGTATTTACAAATATTAAAAGTTATAGGGGTTTATAAATATTAAAAATATTATTTTTGAATATATACACACACACACACACATATAATATCTATGATGTCTACCCATTCATTGCATTGAAGCATTTTCCTTTTTCAAGATAATTAGTAATAAATTCATAATATTTCTCATATACACTAGTGTATCTCGAAATATAAATGTAGTCAATGAGTCATTAATTTAAAATGAGAAATAAGTCAAACAACTACAATCTTGAAATTAAAAGTGCAAGTACCCACTTCAGAGTATGAGTTAATGACTTAATTCGGATATAGCCATATAGGCCCATTATTTGATTACCAAGTAAAATGTAGTTTTAGATTTTCATTTTTTTTTTAGAATTTTATTAAGTAAATTTTGGGATTTTTGTTTTTAAATGGTTGATACGGGTATCCGTCAGGATACGAGTATCGGAAACTTTCAAAAAATTACAAAAAAAATGGAAACTTTTAAAAATTGCAGATACGGCCCGGGAACGTACGGTACGGGTATCCTAGAGTATCGGATACGGGAACGTATCCGGTACGCCGATACGCTACCCTAGGGAAGTATCCGTGCTTCATAGCATGTGGCCCGTAAAGAGAAAGTTAAAACACACGCATGCATCACCCTGGTCCCTGAAAACTCTCATATCCAAACAGCTGGCAGTCCATTATTGCTGGGAGTTCCCATTACAGTTTTTTGAACACGACTTCCGGATTGTTGCACGGAATGTAGTTCCCACGACCTCCAGGCGCAACTGTAAAAAAAAAAACTGACGCAAAGCCACATTATAAATAGCCATTGGCATATGTGATTTCAATGATTCTGTGCGAAATATTGATGTGTGTGCGGTTTTCTATTCCCTATGTTCTTTCTCAATTCATTGACTTTAATATTTCAATTTGTTTTTATCTGGTATTCTTTTAATCTACTTTTTATTTCACTTGCATATTGGATAAAATTGAAGGACTCGGGGTCCTACTGTGATAAGGGAAAAGAGATTAAAGAAAGTTCAAATTCCGAGCAGATGGACCTAATTCTTAAGGACATTCAAACTACATTAGAAGGAAAAAGAGTGGTGAAACAGCTTGAAAGGAATGGCAAAGAGAAACGATAAAGCAATGATAGTGCGGTTGTACATCATTTATACTTGCTGTTTACAATTAGTCAATTACTTCACATTATACGAGAGTATGAGACTACTGTATTGACTTGCTCTGTATTAAATTGTCATAAAAACACGTTGTTATAGATTTTTTAAATTGTCATCTAAAAAGAAGTTAACAATTACTACGTACTATATATATATATATATAGAGGAATGCTCCTGTCCAGACGTCCGGACAGGAGCCGCCGTCCGGCCGGCGGCGTTTGGCCGCCTTCCCGGTGGAATTTTTTGATGAAATTTTTATGGCATGTTCTCCATCAAGTCTAGTTTATCCACAAAAAAATTCAGCCAAAAACTCAATCGGGAAGGTCGTCAAATGATTTTTGCAAGTTAACTGGTCCGGAAAATACATTTTCCGGACCAGTTAACTTGCAAAAATCATTTGACGACCTTCCCGATTGAGTTTTTGGCTGAATTTTTTTGTGGATAAACTAGACTTGATGGAGAACATGCCATAAAAATTTCATCAAAAAATTCCACCGGGAAGGCGGCCAAACGCCGCCGGCCGGACGGCGGCTCCTGTCCGGACGTCTGGACAGGATCTTTTCTATATATATATATATATATAATATATATAAACAGTAATGTGGATCAGAGTATTAGTAATACCTGCTGTCGTTCGTTTGAATTATGCCTGCTAACCCCGTGGATTATAGTTTACATCACCCTTCTAACTACTTCGTATTACATAAATGGCAACTCGGAAGTAATCGGTGTACTTTTTCTCCATACTAATATATACGAAAAGTGATTAAAGGAGCCAACTTCCTGAAATAAAAATGAATACGGAAGTATACAAAAAAAAGAGAGATTAAAGATAGGGTGCATACAACACATTAAACAATGTAATGAATCACGCAGTATATTTTTAAAATTTTAAGGGATAGAATAAGACTTAAAATGGCTTGATGCTTTACAAATGGTACACATAGTGAGCATTACAAACGGATGAAACTGTATGGATCTGGAAAAAGGAAAAGGTAGGGCAGTTCTTTTTTTAAGAAGTTCCTTACTATAATTATCTAACTGGATGAACACAATCTGTTAAAAGCATTTCTGAAATGAAAAAGTCTTGCAACTAAACAAGCATAAGACAATCTATATAAAAAAATACTTAAACTGAAAAGTGGACATCAAGTGTTTAAAACCACACATAAATACGAAGTATGAAGTATATGAGAATATTAATTAGGCTGAAATAACAAAAACCTGCAGCAAGCATTTTGTGAAAAAAGTCAAAGACAACAGTCTCATTAAGTAAAATCTATCAATTGAGTTACTTTTTCAAGAGAAATGGCTAAAAGAATGGAATTTTTACTCTGACCTATTCATCATAAAAATTATACAATTCTGTTTATGTAATTTAAATAAATATATAAGAATCATAAAGAACTGAATTTACATCATAAAATGATATTCAACCGGATTTAAAACAAATCGTCGTTAAGCTGCAAGAGTAATGAATAATCACATCTCAAGCTAAAATGAGTTCATAAGTGTCGGTTTGTATAAAAAAATAACTACAACTAAAATCATAGAGTGGATACACTATATCAAATTGTAAAATAACCCAAATCAGACATTAGAAGAAGAAAATCCAAACTTACCTGCTCTCTGACATGAGGGGCGACATTGATGGTGTTGGACATCACCTTGCGTGGAGCTTTCGGCCAGGCGACAACGGTGGTGTTGATGTTTGTTTATCGGAAGAAGTAGAGTCGTAGAGATGGGGGGACGTCTTCGACACCTAGGGAGATCGGTGTTGAGGGTGCCATGAGTTGATTGGGGGCAGACTATGTTTTTTTTGTATTCAGACTGGACCAATGTTAATATGGGCCAAGTTCTAAACAGGTTTAAATATATTGGACTGTCCAAATAAGAGTGGTAAACTTAGAGCCCGTTTATATCAAAACGGCTGAATCGCTTATTCTACTGAAATTCATGAACTTCTGGCTGAAGTGGCTGAAACGTCAGATTCTACTGATTTACTAAAAAATAATATTTTAAATATTTTTTTAACAAAATAAAAAAAAAGTATATGTAAAAATGGCTAAAATGGTTATCTACAGTAATTTCAACCAATACAACCATAAAAGTAACTATAACCTTACTTTTCGCTATCATTACGCAATTCAACGCATGAAATCAAAAATCATGTGTTTGGTGAAAAAATTTGACCGATAAGCCGAAAAACTGAGCTACCAAACATGCTCTTAATAGTTAATGTAAAATTCGATATAAAAATTTATACAAAAAATTCTTCGTATCGCAAAATACAAAGAATTTATACGTGATTTGTGTGTTTTAATGTGTTTTAGATTTCTTAAGTTAAATTGTAAGAACTTATACGAGCATCCCAAAATACTAACTTAACCATTTTATAACTTTTTAGGAAATAATTTAAAAAAATCTGATACTTTTAATACTTAAAACATAAGTATTTGTAATCATATAAACTAGAGCAGCATCTTATGAAGTTTAATGGTAAATGTTGCGCCTTCATGTAGAAGTTTTATCAAAATGTGTAATTATTTTTTGACCACCAATATTGAATCATTTATAATATTAAATTTGAAAAAGGAGTTTTTACTTTTAGTCCTGTATTGATATGCATTCTAATATTATGTATGTAGTAGAGGTAGATCATTTGAAACTGAACTCTAAAATAGTGGAGAAACATTTAAAAGTCCCGTTACCGCATAGTCAATTTGCTACGGGCATTCGAATATTACCTACGTAGTAAATGTAAATGATTTGAAACGCAAGCATAAAGAATGGAGAAACGTTAAAAAGCCCCTCTTATTGATATTTGTGATGGTATATTACATATGTATTTATAATATTATTAAAAAATCATTTGGTGGAATATTATACTTCCTCCGTTCTTAAATAAGTGCAAGTGTCAACATTTCACACTTGGCGAGGCACAACTTTGACCATTAATATATATAATTCTTTATTAGTAAAAAAATTAAAAAAAATAGATTTTGAAAATATACAATGAGACAAATTTGACAATATTTTTTCAAGAAAGTATATTAATTAGACCTGAACTCGGGCCGGGCGGCCCGGCCCGGAATCGGCCCGGCCCGGTTACTGTGAGGCCCGGCCCGGCCCGGAGCCCGGTGGGCCCACCGGTTCGGTTCGGCCCGGCCCGGCTGCTGGGCGGTTCGGGCTCGGGCCGAGGTTTTGGCGAACCGGCCCGGCCGGTTCGGGCCCGGTTCGGTTCGATTTTTAATTTTTTTTTTTTGAATTTTTTTTAAGTTTTGGGTTGGATTAGGTATTTTGGGCCATTTGAGGTGGTTTGGGGTAGTTTGGGGTTGAGGGGGAGGGGTTGGGGGTTAAATAGAATAGCCAAAAAAAAAAAAAATTTCCGGGTAGGCCCGGCCCGGCCCGGTTTGGCCCGGAACCGGAACCGGAACCGCCCACCGGCGGTTCGGGCCCGGGCCCAACTATCCTGGCCCGAGGCCCGGCCGGGCCCAGGCCCGAACCGGGCCCGAACCGGGCCCGAACCGGCCCGAGTCCAGGTCTAATATTAATACAGTATTTAAGTAAACGTAGTCAAAGTAGAACATGTGAATAGTGTAAAATTCAACATGTTGCACTTATTTAAGAACGGAAGTAATAGTATGCATATGCTTTGTCATTCGAAATTAGATTATTTTTGGCGTTTATATATACTCATAAACAAAGATTGTTTTAACTTAGCTTCATCTCAAAACTTTAATCTTACATATCTGATGGATCTCTATTTCATAATATCACAAGTGTTACGACTTCACTTTATCCTCCCTATCCTTTATATATCATAAATATATCATAAATAAAATACAAAAAAAAAAAGAACTTTTGTCCCGTGCAACGCACGGGTTACATACTAGTTTTCCCTTATTACTCAATCGTGGATATACTTACTTATATGACATTACATATCTATTATTAACACATTCAATACTCCATCCAAAGACAACCGAACGATTCGTTCATTAATTTATTAATATTTATATAACGTAAAATTGCATAATTGAAACTAGGTAAATCGATCAAAAATATTAGAGAATAATAAAGTTTTTATATTCTCCGTATAAAACATGTGTGTTAGAATCCTTTTGTAAACTGATTTTATAAAGGTAGATTCTATGGTACCCTTAAGGTACCATACCTTTGTCCACATGGACCAATAGGAATGATGCAGTAAAATTAATTAAATCTAAATTAAAAGGAATAAATGATTTGGACCAATCAAATGCATGGCAGGTACGGTACCCCAATTTTTAAAAGGGTACCGGAGTTGTCACCTTTTATAAATTATAAGTGGAGAAGGAAGACTTGTTTGACCAATGAATATCAATTTAAAAAGGGAAGGGGAGAAGGTAGTTAGTACAGTAGTATATAGCTTAGTTAGCCCAACCATGTCACTGAATTATGCTCATCGATCAGAATGCACGTTAAATCGACGATGACAAGTGCCCTACACCAAAAAGTCTAAAAGATACGAGCCACAATTGAAACAAAACAAAACATGGATGGACTGTTTTCATGCGCAAGTATACCCGCCCTATACCTACCTTATACTCATCATGTTTGTGAATGTTTTTCTTTTGTCTGTGAACCTGATTCACCGACAATATTTTGTCTGTGCAAAATATTGTCTATGAACCGGGGTTCACAGACAAAAAAAACATTTCACAAACATAGGTGGGTACAAAAGTGGGTATAAAAGTGGGTACAAAGATCTTTTTTGAAGTTGATTATATGTTTTAAAATTTGTTGGAATACGGTAATTAAGTTTGTCGGAACAATTTATGGAACGCATATGATCACCAGAGGATAGGATGTTTTTACTTTGAACTAAAATTTATTGGTCTAGTATGTGTAAGTCTGCTCCGAACTGATCTGGTCGAATCTAATAAATGTTTGGTCTCTGTGTATTTTATAACTATAGAAGTTTGGTCAGCTGGTCTGAAAGTCTGATCAATCTAATATGGTCGGTTTAAGTCTGGTCTGAGACTAAAAACAATCCAAGTTAAAACATCCTTAGGGGAACTTGGGGCAAGTGCCCCGCTTCCGACACCGAAGTTTGGTGTGAGTACTTATGAAAAACTAGTACCTCCCCTATTTGGATAAAAAAATATGCGTAGTGACTATTAGATAAGGTAATAATTCTCTTAAAGAGCATATAAAAATTGCCATAAGACATTTAAACTGATATGGAGTTATGATGGAGCAGTTTCATGCAATTAGACATGTTATTGCCATGGTTGTTCATTAATTGGCCAACAAGTAAATAGATGCTATTCTATTATGGTGAAGACACGTGTCCAGCTTGGCTAACAAGAATAAATGTAGTGATCTAATGTTGTAGTGACACGTGTAAAGTTGATTGGTACTGTAAGAGAATTGTACTTTGTGTACCAGAATGAATGTGCACGCCACACGTGTGCTATCTTTAATATTTTGTGTAGCAACCGCCAATGTGATGGCGTGGTTGTTGGACAATTGTTGCGTTGTTGACGTGTCAGTAGTCTTGTGCGGCACTTGATTGTTGAAATGTCCAATCCCACAATTGATTAGCGAGCCCCAAGCTTGGAAGGTGAGGTCGAGCTCGGGTATAATGCATTTATCAAGGAAGGAGCGACCTGATTGACTGCATGCCCGGCGGATGGTGATTCTCTTGTCTCGTTGACTTCCCAGAGGCGCTAGTTGACTTAGGGCATGCACATGACGTCAGATCTGGTACCGACCTCGACAAGGGTCACCTCGGCTTCGATTCCGTTCTAATCTCAACAATCTTGGAGTCGAGTGTTCGGACCGACCTCAACCCACTCGAGGTCAGTCTCGGTTAAATAATGACCTAGTGTTTTATGGAGACTTCTTGGTTCGTTCTGTTGGTACCCCTGGTTTATATGGGATCGAATATACTCCAACAAATATATTTGATGATGAATGTGATTTAAGATCAAGATAATCTTGAGATTGTGATATTGTTTAAGAACATGCGCTAAAGGTAAATTTCAAGATTTGAGAAAAAAATGGATTAGAAGATTTCGTGAAAGATGCCAATTGTTATTTGATTAATTAACAAAGAAATAAAAATTCTTAACATGAAAGATACGTATTTATTATTCTTAACATGAAACATTCTTAACATTCATCATTCTAGATGCATTTATTATACAATAACAAATTAACACCACCTAGGTGCATCATCATCATCATTGTTGTACTTTATTTTTTGACCCGGTAAGAAAAACGTTGAACACGACCATATTTTTAATTTGAATTGGAATGTTGACTATTTGTAGTATAAATTCATTTGAATTGAAATGTTGTCTGTTAATGTTTAGAATTGTCTTAATGGATTGAAAAGTAGACATATAATACATAAATGTACATGGCTTGGAACTGACATTGAACAACTTATTTTCATTTAATTGTCTAGATGAACAGACTAGGTAGAATAGATTAGTCTCGCACCCAACTCTACCCATCTTCATCCATTCAGTAGTGTCCCCAATTCTAGGTCTAGGCCCGCCATTGTATATGACTCCCTTATATATATGGGACTCAATAAAGCTTCTCGTAAGTTTGTGGATTTAGGATGCTTTTTTATCTTATCTGATCTAGTTTAGCTTGGTCTAAAATGATTTGTTTAAGTAGATGTCTAGCTTACATGTTTTATACAATTGTCGAAATTTATTAATCAGGTATGGTATTGTCTGATCTGATGTGATCTGTTTCCACCTCATACTCTAATCAGGGGCCGAAACCAGTCGAACTAAAAACATAAGAAACGTTAGATTAATATAATTAGTAAAGGAGAGATATCCAAAAATATACAAAAGAAAACAATGTAACTCCATCCCCGAAGGTTGCCAGGACAGGCCAGGCAGCTACCGTGAGCATGTAAATTGAGTTTTGATCATAGAGTGGTGGAGAAAAAATGCGGTCCGAGCCCAAGTCTTGCTTGGAATCGAACCCGAGACCTCTCTGTTGTGACACTTCTTCCTATAAGTAGAGCTATGCCCGCTAAACATGATTACATAGGGTGTGTTTGATTATTGGTCTATGGCCATTTTTGGCCGATAGGGTGTGTTTGGATGAGTTGGCTTTGACTGTTTGACTATATCAAATAGCTATTTTTAGTGTTTGATAAACGGCTTTCATTTGCTAATTGAAGCGAAAAGTTAAAAATGAAAAAGCAACCAAGAGTAGCTTTTCACAAGCTTATTTGTTTTTTATTTTAAAAGCCTAATTTATATACTGTTCAGTTTTGCCTTATTATTAAATTTTTTAATTATTAGTCACAGCTAATAATAAATTGTAATAATAATGATAAAAAATATCACTATAAATATTAGGGAAATTTATCGGGATATGACTAAAACTCAATAAGTTTCTCAATTTATGACCTAACTAGTTTTTATACCTTTGTATGACCAAAAATCCAAAAAAAAAATAGAAAATTCGTTTATATTTAAATGGTGAATGACGAAAATACCCTTATTTAAAATATGTGCATTTTGCACTAATTTCGTCCAATTAAAATTACTGCACTTTATATTGCAGTTAATGCACACAATTACTGCATGACTTTACTGCACATTACTGTACGGCATTACTGCACATCCAGTAATATTTATTGCACTTCCGCCAAAATTAATTCTCTTCTCATTCATTTTAGAAATTTATTTATACTTTTTATTTTTTATTTTTTTCGATCTAATTTTTTTATTATTTTATGTCTAATTATATTAAGTACAGAGTATATTTCATTTCATGGTGGCATTACTGCTTTGTGTTACAGAGTCCATAATCACGGCATTCAATTCGCTGCCATGTACAATATTATTTATTGTCATACTCACTGTCCAATGTTCAATGCCAATATTAATTGAAAAATATGCCAACAACTACGATTCATCATCCAAAATTCACTAATTCACATTAGAATATGTAGCAAATCATTTTCTTTTATAATTATCAAAACTACCCCAATAATAATACGAGACTTTTCAAAAACAACCCAAAGCCCTTAAACCTCAAACTAGCCTCGGATAAAGAAATAAAAATGATAGATGCAGGTCCATAGATACCATCGTCTTCTTCAAGTGGATAATAAATCAAACGAGTCATGATGCAGATCCAAATCCATCAACGAAAACCCAGGTCCAGCCTTCTACTTTAGATGGTCAGTGAAGGTTGCAGATTGAAGTAGAGCTCGTCGATTCTGTTGGCGGCCGTGCGGTAGGCCAGGGGACGGCCATCGTGCGCGAGGTATGCTCCAGGAGACGAAGGTGTTGCTTCCAGATCGGTGTTGATGACTCCTCCGAGCTCCTGCGACAGAGCGTTGCTTCCAGATCGGCGAAATATCTCTTGGGCCAGTAGAGGTCGACTACAATTAGGGTATTGCAAGCTTAAGGTTTTATAATAACAAAATCCAAGGACATATTAGTCCATAAAAATTGTTTATTTATTGAATTATTATTATATTAATTAATTAATACGAATTTTGGTATTATTTTGGTAAAAAAAGTGATAAGGTCTTACATTGGGAAACTGAGCAAGTTTTAGTCACACCTAGGATAATTATCTCTAAATATTATTGGTATTTTATACGTAGAATTATTATAAAAACGTAGTACCGTATTTATGTTAAAAATAAAAGAAATATATGTGTGCACTCATACGTGTTTATATAAACTAGAAATAACAATACCAGTAATCATATGCTATGTAAAATATTGGTAAATGTAATTTTAAAACATTAATAGTTATAAAAAACAAGTTGATTTTTTTACAGTAAAAAAAGTTGAGTTAAATAAATAAAGATGTATATATACTTTTTTTCATCATACCAGCTAATCATGAATAATTAAATTACCGATCATTTTATTTCAATCCGTTAAATTAACCACAGCGCGCGACTAATCAAAACAGCTATTATAAATTTTATAATCTATTGATATCAAACATATGATACCATCAACTATTAGTTAACAACCAAACCCATCGCCGGATTATTGGTCAAAGACAGGAATACAGGATGATAATATATTATGCAACATGGCAAGCAAATAAACAGAATTGCTGTGTCTGGAAAACTAGCAGCACCCTACTAGCTAGGTGAACCTCGAAATTGGCGTGTAGTTGCTAAACTGTATGATTTTTCCCGCAAAGCTTCCTAATCTATTATATATAATATTTTTTATTATCGAAATTTATAATAATTGTTATATGTATGTTAAGATCGACATCTTTTAATTATTGACATGTGATTCGAATTTGTGACATCCTCTTTGAGATATCACAGTGATACCATTAGATCGATCATAAGGTATTTGACAAATTAAATCATTTGGAAAACCCAATTCAAAACCGGTTTAACAAGGTTGACCTGCTAACACATACCCGGTTTTAAATATTATTTATACTAGTATACTGTAACCAAGCCGATCTGATATAAGAAAATTATACTCCTAACTCCTAGTTAACGTCTTAGAAGATAAGAATTATTTTACTATTATTACACAAAGACAATTATGCATAAATTAGTTAAGAATGTTTTATTAAGAACGCATTTGATAAGCCTTATTTTCAGCATGTCAATTTTATTAGTCAATTTTATTAAATACATAACTTTTGAATGTGTGTGTTGAATGGTACCTCTTCTGTTCCGCTAAGATTAATTGTCCCATTTTTTTTGGGTTATGTCCCATTATGATTATTTCATATAAAATTTAATAAAATTTATGTGACTCTAAATCATTCTTGCTTTATCAATTCAATATCAATCGAATAAACTAACTTTTTTGATAACTGCATCCCTTGTCATGTGTCAATGCTAGTCCAGGGAGGTAGTACAATAATAAAAATAAGTAGGTCTGAACTTACTTTACAATCTGAATTAGTTGAAATTGTTGAATAAGACTACTTTACTTATGTCTTCATATAATTTTTTCTTCATTTTATTCATAAAATATATTTTAAATATAATTTTCTCATAAATTCTATAAACTCGGTCGATTAGCGGTGAAACAATGTTTTTTTATTCTTATTGAGATTGATAGGTAGGGCTGTATTGAGAAGGTTAACTGGGCGCTGTCCGGTTTGACACATGAACCCGTCATCAGGCTTAACAGTTTGTCCGCTTGTGAAAAATACATTCTAAAAGTGGAAAGATACAATTTGGGTGGGTTGGACCCACAAGGTGGAGAAAAATATAGAAAACCCAAAAAAACTTTGATGAGATATAACTTCATTCATGATTTGGTTGGTAGCATCACCAAAATGTAAGTAGCTGATGAAAGGGATAGTAGTGCTAACAACGAAAAAGATGAGCAGCATTGCAAATTTTAGGTTAGCAAGGTAAACCAGTTGCTGTTACGTTTTTGTATGGAGGATGCAAATGGCGCACCCGTGAAGGCGTGAATCCGTTGTTACAACCTCAATATAGTGTAGTCGGTAGGTACAGCAATGGGGTGGCATGAGTGGCGGACCCAAAAGTTTTCAGAATCGAGGCGCGGTCACATGGAGGAACATGTCGGGCCGGGTCAGGTTTTGCGCTGGTCTATTCTATCTAGTTCATGATTTATATACCGCAAATAGACGTGTTAGTGTCAGTTTCGGAGCGATGCACATATATAAATTATACTATGTCTGATTTTCAACCTATTAAGACATTTCTAAACAATATTATTCAGTATTTTCAAAAGAAAAATACAATTTGGATTAGAACAATAGAACCGAATCACTTCAACACCGCTTTTAATTTTGGATTACACTTCTCGTTACTTTTCACACTTTATCTGGTCGTCATAATTTCAGTTTGGAACAAGAATTGTGTCCAACTTAGGGTGGACATTTCAAACAAACAAACTAAGAAACTCAATAAACAATTAAACCGAACTGGAAAAATGTAAGCCGACATAAATCAGACTTTATCGTCATCCGAAATTCGGTTTAGAATTGGTTTGGGAGACTAAAAAATCGGTTCAAACAGAACCAATCAATTTTTATGATTGATATCCACAGTATTGAATTACTTTTACATATACAATCACCCAGCGGCGGACGCAGAAATTCTCGATAGGAGGAACATAAGTGTGAAATAATACATACAAATACATGCATACATATTAAAATTTTGGGTAATGTACTATACGTACCTAGTAGAAGGAGGGGGGGGCATCACCCCTTTCGGTCCACCGCTGCTACCGCCAGGTCCGCCATGACTGCATGGTTGACCATCACTATTTAAACTTGGGACTTTTAGAATTTTGATTGATTAGGAATTTTAGAAATTTGATTACAACACTATTCATTAAGGTCTTAATAAAAAATTAGATGTCAATGATAAATTTTGCTATAATAAAAAGATGTCAATGATTTTTTTAATGTAGTAGTTTTATATTTAATCACAATAGGAGAATAAACAAATAATCATCAAATTATTTTAAATGTTCTAAATGTTTAAGGAGTTCGGTGATAACATGATAGAATGATGTGTCCAAATAAAGAAAATATTAAAATGCTTAGGCATTTATCTTATGAAATATTCATATATTAAAGTAGATGTACTTTTTTTTTTTGAAGAAAAGTAAATGCACTTAAACTCAAAATAGACCTTAATCACATGTGCTCATTTATGTTGTTTTTTTTACATTCAGTACAAAAATTGATTATTTGATTATGAACTCTCCACCTACTATATTCTTTCTTTAGTCAATCTCATTTTTTTACTCTCTTTCTTTTTGTTTATTCTCCACCTACAAAAATTGATTCTTTGATCATGAACTCTCCACCTTAATCACTTGTTTGTCATATTCCACTCAGAAGGGTTGCATTATACTCCCTCCGTCCCGCTATGATTGTCCCATTTTACCTTTTCGATCCGTTCTACAAAAATTGTCTCATACCTTATTTGGTAAAGTTTGTGTGGTTCTAAATCATTCCTACTTTATTCTTACTTTATCAATTCAACATCAACCACATAAATCCACTTTTATTAATAACCATGTCATCATCTCTTGTCCCAAACTTAGAGGGACAGAGGTAGTAATAGAGTTTTGTGTAACAATACAAAATACTCCTACTAAATTAAATGTTTATATGTGAAAAGTAGGAGAGGTTTCTAGTGGTAATTATAGGAGATGTTTGAATCTACTTTTTAAAACCGGTTGAAAAAGCAGAAGCACACATTAGAGTGTCTGGGTCAAAGTACATAAATACTAGTGAGTACTCCAAATGGGTCCTACAAGCAGTTTTCTAGCAGTTGGAGATACCACTGCACCTTTTGAAAAATTGATCCAGCTTATGCTTTCAAAAAGAGAAAACAGTCAAATAGGCCAACGTAATATATTAGAAATGTCAACTAAGCCCCCAAATTAAAATAACACCCAATTAAGTCTACAAACTTTACAAAAACAGCCAAATTTCTAATTTAGCAGGTCAACATCCGGTTTCCTGGTGAGTTGTTTACATAGATATCACCAATAGTGTGTACAACAACAACAACAACAACATCCAAGCCTTAGTCCCAAATGATATTGGGGTCGGCTAACATGAATCGATATATGATATCACATTATCACCAAAAGGAAAAGAAAGAAAATAAAGATAAAAAAGATAAGCTATTATAAAAAAAAAGATAATATAAAAGAGATGAATATACATATAAAAGATCAAATAAAAAGGATAAAGTAATATTTATATATAAGGATAAAGATATAAAAGAAAAGGAAAAAAAGAAGAAGAAGAAGAAGAAGAAGAAGAAAAAAGATGATACAAGATCACTCCTCAACACGAATACCCGCCCTCCATTTTGCTCTCTCCAAAGCCATACCCTCATCCAATCCAAGAAGAAGCATATCACTTCTGACTCCCCTAACCCACGTCTGTTTGGGCCTTCCTCTCCCTCTCTTCCCTACCTCTTCTCCACACATCTCAACTCGTCTGACAGGTGCATCACTCGGTCTTCTATGCACATGACCAAACCACCGTAGGCGTGACTCCCGCATCTTATCTTCAATAGGTGCTACTCCCACCCTTTGTCTAATTGTCTCATTCCTCACGCGGTCCTTTCTAGTATGCCCACACATCCAACGCAGCATGCGCATCTCTGCCACACTCATCTTTTGAATGTGACATTGTTTCACCGCCCAACACTCCGTGCCATACAGTAATGCCGGCCTAATTGCTGTCCTATAAAATTTACCCTTCAGTCTAGTCGGCATACCTCGATCGCATAGAAATCCTGACGCACTCTTCCACTTCATCCACCCTGTTCTGATTCTATGGGATACATCTCCATCTAACTCACCGTCCTTCTGAATTATGGAGCCCAAATAACGGAACATATCGCTGACTGGTATCTCCTTACCATCTAAAGTAATTCCGCTATTACCACTGCTTCTACCTCCACCAAACTTGCACTCCATGTACTCTGTCTTGCTCCTACTTAGTCTGAAACCCTTGTTCTCCAATGTCTGTCGCCATACTTCCAACTTTGCTTTAACCCCTGATTGCGTCTCATCAATCAATACAATATCGTCGGCAAACATCATGCACCACGGTATATCGTCTTGAATTGACTTTGTAAGTTCATCCATGACTATGGCAAATAAAAAAGGGCTAAGAGCCGATCCTTGGTGCACTCCGATAGTAATAGGGAACTCCGCAGTCCTCCCTACACTAGTACGGACACTTGTAGTACAATCCTCATACATATCCATGATGATGCTGATATACTTGCGTGAAATGCCTTTTCTAGTTAAGGCCCACCAAAGAATCACCAATAGTGTGTAAGTTTACAAAAATGTGACTATCTATTCACACACTACAAATACCCACAGTAGTTTTAGTAATGCAAGTAGGCACTTAGTAACCTCCCTTTAACATGTAGTCATATTTTTGTTAGTGGGTTTTGAAGTAGTACTACGTAATATTTGTGTAATTTTTTCTCCCTCCGGATCACATGAGTGACGTGGCGATCCACTGTTATTTTTATAGTTTTTTTATTTTTTTTATTTTTCTTTTCCATTTTTTCTTTTATCTTCTTCTACTTTCTTATTCCATCTCCTCTACCCGACCCCTGCGCTTCTCTTCTACCCCCCCCCCTTTTTCTGTTTTTCCATTCTCCCCCCTTTTGCTCCTTCTTCTACGCCACTGTGCTCCTGTCACTTTCTTTGTCCTTCTTCCATGTGAGGAACTCTGGTGTGGAGGGTGGGCGGCAGCTATGGCGGTGGAGCTCTGCAGCTCCTGCGTTGATGTCGTTGGACGTTGGTGACGGGAATTAGCTCTAAAAGGTGACCAAGGTCTGTGGAAACTACGGCGGAAGTCCGACGCCCACCTCCGTCGTCGAACATAATTAGAGGGGACGACTTGAATTCCTGGAGAACCCCTTTGGCGCCCACCTCCAATCCATTGAACTCCTCTGGTGAAAGTAACAAGGACGAATCAATGGAAGAATAAAGATGAAGGGTAAGAGAAAAGAAATGACCGGCGGAAGAAAAATTAAGAAGAAAGTGGGGGTCTGAGATATAGGAAGAGAAATGTCTCGCAGAAGAAAAAGGTAGAAGAAAGTAGCGGGAGGAGAGGAGAGGAAAAGAGAAAAAGAGAAATTTGACCCATCATCATAATATCTGGACTGCCACATCATCATCATAAGCCGGTAACCGGACTTTGACCCATTAAATTAGAAATTTGATTGTTTTTCTAAAGAGTTTGATTGATTTTTTTGATATACCATAAGAGCTTATATGACAGTTTTCCCTTTAAAAAAGAAGCAGAAGTAGAATCAATTTTAAACACATCCTTATTGCAATCATTGATTAATGTTCACATGTGGTCATATGCAATATTGGTGTCTTATGAAAGATAATAAAAAATTATGAATTTTGATATACTCCCTCCGTCCGGAATTGAATTGCAATCTTTGACCGGCACAAGGATTAAGGAATGACAATAAATGATGCTTGCTTTTTACACTTTTGTCCTTCATCCTAAAAGTAGACGCATTTAAGTTAATGAAAAAAGTAAAAGTAAGGTAAATTTGTCAATTTACTCTTATTTACATACTTAAAGTAGAAAGTAGAAAATCATTTTGGGACAACCAAAATAGGAAATTTTGCAAAACAAATTGGGACGGAGGGAGTATATATTTTTTATGCAAATTGAATTACATATGAATTGTGTGGGTGTCCAATTTATGTCAATTTAAGAAATGGAGAGCTTTTTGTGTATGTGGGGGTCCAATTAATTCCAAGTAGCTAATTAACGTAATACAATTTGTCAATTCTAATCTAACTTAAATTGTAGAGTAACACCCTATAATTAATTAATATACTTGTACTAAATTTGGAAAGAGAATCTAAAATATTATAATACATGTTTGGTTAGAAGATGACACATGACAAAACTTTCCACAATTGTATATTTGAAATGTATTATTTATAGATAATTGTGACGAAGACATGTTATTATTAGATTTTAATTATGAATAAATATTAGAGTGACATGTGGCAATGAGTGAATAATAGTGACACATGACAATATTATTCCTCCAATGTGACTCACAATTGTATAATATATAGGTATAGATATAGATTTTAGAGAACCAAAGGGTCTTGCACTAATCTATCACATATTTTTTGTCACATCTCTCCTAATTTTTTAATGACAAAACCACTTTGGCATATATTTTAGTTTAGGTTTGATAAGGATATGCTAATTAATCCATGGTAAATTCTTGAAAAGACCCTTTTAAGGGACTTATTGTCTTGAGATACATGGAAATTGACATGGAGTCGTGAAAAAAAGTTGTATCGGTTTGTGACAAATCAGTATTGAATTCGTTGTTTTACTTAGGATGTTTTCTTTTGGACTGAAATTTGCTGATCTGGTCTATTCTGATCTGGTCTGGTCTGGTCTGGTCTGGTTTGTTTAAGTCTGGTCTGGTCTGAACTAGTCTGGTCTGGTCTGGTAAACGTCTGGTCTCTGTGTATTTTATAACTATCCATGTCTGGTCTGGTCTGGTCTGTTTAAGTCTGGTCTGGTCTGGTCTGTTTAAGTCTGGTCTGGTCTGGTCTGGTTAAGTCTGGTCTGGTCTGGTCTGTTTAAGTCTGGTCTGATCTGATCTGGTCTGGTCTGGTCTGGGACTGAAAACAGTCCAAAAGAAAACATCCTTATAGTCCTTGTGTAGTTGTGTTTGATTTTATGATTCAATGTTTCTTTGTTAAAGATTCACTTGTCGATTAATTGGAGCACAAACCGATTAACGAGAATAAATTAGATTCCTATATTCAAGCATATTTATAGAGTTTATTGAATGCTCAAATAAAAAATAAAACATCGGTCGAGCCATCCGGTAACACTACCAAAATGGCATCCTTATTGAATGCTCAAATAAAATGCATAGTCATCAAGTTATGAGCTTGCAACGAAATAACACTACTATCTAAATGCGTCGAACTTGTGATATAGATGTATCGGCTTACTCGGCTTGTCGACAAACCTTATTGAAACCAACACATGCCATTTTGGATTGTTTTATTTAGATAATATATGTAATCGAAACCATCCTTGAGCTTTGAATACTAATTCACTTCTCTTCATCAACTAAAAAAATGAATATTTTAACAACTTATATGACATCTAAACTCTCATATAAGAACTAGTATTATTTACCTGATGAAAAGAAGAGGCCTTATTCTAGTGTGTGGATGAAACTGTAGAAGTACTTCTTGGTGCTCCAAATTGCTTCTAAAAGTAGTTTTTAAAAGCTGTGTGAAATCAACTTATGAAAAACTAATTCTAATTATGGTTCTATTTTTAAAAAATAAGCTGGAGCCGAATCAATTCTAAACACCCCTCTATGACCTAAGTACTAAAGCTTATTTTTGGGGGACTAAGAGGGGGCGCTTGGCCCCTCATCCACCCAGGTCCTCCATTGAATGCCGTCGAACCATAATTGCCCACAAGAAAGGACAGGGCAGCTCTTAGTGCAACGCAGAGTGGTGAGATATTTCCCCACGAAATTAATTATGTTGAATATAATTATATGTAAAAAATTAAAGGGGAAATTCATAACAATAATTCATACTTTCGGAGATTCTACAATAATCCCTACTCACACTGTCCACAAAAATAATCCGAACTAGCAAATGTGTTCATAAGAATAAATTGGGTTCGATTCAAATTAATGTACGTTTAATACTCACAACCCTTTTTCCCGCTTTTCTTCCCTCGACTCTTCTTTTCGGGACAAATTCAAACTAAAACTTGTTTAATATCAAAATCATTTCTGCCATATGTGGTTCTCTCTAGATTGAAACATCAAAGTGTGAATCGAAGTGTCACGCCCCAGACCGCATCTAAGCGCGTGTACAACCGCCGTATGACTAAATGACGTCACCCGCGAGTCAACGTGACTTAGTCAAACAAGGCGTCCATGAACATAGTCCATAACATACTCAGTAAGTAAACATACATAACAACATCACATATTAGGATTGAACGAATAGCGGAAATATTCAATATTCAATCATGGGCCACACATGGCCAAAACGTAGGCACGCAGGCCCAAAACAAATGTATTTATTACAAAGTATCCATGAGCATAGTTTGTGGTTTAAAACAGTAAAGGAAGCACGAACCACGTCTTCCTTTGGAACACTTCACCAAGCAAGGTGAGAATAGTAACTTGAGTTTCAACCTGAAATGGTGGGCCCCCCCGAAGGGGTCAGTACAAGTACCGAGCGAGTAGCAAGCTAAATGTAGAATAACTAACGTTTTAAGTATAAGACCCAAACATAGGGTGATACATATACGTATAGTCTTTCCCCCAAGTTTTGAAATACATATTAGTATATATACACTTGGAAATACACGACCCGTAGGTCATTGTTTATTTGGGAAAATAAAAGAAGCCAATGTCCTTGACTTAAATCCAAACCCACCCATATACCTATGAGTGTATAGAACTCCTCCTTGTTCGAGTAAATTACCTTAGGGACACCACCCGGTCCTAGATTATTAAATGTAATCTATGAGTTTTGAGGATACACGCCCGATCCTTGGGTACTCCACCCTATAACCGAGTTTTGAGGATAACCGCCCGATCCTTGGGTACTCCACCCTATATAACTGAGTTTTGAGGATAACCGCCCGATCCTTGGGTACTCCACCCTATATAACCGAGTTTTGAGGATAACCGCCCGATCCTTGGGTGCTCCACCCTATATAACCGAGTTTTGAGGATAACCGCCCGATCCTTGGGTACTCCACCCTATATAACCGAGTTTTGAGGATAACCGCCCGATCCTTGGGTACTCCACCCTATATAACCGAGTTTTGAGGATAACCGCCCGATCCTTGGGTACTCCACCCTATATAACCGAGTTTTGAGGATAACCGCCCGATCCTTGGGTACTCCACCCTATATAACCGAGTTTTGAGGATAACCGCCCGATCCTTGGGTACTCCACCCTATATAACCGAGTTTTGAGGATAACCGCCCGATCCCTGGGTACTCCACCCGACCTATGACTTACCACATATCACACTAGATAGGGTCTACATCATATTATTACTAAAGGCTAAACCAAGTCTTTGAATTAAATCAATAAATATCAACCTTGACATTTAATATCATATTCCATGCAATTCCATGCACAATATACACACATAGGTTGTACGGGATCAACCCCCCTTTGAACCGGGCTCCGATTCGCGTTTTCGGCGAAAACGTAATATGGAGGCAGCAGCTTACCCGGCCCCGGGTATGCCCTATACCCGGCGCCGGGTATGTTCGGAGTTTTGGGTCAACGGCCCGTTGACCCCCGAGTTGACCCCCGAAACGTGATCCGTTTGACCCGAAATTTTTATACAACCTATATCATGTCTAAAACAACCAATAAATGCCATTTTGGTCATCCAAAACATCACAAATGTTTTTATACATTTTTCATATTCTTCACATGCATCATCATGTAGTTTTATTCACATAGGCCTAATTACCTAGGCTAATTACATGCTTAAACTCTTTTAAACATCATTATGAATACTTATAACATTTATTTAGGTAATCTCATACTTAACCCAAGAGTTATAAGACATTAAGCCGTCCACTCACCTCGAATGAGCGTTATGAAGTTCTACCCTTCTCGGTTGAACCCCGGTGAAACTCCGGCGAGTTTTGTTGAACTCCGGCGACTATTCCGGCGACTCTTTCAACTTTGTGAAAGCTATTAAATCACCTTATACAAGTTCCTAACAAGGTTTTAACATCATAAAACCTTAATCAATACAAATAACCCTTAAAAGGTTATTTTCCGGTGAACCGGTCGTTTTGGCCTCTATGTCCGTTCTTGGACATAGAACCATCTCCAACCCATGATTCCACACTTATATCATGTAGAACAATACTATAGGTTCTTCACGGGATCTATAATTCACATGATGAACAAAGTTGGAAGAAAAGTTATCAAGGGCTTCATACCTTTATTTCCAAGGATTTTGCACTATTTCGTAACTCTTTCTTCTTCCTTGATCTTTTTGCTCCCTTGAACTCCCTTCAACAATGGAGAAGAGCTAGAGATATTCTTTCTCTAGGCTGGCATGGGTTGGCCGAATGATTAAGGGGAAAAGGGTGGGTGTTCCCTTTTTTGTCTCAATGGTGAGAGTGGTGTGGGGGAGGGTCCACCTTGTTTATTTGATGCCTTTTCCTTCACCTCACACCTCTCCTATGCTCCCTTATCACACCATCCGCCCCACTCCCTGATTTGGGTGACAAAAATATGGGGTGGCCCCCATATATGTGGGTGGTCATCCCTTTAACTCCCGAACAGTACAATTGGCTCCGAAAGTTGTATTTTTCGGACTGTTTTAATTATATTTTATTTTACCGGGTCAAATAAAATATATTACATGTTCACAATCATTATGGATCTTAAGAGTGAATATACATTCCCCAACTTTACTTTAAAAAGTCTCCGAAATTCATTTCAGACTGTTATCTGCAAAATTGCCGGTACTGGAAATTGGGCCCTGTTTGACAAACCGGTCAACCCAATGCCTTTCTCATGGCCCATTATGAATGTCCACCATCATGTAACTATTATCTAGACCAAGATGAATATAACATGTGGTCTCGTGTTATCGGGTTACCCCCGCTCCGAGTGTGGGCCCCGCGTGGAATTTACTCTTCACGCAAAAGAAATAACAAAAATTTACAACCTCGTAAATTCATTACTGGACACGCCATGTTCAATACATAATTTACATAAAGGTAAATATATTTGGGGACGGTGTTACAAGTTCACCCCCCCTTATTTGGGATTTCGTCCCCGAAATCAACGTGTCTAATCAAAAAGAAACGGGTATTGCTCCCTCATTGAGACCTCAGTCTCCCAGGTTTCTTCTTCGACTCGATCACTCCTCCAAAGCACCTTCACCATAGGAATCTCCTTGTTCCTAGGCTTCTTTACCTGTTGGCCCACTATCTTTACCGGTTCTACTGCGTATTGCAAGTCCTCTCGGATCTCCACCGGTGGCTTCTCAAGAATATGCGACGGGTCCCGCACATACTTCTTGAGCATCGATACATGAAACACATCATGAATCTTCTCAAGTTCCGGTGTCAACTTGAGACGGTACGCAACGGCCTCAATCCTTTTAAGGATTTCGAATGGACCAATGTATCGAGGGTTAAGCTTACCCCTTGATACGAATCGGATGATGCCTTTTCAAGGAGAAATCCTTAGAAAAACTTCATCCCCGACCTCGAACTCCAACGGCCTCCGCCGTTTGTCTGCATAGCTCTTTTGCCGATCTTGGGCAGCTTTAAGTCTGTCACGAATGATTTTCACCTTAGCCTTGGTGATCTCAACAAGTTCTATTCCCTCGAGCTTGGCCTCACCAACCTCGTCCCAACACAATGGTGTCCTACACTTCCTCCCGTACAGTGCTTCGTACGGAGGCATGCCAATACTTGCCTGATAACTGTTGTTATAGGCAAACTCCACCAAAGCAAGGTGTTTGTCCCAACTCCCTTGGAACTCTAAGGCACATGCCCTAAGCATGTCTTCCAAAATCTGTATCACCCGCTCCGATTGTCCATCTATTTGTGGGTGAAAGGCTGTGCTAAACCTCAGTTTAGTACCCAATGATGCTTGAAACATTGGCCAAAACCTGGATGTGAATCGTGGATCCCTATTCGAGACAATGGATATCGGGACTCCATGAAATCTCACGACCTCCTCCACATATAACTTGGCCAACCTTTCAAGAGGATAAGTAATGTTGATAGGTAAGAAGTGTGCGCTCTTGGTGAGCCTATCAACCACTACCCAAACCGCGTCATAGTTGTTCACTATCCGTGGTAGCCCTACCACGAAGTCCATGGTCACATGTTTCCACTTCCATTCTGGAATGGTAAGTGGCTGCAAAAGCCCTGCCGGGTGTTGATGCTCCGCCTTAACCTGCTGGCAAGTAAGGCATCGACTCACATATTCTGCGATGTCTCTCTTCATCCCTGACCACCAATAACTTTCTTTCAAGTCTCGGTACATCTTAGTACCCCCTGGATGCATGGCATAGGCCGAAGAATGAGCCTCCTCAAGTATGGACTTTTGGAGCCCTTCATCCTTTGGTATGCAAACACGATCCTTAAATAACAACAGACCATCATCACGTATACGAAAGTTCTCAACGGGCCCCTCAAGGATCCGTTCACGGATCTTCTGACATTCCTCATCAATGGCCTGACATCTACTGATCTCACCCAGCAATGTAGGCCTAACCTCGAATCTAGCAATGAGGGTCCCACACGTGGACACCTTTACGCGTGCCCTCAATGCCCGAAGACATGTGAGTAACGTCCCCGACGTACTCTTCCTGCTCAGTGCATCGGCCACTACATTGGCCTTTCCGGGATGGTAATCGATGACCAAGTCGTAGTCCTTGATCAACTCCATCCATCTCCTCTGTCTCATATTCAACTCTTTCTACGTGAATACATACTTCAAGCTCTTATGATCGGTATAAATGTGCCATGTCTCCCCGTAGAGATAATGCCTCCAAATCTTCAGTGCAAACACCACCGCCCCCAACTCTAGATCGTGGGTAGGGTAGTTCACCTCATGATTCCTCAATTGCCTCGAAGCATAGGCAATCACCTTACCCCTTTGCATCAACACACACCCAAGTCCTTGGATGCTAGCATCGTTATAGATATCGTACCCTATCCCCTGCTTGGGTAGGGCAAGAACTGGTGCCTCGGTAAGTCGTTTCTTCAGCTCAAGAAACCCTTTCTCACATTTGTCATCCCATATAAACTTAGCCCCCTTCTTTGTGAGCTTCGTCAATGGAGATGCCAACACGGAGAATTTCTCTACGAACTTACGATAGTATTCCGCTAGGCCAAGGAAACTACGTATTTCTTTCATATTTTTGGGTCTCTCCCAATCAATGATGGCCTTTATCTTGGCGTTATCCACCGCAACGCCCGAACCGGATATGACATGCCCGAGAAAGCCAATCTCTTTGAGCCAAAATTCACATTTGGAGAACTTGGCAAAAAGTTGTTTTTCTCTAAGCCGTTCAAGTACTAGCCTCAAGTGGTGTTCACGCTCCTCCTCGTTTTTGGAGTATATCAAGATGTCGTCAATGAATACTATCACGAATTGATCCAAGTATTCACTAAACACTCGGTTCATCAAGTCCATGAATGCTGCCGGTGCATTGGTTAACCCAAATGACATTACAAGAAACTCATAGTGACCATATCTAGTGCGGAATGCACTCTTAGGTATGTCACTCTCCTTGATCTTCAACTGATGATAACCCGACCTCAAATCAATCTTTGAAAACACCATCGCCCCCCCCCCCCCCCCCCCCCCCCGAAGTTGATCGAACAAGTCATCAATCCTCGGTAATGGATACCTATTCTTGATTGTGACCTTGTTCAATTGTCGGTAGTCTATGCACATTCTCAATGTGCCATCCTTCTTCTTCACGAAGAGTACATGTGCTCCCCACAGTGAATGGCTAGGCCTAATGAAGCCATTGTCCAATAACTCTTGCAATTGGACCTTTAATTCTTGAAGCTCTGCCGGTGCCATTCGATAAGGAGGAATCGAAATGGGTTTTGTTCCCGGATCTACTCCGATCACAAACTCGATCTCTCTATCGGGTGGAAGTCTCGGTAAGTCCTTGGGAAAGACATCCAGATACTTGCACACGACACGCACATCGTTGATGTCGACCTCCTTCTTTGTTTCGTCCACCACGTAAGCAAGGTATGCGTGACTTCCCTTCCTCATTATCCTCCGTGCCTTTATCACGGATATGATGCAACTATGAGGCCCTCCCCGATCTCCCTCGAAACGTAGAGCGTTTCCATCAGCATCTTCGAGTTCTAACACTGACGTGCACTTTGTCGTGAGGTGCACTCAAAATAAATATCAATACGACACTAATACATAGTATAGCGAAGTAAGGTTCGTATCCACAGGGAAAGGAATATTTCTCTTTTTAATTAACTAGTAACAAAGGGGGCATTTTAGATTTGATTTGATTTAATTAACACTAAGATGAATGACTTAAATGAGTTTAATTAATGAGAAGAAGACTTGGCTTTGCTTTTATCCACTTAATGAAATGTTCGTCGATCCCGGTTATATCTTTAACTATCTTCCTCTCGAATACTCAATCGAGGAGTATATCCAGTTCATCGAGGGTAGTTATTAATAACGAGAAGCATTCATTAATAAAACTTACTATCGAGTCAATATAGAACAAGCGCCGTATATTAAATTGATAGTAGCAATAAACTTAAGATGAAAACGATTGAGATTGATAACCTCAACACAAGCGGTTTATTGGTTTAATCAATATAATTAATTCCCCTTAGATTATTAACCATGAGATGCATGCATTAATAATCCAAGTTTACTACCATGAAAGGACCGAGTTAATAACAAGCGTATTAATCGACCGATTCTAGTATTAATTAATATATGAAACAAAACTAGTTGATCCTTTAAGTAATGTTCAAAATATTAATATGAAATATAAATAGGAATTAATTAATACTCAAGAAAGAATATTAAAGAAGATGAATCCTACTATAGTTAATATTAAGATGTTAACTAATTGTCATCTTAGTAACACTCCCCAATATTAACGTAGAGGAAGAAATAATTATTACTATAACTAATGTCAAGATGTTAACTAATTGTCATCTTAGTAACACTCCCCAACATTGATATAGAAATAGTATTTAAAGGAAGAATTAATATTCAAGGAAGAAGATTAAAGAGAATAACTCACAACTTACAAATTCATTAAGCTTCAAAGTAGCAAAACCAAGATGGAAGAGTTTAGATCCTCATTTGGAGACTAAACATACTATAAAAATATAAAAGAAATACTATTCTAAACCGAGCTTAAGAGTATGGAAGAAGGGATGCTTAAAAGTGAAGGAAAATGGGGCTATTTATAGGTGTTTTGAAGGTGCTGCACCGGATACCCGGCCGGGTATTTGAGATACCCGACCGGGTATTTGTCAAAATCAAATATTTTCCCCACGATTTTGTGTTTTCTGCACGTCTTTTTGTCCGGGTCACTTCATACCCGATCGGGTAAAGGCTATACCCGACCGGGTAAGTCACCAAATCACATTTCTTGCATGATTTCTTGTTCCCTTGCACTTTCCTTTGATCTTGTAAGATCCCTTCCATGATCCTTTGTTGATTCTTGATTGTTTCTTGCTCAAGATGATTCTAAATTTACTAAATTACAACAAACTAGAAAAATAAAATGATTGCACCTTAAATGTGCAATTACCACAACAACACACCATAAAAAGTAATTAAAAGTAAAAATATAAACACTCAAAAATCAATGCAATCAAACACCTTGGCGTAGCAATCTACCCGAGCATGATACTTCTCGAGCCAATCCATCCCTAGGATTGCATCGAACTCCAACATACTCAGAGGTACGAAGTCACAAGTCAAGGGTTGACCCGTTACTTCTACCTCACACGATGGATAGTATTGTTTCCTCTCCACATCGTCTCCCAACGGTGTAGAGACCAACAAGGGTTGAGTCATTGCTTTCAACGGTACGCCTAAACTTTCGGCAAACGCTTCACTCACAAATGAACGTTGTGCACCGGTATCAATGAGAATCCTCGCGTTTCTACCATTGATCTTTAGTGTTCTTACATGTATGAGCCATGTAAGACACACTACTCGACGTACTGGACGAAAATAGGGCTCAACGAAAATTTTTCGGACATAAATACACTGGACCGGCGCCGGGTATAGGCCTGGCCGGCGCCGGGTAAGCTACTGGAATCGGAAAGTGGCAAAAATGAATCGGGCTGGCGCCGGTTATGGCCCAGACCGGCGCCGGTTCTCCCCTGGGCTGCACACTTCGGAAATTTCTCCCTGGGCCGGCGCCGAGTATAGCCCCTGGCCGGCGGCGGGTAAGCTACTGCCAGCCCGCATTTCACCCCTTTTTCACTAGACCGGCGCCGGGTTAAGCCCAGACCGGCGCCGGTTCATCCCTGGGCAAGTTTAACTTCGTTTTTCGCTTGAAAACAAGCCGAAAATGTCGTCGGTTGACCCGTACATGCTCCCTAAAGCTTATAACACATATGTATATGAAAAATATAAGGGTGAACAAGGGATTACCTGCAACGGAGTTGGGGTTGGACCGAGCATTGGCCTCGGTCATGGCATAGACCCCTGTTTGGGCCTTGTCTTGGTTGACGGACGTAACACTGCCCGCTATCGCCTCCGTACAGCTTCTTTCCACCACGACCCCTTCCCCGACTCTCGATGCCCCTCCTTTACCCCTCCATGGGCAACTTGGTTTCATATGACCCGTGCTCCCACATTTGAAACACATCGGGGGTTCGTTACACCTCCCAAAATGTCTCGTAGAGTAATTTGGACATTTAGGTGGTCTCGAAGAGTAAAGCCATGACGTATGCCACCTTGACTTCTTTTTCTTTTTCACCGGTGATGCCGGTGCCTTAGAAGAACCTTCTTTTCCTTGGTTGCTCCTCCACAAATGGACTTGGCTGACGGTCATATTATGTTGGTAAGTAGCTCGATCATATCCAGCCCGACGCCTACGTTCTTTTCTTCGCCACCCCTTTTTGTACCGCTCCTGAACCTCCACCGTTTGATCAAAATGGAAGTCATTCTTCATGTCATTGACGTAATAGTCCTTCTCATCGCATGGGGCTTGCTCATGTCCCATTTCTGGGATATGAGTTTCATCATTTCTCTCAGCGTTCGTATTACCCACCGCGTTCACGTGACCATCAATCACTATTCCGTCTGGGCAACCCTCACGGCCCCCACGACCTCCTTCTCTTCCCCTAAGCGCTCGCGACATAGCCCGGATAGCTCCAAGGGAAGCTACCGATGCTTGTCCTCTAGGGTCATTTCTTGTTGTCATGTGTTCATTCTCCATTTCTGAAAGAAAGTGGGATGAGTCGTTAGACTCCTATCAATGTCAATTGACGGAAAACGTTATAGACACGTATTGGCCTAGGTCACCGCCATACCAATTGGTAAGGGTACCATCTTAACAACCAGAGACCTTGCAACTTAGGTAACAATAGTTCTATAAGCGTCAAAATACAATGCTCATGGTTTTCGGTAAAACTCTTTTGTAAAATCTCTTGTGAGAGGTTGATTACATAGTTTAGAAACTGAGATAGCTCTGATACCACTTAATTGTCACACCCCAGACCGCATCTAAGCGCGTGTACAACCGCCGTATGACTAAATGACGTCACCCGCGAGTCAACGTGACTTAGTCAAACAAGGCGTCCATGAACATAGTCCATAACATACTCAGTAAGTAAACATACATAACAACATCACATATTAGGATTGAACGAATAGCGGAAATATTCAATATTCAATCATGGGCCACACATGGCCAAAACGTAGGCACGCAGGCCCAAAACAAATGTATTTATTACAAAGTATCCATGAGCATAGTTTGTGGTTTAAAACAGTAAAGGAAGCACGAACCACGTCTTCCTTTGGAACACTTCACCAAGCAAGGTGAGAATAGTAACTTGAGCTTCAACCTGAAATGGTGGGCCCCCCCGAAGGGGTCAGTACAAGTACCGAGCGAGTAGCAAGCTAAATGTAGAATAACTAACGTTTTAAGTATAAGACCCAAACATAGGGTGATACATATACGTATAGTCTTTCCCCCAAGTTTTGAAATACATATTAGTATATATACACTTGGAAATACACGACCCGTAGGTCATTGTTTATTTGGGAAAATAAAAGAAGCCAATGTCCTTGACTTAAATCCAAACCCACCCATATACATATGAGTGTATAGAACTCCTCCTTGTTCGAGTAAATTACCTTAGGGACACCACCCGGTCCTAGATTATTAAATGTAATCTATGAGTTTTGAGGATACACGCCCGATCCTTGGGTACTCCACCCTATAACCGAGTTTTGAGGATAACCGCCCGATCCTTGGGTACTCCACCCTATATAACTGAGTTTTGAGGATAACCGCCCGATCCTTGGGTACTCCACCCTATATAACCGAGTTTTGAGGATAACCGCCCGATCCTTGGGTGCTCCACCCTATATAACCGAGTTTTGAGGATAACCGCCCGATCCTTGGGTACTCCACCCTATATAACCGAGTTTTGAGGATAACCGCCCGATCCTTGGGTACTCCACCCTATATAACCGAGTTTTGAGGATAACCGCCCGATCCTTGGGTACTCCACCCTATATAACCGAGTTTTGAGGATAACCGCCCGATCCTTGGGTACTCCACCCTATATAACCGAGTTTTGAGGATAACCGCCCGATCCTTGGGTACTCCACCCTATATAACCGAGTTTTGAGGATAACCGCCCGATCCCTGGGTACTCCACCCGACCTATGACTTACCACATATCACACTAGATAGGGTCTACATCATATTATTACTAAAGGCTAAACCAAGTCTTTGAATTAAATCAATAAATATCAACCTTGACATTTAATATCATATTCCATGCAATTCCATGCACAATATACACACATAGGTTGTACGGGATCAACCCCCCTTTGAACCGGGCTCCGATTCGCGTTTTCGGCGAAAACGTAATATGGAGGCAGCAGCTTACCCGGCCCCGGGTATGCCCTATACCCGGCGCCGGGTATGTTCGGAGTTTTGGGTCAACGGCCCGTTGACCCCCGAGTTGACCCCCGAAACGTGATCCGTTTGACCCGAAATTTTTATACAACCTATATCATGTCTAAAACAACCAATAAATGCCATTTTGGTCATCCAAAACATCACAAATGTTTTTATACATTTTTCATATTCTTCACATGCATCATCATGTAGTTTTATTCACATAGGCCTAATTACCTAGGCTAATTACATGCTTAAACTCTTTTAAACATCATTATGAATACTTATAACATTTATTTAGGTAATCTCATACTTAACCCAAGAGTTATAAGACATTAAGCCGTCCACTCACCTCGAATGAGCGTTATGAAGTTCTACCCTTCTCGGTTGAACCCCGGTGAAACTCCGGCGAGTTTTGTTGAACTCCGGCGACTATTCCGGCGACTCTTTCAACTTTGTGAAAGCTATTGAATCACCTTATACAAGTTCCTAACAAGGTTTTAACATCATAAAACCTTAATCAATACAAATAACCCTTAAAAGGTTATTTTCCGGTGAACCGGTCGTTTTGGCCTCTATGTCCGTTCTTGGACATAGAACCATCTCCAACCCATGATTCCACACTTATATCATGTAGAACAATACTATAGGTTCTTCACGGGATCTATAATTCACATGATGAACAAAGTTGGAAGAAAAGTTATCAAGGGCTTCATACCTTTATTTCCAAGGATTTTGCACTATTTCGTAACTCTTTCTTCTTCCTTGATCTTTTTGCTCCCTTGAACTCCCTTCAACAATGGAGAAGAGCTAGAGATATTCTTTCTCTAGGCTGGCATGGGTTGGCCGAATGATTAAGGGGAAAAGGGTGGGTGTTCCCTTTTTTGTCTCAATGGTGAGAGTGGTGTGGGGGAGGGTCCACCTTGTTTATTTGATGCCTTTTCCTTCACCTCACACCTCTCCTATGCTCCCTTATCACACCATCCGCCCCACTCCCTGATTTGGGTGACAAAAATATGGGGTGGCCCCCATATATGTGGGTGGTCATCCCTTTAACTCCCGAACAGTACAATTGGCTCCGAAAGTTGTATTTTTCGGACTGTTTTAATTATATTTTATTTTACCGGGTCAAATAAAATATATTACATGTTCACAATCATTATGGATCTTAAGAGTGAATATACATTCCCCAACTTTACTTTAAAAAGTCTCCGAAATTCATTTCAGACTGTTATCTGCAAAATTGCCGGTACTGGAAATTGGGCCCTGTTTGACAAACCGGTCAACCCAATGCCTTTCTCATGGCCCATTATGAATGTCCACCATCATGTAACTATTATCTAGACCAAGATGAATATAACATGTGGTCTCGTGTTATCGGGTTACCCCCGCTCCGAGTGTGGGCCCCGCGTGGAATTTACTCTTCACGCAAAAGAAATAACAAAAATTTACAACCTCGTAAATTCATTACTGGACACGCCATGTTCAATACATAATTTACATAAAGGTAAATATATTTGGGGACGGTGTTACACGAAGTGGAGAGTGGTGAATGGAAAAGTGGAGGTAGGGGTTGAGAGTAATAAATGGACATTAATTTGAATTCATTCTAATTTATTCTTATGGACACTATTGCTAGTACATATTATTTTTATAGACACTCTCAGTACGGATTATTCTTGTAGAACTCATAAAAGTCGGGATTATTCTTGTGAATTTCGCCAAAATTAAATAGTATTGCAAATTTGACATGCACTTTTAATTTTATTTTGAATATATATCAAATTATATATTCATTTCCCGATGGAGACAATAGTAATGAATAAAGTTGAAAATCATCATTTGGCTTAGCCCCGTTGTGATATGAGGGCGACGACGCTGAGCGTTGGTCATAAGATTTTGGCGACGATGATGATGGCCAGCCATTATAAGATGAGGTGACCGTAATGAGGACCGTTCGTGATGAGGGTGACAACGCAATGCAAAAAGACGACCATCACCATCCGGGTGGGGGCGCTTCTCCCTCCCCCCTCCCCCCCTCTCTACATTCAATGGTATATGCTTATTGATGTGTTGACTCCCTATTTATTGAACCATCTGATTTCTGATTGTGCCACTTGAATTTGTATAGATTTTATTTCATGTGTGAAATGCATCTAATGTTTGAGATGGGAATGAATTGAATTTCAACAATTGGATTTACGATATTGCACTAATACAACTTCATATTGCACTAGGATTTATATTTTGCGATGTTGCACTAAAACAATTTCATACTGCTCTAGGAATTGGCGATGTTGCACTAAAACAGCTTCATATTGCATGAGAGAGGTGTAATAAAGATTTTTCAAAAGTATGTACAAAAATGTCACATTGTATGGTTGCATATTCCTGTGCAACGTAAAACTCTTCTATTGTAACATAGTCGAATCCGATAGTTGTGATACATTCTTATTTCTCACATTTTATACAAAACACTCTTTTTTGTAAATAACACTAGTGTGTATAATATTGTATACAATTCGGTTCAAATGAGAAAATGATATTAGGAGAGAAATGAAAACAAATTTGGACTGATGGATTGTATTATGTGATTTTGAATGTGCATTAGATGATACTGAAGTGTGCATGCATTAGGCGAAATTGAAATGAGCAGCACATAGAGCATGACACAATGACATTATGTTAAGTTGAATTGTGCATTAGGTGAAACTGAAATGTACATTAGATAAAATTGAAATGTACATAATAACATATACAATGTGGTGGCATTTTGGTATCTTTATTTCCACACATTTCAATTTCATTTAATGCACATTTGAGTTTAACTCTTTTTCTACACATTTCAATTCACCTAATGCACATTTCAGTTTCACCAAATGCAATTCAATTTTACATAATACTGTCAAGCGGTCTTGGTTTATTCTCCTTTCTTTCTTGGGAGTCATTTCTCACTGGAGAGAGAGAGAGAGAGACAAAGTGATTGATTTTATACAAAACAAAATCATTTTGATTATAAATTCTATGTAGCAGTTGAATGCATTCTTCATTGCTGGCGCCTGGAAGTAGTTGATCCTGGAAAACGAGCAGTAGTAATAGACACAAAAGTCACAAATATATGGGAAGTGAGTAGTGACTAGGGATGGACCGGTCCCGGGTCGGGACCAGGTCTGGCTAAGGGCGGGACTGGGTTTCGGAAATGGAGGCCCGGTACCGGCCCAACTATGTTCCGGGACCGGGCCGGGTACTATATATAGTTTTTTTTGCTTATTAATTCTAACCCCACCCCCAAATCACCCGGCCCAACGTGCCTCTTACCCAAACCATTCCAAGAGGGCTACAGCCCGAGCCCACCCCCAAAACACCCCCGGGTCGGGTCCTAGGCCCGGTCCTGGTCCCAGGAAACCGGGCCGGTCCGGTAACGCACAGTGGCGGTCCGGGCCGGGAACCGGGCCGGTCCGACCAGTCCCGGTCCATCACTAGTAGTGACGTAGGTATTTTGTAATACTTTGGTCTTCATATTTTGGATTTTGGAATGACTTTCTATGTTATTCACAAAATGATTAGTCACTGCACGAGGCCTGTGTTAGGTGTTTTTATAGTGACTAGTTAATAGGTTTTACCAAATTACTAGCGAATAATGATATATGTAGTCACTGAAACATTCATCTTTGGAATGCACATAGGAATCTTACCCTGCAATTATAGTTACTTGGATTAGTGATAACAAATTATCCCTAATGTATTATTCTTGGTAGAATTGTGACCTGTAATGGAGGCGAGTAACTAATCCAGGAATATAATCACTAATGACTGATTAGTGACTGATATACTTGGTCACTAAAATAGGAATTCTGTGTTATATTATGGGAGCACATGGTGAGAGGCGTTCTTAACTCCAAAGACGGAAAATATCCAGAGTTAAAAGACAAACATGACTTTCCTTAGAGAGAAAAAAACTTCTGATACAAATTAATAATACAAAGGTAATGATTTCAGAAAAGAAGTTAATATAGGCGAGAGAAATTAATTTAAAGACTCCACAATTAAAGGACTTGGCAATCATTAAGTGGGAGAAGTCACTTTAGTGAAAAACTGAAAATCATTTAAAGAGTCATATTCTCGGAACTCAATAAGCTATTACTAATATAGGAGTCATTTTTTCTTTTATGAATAAGTTTTATAACAAGAATAAATTTGAAAAATATCTCAAAATTTACTTGCATGAAGTAATTTGTTTTTCTTTTGTTGCATTTGTAAGAAAATGCATTACAAGGTATGGATTACTACATATTCCCAGCACACCCCTTAGGAAGAAAGAAAACCTCTCCTAAGAAATAAAGAGAAACCATCATAAATGTTTGAGGTAAGAATTTGAGAAGTGAGGTATATCCATCACAATCTTTAGGGGCTCTGTTCTCCCACTTTAACCCTAAAGAGCAAAACATATCTTTTCTAACACTCGTGAATGCTAAGTTGCTAACTTCATATTGAACTGGGAAAATACGTTCAGATGATACAGTAACTGTTTGATTTACATCACTTAATTGGCACGTGAAACAAAAATTTGTTCAAGGCTAATGTGGAAATAAATGTTTGTGTTATACTGGAATGGTTGTGATTTGTAACCACATTCAAAATTGACCAATTTGTCAGTTAACACACCATAGAATGTCACTTTTTTCTTGAATTGGGATTTGGGATACCATTGAAGTACACTTAAAGAGCTGGGTACTAAATGGATACAACCATATAATTTGGTACGAATTTGTTATTTTACCTAAAGATCTGCATTTGCTTTGAATTAGGCCACATTAATTGTAAAGGGAAATGTGAGTACTAGAAATGGGAAAAATGCAAGCATGGTGTGCTAAGAAGTGGGAACAACGCATTCGAACCGAAGAGAAAACAAAAACACACATTTGCACAACTTTAAGATTCACAAAATCAAAGGCTAAGAATTTTAACCTGCATCTAGCACATTTGTGAAATGAAATAAACGAAGCGAGCACAACAACCATCCTCACCCAAATCGATATATGTTGCTAAGACAACAGAGGTGACGGCGAATTTGAGGAAGTGCCAAGACCTAAGGCTTCACCCAAAGGCCCACCAGGCATTATTGATGATGAACTCCAAGATTCTACTCCATGGTCTAGCTTACCTTTATCTCTGATGGATTGACCATCAAAGAAATGCTGTGCTGGCTGGATTATCTCATGGTTTGTATTCAAATGCCCTTGAGGAAATATCATGTTGTGGTAGCGAAACAAGTCACTTAATTCTTGCCCACCCCCATCGGGATTCTGATTTGAGGTCAATATGTTGTGCTCATCATTATAATGAGATCTATGTGTGCTCTTCAATCCCAGTGTTGATGAAGAGCATGTACTACCACCACTTCTAGACAACCACCCAAACGACCTTATTAGATAAGTCACGCTTATTTTGAAAAAGGAGCAAAAGGCCATCTTTTTGAAGGATGACCACAAAAGAACACATTAAACTACTAAAGTAGACTAGGAAACTCATGAGCATAATTATATTTTACTAACTAACTAACCTGGTTTGATCAGATGAAGGAGGCACATGAAAGTGACAAATAGGCGTAGTGTTAGTCTTCTGATTACCAGAACTGATTTGAGATTGGATTTCCACATGCTTTCTTGAACGGGGTCGGTTTTTATGAGCATGTCGCTCGCAGTATTTCTTATCGGGCAATACATCCTTGGAGCACCGCCATTTCTTACCATCTGTTCGCTTACACCTCCACCCTTCCAGATCCAATCCGGCTTTATTCTTCAAATTCAATCCAGCTTTGTCATCCAAAAATGAATAAATAAATAAAACCAAGATAAGCCCTTTTTGCAACTTTTGGTAGAATAAACTACCCATCAAGATTCAATTCGAAACAAAACAAAAAACCCTTCAAAAAATAAGAGATATGCCCTTTCCTTTTTACTACGTATTTGGGAGGGGGTGACAATTCAAGAAATTGAAGGAAAAAGGAAATTGAGGAATATTACTGTTGGATTGGGTTCCCAGAAAAGGAAAAAGAAGCTGTGGAGGAACAGGAACGAATGAGATTATGTATTTGTACACTAAAGTCTGCCTCTCCAGTTCTTGCCTCTGAGAAGCTGTAAAGACCGCAGCTTTCCAGGAACCGAATCTTCCTCCTGCGAATCCCAAATGAAATCAAAACAGCCCTAAAAACCCAGAACTCTAATAACGACATACATATGCAGGAGTACGAAGGAGATCGAATTCGTGTACTAGGAAGGACTGCAGAAGTTCCATTCCCGCCGTCATCAGAGGCAGAAATCGCAGCTTCAGAACAGGAAAAGTGAAACTGACAGTGAAGCATAGATTCTTTAGTGCAATCAAGATACGAGGAATCGTCGTCCTGTTCACTGAAACTCACAAAATTCTGAGCTCTTTCCCTGCCGCCCATTTTCGCAACCAACCCTTCAATTTCTCGACAAAGTCCGTTCTTTTTGTTTTACTCAGCTATATGTGTAGAGGTAGAGCTACGCTATGCAGATTGGGTTTCGTTAATGGACATACAAGTGAAAGACGGGTGTTGAGATTTGGTTTTGCATAGTTGCGGTGCCGCCATTTTGCAGCTAGGATCTTCCAATAAGTTGCGCCATTCGGTCCTAAGTTTGGGTTGTATAAATCGCCTTGTTGGGTTGCCTCCCAGCATCCGCCCCGTACGGACTGGGTTATTACAGAACGGTCTCACAGATATCCCAACCGGGTTGAGAAAATCAGCTGATGTAGAATTTAACCGGAGCGTATATACGGCTATATCGTAAGAACCGGACTGGATGTTGACCTGAACAAACCACGGGATCAAGGATCTCCGACTCGGATGGGTCAATTAGGTCAACTGTGTAATCCGGTCAATGGCCATTAAACAAAAATTACGTACCATATATGTATATTTAGCATAATATTAATGTGCGAAAATATGAACTTTTGTCACAAAGTTCAAAATGTCTTTGGAAATAGTTATATAGATACACAACTAGACGAAGTACCCGTGCGATGACGGGATATATCTAGAATTGAATAATGACTTAATTAAAATTTTGTTTTATGATAATACATAATTTGTAACTTTGTCGAATAAAAAAAGACGATAAGTTTTATGTGTTGTTACTTTTATTAATCATATACGTAGTAGTAGTTTTAAGAAAAAGAAAAATTGAATCATAACAAAATTCAACTAAAATTAAAATAAACGATAATGTATAACCAATAACTCTATGTGACAATGAAATAACTTGATAGTACAAATCGGTTTCCGACAATTTGCTAGCACATGCAGTGATTAGCGGTCGGTAGTAATGAATACTCCTCGTATTTTAATGACCGCTACATATGTCTTTGACACATTATTTAAGGAAGAAAGTAGCCGGAGTAATAAATAATGTAGAAAAAGTAAGTGAGAAGGTGTTAACGTGTGAAAAAGAAGGTCAAAAGTATAAAAAGTAAAGGTAAATGAGTATTTTAAAAAAAAAACTAACAAAAATAAAGTGTAGCATACGTTTTAACACGTCCTAAAAAGAAAGTGTGACAAACTTTAAAGTACGAAGAGAGTATCTATAAAGAAAGTACAACAAAGAAGTTTCCTGAGACACTAAGAGCATCTCCAGTGCTACAATGTGCACGGTGCACATGTGTCATGAAAGAGATAGACACAAAAGATTAATTTTATGACATTTCTATCTCACTCTTTCCACGGATTTATGAGTTTTTGGTAAATTTTTGTCTGCAATGTCAACCACAATGTCTACATCTAGACATTGTGCTTGACATTGCGAAGAAAAACTTACCAAAATAATATAAGATCCTTCAAATAAGGAGAGAGATATTTTATTTATTGGGTTTTGATTGGCTATCTCTCATGCCACGTATTAGACGTAGAGTTAATTATTAGCATTGGAGATGCTCTAATTATTGTACTACCAAATTAATTCATTGTCACGTAGAGACGTAGAGTTATTATTATACCTCTTCGTTATTTTAATTTTACTTGCAATTTTTTGTACAATCCAAATTCGCATTTTCTTTCACCTACTACAACGTATATATTTAATATAAGTTACAACATAGAAACTCTATCTTCTTTTTTTTGGGCAAAAGTACACATTAAGTACCATCATGAAACATAATTTTAAATAAGTTAATATTCAATTCTAGATATATGCAGTGCATCACACAGGTACTTCATGTATTTTATATTAAAAATGTTACTTTCATTGCTAGGTGTTGTGGTATTTAATTACTTTACAGTGTTTAGGTTTTAAGTTGTGTAAATTTATATTATCATCATAAAATAATATATTTTTATTTAAAAAGTTAAAGTACTTTTTTCAAAAACTTGTTTTTGCTTAAAATACACACTGATAATTGTATTATCAAGTTATTTCATTGTCACATAGAGTTATTGTTATACCTTATCATTAATTTTAATATAATAGTAATGGTGTTTTATGAGAAAACCTCATTACTTTTTCGGGTTTCATCGTGTTCTCTTATAAACACAAATATTATTCATTATACATGTTTTGAAAATTCAAATTAGGACGGTTGTGCATGTCTTTCTTCCTGAAGTAGGAGTTGTTATTGTCATAATTGAAAATATCGTCAAAAAAGCTAAGATGATCTTCATATTCTACAATAACTTCAGTCAATTCAGTCATAAGAGTAACTACTACCTTACTTATTTTGATTATTACAAATTCACCGTGTGAAATAAAAAATTATGTATGTGATGAAATACACAATGAACTCTTACATAGATCTATAAATTTCCCTCAGAAGTATAAAAGAAAAGATAGTTCCATATGTGCCCAAGTTTTTATGATTCCTAAATAAACTTATTGACATCACTTAACTTTAGAGAATATTATCCGAAATAGGAGTAAAAAAGTTTGAAAATTTCAAAATACGACTATCATGTTTTTATTCTCAAAATATGACTAATTATTGCCATGTTTTGGCAGTACCAGACTTCAAACACGACAGTATTTTTTAAACTTTGCAGTAATTACTCCTATTTTGGGAATAAAACATGACAAACCTATTTTGGATTTTTCAAACCTTTTTAGTCCTATTTCGGGAACTTTCCCTTAACTTTATGAGTGATATTTGACTTTACATCTTATTTTCAAAATTATTAGTGTATGCACCCCAATTCACTATAAAGTCATTTGACTTTGGACCTCATACTTCACAACTTTTGGGCTGATAGGATGCACACATTAATGATTTTGAAAACGGTGTGCAAAATCTAATATCACCTAAAACATGATGTGCAAAGTCAAAATTTTCCTTTCTTTGTTTCTTAGTATATTAAAATTGCATATTTTCTATATTTCCTTAAATTCATATATGAATTTACTCACAAAATCTTACAATTATTGGTGATCATTTATAATTTTACACTTGATGATGAACTTTCAAAATATAAAAAGATGAGGATTTATAATTTTAAACACGAATTTTATATTAATTTCTGAATACAAATGGAAAGTTCATATTTTGATAGAAGTGATGAGCAATTAATCAAAACAAATGTTTCTACATACTCATAACTCATAAATCATATCTACCCCACATGTGAATCGAAGTTGTTACCATAAACTGAGTACCTTAAAATACTTTTATGCAATACAGTACAATTTATATCATTGAGTAATAATAATGAAGTTTAAATTAAAAACAGTTACTTTGTAAAACATTGTTTTGATTAATTGCTCAACGCCTCAACAGTACCATCAAAATATTAATTTTTCCATTTGTATTAAAATGTCAATATAAAAAGCATTGCGAAAATTAGTCAGCCATTACTCCATATTTGGAAATTCTTTCTTGTTTAACTGGCAACAACTTGACTATAATTTTGATGCTAAATATTTCATATTTCCCTTATAAGTGTATTCAAGTAAAAAATATGGAAACTTATATGCTAGAGTAGCCGACATTTAGGATGTTTTCTTTTGGACTGTAATTTGCTTGTATGGTCTAGTCTAGTATGATCTGGTTTGATCTGTTTAAATTTTATCTAGTTTGATCTGAACTGAACTGGTCTGATAAATGTGTGGTCTTTGTATATTTTATAATTGTCAAAGTCTTGTCTGGTCTGATCTCTTTAAGTCTGGTCTGATCTGGTCTGTTTAAGTCTGGTCTGTACTAAAACTGGTCTAAAAGAAAACATCCTTATTTGTTTCCAAATTAATTTACAGGCTTGCCCTTCATTTGGCAGGAATTTTGCCTGCAAAATATGTACTCCCTCAGTCCCGAAATAAACGTCCCGCTTTGACTTTCACACTTATTAAGAAAATGAATTTGATTACACATTGTTTGACACTGTAGCAACACTGTTTGGCACTGTTTTGCACGGTTTGACACTGTTTGGTACATATTTGTTTACCAAATAAGGAAGTTAAAGAAGTGAGACATTTATTTTGGAACAGACCGAAAAGGAAAGCAGAACATTTATTTTGGGACAGAGGGTGTAATACCCGAGATTAATTTAAGAGGATTAATAGTACTACTCATACAAACTGAGGTGCATCTCCTTTTAAGGAAACTCATCACCCAAGAACTCCAAAGTTAAGCGTGCTTGCACGGGAGTAGTCTTGGGATGGGTGACCCCCTGGGAAGTTTCTCAGGGCGTGCATGAGTGAGGACAAAGTGCGCGGTAAAGGCCCGTGGTGGTTTTTGAGGACAGTACTAGAGGTCTGGAGTAACTACCTCGGGTCCTGCAGGGTCGGGGTGTTACAGAGGGAGTAGCATTTTTGCTACTTTAAAGATAGAGATAAAAAATCTCTTTGAGGCAAGAACTTTTTATTTTTGATATATTTGATTAACTTTTTCATCTTCTCTTTCTTAATTTGCCTTTCTCTAAGCCACTTTTTCATCTTTTCTTTCATACTTCTTTGTTACTTTAAAGATAAAGATAAGAATTCTCTTTGGGGAAAGAAGATTTTATTTTTGGTATATGTGATTAACGTTTTCATCTTCTCTTTCTTAATTGAAATAATTCCAAATATATAACTAAAATATAAGCAGTGGACGTACAAAAATGTGACGTTAGTAACTTAAGTGACCACAATTGTGACTTTGTTACATCATAGTGACTATAAAACTTGCACATAGTAACTTATGGTTAGTTTTCTGTCCATAAATTTTAAATAAGTACGGAGTAATATTTTAGGAAAAAACTCTTCTTAATTTGCCTTTTCTTAATCTACTTTTTCACCTTTTCTTAGGGTCCATATCCTTTAAAAATATCACAGTTATTCCTACTCTGTCTAACTTACTGTGCATATGCATATCATTAAACATTTCAATAAATTATGCAGTAGAACCAGTTAGGAATCTTAGGGTGCATATGCCTATCAATATAGTTATTCTTAAGGTGCATATAAGCATATTAGAGTCTTTTTTTTTAAAGAGCATATTAGAGTCTTTAAAGAGCTAAACTCAGTGAGTTGATGTTTAAACTATATATGATATGCTATCAAGTGGGAAAAAACAGAAAGTTGAGATTTTAAAACACAAACCTCAAGTTTATAGGTGTTACAACAAATTCATTCTTATGCCTAAATTCTATAATGGGGGCAGAAGTAAATAGTCAGTGTGATATACTCCCTCCGCCCCCTAACTTTGTCCTGTTTTACCTTTTTCGTCTGTCCCATTAAATTTGTCTCATATCATATTTGGTAATATTTGAGTGGTTACAATTCATTCTTACTTTATTCACACTTTATCAATTCAATATCAACCACACAATTCTACTTTTTCTTAAAACCCACACCACACCCCTTTGTCCCAAACTTAGGGGGACGGAAATAGTAGTTCATAATGTATGAAGCCCAGAATGAAAGTTAAAGCAAGAACTAAAATCAATTTAGCCTAGCAAGGCTCACACTTTACTCATATTACCTATTTAACTCATTTCAGGAACCTAACAGTAAGAGAAAGATTTTAATTTTTTTAAGCTGACACGATATGTGCTTCATATGTGCATTGTTTTCTTGTGAAGAAAGAGAAATATGACGCACTTGATGCAAAGAATTAATTGTCTAGAGCTGGGAGAAGCACACTCAACAACCGAAATCCACTATCACACATGACACAACTAAATTTTCAAAAGTTTTTAAAGATATTCTCACAACACATATATAGTGTTTGGTTATTATTTCTTACACTTACTGTTTGGTTTTAAACTTGCTGTTTGGTTATTGTTTTTAATATATAAGAAATCATATATTATAAAGTCCCTAATCTATTCAGTTGTTGTTGAAAAGTGATGAAGGATTCTGTTTTTAATTAATAACTTTGTTCTATTTCTGACTGTAGATGAATTTGTTGCTAAAAAGGGATTTGTTCCACCTGCACATAATTATTTCCCTGCCCCCTTTCACCACCTCCTTTAGGATTTTATCTTTTCACTTCAGTATCACTATAAAATTGAAATATCTTTGTTAATTTTTTTCAGCTAATCTTGGTGACAATACTTTCTTTTCCAATATTACTTAAATTTTCATGTTTTCCTTAAAAAAATACATTATGTGCAGGAGTATTAATTTTGAGTAACTGATTAAACATTTTGGTTAGGATAAACATAAATTAACTTTGAGAATTTCATAATAAATTTTTTCAGTTTTGTTCTACTCCCTCCGTCCCTGAAACAAGTTCACCCTTTCCTTTTTGGGTAGTCCCTGAATGAAGTTCACCTTTCCTTATTTGGCAATTTATCTATATCAAAACAGTGTCAAACAGTGCCAAACAGTGTCCAAACAGTGTCCAAACAGTGCCCAAACAGTAAAATTTACCCCCCAGTAAATTTCTTTCCTTAATATGTGTAAAAAGCAATGCTCAACTTCATTTGGGGACGGAGGGAGTATTCATTTGGGTTTTCAAGTTACAACGACTCCTCTTTTCAAAAGAAGATGTTTTTTTACTTGGATGAAGATTTTAGGTAAGATTGAAGAATATTTTAGATTAGGAATATCATAATGTAACGGTTTAAAGATACAATATGTAATGGAGTATTAATTTTGAATAATGCACCATCTTGGTTTAGGTAAACATGAACTAACTTTGAAATATTGTTTCGAACTCTTTCAATTACGTAGTATATTGTGATGATTTGGGTTTTCAAGTTTGGAAAGACTTCTAATATTAAAATGAAGATCTACTTAGATCATTTTGTAAATGTACATATATAGTTGATCATTCCGGTATTGATATTTCTCTAATTAAAATGTCATGCTTTAGTAGACTAATGGGCATCATTACGTTTCAATGCATAATCATTCAAAGTATGCATCAGTATGGCTGCTGGGCTGCATCAATGACAGAGGGCATCATATCTATTCAAAACCAGTGGGGGATAGTTCATAAAAAGCAGGAAACTTCCCATTTGCATAAGGTAAATTTATGTGTTTTATGTAAGTCTTCTATATGTACTTACAATTTATATATTTACTTAAAATAACTACTTACATAAAAAAGAAATTGCCCAACTTAAAAAAAACTAAACTTTTCATTCACACTATTTGGGTGAAATGCACAGGCGCTGTTAAAAAACAAGGGTTTCATGATACGGAGTACTCCCTCCGTTCTTTTTTATTAGTCTCCTTAGGCTTTGGCACGGATTTTAAGAGTAAAGTAGTAGGGGTAGTGTAAAAAGGTGTAATGAGTAGTGGGTAAATGAAAAAGTAGGAAAGAGAAAGGGGTAATGGTAATAAAAGTGGGGGTATAAAGGTATATTTAAAGTAAAAACTTTCTTTAAATGGAAAGGAGGACATATAAAAAAAAACGTCCCAAAAAGGAAAGAAGGACTAATAATAAAGAACGGAAGGAGTATTAAAAAAACATCCAAAATCTAAGAAAAAAGAGCATCTCAATATATCATGCCAGTGACATAAAAACCACTCACTCTAGGTGTTAAAAACATATTGATTCTTTTGGGCTTTTGTGAATCAAATAAGCTGTGACATCATTTTGGTAGCAGTTATATAAGATATATCCATATTGAAATTTATCTACGATTTAACATATATTGAATAAGCTAACACATAGTTTACTTATTTACTTATTTAAGGATGACAGTGATATAAGTCAATCTTAGAAGATCTTTTGAGCATGCAAGTTTCCAGCTATATATAATAGTAGGAACCGGTCTGACCTCGTCCAAAACCAGTCTGGAAATGGGTGAACCGGCCTCCACAACTAAGAACCGGTTCGGTCCGGTTCAGGCAGTAGCCCAGTGGGCAGACCAGCAGGCGGATGACGTGGCAATAGCTGGCTCTGCGCTGGCGCTGACGTGGCGCCACGTGGCAGATGACGTGGCGACCGAAGGACGAATAAGTGGATGATGTGGACGATGACTCAGCACGACGTGGCGATGACGTGGTCCAGCGTGGCTCTGACGTGGCGATGACGTGGCGGCTGACGTGTCTCGTCTTCTCCCTCTGGACTGCGTGATGACGCAGGCAGTTTTCAGGCGGCATTTGGGCGGCGCGTACGGACTCTTGCGGTGGCCAAAAAATTCCCCAAAAATACCAGAGTTCTCGTCTCGACGAGAAAAATCTAACGGTATGATCAGATCGTGATTACGAGAAACTTCAAGAATCACGATTTTTTAACCTGCAGAAATTTTTTTCTGAAAAATGAGAAAACAGTGTATGGAAATTCAACCTCGCTCTGATACCACTTGTTGGGATTGGAAAATTCTTCTATTCAATATCAAGAATAGAATTACAATAGGAGGAGCAAACTCTCACACTCAACTATTACAAAAAAAACAATTCTCACTAATACAGTTCTACTCTAAGTGTATTTCACTCTTCACACACTTTTGTCACTTTCTAAAATCGATGATAATGAACAACATGGAGCACTCCATTTATAGGCTACTTTGGAGACAAGAGGAGTTGCATCTAAGCTTCCTAATTATCTACATATCTTCTCCCATGCCTATTTGTTGGAGAGCTCCTTCCATGAAGGTGTGAGACGTCTCTTGGCAACTTCCAAGAAAGAAGGTGGAAATTCCCTACATGTTCTTGTGTCCTTGAGATCTTTTCCCTGATGGATAAACATCTGAACCCTTAACAGTTTCAATGTTTTTCTTCACATCAGAAACGGTGTCGTCATGTTTAACTTCGATCATGAACTGAGCCCCTTTCAAAGTGTCACAAAAATCATCATAGCTCATCAGCTCGCTTTGATGCCATGAACAGAGGGATCAATTAATAGCAATACCTTGGATGGTTTCATTTTCCCGCTCAATGTAAAGAGCATTTCAGCCGCTAGATCTCAAACTTACATCTATGGCCCATGTTAATTTTTCTATTTTCAGCCGTCACAATTTCAATTCCACTTCTCTCTCACACTATAGCGTTGTATATTTTGATTTATCACTTCTCTCTAACAGCTTGGACCATAAGCTAACCTCTGCACCATCGTTTCCCAGATCTGTTTTCCTTTCATCTCCTACCTATTCTTTTTCTGAATTTTGTCAGCTATTCACTCTCCTCTCAACTTTGCTTGCTTATTTGCAGTTTCCAGCACCTAACACATTGTTATTTATGTTTTCATTATTTTGTTTTTTTAAGCAGATTATGAGTTCAACATTTTTCATGCTATTCACATTAATTAAGAGTTTGCTTTCAAAGTATGACATTGGGTATTATTTTTACAAGATGTTATATCAATTGCAATTGTGATATCATAAAATTGAAGTATGTAATAAGATTAGGAGGAAGGAGGCAAATAAGTCCTCGAACTATTTGCGACTTTGCAGTTAGGCCCCTGAACCGGAAGAATTGCAAATACACCCCTCAACTCATTGAAAATCAAACAATCAGGTCCTTTTTTACCTGATGGTGCAGGTAAGGAGATAAGAAACTACCGACACCAGCGGGTAAAAAAGAACTTGATTACTTCATTTTCAATGAGTTGAGGGGTGTATTTGAAATTCTTTTGGTACAGGGGCCTGATTGCAAACGCTCAAATAGTTTGAGGGCTTATTTGCCTATTTTCTCTAAGATTAGCAAGTGGGATTTAATAAAATTGAATAATTCTAAGCTTTCAAACAGCTTTTCTAGAAAACAGTTTTCTATTTTTCTAAATTTAAGGCCATGTTTATAAAATATTTATAAGAGTTACATAGTATATCGTTGGAAATTAAATTATTAAAATCAAGAGCTCAATTCATCCATTCATGTAATTAATTCGGTAGAATGGATAAGAGTTGAGTGGATAAGAGTAACGCCTTCGTTTAGGTTGAAATGTGATGGTGATGGAAAATCGGCCTGGAAGACTTTGAGCGTTGCTTAAAATTAGGAAGTATCTATTGATTTCTAATATATGCATTGTTCTATTTTTACACAACATTTCTATAATATTCACATTTTTTGCTTACTAATTAGGGCTGCACAAGAATAACCTGAACCCGAATAACCCGCCCGACCCAACTCTACCCGACGCTATTTAATCTGGTATTTGATTTTAAAAAATATTCATGGGTTAAATATGTTTGAACCCGCACCTAATGGGTAGGGTTGCAGAATTAAAATCTCAAACCCGATAGTACCCGACCCGGCCGAAGTTCATTTTACTATTATTATGCTACAATGTTTTCTTGGATAATTTCAATTTAAGACCAATGTGCTCTATCTAGGACTTTATGATATTAGAATTATAATTAAACATTTACCATTTTGACTAGGTGATTATTATATATTTACGTTTCCTTCTAAATGAACTTCATTTACGAAAGGATACTATTATCTAAAGTTTTTGCTTATAAACTATAAAGGATACGAGTACTTGCATTTGTTTGTATGTTTTGGAAACAAGTTAGTCGAGTTTTAAATTGGTTACATTAATTTCCCACATGAAAGATGCAACCCGAAGTGATTTTTTCCAATACCCGACCCTACCCGACCCGTTCATGCATGGTTTACCAACTTATTTTACGTATCGTGGGTTGGTTTAATAGCTAACCCGAACAAATCGGGTAGGCCCAAAAAATATACCAAACCCGACCCAACCCGCCCGATGTGCATCCCTATTACTAATTGCGTCCCGTGCGAAGCACGGGTGAATATCTAGTATTTTATTTAATGATGTGATCCAAAATTATTTTGATCATTCTCTAAGAAGAAATTAAAAATGTTTTTCATTGTAATATGTACAAATCACGAGTATGTGTATGATGATGAGTATATGACTACAAAAAACCCATCTTTAAATATTTATTTAGTGTATTGACTAATGAAATTATCATTAACTCTGCCAATTACAACTGCTACAATTGAAAGGTGTTTTTTCGGGATGAACATTGTTAAGTAAAGTTTATGAAATAAGTTGAACGACTAGTTTTTGAATGATTTTCTCATTTGTTATGTGGAAAAAGATGTGTCGCGCTTGATATAATTAAAAATGTAATTGTGAACTTTTGAAAAGCGTTTTACAAAAATGAAAACTTGTGGAGAGCGGTTGTACTAAATATGTGCTACATTATGTTTTTATTTTTTAAATATAGGATAATTTCAACATCTTGAATTTTACTTTATTTACATGCTCTATTTTGACCACATTTTATTCGTTAGTATATTGATAATTTAAATTTTGGAAAATATCATTAAATTTCTCTCACTTTTATATTTTCAAAATCTAATACTACGTATTTGTTTTTATTTTTTGCTAATAAATAATGAAATATATTAACGGTCCATATTTTGCGTTGACAAACGTGAAATGGAAACATTGCAACAAAAAAGGAACACAGAAAGTACATGTTTATTATTTGAATTTTTCCCCATTTTTTCCTTAATTAGTGCCCCCAATAACTAAACATCCTAGATCCGCCCCTGCTCGACGCGATACTTCAAACTTAACCTTGCTTCACTTCTTAAATTGTCATTCGCACCAGGCTAGCTGCTCATCGCCACCCTCACCACTCACAACGATCTCTTATCATCGAGCACAACCTCTTCCTTTAGCTGCGAAGTGACGGTGGCTCCTAGGATGCATGGTCATTGTTGGCCGTTGCTACAAGAAGAAGAAGATCAGGAGATGACCAATTGAGTTGATTGATGATTTATGGTTCCGCTGCGCCGCATCGAAGGAAGGTCACTCGTTGATGCATCTCCTCTCGGACGGCTTCTAGCTGCGCCGTATCGGCGTTTCTAGACGCGCGCAGTTCTTCCCTGACGGCTTCTAGCTGCTCTTGGATCTCATTCACCAAGGAGTTAGAACTTTCGGCCATAATTGATTCTCTTATTGCAAGAATTTCGCACAAACGACGCCGATTGTTTATGCTAGAATTAAACAATAAAATTGAACTGGGAATCTAACAATACTGAATCAATAATGGACGAGTCGATATGAGAAATAAATTGGATAATAATAATATTAATAGATGATCTGAATAAAGAGCTTTGAATACAGAGTATTAGGTAGTATGAATGTGTGTTTGATCGTAAGAGCATATCCAATGCTACAATATGCATGGTGCACATGTGGCATGCGAGAGATAGACACAAAAAATTGATTTTATGACATTTCTCTCTCCGTCTTTTTACGGTCTTATGTGTTTTTCGGTAAGTTTTTCTCTATAATGTCAACCACAATGTCTACGTCTAGACATTGTGATTGACATTGTGAAAAAAAACTTACCAAAATAATATAAAATCCTTCAAATAAGGAGAGAGATATTTTATTCATTGTTTTTTGATTGGTTATCTTCCATACCACGCATGCATGCTTAACGTATTAGTATTGAAGATGCTCTAATTGATCGTGTGTTAGATGGGTGTTCCTCATTTAATCTAATTACGCCAGCCTGATCTGTGCCGACTAGCCGAAGGAATAGGGCATAGGGGCTTGTTGCTAGTTGCTCCCCAAGTTTAGAACTGAATTCTCTCGTTCGAATTTGATCTTATTGGGGCTGTTGAGCTTATTTTCAATATTTGGGTCAGGTCGCAGCCCACTATTAGTCAAATCTCGGGTCCAACAGATAACATGATAAGTTATATTAAAAGGAGTATATATAATATTTAAAAGATTGTGCATTAGTACGATATTACGCAAAAGCAAAAGTGCAAAACAAAAGATACAAATGAGCATGCATGAATTAGCAAACCTGCTAATTAATTATTGGTCTGTATATATTACGTAGTAATTCTTAGGGCCCGTTTGAAAGTTTACATGTTAAATCTTTGCACGTAAAATGATTGCATGCAGAATTTAGGAAATCAATCACTTTGTATGTAAAATAGATTGCATTGTTTGGTTAGATGTGTCATTTATTTTTAATTTGCATGCAAAGGCGTTGCGGTGCTTTATAAAAAGGATGCAAAGTATTTTACCACCCTCCCCTCATGTAAAATACTTTGAATGGTACAGTGCGAAATGTTTATAAAAAGTGCTCTACAGTTTACATTAAATAATCCAACCAAACAATGTAAACATTTTACATCCCTGCACTTTGCATGCGAAGTAATTATTTTACTGCATACCAAACGCCCCCTTAGCCCAAAACCTTATATAGTGTTTAATTGGGTTTTATAGCTTTCCGGTGTGAGACAAATGCTTTAACACGCCCTCTCAGCCCGAACCGGGCTGAACAATATCGGGATGTATAAACGGGCCAAACAAACCCTTAACAAGCTACCCTTAATCGATGGGTGCTAAACAAGCCGTCAAACCACAATCAGAATTGGCTCTGATACCATATTAAGACCCGAGGTTCCATCCTAAAAGGTCAACCCTGATAGGATGATTAGCCTAAAATCTTATATAGTGTTTAATTATTTTTTATAGCTTTCCGGTGTGGGACAAATGTTTTAACACTTACGTAGCTAGCTAGATATTTGACATACATGAAACTCCATATCTCTAATTGGACACACATACATGATACATATAGCCTATTTTTTTGAGTATAAATAGTATGTTTTTACAAAAAAAAAAACGGCCGTTATTTTTTTGAGTTTGAATAGTTATTCAAGCTGAATTCGAGCATAGTCATGTTCAGTTCGATCTGGACTCGAGCATATTGATAACTTATAAATTATAGAAACAAACTATATACTACCTCCGCCCACTTTTATTAAGACTAATTTGACTTTTCAAGTCAAAGATATTAAACTCTGAATGACTATATATTTATACAATAAAATTGATAATATGAAAATGAAATGGAAATGCTCTTTGTTAAAAAGTTTATCATAAAAGTATAAATTTAGTAAGTTTCACATTAATACATGAGTTAAAATGACGGATCAAAGTTTACCATATTTGACTAAAGAGTCAAAGATGGCTAAATAAAAAGTTTATATCTAAAATTTAAACGTTTTTAGTGTGATTTATAATTTTATTATTGATTATTAAAGATTTTAGTATTTATTGATATGAATTAAAATACTTCTATAAAAGTATAAACCTAATAAGTAAAAATAGTCTATGTACATAAAACTATTAAGTATTCCCAATTTTAAAATTGAATTGAGATTTTGAATCCATTCTTACATGCCTAAACAGTAAATACATCGTTCTCTATTCTTTAATTGCATAATAAATAAATCATTTTCTAATCTTTAATTCTATCTTTAATCATTATAAATTTATAATAAATAAAAACTATTTTACAATCTACTGAAAAAATTTAATTAATAATCAAATAGAATTACAAAGTTGGTAGGCTTGGGCTGGGCTAGACATTAATTTTGAGGTGGGCTGGAATTAAACCAATACCTATAATAATAAAAATAAATTGGGCTAGGCTGGGCTGGAGCCCACCCCTGCCCCAACATAGATCCGCCCATGATATAGGTATATGGAAATGCAGTCTCTAGCTATTAGATATACCAGTCTCTAATTATATCAAGCATATAATTAGTACAAAAGATCAATCCATGTTTATATGTTTATGTGTATATAAGGTGATAAAATGGAAATAGTGTATTACGGAGTATAAAAGTGGAAGATATATAGTGCGATGTAATTGCCAATCACCTAGTGGTTCGATGACATCACTGTAACACTTCAAGTAGGAAGTCACAAGTTGGGAACATAACCCAGTCAAGAATGTTGACATTTAAGATAATGGATATTATAGGAAAAGAGAAAGTGCAGGAAAAAAACAGTGCGACGTAGTTAAGATGGACTTCTATTGAGCGAGTAAGGAAGCAACAACTCCAACAAATGCGGCATTGATGTAGGTCGCTGGCTCAGATTGCTGATAGTTTTGCCTGTTATCCTCGTACTCATCACTCTCATCCGGACCACCCGTAATGGCTCCGACATGAATGTTCGGGTTCGCATCATTTGTTGTCAGGGCAGGACCATAGCAGCCCATGGACTTAGGATACTTCTTCACCGATACAATAGAAGCGCCCCTGTGGTGTATCTTGAGTGGATAGTTATCCCCGAACCCGACCATGTAGGACATTCCTTTCGGGTTATCCCCCAGAACGTAGTCCACCTGTTGCCTCACAAATTCAATGAGATCATTTGCCGAGTGGACACAAATAGGCATGGCAGGGTGTTGGGCCGACTTCAGCTGTTTTGCATAGGTTCCTAGGAGAAATGATGCTGTCAGGTATTGGAGATTGCTCCACTCGCCCAGGTAATATAGCCCACCTGCCATGGATTTATATATATACATATATATATATATACATACATGTAAATTAATTATATGGAATGCATTTATATATAGATCGAGGACCATATACGTTAGGGGCTTAGGGCGAAGATGGGCTTAGAGCAACTTAACTTTTTCCGATTCTTGTAAATTTTTTCATTTTTCATATTTAACTCATTCCGTTAATATTTAATTAAACATAGTATAATTATTTTTCAGTTAGAGTAATCCGGATTTCGGGATACGCTGCTAGACGTATATATGCATAGAGCCGGTGTACTACTCCTAGCCTTCTCATTTCAATCAGGGAGGTTTTTTTAGGAGGTTCGATGGGTTTTACAGAACAGGGACCCCTGATTTATGGGGCCCAATTTTCAAAAAAATTATTAGTACTATATAGTAATATTATACTCCCTCCGTAACATTCATATCTTCCCACTTTCCTTTTTTGGACGTAACATTTATATCTTCTCATTTCTAAATCTTCCCATCATATCCTCAATAATTTAAAAAATAATACACTACTACACCTACATTTTTTGGATTTATCCTTCATTCCATCACATTATTTCACCATCTTCCCATCATACCATCAATAATTCATACCCCATTTCACTATTCATAATCTCACCCACTTTGGAAGTGGGAAGATATATGTGATACGGAGGGAGTATATTAATATTAATCAATAACTTAACATACATTTAGTATGGAAGAAAATACAGATTCATTATTTTTTGTCGGTCATTTTAGTTATCTTTTAGTCAAATTACTTAAATAATGAGTTGTGCTGCTTTAAATCAAGTACTACGGATTAAGTAACTTCTAGAAAGTATTTAGTTGATTTGAGTACAAGTATTTAGATTTTTTTTATATTAATGTGAGGTCTCAATTTTACATTTGGAACCGGGACCTCCAAAATCCAAATTCATTAAATAGCCCTAATTTGAATTTCCATGTTTTTGGAAAAGATGAAACACAAAATAAATTGCTTACTTGATAACTCCGTAGTTAATAAATCTATAAAATGACCAAACATGTACCGTTTATGGAGTACGAGCCAGGGTCAGCAAGTCAGGGTCAAGGTGCCAGACAATTTTCCCAGGCCCGGGGCCCATGTCATAATTCTTGTAATAATTTATTATTTACAAAAATATTGAGGACATAATAAGAAAATTGGGAGATTAGAAGATTTTTTGGAACGAAAGGAAAGTTGGAAGATTTTGATTGATTTTGATTCTTACGGAGAAATTATGAGTTTGTGCAGCTCAACCTAATTTGGAAGAGATCGATCTGTTTAGAGTGTCATATATTGACTAGCCCCGCCTGATCAAATCGATCAAGCACAAATTTCTATGATTACACACATGAAAAATGCTTGAGATATATAAAATGTGTATACAAAATGTGTACACATGTCTATCCTTCACAGAAATTGTCTGTCACAGACAACTTATTTTGAATTGTCTGTGACAGACAAAATTTCTGTGAAAGACAGACATGTGAACATATTTTGTGTACACATTTTGTGTACCCCTACCAAAACTACTCTTAGGCTGATTGCAACTCTGAAGTGAAAATGTTATTTTTAAGGTTTTCACCCCAAAAATTGATGCAACCCATGGTATACGTGCGTGCCAAAATGGCTTGGTAGCTCCGCTCAAGTGAATACCTCAGGCCTTATTCATTGAGAAGACAAAGCAATCGTGGTTGTTGGGCATAAAGAAATAAGGGTCCCATTTAATTTATAACCCCAATTATATTTAAACTATTATAACTTTTTTATTTGAATTTCAATTTTTATAAAAGATATATGATAATTCATAACTTTTCATGATCTTTCATATGACACTAATCTTGGATATATAAAATTGAAAAAAATGATGTTTCAGTTCTTCAAGATTTGTAAATCTAATTCTTTTTAAAATAGGTCTAAAGTAACCGCTATAAAATCAAACTCTAAATTTATTTATTTTTACATTGGAATGTTTGATTTTTCAAATCATAATTACATATAACAAAAAATTGGAAAAAATATTGATGTGTAACAATAAAATTAAGGCTTTATTAAAAAAACATTGTTGCGTAAATTTATTGACGGAATTGCGTTGCAGTGAAAATTGAATTGACTGAATAAATACGTATAAATTGATGACAAATTTGATTTATTGACGGAACCGGGTTACGGTTAGCCTTACACATACCTAGTGTACGTTTTCCATTAAGTACATTGCAAACGTAATTGTTGGCATGCTCCTGGTACCTCTGTAAATCTTGTCTGTCAGTCTCGAAGAATATCTGTGTGTCAATTTAGGCATATAATTTGTTAATTAATGTCTTTTAATTATAAGTAGCTTTTTTAAAAAATATTACTAAGATAAAATTTATGGATAAATATATGATTAAATTATAGTGACTATGAGTTAAGTTTTATATTCACTAATCACTATCATGTAAAATGTATAATTATAAGCAATAAAAGTTAGAAGCTAAGGTCACATTTTTATTATTCAATATTCATATTTTGATCTTACACAGTATAAGGTATTATTTCTATTTATAACAAGCATGCATAATTGATAAGAGTAGGTCTGTATGCAGGGGCGGAACTAGCAAGGGGCTCGAAGGTACTTGAGCCCCTGCAATTGTTTTTATTTTTATTATATATGTATATCAAATATAAAATTGTAAATTGTAAATATTTATAACATGTGTAATTTTTATTATATATATATATATATCAAATATAAAATTGTAATTGTAAATATTTATAACATGTGTGTTATAAATTAATAACCACTATCTTTACGAAAAGACACTGTAGCGGAATGGAGGAGGTGATGCATCTTTTGTTCTTGGATTACAAAAGGTCTAGGCATCGAATCCTAGCTCAACTTTTTTATATTTTGCTTTACTTGTGTCTTTTTTAAGCTCTAAATTAATTTACTAGTGCACGGGTAGGAATCACAAATTTGCTATCGTAGCTTTCTCATCAAATCGGCTTATCATATTTAATTTCTTTCTTTTTGGTTTCATAAAAAATATCATTTGATTTGGTATGTAATTAAAAGTGTGATTTCTCAATTTACTTTTCAAGATATTATATCCTAGAATAAAATATATATATGTAGTATATTATGGTGGATGCAACATATTTCGGAGACTTGCGCTTTCCTATTAAGTGCCCCTCCAGAGTCCCCGAGCTGGTTCCGCCACTGTCTGTATGTGTGTATAATCCGTATGATGATTTGGTTATTTGGAAAGCTATGAAGGCGTTAGAAATTGATTTTGATTTTTACTAGATCAAGAAATTAAATTACAGTGTTTGTATGATTTTACGTTTAAAATTAGTTTTACATAAATTATCAAAATTTTGTAATTTATTGATCATGTATATATGAAGAATTGATATTAATATGACACGTGGTATGATGTAAAAAGCAGTATCCTAACTAATGTACAAGTTATCATATTAGAGTTAATATATACATAGAAGGAATAACTAACTATTTATATCACCTTTTTTTATATTATAAATGATTGGACAAGTAACTATTATGAGCAAATAGACAAATAGTTATAAATATAATTCCATAACAATTATTGTCGATTTGAACATGATTAAATATGAATGAAAACTCAAAGTAATATTTTGGGTTGTGGTCGAATATTACTCCCTCCGTCCCATGATGTACACTTTATACTTTATAATTGAACTACACGTCTACACAATGTTTTTTTCTCACCAATACAAAGAGTGCAAAGTTCATTGGGGCTGATGTAGTAATTTACTACATATAGTTGTATTTTATATACACAATTAATATTTACATACACTAATTAAAGTAAATCCCACTAACTTCTGAGGAACATATAAAAGAATTTAGAAGTACTTCTTAAACACTAATATTTGATTCTATTCCTCTAGAATCATTGTAAATAAAAAAACATATCTAAATATCCCTATGCATTATTGACGTATATGAGAGACAATGAAGTTGATCAAACCTACCTTGGATAGGATAACTTTTACCCCAGGTTTTTTGTTGTCCCAGCTGAAGGTTTGGTCGTCATTTAGATCACCTAATTGTGCAATGTAGTTTAAATAATCCTCATCCCCAGAAGCGTGATATAGCCACCCGGCCGACCACATAAGCTCGTCCTGAAGTGTGGAATTTAAATCAAATGGGCAATTTATCTATTCTCGTGTATTCTCTATATATCGCGTCATATTTTGTACGTAGTGTGTAAATATCCAGTGTCGTCATATTTGAAACATTTTTCTATATATTTGTATCTAATTGTGACGTTTTGTTGGTAAATATGGGCTCTATAGAAAAAGCATAATAACGCATAGAAATTTAATAGTTAGTGTCATTTTGAAATCATATGGAGTATTTCCGTAATAATGCATGATAACTCATATCAATATGTTTTCGGGATGATAGCAATTTACTCCTATTTTGAGATAAAAATGGAAGGAATAACAAAATTGAGGCAATAAAAAAATTTAGGACATGAGTTATATGTCCTTCTGCTAGTCAGAATAACGAGTGCACGCTGAAAGAATTTGCCACATTATGAAAATATAATATTGTCATGCTAATGTCTGGTGTCAAATGAGATGTGATAGTACAAATTGAGAATGCATAAAAAAAAGGATGATACCCCATTCCTGAGGGCCCCCCAACACCGACCGGACGGCACGATGAGAGGATGTAAATTGGACTATAATCACAATATGACAGATAGAGAGTGGGGCTCTGTCCCCGGTACTTGCAGAAACCCTATGCATTTTTCAGCATAGTAACCCCTCATCGCAGTTGCCGGGATTCGAACCCGAGACCTAACCCTTGTGACACTCCCTCGCTACCAGTTGAGCTACGCCCACCGGTAGAGAATGCATGATACTACGTAGCATATATTTGCTCATATTTCAGACAACAATTTAAAGAGTTCCCCATTTCCTGCCTCATTTCTAAATAGTTCTCCCCATCCCCGCCACATTCGCGCCCCACCCTTTTATTTACCTTAAAAATCCCACCCGGAAGCACCTCAAATGGTGCCGCCCGGATGGCACTTCCGGTACATCCGGATGTATGAGATCATTGCTATATATATATATATATATATATATATATATATATATATATATATATAAGATAAGGTTCAAGTGAGAAGAACCCTTTAGGTAAGAGGTGAGAATGAATCTCAGCTGTTGGATTCGACTATTTTGCAGTAAAAACACTTTATATTGCACTAAAATATGCAACCCACTTTGGTGGCATTTTCTGAAAAATCCGTATTACAGCCATATAGTGCAACATGAAGCTGTTTTGGTGCAATGTCGTCAAGTTTTAGTGCAATATGAAATAGTTTTAGTGCAACACTGTAAAAAATTAAATCTTACTGCAACATCAAGCTATTTTCAGTGCAAAATCGGAAATCCAATGGCTGAGATTCATTCTCATTTCTGTGTGTGTGTGTGTGTGTGTGTGTGTGTGTGTGTGTGTGTGTGTGTGTGTGTGTGTGTGTGTGTGTGTGTGTGTGTGTGTGTGTGTGTGTGTGTGTGTGTGTGTGTGTGTGTGTGTGTGTGTGTGTGTGTGTGTGTGTGTGTGTGTGTGTGTGTGTGTGTGTGTGTGTGTGTGTGTGTGTGTGTGTGTGTGTGTGTGTGTGTGTGTGTGTGTGTGTGTGTGTGTGTGTGTGTGTGTGTGTGTGTGTGTGTGTGTTTTGACGCAGTCAACTTCAAAAAATGATTTGAATGCCTTCCCTATCGAATTTTGAGCTGAAATTTGGTATGGACAAACTAGACTTGATGAGAAACATGCTCAAAAAATTTCATCAAAAAATTCCACCGGGAAGGTCGCCAAAAGGGCTCGGCCTGACATGATGACATTGTATGTTTGAGTGCATATTTATAACGGGGTCAGGTCGGGTGTAGAAATCCCCCCCTACTCTCTATATTTATTTTAGCAGGGTATAAATATATCACTCATCCCACCCCCACTTCATCCTCCCCCAGCGGATTCAACCTTCAACTAAAAAATTTAAATATAGCTCAAGTGATTGTCTACAATGTTTTAGTCAAAGTGATTGTCGAAAAGTTAATTTTGTTCTGCTGGAGTATTTTTCTCCCCTATTCTCGAAAAGTTCAATTTTTCTTTATTTTACTAACAAAATATATTTTCAATACAATTTTTCGAGAATTAAGGAGATTCAACTGTTTCAACTAAAATTTCATTGATCTCAATAGATTCACTTGATTCAACTAATTACATTGTTCTATACTAAGGGTCTCAAACAACTTCTAGAAATTAAGAAAATGAATGTAGGAACTTAATTAGGACGGAAGAAGCTGATTTCGGTTCTTACAATGTCCCCGGAAGACTTGTAAAAATCGCTGACAGCGCTAGCAATGGAGTCGCTATAAGATTTCCGATGATTCTTAGCAAACACAAACACCTGCATTTATATATATATATATATATATATATAAGAATTTAATTAATCATTTTAGTAATGAGATAATTAGCCGCATAATTAATAATCTTCCCGATGTGACAAAAAATTGAAGCTAAGATGGATGGGCTAACGTAACGTACATTTTGTGAAGTGCTGAGTAGTTTGTGGGAATAAGAAGGGTCGGATTTTTGGAAGACGATAGAAGCAGCCGCCAGTGCTGCTGCCGTCTCACCTGCAACGTCAGACCCCGGGTTTCCAGAAGAAACACTGTACACAGGTCGCAGCTGTGATGGGTCCAAGTCCTCTGGCCTCCCCCAACACGGGTGTTCCTCATGAGCGTCACCTACCTGCAGCATCATGTTTGTTCGATCACTACTTTAATTTCTATTGCATATGCTTTCCAAAATTGTATACTACGTATATGATTGAGATCTATGTAAAATTACATTAAACTAGTTAGTTACTTTAAACTACTAGTTAACCGCATATCAGTTAACCAAAATTTCGGTTAACCGCTAACGGTTAACCATAAAACTATGAAATGAAAATATAAACTTGTCAAGATTTTGGTAGTTTTTAAATTTTGAACTTACAATTTTTATTGGGGTTTTTTACGAGAATATTACTAAAATAAAACTTATTTATATAAATATGACTATTCATTACTACAACGTAGTGCTGTGGTAACTAAAGTTCAAAACTTGAACATGAATTACTGATAAGACACTGGATAACGCAGAACAATGATTGTAGTAATTTGCTATCCACAAGTAACAAGAATTGAGAGAATTAGGGTTTATTGATGATATGAAATGAACTTGAGTGGAATACAAGAAAAGGGGGGACAGTTCGAGATGCCCAGTCTCCAACAGATCAGTCAACAAGTCTAACAGCCTATCTAAAAATAGCTAACTCCTTCTATTTATAGTCATTTATCCACGCAGGGATAATAGAACTGACTTAACAGACTATTAACTACCCAACTTCCTATTTCTTCTTGTGTATACTCTGTCAAAATAATGAGCTGGCAGCTGCTCGTGTCTATCAATTACTATGATTTCATTACTACTCTAGTAATGAATCATATTTTTGTAAACCATCTTTATTTTGGTCATATTTATGTAATTATTTTTTTTTAAATGATCTCCATAACACTTCCAGAGTATAAAAACTATTTCTAGTTTTTTTTTATACCAATTTTTACCTTCGACAAAGCTTGTTCAAATTGGCTTATGTAATAAATTAAACTATTGATAGTTTGACACTTTGACTCACTCCATATGCTTATTTGTCTGCACAGAGTATTCGCTAACAATAATAGTAATTAGTATTATAACATTAATAATAATAATAATAATTATTATTATTATTATTGATAACACCGACCACCTATCCAATAAGGTAGCAAACCGGTGTTAACATAATTTCATGCAAAATTGATTCCCCTCCGATCCACTATGAGTCTTAAAAACAAATTTAATTAAGACGTAGTAAGAATTATAAGATGGTGAACAGACTGTTGAGAAAATGAATAAGCTCTGTGTTTGTACTGCCGTAGAAGCCTGAATAACTAATCTCCTTAAGAATCCTCTAACCGAACATGTTAATGGGTAAATAATAAGCAGCAATAGGAAAAGAGATATTTAAATACAGAGTAATTACGAAGCTATACATATTTACTAGAGTGAATACAATACGTACTCCGTAATATACATTCGAACAGGTCAAAGTGCCAAACAGCGAGTTAAGGTATAGTTGATTCCGTGTGAATAATATCATTCAAAATATCACTTACCGGTTAACCGGTGTTAACATAATATCAACCGTAACCGTACCATGAACCGCTTTTTCTTTACGGTTGGTTAACCGTACCGCGAGTTCAAAAAAATTCGGTACGGTTAACCGAAAAATACCTCAGTTTATCAGTTTTTTTATTCGGTTAAACGGTTATGGTTTTTTTTGCCCACCCCTACTTTAAAGGGCTTGCAATCCGAAAGGATTTGATCGAAACTCGATGTGGGCAAAGTCAAGTATGTATAACGAGGATCAACATTCTTAGTCGTACGACAGAGTGCCTTGCAGCATCCAACGACCAAGAGGTTTGAGATCGGCGAAAGAGTGGACTAAAAGATTTCCGGCCCTAGAATTTTTTGATCGGACGGTTGTGAAGAGCAAGACACTCTACCTTGTTGGATCCGAAACTTCTGCCTTGCTTTTTTGCAAGATAGGGTGCCCGGCTTTGGGGGACCATTCCATCAAAAAACCAACGGGTATAGATCTTGGAGGTTCACATCTCGAGACGCCTTCTTCCTCATCCGGCCGATCATTGCCGCACCCCTACTTTAAAGGGCTTGCAATCCAAAAGGATTTGATCGAAACTCGATGTGGGCAAAGTCAAGTATGTATAACGAGGATCAACATTCTTAGTCGTACGACAGAGTGCCTTGCAGCATCCAACGACCAAGAGGTTTGAGATCGGCGAAAGAGTGGACTAAAAGATTTCCGGCCCTAGAATTTTTTGATCGGACGGTTGTGAAGAGCAAGACACTCTACCTTGTTGGATCCGAAACTTCTGCCTTGTTTTTTGCAAGATAGGGTGCCCGGCTTTGGGGGACCATTCCATCAAAAAACCAACGGGTATAGATCTTGGAGGTTCACATCTCGAGACGCCTTCTTCCTCATCCGGCCGATCATTGCCGCATGGCAGAGGATCTCAATCCTACCTTGCTATACGAATTTTCGATCGATATAACAACTAACAAACTAGCAATTGAAATCTAATAACAACCATAGTGGAAATAAATTTTAAGAAATTTCTTAAAACATACGGAGTAGATAAAAGACATAAATAAGAGTAATTAAGATAGTATATTTTATTTTAGGACTTATTCAATTCTATTAATTAAAACTTAAAAGCACAAAACTTTGCCACTCAGAAAGAATGAAATAATGATAGATGACAACTATTTGTACACTTTATTTTGCTCCTTTTTAAGAATAAGTTTTCCATATACTATCCTCCCTCTCTTTTTAATCGCAACATGTTGAATTTTACACTATTCACATGTCCTACTTTGACTACATTTTATATTACTACCTTCGTCCCAAAAAGAGTTTCAAATTTGACTTTTATTAGTCAAACAGTCTCGTTTTGTTCACTTAATTATGATTTCAATTTTTAATTATTTTCTAATTTGGAGTTTACAACTTTGAAGAGATTTTAATGTAGTTTTTGAATATGTAAATTTTAAAGATTAAAAATTGAATTAATTATCCATAGGGAGAATTGACTTTTATTATTGGTTGACCAAAAAATGTTGACTTTGCAAAACAAAATGTTGACCAAAAAATGTTGACTTTTATTATTTTATGAATTTTTTTTTTAAATATTGTTCAATTCATCTCTTTACAAAATTTCAAAATCTATTTTTTAAATATTTTTTTACTAATAGCTAGAGATTAAGATATAATTACGGTCAAAGATGTGCATTGACAAATGTGAAATGTTGACCGTTGCAACTAAAAAAGAACGGAGGAAGTATATTATTTTGAGATTCTTAAAATATCCCTTCGCTTCTTAATTCATCGGGAGGCTTACTTGGACATATAGAACCCCGCTCCCTATGTCTACCGCGGCCTTCAACAAATAGTCCGTGCCCCATCTGATTGCCTCTTCGGCATGCTGTTTTTGATCTCCCATCGCTTCTCCAAACTCAATAACGCTCCAAGATAGAAGTGTGGTTGTGAATGCCATCGGCAGCCCAAACTTAATGTTATCCCCCGCGTCATAGTACCCTCCTGCAAGATCAAGACCAGCCTGAAAGAAAGTAACAAAACACACATTTAAGTTTGCATTATATTGCCACAATAATAGACGACCCGCCTAGGCGTGCAGCGTAGTCAAGATATATACGGTACTAATCGCAATGGAAAATTACATCTGCACACAACTTTTACACGTCCCTAGTTGCATGTGTATATAAACAGTTCGTTTAAAAAAATCAGTAATCGCCAACAATTGTTTGTTTACACAGCCTGTGTACAAAATTTGTGTATAACAAGAATTACTCAATAACAATATACGGAGTACGAAGTATATTACTCTGATGCTGTGCCCATCAAACAAGGCAGAGTCTCCCCTCCAATCGACACGCTGACCCCCGGGCAACCTCCCTGACCGCTGCCCCTCAAAGAACAAGATGGATTTCTCCAGGGCATCATAGTAATCTGCACTACTGAATCTGCCGGCAGAAGTGCCAGCTAACAAGAATGAAAACGTTATGAACGAGCATAAAGTCTGCATGGTCCAGGAATGCTGCTTCATGCTATAATTAATTAATACTGATACGGAATATACGATGGCAATTAAGCTAGCGACAATAATGTTTTAATCAAGACCAATTCATGAAATATAATTGGGATATATTGATGAAAACAGTTCTAGCTTAAATAGATGGACGATGGATTATTTGGTTAAAAAGTTGGTTGGTCGTTTTTTCTATGAGTGGGGCACTCATATCATTACTGCGCGGGTCAAAAATCTTTTCCATAATTTTACATCCATCCCAGAATCTGCTGCGTTTATTGGGGAATAACACCTTTTTTGAATTGTGATTACAAATAAAAAATAATTTCACATATATAATCAAAATAATGGTAGTGGATAAAGTGTGACCTGAATAAGTTTGTTTTTGGAAGAATTCGGCTTAGATCAATATCAAATAATTCAGAGTATGGGTCAAAAGACAAAAACAAATCTGACAACCGTTATCCCGCGAACCGGAATCAACGTCTTACAAACTGGAAAATAAACGAAAAAACAAATACCAAAACAGAACCAAACAACATACAATTAGACAGAAAATAGAATTCACTCATCTTCTTTCAAACGCTAGATGTGCTTGCACTCCACGGAGGCGGCTCAGGAGGGGGACGTGCCCGCCGTTCATCTGCCACACCATAATATTTTGTGAAAATTATTGAATATTAAATTCATAATATATTATAAATAATTTTATGATCAAATGTATGGTAATACAGAGTATTGTTCATGTTTATTTAAACTTTTACTTCATTACATTTAAAATGAAAAAAAACTCTATGAGAAAAGTTAAAATCATCGTTATTTCCCAGTTATTTTTGTGAAAATATTAAATCGTTAGGATTTTGTAGTGAACTTTTAATACAAATTATTTTTGTTAAATACATAAAGGCCTTTTATTATGAATATTACTAAATAAAGTGGCAAAGACCAAGGTGCTGTTCTGTTCGTCTTATTCTTATTACTTATTGCTTATTCTTATTTTATTCAGATCAGATCAGATCAGATCAGAAAAATTCAGATCAGATCAGATCAGATCAGAAAGATTCAGATCAGATCAGATCAGATCAGAAAGATTCAGATCAGATCAGAAAGATTCAGATCAGATCAGACCAGATCAGAAACATTCAGATCAGATCAGAAACATTCAGATCAGATCAGATCAGAAAAGTTCAAACATGATTTATCACTTTTATTATTATATTAATTATTATTATTATTATTAATATTGTTATTACTATTATGATTATTATTATTATATAATTATTATTAATATATTAATAATAATATGATAAAGAAATAAGATATTAATAATAGTTATAATATTTTAATATATTATTATTATTATTATTATTATTACAATATAATAATAATAATATGATTAATATTATTATAATATTATATTAAAATTAAATGTAATTATAATTATAATTACAATTATAATTCTTATAATTATAAGTATAATCAATTGTAATTATTATAATTATATCTATAATTAATTATAATTATAATAATTATAATTATAATTATTATTATAATTATAATTATGATTATAATTATAATTATAATATAATAGTATAATAATATAATACTAATAATAATAATAATCGTATTATTATTAATATATTGTAATAATAATATTAATATAATAATATCGTTATGATAATATTAATTGTATTTATAGTACTATTATTATATTATAATATTATAATTAATGTTTATATAATTATAATTATTATTAATTATAATTATAATAATTATAATTATATTATTATATTATAATATTGTAATTAATTTTAATATAATTATAATTATTATTAATTATAATTATAATAATTATAATTATACTTATAATTATATTATAATTATAATTTATGATTATAATTATTATTTCTATTATAATTATTATTATTATTATTACTATTGTAATTATTTTACGGAGTAATTATAATAATATTGATAACTATAGTTACAATTATAGAGATAAATATTATAATTATAATTATAATTATATAAGTAATTATAATTAAAACTATAATTACAGTTATAATTATATCTATATTTATAATTAGTGTAATAGGTATAAATTTTTTCATTTTAAATTTAATTTTAATTATTATTATTATTATTATTATATTTACGATTATAATTATAATTTTATTTAAATTATATCTGTAATTGCAATTATAATAATTATAATTATAATTATAATCATAGAAACATTCAGATCAGATCAGAAAGATTCAAATCAGATCAGAAGGATTCAGATCAGATCAGAAACATTCAGATCAGATCAGACCAGATCAGAAACATTCAGATCAGATCAAAAAGATTCAGATCAGATCAGATCAGATCAGAAAGATTCAGATCAGATCAGATCAGATCAGAAAGATTCAGATCAGATCAGATCAGAACTTAAAAAATTCAGATCAGAAACATTCAGATCAGGTGAAGAGAACAGCTTCCAAAAAGTAACCTCATTTAAAAAATCCCAACAATATGACTTGTGATGTACACGTAGGTTGAAACTTGAAATCCTAGAAACTACCATCTCTGGATTAAGTTAACCATCCGTCTACATTAAATCCTAGAAATTAGCATTAAAGAATGACGCGGATATACCTCCCACAGTTTGTGTGGACCTAAATATGGGCAAATTTCATTAGGACAAAAATGTAACTGTTTGGTACCCAATCTCATCTTCCTTTCCTTCTTCCAACGCACCAAGCATCTCTTCCTTCTCTCCTCTTCAGTCTTCACCGTCCCTGCTTCTCACCTAGTCACCTTCATCATCTAGCATGAGACGATGAGACCCCCGCCATCTCACGCCATCGAAGCAGACAGAGACCAGGCCACCAGTGAGATGCCGTCAAAGAAGATGGAGACCACTAGTACAATGCCGATGGTCGGCGACGGTCAGCGACGTCGACGCAAGCTTCATCTTCTCCATCTTCGCTGCTTCTCTTCTTCGTTTGTGTTCACTATCTTCAAATTTGCGGTCGATTTGAGTGAGATCTGTTTCGATTCATCCTGACATGGGGCGGAGTGGTGGCTGTTGGGTCTAAGGCGGGTTTCAGAGAGGCCAGGGGGCTGGGACGTTGAGGTCGATGGTTGTTGGGTGGTGTTGAGGGGTGGATCTGGACGGTGTTGGGGGTGGATCTGGGCGGTGTTGCGGTGGACCTGGTTGTGGGGGGTTGATGGGCGGATTTGAGACAACGACGGCGGTGGACGGAGCAGTGGCGGTGGCTGGGGAATGGAAGCAGCGGCAGAGGCAGGTTGGGCTGGTAGCGGGGGCAGCAGTACTGTTGCGTGCAGCGCCAGAAAACGGTCTTGGGTTTGGGAGGGAAGTTCAAAGGCTGGGGAGGGACATTGATGAGGTGCGGCGACCGGAGTAACTTTGGTGGGCGGCATCACCAAAAATTGGGTGTCACTATCACCGGCGGCTTCACTGTGGCGGCGTCACTGTGATGGTGTCACTGTGATGTTCGGAACCGGAGCTGGGGGAGCGACCTGGGGCGGGGCAGGGTATTGGAGCAGGGGAAAGGGTTGGGGTTAGGGCTGGGGCAAGTCAAAGCATTGGTGGGTCATTGGGGGCGGCAATGGTCGGAGGTTTTGAGGTTGAGGGCTGGGGGTTGGTGAACGGAGAGTTTGGCGGCTTGGGCTGGACAGCGGGACTGCCGTAGTCGTTGTTGTTGGCGGTGTGGCGCCGGACAAGTCGCCGGAAAAGTTTCTGGCGATCATAGTGACATGGCGGTGGTAGCGGCCGGAGTAACTTTTGGTGGGTGGCATCACTAAAAAATCAGTGTCACTAGGCAGTGACAACGTCACTATTGTGTCATTATGGTCGTTGTCACTATGGCCGGAGACGGTCTCCGGCGGTGGCGATGGTCACCGGTGGGAGGTGGTGGCAAGGATGGTGGATGTCATTGTGCCTCGTGTCACTGTAGCGTGTCATTGTAGCAGTGTGTATATAAGCAAGCTTGTCACTTATTAGTCACATTTCAGGAATTTTTTTAAAAAGGTCACATTTTTGCCTATTGCCCTTTTATTAGTAATATTCAAGACAAAAACCCATCCTAGAAACTACCAGCTCTAGATTAAGTTAACCATCCGTCTACATTAAATCCTAGAAATTAGCATTAAATACTTTGATTAGAGTGTAACTGAAACCCAAAAATAACGGAGTTATACGTTATTAAACGTGTTATGCCATTTCTAGAATTCATTTTCGGCCTGAATTGAAATTCTGCGTTTGAGAAAGAGGGTGGAACTGCCATAATCGTAGTGACTGAAGTAGCATGAAAGTGGTAGTAACTATGGATCACCAGGTTCAGTGACTGTCATGTTTGTGGTAGTCTGATAAGTCCGTATTTAGACACGCATTTGATGCGTCTTGGGATCGGCTTTTGATGGTTTTCCTAGCTTTAAGGTGTTACAAGTCTCAATTTTAGCTCAAGTTATGTTTAACAGGCGTTGGTTCGAGTTTTGTGTCATTTGTAGTCAAAATCAGGGAATTTGAGCGCGGGTACCGGCACTTGAGGAACAATCGGGATGATTTGAGAAGCATTTGAGAATGATTTGATAGCTTTGGAGGTCACCGTAAGATTCACGATGAAGATTTGAGGGAAAAAGAGATCTAGGATTGGCTTCGGGATCAAAAGAAGATGAATGAAGCTTGAAAACGACGATCAGGATAATTTTCTGTCAATCGTTCAAGCATATCTCTTTGTAGAAACAATCAATGGACAAGATTCAAGTTTCATATGAAAGCTAACTTCAAGGGCTACAAATAATATGAAGACACCTTTGCGAGAATCTGAGAGGAAGAAGGTGAAAACAGACGATGAAGTCAGATGATCCCTGCTGCGATTTCAGAATGACACCTTCCACCGTTTTGATCATATCTCTTGATTGGATGATTCGAATCCCATTCGGCAAATTGGGTTGCATAGAAGACTTCATTATCTACAACTTTCATGAAGAAAGTTTTGTCAAATTCGGAAGTTTTACGCACGACGTGCGTAGGGGAACGCACGATTGTGCGTCTAAGGCGAGAAAAGCAAGGTAGCTACTGCCAGCTACGCACGACCGTGCGTAGGGGGGACGCACGCCGTGCGTGGCACCGGGTGACGCAAACTTGAATCCCAAATCGGCCCGAATTCATATTTTCCCCCCTTTTTCTATAAATAAGGCATCTCTAACCCTTTTTGATGGTTACGAACATTACATAGAGGCCTAGGGACGAATTTACTTGCGTTTTTACGATTGTTTACTCCAAGACCCTGGGATTATTTGTAAGTTCATCTTTTTAATTAATGACAATTATTTCTATTCATCCCAATTCTGTTGATTCTTCAATTATGAATTGTGAGTAGTTTAATTAGGGATTTGGGATTGATGAAGGGGTTAATCATGATTGATGGCTAGATTCTTGTCGGTTTAATTGCATGAATGCCGTTTAATTTGTGTTTGAATAATTTAATTGATATCTTTTGTAACCTAGAATCGCGACTAGAATTACAATTGCATGTAGAATAAATTAAGAGAGATCTAATTTGTTCTAGGACACATTCACACACACTTAATCGTTCGCTAAGAGATTAGTAGCGATTAAGGGGCCGTAAGCTCGCTCGTCTTGGCAATAATTTAGGATCTTGTCGCATGAGAGATCAGCCTGGTCCCCTAAATTATTGTACTACTACGCCGCGAGAGCGGTAAGAACTTAGTAATGATTAGCTAGACTCAATTAAATTAATTTCATGTAATTAGGCCTGATCTGCCAGAAATCTGGTTACCCTGGAATCGATCCATGTTCTCTTCGTCATTAATTAGAAAGAACCCCCTAGTTTAATTGTTCGCATTAGTTTTATTTTCCAAATTAAACCAACCAATCTCGCACGACGCTTTTATTTTATTTTCTTTTTAATCGCTGAATTTAATTAATTCTTGATTCCCTTTTGTCCGTCCCTGTGGAGACGATACTCGTACTTACACCACTATATTACGATCTATTTTAAGTGCGAGAAAACCCACATCATAGTCACTTAGGTGGAACTGCGTACGTAATTACAGTCACTGAAATAATACAACAGTGATACATGCTAGTCACTTTTAGTGTGGTCCGACCCGTGGCTACCGGACTCGGAGTATCCTAAAGTTGTGTCTACTGTGATTCTGGGCTGGGAGCAAATCCGGGTGAAAAATCTACGTCATAGACCGGGTTTGGGATGGGATTTGGACCTCTTGAATGATTTATTTGAAGCCAGGGATGTGCATCTTATCTAAGGCATCCCGCTCGTTCATCGTTCAATCCCAGATACTCTTTGCTGGAGGTGGGAATCCAATGGCCGGTGATATGCACTAGTTAGTAGTGCATAAATGTGTGTTTTTATATCTTGTTTTGTGTGGAGTGTTTACCATTTGTGTGTAGTTGTAAACATTTGTTTACTTCTATTTGTAAGTATTTTTAGCTTTTATTTGTGAGTTAGGAAGTTTTGGTAGAATTATTGGCAAGGAAAAGGAAGGAAAACAAGGAGAATGCTGCCCAGGCCAGGAGTGTAAACCCGACCGGGTAGAAACCTTCACCCGGTCGGGTTTGAATTAACAATTGCGATCTCCAGGAAACTGCTTAGCCCGGTCGGGCCCTATACCTCACCCGGTCGGGTGAGACTTGACCGAAGACAACACGACGTGCTGAAGAACACTAGAACGTGGGAAATATTTGATTCGGACCGGTACCCGGTCGGGTACCCGGCCAAATGTGTTGAAAAACACCTATAAATAGCACACTTTTCCTTCACTAACAAGCATCCCTTCTTCCATACTCTTAAGCTCAGTTTAGAATAATATTTCTTTTATATTTTTATAGTATGTTTAGTCTCCAAATGAGGAGCTAAACTCTTCCATCTTGGTTATGTTACTTTGAAGCTTAATAAATTTGTATGTTGTGAGTTATTCTCTTTAATCTTCTTCCTTGAATATTAATTCTTCCTTTAAATACTATTTCTATATCAATGTTGGGGAGTGTTACTAAGATGACAATTAGTTAACATCTTGACATTAGTTATAGTAATAGCTTTTTTTTTTTTTGCATAACCATATGTAGAGCGGTCTACATCAGTTACACAGTCAATGTACCGATGAAAAAACAGGGCAACTCTAAACAATAATAATACAACAGAAGTAATTACTGTCTTAAAATATTTATTACTCTTAATAGTTGCTAAAAATGTTGTAGCCTAAACTCAGCCAGGTACAAAATGAAATGGGCATCAGAACTCCATCCCCTCCTCCAATACACATCCAAGAGCATCAGCATCACCTCCTCCCCTCTCCGAGCTGCCCACTTTGACCTCTGAATCATAGTAATAGCTATTTCTTCCTCTATGTTAATATTGGGGAGTGTTATTAAGATGACAATTAGTTAACATCTTGATATTAACCATAGTAGGATTCATCTTCTTTAATATTCTTCCTTGAGTATTAATTAATTCCTATTCATATTTCATATTAATATTTTGAACATTACTTAAAGGATCAACTAGTTTTGTTTCATATATTAATTATTACTAGAATCAATCGGTTAATACGCTTGTTATTAATTCGGTTCTTTCAATGGTAGTAAACTTGGGTTGTTAATGCATCCTTCTCATGATTAATAAGCCAAGGGGAATTAATTATATTGATTAAACCAATAAACCGCTTGTGTTGAGGTTATCAATCTCAATCGCTTTCATCTTAAGTTTATTGCTACTATCAAGTTGATATACGACGCTTGTTCTATATTGACTCGATAGTAAGTTTTATTAATGAACGCATGTCGTTATTAATAACTACCCTCGATGAATTGGATATACTCCTCGATTGAGTATTCGAGAGGAAGATAGTTAAAGATATAACCGGGATCGACGAACATTTCATTAAGTGGATAAAAGCAAAGCCAAGTCTTCTTCTCATTAATTAAACCACATAACTCGTTCATCTTCGTGTTTAATTTATTAAACCAAATCAAACTAAAAACCCCCATTTTGTTACTAGTTAATTAAAAAGAGAAATATTCTTTTCCCTGTGGATGCGAACCTTACTTCACTATACTATGTATTAGTGCTGTATTGTATTTATTTTGAGTGCACCTCACGACAAGTGCACGTCAAATTTGGCGCCGTTGCCGGGGAAAGGCAATTATTTTTCTTTTTATTTTATTTCAATATAAAAAAATAAAAAAATTTAAATAAATAAAATATAAAAATTTCTTACTTTTTCTATTTCTGAGCTTACATGAGTATATGGTAAAAACCCGTTCTATAAATGAGCTTACTTACCAAACAAACCCCGAAATAGAACAAGCCTTCGAGAGGTTGAGAAATTTGTTTCCGCACACACCCTCGGAGGAATCCTCAAACGCTAGCTCTAGCTCTAGCAAATCCGAAGAGTCATTCCACATGGCTCTCGAGACAAGGACCTTGAGGGAGCTCACAGCTCCAAACTTGAATCAACAACCATTATGTATTACCTTTCCTACTCTTGATGAAGGTAATACATTTGAGCTGAAATCTGGGCTCATACATTTATTGCCATCTTTCCATGGCATGAGAGGAGAAGGCCCGAATAAACATCTTTCGGAGTTCCACATCGTTTGCACAAGCATGTGCCCAAACGGTGCCACAGAAGAGCAAATAAAACTGAGAGCGGCCTTCCCATTCTCCTTGAAAGATACCGCGAAGGATTGGCTTTTCTATCTTCCTTCGGGAAGCATCAACACATGGGCACAAATGAAGAAGTGCTTCCTTGATAGGTATTATCCTGCTTCCATCTCATCTTCTCTCAAAAAGAAAATAAGCAACATCGAGCAAAAGGATGATGAATCCTTATATGAATTTTGGGAAAGATTTAAGAAGCTATGGGCTAGCTGTCCCTATCATGGCTACTCAGAACAAGACCTCATCTTATACTTTTATGATGGTCTTGTTGATGATGATAGAAGAATGGTGAACGCCACTTGTGGAGGTGGTATTGTTAATAAAACTCCTTCACAAGCTATAAATCTTATCTCGGAATTGGCCGAGAACTCACGGCAATTCGGTCGCAGATCCTCAACTCGTAGAGTTGCCGCTGCAGAATTGACATCATCAATGGAGAGTCAAGTTGCCGGCTTGACTTCTTTGGTTGAGGATCTCCTCTTAAAATCCAAGACCCAAGAAGTCAAGGTCTGCGGCATTTGTACACAACAGGGGCACCCCACGGACTCATGCCCAACTCTTCAAGAAGACAATCTAGAGCAAGTCAACGCCTTAGGTTTCCAAGGACATCAACAAAGGAGGTACGACCCATTCTCCAACTCTTACAACCAAGGATTGAGGGATCATCCGAACTTGAGGTATGGAAACCCCCAACAATCCAACCCATCTTCTAAATCATCTTTTAACAATCAAGGCTCAAACTCTCAACCTAATATGTCAACTGATGACATGATACGAGCTTTGACTTCAAACATGGTTACCATGCAACAAAGCATGGGACAATTTCAACAAACCATGATACAATTCCAACATGAGACAAAGTCAAGCATTAAAAATTTGGAAACTCAAGTTAGCCAAATTTCAAATGCCGTAAGCCGACTTGAAGCAAAGGACTCAGGTAAACTCCCATCTCAAACGGAGCAAAACCCGAGACAACATGTGAATGCAATTATGTTGAAGGAAGTAGAAAAGGACGATCAAGAGATTGAGGTGGTCGATCATGAAGGAGAAGCCCACTCAGAGGAGGGAATCAAAAAGACAAAACTCCCTCCACTTTCATCATATGAGCTAGTGGCCCCATTCCCTGAGGCGTTGATGGAGACAAGGAAGCTGGAGAAAGATGCTGACATCTATGAGACTTTCGCCAAGTGTGAGGTAAACATTCCGCTCCTTAACTCAATCAAAAATGTTCCCCGTTTTGCTAAATTTTTAAAAGAATTATGCAAAACCAAACGAAAAGATAAATTGAAAGGAAAAAAAGAGGTCAAGACTAGTAAACATGTATCGGCTCTTTTTCAAAAGAAACTTCCCGAAAAATGTAGCGACCCGGGCTTGTTCACCATACCTTGCAAGATAGGGGACACCGCATTTTCTAAGGCCTTGTTGGATTTAGGGGCATCTATAAATGTCATTCCTTACTCTGTTTATAAATCGCTACAACTCGGCCCACTCAAACAAACAGGTGTAGTGATTCAACTAGCGGATCATTCTAATACTTACCCGAAGGGTGTAATAGAAGATGTGCTAGTAGAAGTAGAAAATATGGTTTTTCCTGTTGACTTCTATGTCCTTGAAATGGGAAATGATGACCAAACAACGCCCATCCTTTTGGGTAGACCCTTCTTAAAGACCGCAAAAACAAAAATTGACGTGTCTAGTGGTTCATTAACTCTAGAGTTCGATGACCAAAAAGTAGAGCTCAATATCTTTGACTCTACGAAAAAACAAATTAAAGCTCAATCTCTTTGTTCTTTAAATGTTTTTGAACCACAAGAACCAAAGTCTTTGAAGGAATCTAATAAAATCCCAATTTTTCAAAAAGTTGAGAATAGGGGATCATCTGCGGTTGAGGGGATAATGAAAACAAAAATTCGACCTTACTGGAAAAGGTCGAAAAACAAAATGAAAACAAGGCCAAACAAGATTGTTCATGATCCCACATAAAACTCAAAAAAAAAAAAAAAAAAAAATAAACGTCGTGCCGCGACATTAAATTAAGTGCTTCTTGGGAGGCAACCCAAGTTTGTATTTGATTATTTTTCATTTATTTTTGTGTGTGTGAGAAAACCCTTTTTTTTAAAAAAAAAAGAAAAAGAAAACAAATAAAAAAAATTATTTAAGGCCAGACCCGGCCGGGTATCTAATTGGATCCGGTCGGGTCTAGCACAAATTTTTTCCACCAAGCCTCCACCCGACCGAAGCAAGCCACATCTTCAAAAAAATTTGACAAATACCCGACCGGGTAACTTCAACAGACCTGACCGGGTTTATCAACATTTTTAATATCAGGACAACTGCTTTGAAAATCCGACCGGATCAAACAACGAACCAGGCCAGACAAAAAAATTAATTTAAAAGTCCAGGATTTACTAATACCCGACCGGGTACTTGACTTCACTCGGTCGGGTTTCCATTCCAGTAGTCACTGGATAAGGAAAGTTGAACAACCCGACCGGGTCTCATACCCCACCCGACCGGGGTGAAAGGGAAAATAGCCTATACCAGGTCGGGCTCCCCTCTTCCCCTCCCATTCTTCTTCTTCTTCCTACGAACCAACCCCCCCAAATCCCTTATTTTTGAGCACAAAAAGCTTCGAATCTACCCCATTTCTCCACCAAATCAACCAAATAACATCATTTTCTTCATCTCCTCTTCACCCTCTTCCACCATATACCCATAAATCCCTCCCAAAACAACCAAATCACTCAAACCCATAAACTCTACCCCAAGGTCCGAAAATCCCCAATTTTGGACATCCAAGGTCCGAAATCTTCCCAAAAACCCTCAACCAACACCATATTCTTGCTCTTCTCACCACCCTCTTCAACACCATACCCATAAAAACCCCCCAAACTTCACCCTAGCCAAAAGTCCGAAAATCCCTCAAGAAAAAAAAATCAAGTTCAATGGCTCCAAGAAAATCAAAAGGCTCTTCCTCAAGGGGTAACCGAGCTATACCACCGGTGCCGGGCTATGAAAATGTGGATTTGGCTACGGAGGGTCAAAGGGAAAGCTTCATCAACCAAACAAAGAGGGAGGTAAAACAATCCCGTTTTATGTGCTTAACTACTTTAGCACTCCTATGGATTGATACCGTGATGCGTAACATATTTGCAAGAATTGGAATGACTAGAATTTTTGAAATGCAATATGTGACATATCCTCATTTGGTATATGAATTTTTTTAGCTCATTTGCGTATACAAAAGATGTGGATGATCATGCAAATGACATAATCACCTTTCGTTTACTAAATGAGAATCGTTCATTAACCAAAAGGGAATTTGCTCAACACTTTGGCCTCCCATTGTTTGATGAAGCACGTAAATATGATTCTCTTGTGGGATATGAGTTGTGGAAGAGAATGACAGGAAAACCTGTGGTTGATCTTTCTAAGCTGAGCGTGAACCGTGTGCAACATCCGGTCTTCCGACTATTCTTAAAATTTTGCTCAAATTGTTTTCTCGGAAGACCGAATAATCATCACACGCGTATTTGGGATGTGTGTGTTCTAGCACAAGCCGTTTTGTCGGGTCCAGATCAAGTCGATGTTGCCACCATCTTATGGACTCATTTTTACAACGTGGCAACATCAACGGGACCAATTGTGATGGGGGGCCTAGTCACACATCTAGCCACTTTATATGGTTTTGTAGACCCCGGCCCCATCACCTCAAGACAGCTTATTTGCACAGAATGGCTCTTACAAAAGACACTAGACTTGGTCCCCTCTCACACGACACCAACCGGGGCACACATCTATAATTGGCGCATCCTCCCACGCACTTCCATCTACCTCCAAATACCCTCGGCCGACGTCCCCCTAAATATCCTCGATCACCAAATCGGGGATGGCCATCACTATTGTCTTCCCGGGGCAATTCCAGATCATTATGAAGAACCCATCCAAAATGAAGATGATGAAGAACCCCCACTCATACCCGAACAACCCCCACTCATGCCTGAACAACCACAACCTCAAGCATTTCACTACACACATTTCGAGCAACAAATGCTCGATAACATGGCCATGCTCAACAACAACTACACCCAACTTCGGGATGAAGTTGGACTATATCGTACTGAGCACAGACAGAGCTTTGAGCGGATGGCGGAGCAGCGGCAGGCAGACTGGCGCAGATATGAGGAAGACCGAAGGAGAGATGAGGAGGACCTACGGAGGACCTATGGTCCTATTTATTCCTATGTGGCACATCAGGGTAGATTTGCATCTATGACCACTCCTCCTCCCACACCCTCTTGGTATGATCCCACTGCATGGGGTTATTTTGGCGGCTCAAGTTCCGGTGGTGGAGGCGATGATGGTAGTTATGGCAGGGATCACATGGATGAGGACAGACACCATGATGGAGGTATGGGCGGGCACTAGGGACAGTTCAATGAACTAGCTGGGGGGGAGACTATTCTGGTAAGCTTACATTCACACTCTTTACTTTTATTCAAAAAAAAAATAGCTTGTTAAGTTGAAAACCCACAAAGGGCAACTTAGGCAAAAATAAAGTAAAAATAAGAGTGAGTTTGTGAGGATTAAAATAGGAAAATGTGGGAAGCTGGGATGAAAACCCGAAAGGGCACCTAGGCAAAAATGAGAGAATGAGAGAAACTATTTCTTTTGACTTTGCAGGATCTTAAGGGTGATGATGAAAGGGAGTTCGTTGGTGAGAGAACCGATTTTGAAGACCCCTTGATGTTGGGGATATTTTTTGTAATCATTCTGGTTCTACATACACTTTATGGTGCTTGTTTTGATACTTTTGTTTTGAAGAATTCATGGACATGATTTGTTTTACTCGAGACGAGTAAAAGTTCAAGTGTGGGGGTATTTGATATGCACTAGTTAGTAGTGCATAAATGTGTGTTTTTATATCTTGTTTTGTGTGGATTGTTTACCATTTGTGTGTAGTTGTAAACATTTGTTTACTTTTATTTGTAAGTATTTTTAGCTTTTATTTGTGAGTTAGGAAGTTTTGGTAGAATTATTGGCAAGGAAAAGGAAGGAAAACAAGGAGAATGCTGCCCAGGAGTGTAAACCCCACCGGGTAGAAACCTTCACCCGGTCGGGTGAGACTTGACCGAAGACAACCCGACGTGCTGAAGAACACTAGAACGTGGGAAATATTTGATTCGGACCAGTACCCGGTCGGGTAGATACTCTATCCGGTCGGGTACCCGGCCAAAGGTGTTGAAAAACACCTATAAATAGCACACTTTTCCTTCACTAACAAGCATCCCTTCTTCCATACTCTTAAGCTTAGTTTAGAAGAGTATTTCTTTTATATTTTTATAGTATGTTTAGTCTCCAAATGAGGAGCTAAACTCTTCCATCTTGGTTTTGCTGCTTTGAAGCTTAATGAATTTGTAAGTTGTGAGTTATTCTCTTTAATCTTCTTCCTTGAATATTAATTCTTCCTTTAAATACTATTTCTATATCAATGTTGGGGAGTTTTACTAAGATGACAATTAGTTAACATCTTGACATTAGTTATAGTAATAGCTATTTCTTCCTCTATGTTAATATTGGGGAGTGTTACTAAGATGACAATTAGTTAACATCTTGATATTAACTATAGTAGGATTCATCTTCTTTAATATTCTTCCTTGAGTATTAATTAATTCCTATTCATATTTCATATTAATATTTTGAAAATTACTAAAAGGATCAACTAGTTTTGTTTCATATATTAATTATTACTAGAATCAAACGGTTAATACGCTTGTTATTAATTCGGTTCTTTCAATGGTAGTAAACTTGGGTTGTTAATGCATGCTTCTCATGATTAATAAGCCAAGGGGAATTAATTATATTGATTAAACCAATAAACCGCTTGTGTTGAGGTTATCAATCTCATCGCTTTCATCTTAAGTTTATTGCTACTATCAAGTTGATATACGGCGCTTGTTCTATATTGACTCGATAGTAAGTTTTATTAATGAACGCATCTCGTTATTAATAACTACCCTCGATGAACTGGATATACTCCTCGATTGAGTATTCGAGAGGAAGATAGTTAAAGATATAACCGGGATCGACGAACATTTCATTAAGTGGATAAAAGCAAAGCCAAGTCTTCTTCTCATTAATTGAACCACATAACTCGTTCATCTTCGTGTTTAATTTATTAAACCAAATCAAACTAAAAACCCCCATTTTATTACTAGTTAATTAAAAAGAGAAATATTCCTTTCCCTGTGGATACGAACCTTACTTCACTAAACTACGTATTAGTGTTGTACTGTATTTATTTTGAGTGCACCTCACGACAAGTGCACCTCACGACAAGTGCACGTCAGCCGGTTCTTGTGCGGAGTTGCTATCAGCAACTTGTTGGGGAGTTTGGGGAAGGGGCGTTGATATGCACTAATTAGTAGGGCATAAGTGTATGTTTTTATGTTTGATTTGTGTGTATTGTTTATCGTTTTATTTAGTTTGTAAACATTTGTGTGATTTTAGTTTTAATTGTATTTTAATCTTCATTTATAAGTTGTAAAGTAGATTTAGGATTTATGGTGTTGGAAAAGAGGACTTTGAAGAGAAGAAAACAAGAAATTTGACTGCCCAGGAGCAAAACCCGACCGGGTAGAAATCCCCACCCGGTCGGGTAAGATTTAACAACTGAAGAAGCAAGGAAATTGCCAGACCCGGTCGGGTCCCCTACTTGACCCGGTCGGGTCAGATGTGACCCGGAACACCAGAACATGCCGAAGATCGCCAGAACGTGGGAAATATTTGATTTTGACATTTACCCGGTCGGGTGGGCACTTGACCCGGTCGGGTAAATGCCACAGGGTGTTGAAAACACCTATAAATAGCCCCATTTTCCTTCACTTTTCATAACTCCTTCTTCCATACTCTTAAGCTCAATTTAGAATAGTATTTCTTTTATATTTTTATAGCATGTTTAGTCTCCAAATGAGGAGCTAAACTTCCATTTCTTGGTGTTGCTCTTGAAGCTTGTTGATTATTAAAGTTGTGAGTTATTTTCTTAACTTCTTCCCTTGAATATTAATTATTCTCTTAATCTATCTATATATTAATGTTGGGGAGTGTTGCTAAGATGACAATTAGTTAACATCTCGACATTAGTTATAGTAGTATTTATTTCTTCCTCTATATATTAATGTTGGGGAGTGTTGCTAAGATGACAATTAGATAACATCTTGACATTAGTTATAGTAGGATTATTCATATTTAATCTTCTTCCTTGAATATTAATTCTTCCCTTAATCTATCTCTATATTAATGTTGGGGAGTATTGCTAAGATGACAATTAGTTAACATCTCGACATTAATTACTACTAGAAACGATCAACGAACCGATGGTTAATCGTTGATGGTTTCACAAGTAAGTAACTTCGGTTTATTAATGCACGGTCGTGGTTAATAAACTTAAGAGGGATTAATTTTGTTGGTTAAACCGAAACCGTTGTGTTGAGGTTATCAATCTCAATTGATTTCATCAAGGAGTTAAGAGATTAAATGCTACTATTAAGTCGGTATATGGCGGTGTTCTATACTTGACTAATAGTAAGGGTTATTAATGAACGGTCGTTGTTAATAACTACTCTCGATGAATTGGATATACTCCTCGATTGAGTATTTGAGAGGGGATAAGTTATAGATATAACAATGATCGACTAAAATATATCAACAAGTGGAAAGTAGCAATGACAAGTCCTTTTTATCTTTGAATCAAATCACATTTAACTCGTTCATCTTCGTGTTTAAGTTTAATTAAATCACTCAATCCCAAAACCCCCCTTATTTACTAGTTTTACTAAAAAGAGAATTATTTCTTTTCCTGTGGATACGAACTCTACTTCACATATACTACGTATAAGTGTTGTGTTGAATATTTATTTTGAAGTGCACACCACGACAAAGTGCACGTCAGGCGTGGACGGGCTGGACCTCAATGTGGAATTGGCAAATGCCAAAAATAAAATCTTCTTCTGGCAGGTGTGCTGTCGTTTCTTGCCAACAATGTAAAATTTTCGGGGTAAAAGAGTGGACTGTGCGGTTAGTTGCGGTCTTTGTGGTGCTGTAGAGGAATCTCCGATGCATCTTTTTGTTCGGTTTTCTGAGGCAATGAAAGCATGGAGTGCAGTGGGCTGGAGGTGGTCAAGAGCCTTGGCTGGCAGTTTTCTAGAGCAGGTGGAAGCGGAATTTCGGGCTAAAAATAAAGAGGATTTGTGTAAGTTGATTTGGGGTTGCTTGGGCTTTTGGTTTGAGCGCAACAACCGGGTTTGGAATGGGGGTCGGGTGGAAGCCAGGGCTATTTTGCAGAAAGCAGCAGCTTTCGTTGTTGGATGGGAGAAGGTGCAGCGGTCTGGGGGAGCTCCAACAGTTTCTGTGTGGGGTGGTGCTTCAGTTTGGAGGCGCCCTGCGGTGGGGAGAGTGAAGCTCAATGTGCCGCTATGAGAAGCGTCAAGCAACTGCTGTGGTTTGGGGTGGATTCTACGGAACGAGGGGGCTTTCTGGTCGGGCTTCAAAGTGCTGGCAAGGCAGCTTATCTCCATGGGAAGCCGAATTGATTGGTGTAAGAGAAGCTCTTTCTTGGAGTAGACATCAAGGATGTGATTTTGTGGATGTCGAGTCCTTGTGGCCGGGCTCAAGTGTTTCAGCAGCAAGTTTGGTTGCGGGTGACATTCGAGATATACGTTCTTGGTTTACGGACATCTCTTTTCATTATATTCGGTGATCTGCGAACAAAATGGCACATGCGTTAGCTAAAGCCGCATGTTCTATGTCTAATGGTCAGTTTTGGTTGTGTTATCCTCCTAATTTTATAACTAATGTATTGAATGCTGATTTTATTAATGATAATTGAGTTTGATTTTGCCAAAAAAATCAAGTCATCTTATTTATCCGTCGTTCTTGCTGTTGTCGCGGGGAGACTAAAAAATAGAAGAATTTGTACTGCCTGCTGGCTTGCTGCGCCTTTGGTGAACCTGTGCTCCTCTGTGGTTTACTTTTAATATGTTCTTTTATACAGTATAGTTCAATAAATGTATGTCTAATGTCAAGCTTTCAGATTAACATTTTTAAGCTTGTTAAAATTAGTTAACGACTATAAAACTTTGGTGTGTAGCGGTGTAGGTTTGTACATCACTTTGGATGTATGAATTAGGGTAATAAACATAAACACTCAAATAAATAATCAAAAGCTCATGCACAATTATAAATGAAGGCTCAGAAAGCCATTTAAATTAATAAACACTTAAAAAGCATTGGACTAAAATTGTAATGAACACTATTTTTGCAATGGTATATTATCTTATTTAGTTAGCATTATTGACTTTATCTATGAAAATTTATGAAGACTGATTTAAGAAATAGGATGAAAAATTATTGATGAATGAAACAATTTGTAATTATCTAAAATGATTCATATGCTTGGTTATATACATTAAGAGATTTTTACAACCATCTAAAGTAAAGCAACTTTGAAATTGTATGTATTAAGAGCCCATTTGGTAATACTCAAATCAGTTGCATTGGCTGATTCTGCAGAAATTTATGAAGTCATGCCTAAAGTGATTGGATTAGCTGGTTTTGCTAGTATATTAATAAATTATATTTAAAAGACTTTTCATTAGTAAGGTAAATAAAAAATTATATGAAAAAACAGCTAAAATGATCTTCTACAGTAACTTCATCCAATACAGCCACAAAGTAACTTCAACCATACATTTTCTTATTATTACACAATTCGATGCGTGAAATCAAAAGTTACGTGTTTAGTGAAAAAGTTGGCTGATATGCCTGATAAGTCGGAAATTGGCATCACCAAACGACCTCTAAATCTTATAACACACTCAATTTGGACAAAATGAGTGACTACGCTAAGGTTAATGGGATTGAAGATATAAAAGATGCATGCAATAATATGGCTAATATGATCAAAAGCCAAAATTCAAATATTTTTTTTCAGTTGAGTCCTTTCGGTGTTCCCCTTATGATAACCAATGCAACAACTCTCATGCTCCTGTCCATTCAAAAGAAGGAAGGCAGTACTCCGCTTCACGAAATGGCAATTGTCACCAAAGGAGAGGCGTGTGAAAGAGACCAAAACGATACTCTCATAAAAAAGAGTTTGTTCTCTAAATTTGAGCAATGCGGCAACAACAATTTCTACATCAACTTTAAGCCTTTTCCTTGCATTCCCAATGGTGGAACTTGTAACACCGCCCCCAAGTAATTGTACTTTATCGAATTATTCATTGAACCCCGAGAAATGAATAAACGCATTTTACGTAATTGTAAATTTTTATCATTTCTTTTACGTGAATAGTAAAATTCACATGGGGCCCACACCGGGAGTGGGGGCCGCCTGATATTATCGGGACCACATATTATATTCGTTTGGGTCAGGATATTATGTGTATAATGGTGGATAGCCTGGTTGGGCCATAGAAATTATGTAACCATTTGGGCATATAAAGCTCATTTATCGGTACCGGCGTACTAACAGATAAAAGGCCATAATAAATTATGGATACCATTAAATAAAAAGTTGGGGAATATACATTCATTCTTATAGCCAATAATAATTGGAAGAATGATAGATATTTCATTTTACCTGATAAAATGAAATATAGTTAAACAGTCCGGAAAATACAACTTTCGGGTCCAAGTGTACACTTGGGGACACAAAGGGATGACCCTCCACATATGTGGGGGCCACCCCATGACTTTGGTCTCCCTAAGAGCCAGGAGGGCCGCACCTAATATGGGTGATTGAAGCTAGAAGTGATTGAGGGACAAAATGAGGAGGAAAGGGGACCCTCTCCCCCATATCATTGTGAGTAAGCCAAAAAGGGAACTATCCTCACCCCCACACCTCACTCATTCGACCAGGCCTCAACCAAAAGGAAAGAGACTCTGCAAAAACACCATTCCCCATTACCATTTTCGCACAAGGCAAGGGAAGGAAGAAGAAAGGAAAAAGAAGAAGAGAAAGGGGAAGTTTGGAGGAAAACTTGCGGTTAACAAGGTAAGGACTTCACTAATCCCATTTCTTCCCTTTAATCATACTTCCTACTCCTAGTATAGTTCTACACACTCAAAAGTGTAGTATGGGGGTTGAGGGGTTGGTCTATACCCCAAAACGAACTTTGAAAGCAAAGTTGACGGGTTCACCGGAAAATAACCTTTTAGAGGTTATTTGTATTGATATATATGGGTTTTATGATGATAAAACCTTGTTATTAACTTGTATAAGGTATCTCAAGAACTTTCACGGGGTTGAAAGGGTCACCGGAGTTGTCGCCGGAGTTAGTTGAAGTTCACCGGAGTTTCACCGGAGTTCAATAAGAAAGGCTAGAATTTCATAAGCTTCTTTTAAGGTGAGAAGACGGCTATATGCTTTATAACTTTTGCGTGAGGCATGAGATTACCTAAAGTAATCAAAAATATGTTTTATGGAATGATTAAAGATAATCAAGTATTTGCTTATGCCAGGTTTAACCATAAAACATAGTTGAAAAGCATGTAATGAATGTTTGATGATTTAAAATGTGATAACTTATTATATACGATATTCCAGGGATCCATGACGTGCACTTGTCGTGAGGTGCACTCAAAATAATAATACAATACAACACTTATACGTAGTATAGCGTAGTAAGGTTCGTATCCACAGGGAAAGGAATTCTTTTCTTTTTACAAGAATAAATAAGTAACAATTAGGGGGGTTTATATTTGGTTGAAGAACTTTAAATTATATTTAAACACGAAGATGAACGAGTTATGTGATTTAATTAATGAGAAGAAGACTTGGCTTTGCTTTTATTCACTTAATGAAATGTTCGTCGATCCCGGTTATATCTTTAACCATCTCCCTCTCGAATACTCAATCGAGGAGTATATCCAATTCATCGAGGGTAGTTATTAATAACGAGACGCGTTCATTAATAAAACTTACTACCGAGTTAATATAGAACACGCGCCGTATATTTACTCGATAGTAGCAATGAAATCAAGATGAAAACGATTGAGATTGATAACCTCAACACAAGCGGTTTATTGGTTTAATCAATATAATTAATTCCCCTTGGCTTATTAACCATGAGACGCATGCATTAACAACCCAAGTTTACTACCGTGAAAGGACCGAGTTAATAACAAGCGTATTAATCGACCGATTCTAGTATTAATTAATATATGAAACAAAACTAGTTGATCCTTTAAGTATTGCTCAAAATATTAATATGTAATAGGAATAGGAATTAATTAATATTCAAGGAAGAAGATTAAAGAAAATAACTCACAACTTACAAATTCATTAAGCTTCAAAGTAGCAAAACCAAGATGGAAGAGTTTAGCTCCTCATTTGGAGACTAAACATGCTAAAAATATAAAGAAAGAACTTGTCTAAACTGAGCTAAGAAGTATATAGGAATTGGTGATTTTCTTGTGGAGGAAATGAGGTGTATTTATAGGCTTTTTAGGCCTGCAGGGTCGTGTACCCGATCGAGTTTTTAGCTCAACCGATCGGGTAAGGGTTAGTTTCCTCGAAACTGAAAATCTGGGGTCATACCCGATCGGGTATGTCGGCTACCCGATCGGGTATGGATACGCGATCGAGTTAGAAAATCCTCCTGCATGTTGCCTTGTTCCCGGATTTATCCGATTTGACTTTTCAGCAACTTACCCGATCGAGTATAGGGCATACTCGACCGGGTACACTACCAAAAATCAGAATCTTCATCTTTTCTTGAAATCTTTGCACCTTCCTTCCAATTGTGATGTTCACCAATGGTCCCTAGAGTGATCTTGGACCTGTTTTAGCTCAGAACCAACCTAATCTAAACAATTTACAAATATTTTACAAACTAAACTATTACACCAAAAGTGTGTAATTTCTAGAGTAACAATCACTCAAAACTAATCAAAAACACAATTATAAACACGGAAATAACATGAATGTCAACTCCCCCACACTTAGTTCCTTTACTCGACCTCGAGTAAAACCAAATGTTTATACAATGTTTATCACAAGATCATGAGTTCATAGAGAGGAAGAAATAAGAAACTAAAACCACCAAGTATAGTGAATGAAGTTACAAAACAACATTTCCTTGGGTTTAACGGTCTTCTATGCTTCCTATTTCTTCTTTTTCTCATCTTCTCTCCTTCTTCTTCTTCTTCTTCTTCTTCTTCTTCAAGAGATGGTGTCCTGCAAAATAGAACAAATTTTTCTCTCATATCTCTCATTTTGCCTAGGAGCCTTTTCAGGTTTTCATCCTAGCATCTCTTTTCTTTTCCTTCTCTTCCACTCACTCATTTTTTTATTTTTTATATTTTTTTTGTAAGCCCTTGTTGCTTAGATTGCCCTTTTGGGTTTTCAACCTAACTAGCATTTCATTTCTTTTATTACATTTTTTTTTTAAACTAATACAAGAAAATAATGCTTAGTACAAGGTAGAAATAAAGGAGTGTACATACCACAAGATGATCTTCCTCCCCCACACTTGAAGCATGGCACTATCCCTAGTGCCCGCCTTCTCCTCCGTAGTAGCCTCCTCCAAAGCCTCTCCCGTGCATGTCATCACCGTCCCCCTCGCCCATGGTGGTATCCCCGCCATTATAGCCACCACCGCCGGAACTAGAGCCACCGAAATTTCCCCAATCGGAGGGGTTATACCATGAGGGTGCCGGTGGAGGTGAGGCCATTGATGCAAACCCCCCAAGTTGGGACATGTACGAATATGTCGGCCCATACATCCTCCGGTAGTCTTCTTCATACCTTTGCATGTCGGCCGCCCTTTGTTCCTCCATCCTTTGAAAAGCCAACCGTTGCTCCTCCCGGTAAGCATCAAATTGCCGTTCTCTTGCTTGTTGCTCGTTCCGGTAATGGCCTATTTCTCCTTGAAGTTGGGTGAATTGCTCTCCCATTTTGGTGTAATCAAGGCTCATTGTTTGGAACCCGGCTAGGAGGGATTGTTGACCCGTCAAGAGTTGTTGGAAGAAGTCTTGTGGTGGTGGATTTTGGGGAGGGTCGGGGGTGTCATGATGGGGATGTTCATATTCCTCTTGGTGCTCGGGTTGCTCCGGTTGGGGATTGGGTTGTTCGGCTTGGTCGGCTTGAGCTTGGAGATGGGGTGGAATGTTGTTGGGGAGGAGGTAATGTGGGATGTGGGCGGGTTCCATCTTATACCTAAGTCTAGGTAACTCATCGCAAGGGAGGGGGAAGTATTTGACCGGTTCGGGGTACTTCATATGCCATCTATATTTTTGGTTTCCGTTGTGGTCTTTGTTACCCAAAGAGATTAATTGTGCATTGGACAACCATCCAAGATGCATCAATGAATCTCTAGAGATTGTGGCATTATCCACATAGCCAAACTTGGAAGCCAAATGCATGATAACACCCCCTACAACAATGTTCCCCCCTTTCGTGATAGCCTTTTGTAGATGATCCCAAATCAAGTTGCAAATGTTGAACTCAACGGGATTGCGGAAAAGAGCAAGAGTGAGAATGGCCACATCCCCTATCCGAGTGTGATGGTTGTTGGGGCGGCCGAGCAAAGAGTTGCACAAGAATTTGAGGAAAATCCGGAGAAGGGGATGTTGCACGTGACTTATGTAAAGTTGGGACGTGCTAAAATTCCGTTCTCCGGTCATTTTGCCCCAAAGATTATATGCATCCATAGTGTTATCCGGAATTTCCCTTTCATGTGGGAATCGGAGCCCAAAGTGTTCGGCAAAATCACGTCTCGTTATAGTGTAGTCGGTGTTCATCAACCGAAACGAGAGTGTATCATCATAGAAATGATTTTCATCCAACACAAACTTGGCCGAACTCAAAAACTCATAGATGACTCTTTCATTACAATTATATTGCAAGTTAAAAATCAAGCCCATATGCAATTCATCAAATAGCTCTCTCATACCATCTAACAAACCAAGAGAAGTAAGAGCGTCATGGCATAAGAAACGAGACGGGATAACTTGCCTTTTGAGAACGGCCACAAATCGCTTCCGATGATCCCCGGGGCCAAAGTGAACATCCTCATAGCCTCGGATAGGTCCTCTTGAGCCAGAGCTCTCCGGTTGGTTCCTCTTTGGTGCCATTTTTGAGAAAATAGGGAGCTTGAGTTCGGACTTGGGGTCTAGGAGGTAGGGTTTTCGGATTTTGGAAATGGAGAGAGAGAGAGGGATTAATGGGTATGAGGTTGTAGAGGAGAGTGTAGGGATCGTTTTGGTGGTGGTTTGGATGGATTTGGTTGAGATATGAGAGAGTAATCGAAGCTTGAAGGTGTGAAAATGGAAGATTTGGGAGAAGGGGTTCGAATTTTTGGGATTTTGGGGAAAAAGAATGGTTGGATTTGGCCTTTGATTCGTGTTTAAAACTCGTATACCCGATCGGGTACCCCGATTACTCGATCGGGTATACCTCGGTTTGTTCTTGTTTCGGGATCGGGCTCGATCGAGTATACCCCGTACTCGATCGAGTTTTGTCCGCCGTAGGATTTTCTTGAAATATACTCGATCGAGTATATTAATATACTCGATCGGGTATACCCCCCTTTTTTTTAAAAAAATTGGTTCCAGGTTTGTGTATTCGGTCGAGTATGGGGTATACTCGATCGAATTTTGGCTGCCGTAGGTTTTTCTTGAAATATACTCGATCGAGTATATTAATTTACTCGATCGGGTATTTGGCGGATTTTTAAAATTGGCTCCAGGGGTCGATTACCCGATCGAGTATGAGGTATACTCGATCGGGTATTCGTACATTTTTGTGCTTTTGGCCGATCGAGTATGGGGTACTCGATCCCCCTTTTTTTTCTTTTTTACCCTATACCCGACCGCGTATGACTGTTACTCGATCGGGTATATTAGCCTGAAATTTTGTTTGGCCCATTTTAATCCTCTTTTCGGCATGGATCCGACCGGGTAACTGATGATGACCGATCGGGGGTTTGCCCAGGCCTTGAAAATATTATTTTTCCCTTATTTTCTTTTTGAGAATTTCCTCCCATTCTCCCAAAAGTTGACATTCGAAAACACACACAAAGCAAAATGCGTACCTTTGCTTGGGTTGCCTCCCAAGAAGCGCCTTAGTTAACGTCGTGGCACGACTCCATAGCTTATTTATCCTTCATAGATTGGATCGAAGAGATCCATGCATTCAACGCTCTCTTTTTGGAAACCCTCAAGGAATGGTTTGAGTTGATGTCCGTTAACCTTGAAGATTTTATCGGTGTCAAGGCTTTTGATCTCAATCGCCCCGTGTGAGTAGACTTTGACCACCTCAAATGGTCCTTCCCATCGTGATCTCAGTTTACCGGGGAAAAGACGGAGGCGTGATCGGAATAAAAGGACTTTATCTCCAATTTGGAAGTCCTTCCTTATTATCATTTTATCATGCCATACCTTCGTCTTTTCCTTGTAGATGGCGGCATTCTCATAGGACTCAAGTCGAAGCTCCTCTAGCTCTTGGAGTTGTAGTTTTCTTTTCATCCCCGCTTGCTCCATGTCAAGATTGAATGTCTTTACCGCCCAATAAGACTTATGTTCGAGTTCGACCGGGAGGTGACAAGCTTTCCCGAACACAAGTCTATAGGGGGACATTCCAATTGGTGTTTTGAAAGCGGTTCTATATGCCCACAAGGCATCATCCATGCGAAGACTCCAATCTTTTCGGTTAGGATTCACTGTCTTTTGGAGTATAGACTTCAACTCCCTGTTTGAGACCTCGGCTTGTCCGTTTGTTTGTGGATGATAGGCGGTGGAGAGCTTGTGAGTGACGCCATATTTCTTTAACAAGGCGCTCACAGTTTTGTTGTAGAAGTGTGTGCCCCTATCGCTTATCAAAATGCGTGGGACTCCAAACCTTGAGAAGATGCGGGTTTTGAGAAAGTCCGCAACTACTTTGGCATCATCGGTCTTCGTGGCTTTTGCTTCCACCCATTTTGAAACGTAGTCCACTGCCAAGAGAATGTATAGATTTCCGTGGGAATTAGGAAAGGGTCCCATGAAATCTATTCCCCAAACATCAAATATCTCCACATAGAGCATAGGAACTTGTGGCATCTCATGTTTTCGAGAGATGTTTCCCATGCGTTGGCAATTGTCACAAGATTGACAAAAGATATGGGCATCTCGAAATAAGTTTGGCCACCAGAAACCGCATTCAAGTATCTTCATGGCTGTTCGCTTTCCTCCAAAGTGGCCACCACATGCGTGTGAGTGACAAAAGGCAAGAATGGATGCTATCTCCGTCTCGGGAATACATCTTCTAATGACTTGATCTTTGCAATGTTTCCACAAGTATGGTTCATCCCATACATATTGTTTTGCATCGTGTTGGAGTTTCTCTCTTTGAGCTTTAGAGAAGCTTGGTGGAAACCTGTTTAGAACAAGGAAATTAACAATGTGAGCGTACCAAGGGCGAATTTCCTTAAGAGAAAAAAAAGTCTCATCGGGAAATTCCCCTCGGATATCATCTTTGATATGATCATTTCCTTCATCAAGGACTAAACGGCTCAAGTGGTCGGCCACCAAGTTTTCCATGCCTTTCTTGTCCTTGATCTCAACATCAAACTCGCTCAAGAGTAGTATCCACCGAATCAACCTCGGTTTGGCCTCCTTCTTTGTCATTAAGAACCTAAGAGCCGCATGATCGGTGTAAATGATCACTTTGGTTCCAAGTAAGTATGACCTGAATTTTTCGAGTGCGTAGACGACGGCCAACATTTCTTTTTCGGTGGTGGCGTAGTTGCGTTGAGCATCATTGAGTGTGGTGGACGCATAGTAGATCACATGAGATGCCCTTCCCACCTTTTGGCCCAAAACGGCCCCGACCGCATAGTCGCTAGCATCACACATGATCTCAAATGGGAGAGACCAGTCGGGAGCTTGGATGATAGGTGCGGTTACTAGCTTTTCCTTCAACGTATTGAAGGCCTTCTTGCATTCTTCGGAGAAGATGAACTCCACCTCCTTTTGCAAAAGAGTGCATAAAGGAGATGCAATCTTTGAGAAATCTTTGATGAATCTCCGGTAGAAACCTGCATGTCCAAGGAATGACCGTATCTCCCTAACGGTGGTAGGATAAGGGAGTGACTGGATGACTACAACTTTGGCCTTGTCAACCTCTATCCCTTTGGAAGAGATTACATGGCCTAGAACAATTCCTTCTTCCACCATGAAGTGGCATTTTTCAGAATTCAAAACAAGGTTTGATTCTAAACAACTTTTGAGTACAAGGGAGAGATGATATAAGCATGAATCAAATGAGTCCCCATGGATTGTGAAGTCATCCATGAAAACTTCCATGAATAGCTCAACATACTCGGAGAATATGCTCATCATGCATCTTTGGAAGGTAGCGGGTGCGTTGCAAAGTCCGAATGGCATACGTCGATAGGCAAAAGTGCCAAATGGACAAGTGAATGTTGTCTTCTCTTGATCTTCAGGGGCTATGGGCACTTGAAAGTACCCAGAATAGCCATCAAGGAAGCAATAGAATTTATGCCCCGCAAGTCTCTCAAGCATTTGATCAATGAAGGGTAAAGGAAAGAAATCCTTTCTAGTTACCGCGTTGAGGCGACGGTAATCTATACATACCCTCCATCCATTTTGAATTCGGGTGGGCATAAGTTCTCCATGTTTGTTCTCCACCACCGTGACTCCGGTCTTCTTGGGAACAACTTGGGTTGGACTAACCCATTTGCTATCGGATATGGGGAAGATTATCCCCATTTGGAGAAGCTTGATGACCTCCTTTTTTACCACCTCCATCATAGGTGGGTTCAATCTTCGTTGCGGTTGGCGTACCGGTTTTGCGTCATCTTCCATCAAAATGCGGTGCATGCATGTAGATGGACTAATGCCTTTGATGTCGGCTATAGTCCATCCAATTGCAAGTTTGTGCTCTTTAAGCACCGCAATCAATTTCTCTTCTTGATCTCCGGTCAATTTGTTTGAGATTATGACCGGCAAGGTTTCTTTTTCGCCCAAAAACACATATTTCAAGTGTTTTGGGAGTGGCTTTATCTCAACATCGGGGGCCTGCACAATGGAAGGTAAAGGCTTTTCCTCGGGGATTGTTAGTGGGAATGCTCTTGACCCCGGTGGCATAAGTGGAAGTTGGAAGTGGTTATCCAACTCCACCATCATGGCTTGTATATTGGGGGTCAAAGCAAGTTCTAATGAATTCTCCCCGAGGTCATTTTCAATCACACTTAGTAGTTCATCCTCCCCATTCATTTCAAAAGTGTTTTGCACAAGGGGATCTATAATATCAATGGCAAATAGAGAATGATTTTCGTTTGGGTATTTCATGGAGTCATAAATATTGAATTCAACTTTATCTCCATCAAATTCCATAGTTAAAGATCCGCTAAAAACATCGATTTTAGCTCTAGCGGTCTTTAAAAATGGTCTTCCTAAAAGGATAGGAACCGCATTCTTATCATTTTCCATTTCTAAAACATAAAAGTCGGCGGGAAAGATCAAATTGTCTACCATAACTAGTACGTCTTCGACAATACCTTTAGGGTAGGCATTTGATCTATCCGCAAGTTGAATAACTACTCCGGTTTCATTTAGAGGGCCAAGTTCAAGTGATTTATACAAAGAGTACGGGATGACATTAATTGATGCCCCCAAGTCTAACATGGCCTTTGAAAACGTAGTACCTCCCAACTTACAAGGTATAGTGAACATGCCCGGGTCATTGTATTTCTTTGGGAGTTTCTTTTGGAAAACTGCCGAAACACGTTCACTAACTTGGACTTTTTGTTTTCCATTGAGTCTATGCTTCCTTTTTATTGTGCATAGCTCCTTGAAAAATTTGGCAAATCTAGGAACACCCTTAATTAAATTAAGAAGAGGAATATTTACCTCACATTTGGAGAATGTCTCATAGATGTCCTTGTCTTTGTCCACCCTCCGTGTTTCCCTTAGAGCTTCGGGGAATGGAGCTTCAATTTCTTGGATGGTCGGTGGTGGGGTGAGAGTGTGAGCTTCCTCCTCCTCGGGTTGAGCTTTGTCCATAACTTCCTCTTCTTCTTCCTCGCCAATGTGGCTTTTGGCTTTCTCTTTGGCAATCACCAACTCTTTGCCACTCCTCAATGTTACCGCATGGGCTTGTTGCCTAGGATTCGGTTCCGTTTGAGAAGGAAGCTTTGTTGAATCCTTGGCTTCAAGCCTACTCACGGCACTTGAGATTTGGCTCATTTGATTTTCGAGGTTTTGGATGCTTGATTTTGTCTCATGTTGGAATTGGACCATGTTTTGTTGCATGGTTGAGACATTTGAGGTGAGTGCTCGGATCATGTCTTCGGTGGACATAGTTGAGCCTTGGCCTTGGGGTTTAGAGTATGGTTGTTTATTTGGAGGAAATTGATTTGGTGGAGGGTTATTTTGTTGTGGGTTTCCTTGCGGATTCCCGTAACGAAGGTTGGGGTGATCTCTAAACCCAGGGTGATAAGTGTTGCCGTAAGAATCATACCTCTTTTGGTTTGGGAACCCCAAAGCGTTAACTTGCTCGGGATTTTCTTCTTGAAGGGTCGGGCATGCATCGGTAGGGTGGCCGTGTTGTGTGCAGATGCCGCAGACCTTGACTTCTTGGGTCTTGGAATTTAAAAGAAAATCCTTAACCAAAGAAGTCAAGCCGGCAACTTGACTTTCTAGAGATGATGTGGATTCGGCCGCCATGACCCTTTTTGTTGATGACCGCCCGTTGTGATATCTACAATTCTCGGCCAACTCCGAGATAAGATTCATAGCTTGAGAAGGAGTCTTGTTAACGATTCCTCCTCCACACGCGGCATTAATCATCCGTCTATCATCGTTGCAAAGACCATCATAAAAGTATAAGATGAGGTCTTGCTCCGAATAGCCATGATACGGACAGCTCGCACAAAGTTTCTTGAATCGTTCCCAATATTCATAGAACGATTCATCATCATTTTGCTCCACATTGCTGATTTGCTTTTTGAGAGATGAGGAGACAGAGGCGGGATAGTACCTTTCAAGGAAAGCCTTTTTCATTGCCGCCCATGTGTCTATACTTCCCGAAGGAAGATAGAATAGCCAATCCTTTGCGGTGTCTTTGAGTGAGAATGGGAAAGCCCGCAATTTGATTTGCTCCTCGGTGACTCCATTAGGGCACATGCTTGTGCACACAACATGGAACTCCGAGAGGTGTTTATTCGGATCTTCTCCTCTTAGGCCATGGAAGGATGGCAAAAGATGAATGAGCCCAGATTTCAGCTCGAATGTATTACCCTCGTTGAGTGTAGGGAAGGTAATACATAACGGTTGTTGATTCAAGTTCGGAGCTGTGAGCTCCCTCAAGGTTCTTGTTTCTTGAGCCATAGTGATTGGTTCTTCAGATTCGCTAGAACTGGAGCTAGCGTTTGAGGTTTCCTCCGAGGGTATGTGCGGAATTAAATTTCTCAACCTCTCGAAGGCTTGTTCTATTTCGGGGTTTGCTTGATAAGTGATTTCGTTTATAGAACGATATCGGACCATATACTTCACAAAGCTCAGAAATAGAAAAATAAGAACTTTTTATATTTTTGGTTAATTAAACATTTTTGATTTTTCTTGAAATAAAAAGAAAAATGATTGCTTTTCCCCGGCAACGGCGCCAAATTTGACGTGCACTTGTCGTGAGGTGCACTCAAAATAATAATACAATACAACACTTATACGTAGTATAGCGTAGTAAGGTTCGTATCCACAGGGAAAGGAATTCTTTTCTTTTTACAAGAATAAATAAGTAACAATTAGGGGGGTTTATATTTGGTTGAAGAACTTTAAATTATATTTAAACACGAAGATGAACGAGTTATGTGATTTAATTAATGAGAAGAAGACTTGGCTTTGCTTTTATTCACTTAATGAAATGTTCGTCGATCCCGGTTATATCTTTAACCATCTCCCTCTCGAATACTCAATCGAGGAGTATATCCAATTCATCGAGGGTAGTTATTAATAACGAGACGCGTTCATTAATAAAACTTACTACTGAGTTAATATAGAACACGCGCCGTATATTTACTCGATAGTAGCAATGAAATCAAGATGAAAACGATTGAGATTGATAACCTCAACACAAGCGGTTTATTGGTTTAATCAATATAATTAATTCCCCTTGGCTTATTAACCATGAGACGCATGCATTAACAACCCAAGTTTACTACCGTGAAAGGACCGAGTTAATAACAAGCGTATTAATCGACCGATTCTAGTATTAATTAATATATGAAACAAAACTAGTTGATCCTTTAAGTATTGCTCAAAATATTAATATGTAATAGGAATAGGAATTAATTAATATTCAAGGAAGAAGATTAAAGAAAATAACTCACAACTTACAAATTCATTAAGCTTCAAAGTAGCAAAACCAAGATGGAAGAGTTTAGCTCCTCATTTGGAGACTAAACATGCTAAAAATATAAAGAAAGAACTTGTCTAAACTGAGCTAAGAAGTATATAGGAATTGGTGATTTTCTTGTGGAGGAAATGAGGTGTATTTATAGGCTTTTTAGGCCTGCAGGGTCGTGTACCCGATCGAGTTTTTAGCTCAACCGATCGGGTAAGGGTTAGTTTCCTCGAAACTGAAAATCTGGGGTCATACCCGATCGGGTATGTCGGCTACCCGATCGGGTATGGATACGCGATCGAGTTAGAAAATCCTCCTGCATGTTGCCTTGTTCCCGGATTTATCCGATTTGACTTTTCAGCAACTTACCCGATCGAGTATAGGGCATACTCGACCGGGTACACTACCAAAAATCAGAATCTTCATCTTTTCTTGAAATCTTTGCACCTTCCTTCCAATTGTGATGTTCACCAATGGTCCCTAGAGTGATCTTGGACCTGTTTTAGCTCAGAACCAACCTAATCTAAACAATTTACAAATATTTTACAAACTAAACTATTACACCAAAAGTGTGTAATTTCTAGAGTAACAATCACTCAAAACTAATCAAAAACACAATTATAAACACGGAAATAACATGAATGTCAATCCAAAATGGTATTTTTGGATCAAGGATGACAAGAAGTACATGTGTATAAAATTTCACGTTAATCGGACTTCGTTTGGGCGGTCAAACGGGCGTTGACCGCCGAGACAAGGGTGATACCCGACCGGGTATGGGCAAATACCCGACCGGGTATTGATTAAAAATGGCTCCAGAAGCCACTGCCACACTAGAGCCGATCGGGTATGGGCATGGACCCGACCGGGGTCTCAAGTAAAGTTGGCTCCAGGGGCTACTGCCCCACCCTACCCGACCGGGTAAGGTTGGATACCCGACCGGGTATTGGGTTATGCTCAAAACAGACAGTTTTGAGCAGGTTAACGTGGGCCGTTCAAGTGGGACCCGCCCACGTTGGTTACTAGGGATTATTATATGACTATAGGACTAGGTATTGTCCATAGTTAAGTGATTACAAGGTTAGCCATATCCAGGTTAGGATTGGTGAGGATTAAGGTTGAGGTTGAGTATCCTCATGATAGTAAATGATCCTAAAACTCGGTTGAGGTTGAGTATCCTCGGGACGGTAAACAATCCTAAAACTCGGTTGAGGTTGAGTATCCTCAGGACGGTAAACAATCCTAAAACTCGGTTGAGGTTGAGTATCCTCAGGACGGTAAATGATCCTAAAACTCGGTTGAGGTTGAGTATCCTCAGGACGGTAAACAATCCTAAAACTCGGTTGGGGTTGAGCATCCCCGGGAGGGTAAACACTCCTGAAACTCAGTAGGATGTTGTGAAGGTAGAATGTAGCTTGTGATCTAGGCATTCAGGAATGAATGGGGAAGGTTGGGTAATTACCTTATCCCTAAAAGACTCTTTTAAATGGAAATGACCTACGGGTCAAGTATTTACAAGTATATACAGTAAGTATCATCTTGTGGGTGGGGTAACAATGGTTACACCTACACTTATATTTATCACCCTATTTTTTTTGGGTCTCGTGTCTGAAACATTAGTTATTCCTCATATAGCCTGCTTGTCACTAGTACTTTCTATGGAGTACTGACCCCTTCGGGGGCCCTCACATTTTTCAGGTTAAGGCTTGAGACCTATTCTTGCACCTTTGCCTAGGGTGATCATCAATACGGAAGACGTGGTTCGTGCTTCCATTCTCATTTGAAACAATGTAATTGTGTTAGAGATATTTTCATTATATTGTGATCAATGTTTCTTAGCCCTTTGTATTTAGCTTATATAAATAAATAGACTAGCTAGAATAATGAATAGGCCTTTTAAGGCAATTTGTAATAAAGGCTTTCATGCCTTTTTAGGTATGGGCCTCCTAGAAAAAGGAGCCCAAATGGTTGTAAAACCTACCTTTCCCGTCAGGCTATATATATGCCTTAAGGGAAAGGCTAGGTTAAGCTTTTCATACATTCTCTGTGCCACAGTGCCTATTCTCGTGTAAGGTTTATATGCTAAAACTTTCATATCATTCTGTAAAACCTCTACACATCAATGGAAAGCTTCACCTCATAGATCTGTCTTCCATACATACATATTCTAGACTAGAAAACAGGGACCTAACAAATTGCTCATGGATATTTTTAACAATGTTTTCTATTAAAACATTTGGGGGCCTGCGTGCCCGTATTTGCCACGTGTGGCTAAGTATCAAACATATCTTATTTTCTGCATTTGTTTGACTAATATATATTGATGTTGATTGTATGGGTTTACTAATCGGTTTGGCAATAGAACTTAACGGACGCCTTGTATGATTTAATAAGAATGAACTACGTTGTTCTTATTGGGTTGTACGGCGGTTGTCTACGTGACACGGATGGGGTCCAGGGCGTGACAGAACTTCTACTGGATATGTTATACCAAAAGTATGTTAAGTTATACTACTTATATCATTTAATCTATCTTTTCCGTTCTAATTATCTTTATACTGACGTATGTCATTTTCTTTTGTAGTGAGTTCCAATTTCATTTACTCCTCCCGCAAACATGACTATGGATGAAATTGATGTTGCATTACTTTCATATATTTTTATGAGGGATGAGAATAATGACAATGGGTATGCAATTTACATTTTTTTTAAAACTTATACAAATGGGTATGAATGTAATTATCTTTTCCATGTAGGAGTGAAGTTGTTATCAGCACAAGCTAAGGAGATGGAGATAGAAAAACATTGAACACCCTCATGCCTAAGAGATTTTTTTTTTTTTTTTGAGAAAAGGAGTGTAATGAGTTCTATTAGGGGGGTGGGTAACAAGATTAGTTTTTAAAACCCCTGACTCAACAATTCAAGTGAAACTATGAAAACGCCATGAATAAAAAGGTGATAAAAAATGAAAAAGACTGATTAGAAACAACTTATCCTATCGTAAGGGCTTATCTCCTGAATTCATCACAGAGTAAGAGTTTATCTCCTTACTCAATCTATACTAATATAAAAGCAAAAGAAATTTGTGAATAGTACTCCCTCCCAAAATGTCAACATCAAGCTTTAGTCCTTATTTTTAAAAAAAATATCGTAAAAACCTAGACTTTGGTAGACATGGTAAAACACAAAATTACTATTGGTAGAAAAAATCATAATTTGATGGTTAAAACTATCCGATTTTTGTGTTGGCATTGCGTAAAAAAGGGAGTAAACAGTTAATTTTTTTTATTGGCACGTTCCTTAACTCCTATTGGGTAAAACAATTCTGCACTCTGCACTCACACTATAAAATATCGAATGAATCGAGATAATTGATTTGGTCCATTAGTTTACTTTATTTAGTTGAAGTACATTTTTGCTATTGGTTGAGGTGGGTGGTGCTTAGTTTCTATTGGGTGGTAGCACAGTAAATGGGATATGGTGTATCTCATTCCCAGCCACCCAGCCAGAAGAAGCTCCCCTATAAAAGCAAGAGAAACACATCCATTAGCACATCAAACTGTAATAGCAAAAGAAGTACGTAGTAACGGTGGCGGATCTAGCCTACATTTTGGGTGTTCAAAATTAAAGTACAGTTAAAAGTATCACAATAATCATATCTAATGCTATAATTCAACAATTGTATATTTATCAATAAAAAACTGCCACATTGAAAAGCAAAACATACTCCATAATATATTAATAAAGTATAAGACATTTACTACATAATCTGAAATTAACACAAATTAAATCACCATGTATCATACTATCCAAATATAAACACTAAACCAATTTAACAATTCATTCAATTTAATAGCGATCTAAATTTTATCCAGTGAGTCATTGATTTTCTGCACACTGGCCACCGACAGAGTGCCAGGAGACTACCTATCCACTTCTTTTTACTTTCTGGCACTTCATATATCAATTATCAGTAAATTAATTTATCACTCCGTATTTATCAACTCTGAAAAGGGAAAAAAAGATGAAGAGATTGGGAGCATTTCATTATTTCATTAATCTATAGCTAGCCATACATCACTACATCGTATTTCTTCCGATTTCCAAAGGCAAACTCAAAAATCAAAATACACATACAATTCTGAAATACATAAAGAAAGCAAGCAAATGAAGCAATCAATAACCTGCAGTAGAATTTGGAGTCTAGAGGCTGGAGCTTGGGTGTGGCCTGTGTGCGAATCTGGCAGACGTAGCCACGCAAGGCACCAGGGCGTGAAGGCGGCAGGGGCGGAACCGGCGGACTCGCGGCGGGCTGGTCGCCGGAGAATCTGGAGCTTGGACTCTGCTAAGTGCCTTGGAGCCGGAGGTCTTCATTTCTTCACTCTTGGTCTGGAGGATGAGAAGTAGCAATTCGGATTTCAGGAAATCAGGAGTGGGCAAGGTCTTGACTCTTGATTGTGAATAAGCAGGTTTTGTTAAAAACAATTGAAATTTTTGGTAGTTCACATGAATACCCTTGAACACTATGTCGTCCGCCACTGCGTACTAATATAATTCGGTCATGGAACAATACAAAGAATGCATAGGAGATGAAAATTAGAGTTGTTAAGGTGGGGATGTGGTCTCTTATAAGCCTAATTATATACGGAGTATGTTGAATCTCTAGACATTCTTTTCCATAATGAAGAGTTTTATAATTTTTTTTGTATATGCTATGTTAATTTACTCTAACCTTCATTAACTTATTTATTAATCATGACTTTTACCCCCTTAACCACTGTTTTTGTTGGCACAGCGGACTAAAATTCCTGCACATGCCTATCACCCAAAAAAACTTGACTATTTGTTTATGGAAGGTCGTGTATGTGATGTCAAGAACTTTCTGATGAAAGAAAACAATATGTGTTTCTGAAGGTCCAAGTACAATGCCTACAATTAGCAAGAATATTTATGATTTTATTTATGAGTTTTTTGTTCAACAATCTACATAATTTATGATTAATTATATATTGCTTTTTGTATATCTTAAGATTTTAGGGAGAATATTCTAAGAAAGTTTATTTCTATCCATGCTAAAAGATTCACAATGAGCTGAATGTTATTGAGTATGTGAGCTTTATACAAATTTATAAATACATGTTAGTTTTAGCCAGATACAGTACACAAAAATGCATTCAAGCAAAAAAACTTCAACATTGGTATGGTGTTATTCAAAATTAAGGTTTTTTCGAAGAAATGCACATTTATGGGAGGAAAAGATTTTTAAGCATTCAAGATATTTATTAAAAGTTATGAATTTATGGTGCTCTCAAGACATGTAAATACTAATGTATTTACAGTGAGAGATATAGGATATATATAGATGTATACAAATCTAGATATGTAAAATCTACCTCTATATAAAAAGAGGTGGAAAATATGGCAAATTTCCCGCTCAAAAATGTCTCAATCGTGGGTCAAAAGGCAGTCAAATAGTGCACTGGAAAGTCCGGAAGTTATGACAAGTTCTGGTGGTCGTCGAAAGCTATGCTAGGTATTCCATAGACATGTACTTGGTTTTCCCTTATCGATAAAATAAAAAATACTCCACAGTCCTCGCCATATTTATGTCTTGGTAGCTGGATGATATCGCCGAGACGGTAAAGCATCGGGCGATCGACGGCTAGATCGACTGTAGCGACATCGACAAAGGGAATATAGACGGTGGCGACCACACCGGATCTGGGGGATTGAGACTGCTGCGACCAAGTGTCTCAGCAACCAATTTCCAATCTGGGGGACGGGAACGGCCGGCCTGGGACTTTCTTTTCTAGAGACGGTAGTCAATAGAGAGATGACGCCAAAATTAACTGGGTGGACGGGAAACCTGCAAAACTAATAGAGTGGAGGCAGTTATATGATCCAAGGAGGAGGAGGCCAGTGAGCCCCGAGTGGCAGACTGCCAGCCTCTCCGTATCTGGTCTCTATGGCATGCGGACTTCTGGAAGAAGAAGACAGATAAGGTTTCTTCGGGTTTGGCCAGGGGATTCTGATTTGAAGGTACAGCCCGCAGCTTCTTCAACTTATTTCCTTTGCACCGTTAGTTTCATATCTAAAAATTAATATTTCTTTGTTGATCTTTGGAGTATAGAAGTTAAGGTGTTTCTATAAATTAGTTTTCAGCTATCAATAGCTTTTGTTGAAGTAGAAAAGATCTTCTAAAACACGCATGTACAGTCATATACCAGTTTATAAGACTTCATAGTATATGTTCAAATGGTGAATTTGAACTTATAGTACGAAGCCATCTTTAGCTCCAAGGTATGTTCTCTATTTTTTTTATTAAATATTTAAATGTAGTTTTCTCACTATGGGTCATCCGGAAACAGTCTCTCTGTGCTTTAGTACAGGGGTAAGGCTGCGTACATCCGACCCCCCCTTACCCCACCGTAGGTGGGAGCCTTTGCGGCACTGGGGTAAATGAAAATGAAATTTAAATGTAGTTTTCTTTACGAACTCTGGCAACCATCCCAATTCCCAATGTAGAACAGTCTGTCTCTGATCAGCCTCCGAGCAGCTCGGCCAAAATTAATCCCAGGAAAAGAAAAACTAGCTCAGGGAGAAAATCCGAGGAAGATGGCAAGGCAGTAAGTAGTATCTGCCTGATTACATATTCATACGTTTTCTTGAATATTTCATTGATCACTCTCTTATACAATCCTTTTGGTTCAGACATGATCAAATATACACAGCAATATAGCATTATATGCTATTTTGTATCATTATATGGAGTATTATTTATGTTTTAATACTTATTCAATGTGGTTATTTATCCTTAAACATTGCAGCGAATTGAAGGGGTCCAAGCGGTTATTCAAATGCAAAACCATCTAAACAAACAGAGGTGTCTAGGAGTGGCTACAATGATAATAATGGTGTTCAAGCAGCGGTTGAACTGAATGGGAATAATAGTCAGAAGAGTAAAGATAATGAAGGAAATGGTGGAGAGGTTTTAAGGAGTCATATATGACTACCCTATGGAGTCATATGGCTTAGGTGGGCGTCACCATCACCACACATTTTTTAGTGGGGTTCTCCACTAAAAAATGTATTGTGATGAATATGTTGGTGATGATGCCACATAGGGTATATGACTCCATGGAAGGAGTCATGTATGGCTCTTTAAAATTTTTGGGAAATGGTGAGCCAAATCAGAAGCTTTCTGAGAAATCAAAGGACTATATTCATGTTAGAGCAAGAGGGGGGCAAGCTACGTACTGATAGCCATAGTCTTGCAGAAAGAGTGAGTTTCTTTTGTTTGTTGAAAAAAAACACCATCTTAAGTCTTAACTATGACAGGGAGTATGAAATCATTTTAGCTTTATACCACAATTACTTATTTGTATAACAATCCTCTACATTAGTAACTTTAATGTTAAGACTTTCTTTCCAACGATGATTATATACAAAAAAATGCTACAGGTCATTTCTGAATCTTGAAGGGAATCCAAAAACACTTTGTGTCTCTTGCTGGAAACAAAGGAAATCTGTAAGGTAAGAGGGTGCTTTAAGTGAGTTCTTACCCTTTTTTATGTTTGCAGTCAAGTATGCGAGTTTCAATAGCTCATTTAATGTGAGTTAATTTTAACCTTCTATCTATATAGAATTAGTTTTCACTTTTTGGCCTGATAATTTCTATTTTCTCATCTCACTTACACGTATATCCTACCATACCAGCACACAGTACACACATAGATTTACCACACATTTTAAGTGATTAATTAATTGTAAACTTGCCACCCTTCCGTAAGATAAAAAACCTTACAGATACATGATTTTGATTTGTACTTATGAATAAATCAATAATATTGTTACTAATAATAACAAGGTAATTCTAATAATATGGGACCATTTTATATTTCTATTAGTTAATACTAATGGCAGCAGACTAATAGTCTCGATTTCAAATTTATTCACATACTTACATACACTCTGAATGTAGTTTTTTGGAAGTCTAAGGTTCACTTTTGTGATTTCTGTTGAAGGTACATACACCACTAGGGCAAAAAATCGATTTTCAAAAATTAAAGACAAACATATCATGAATAGTCATTTTGTAACCATTGGGATTTGGGTGAAGATTTTTCACATTTCACATAGGTGCAGTAGTAGGAACTAATAGTAGGAGCTATGTCGTAGCTATGTCAAAGTGTTGGTGGAACCTCTCTTTTAATGACAGAACATAAATATAGACTAACTCTACCATACAAAAATCCATGAATAAAAAATTACTAAATGTATAAACTCTCTAATGAAATCAGTGTAAGACTTCTAAAAACTGATAAAGTTGAGATTAGATGTGTAACTCGGGTAAGTATAGTTTTACTAAAAAAGAGCTGTTTTTTATTTTTATGAAACTAAGTTGTGATGTAATTGAGTTTTTGGTACGATTTTGTATTGAGATATATCTCATTTTGATGAAACTGATTTTAGATAAACATCAAAACTGTAATAAGCTTAGTATTTTGTTAAGAGTAAATTTTTCTAATGAAATAACACTTTTAACTTTTTAAGAAGATTTCTCTACATTGGAAGTCAGATTTAGAGATTTTTAAACTTTTCTTCACCACAGCATTTTATTGAACACTAGATATTTTACTAATTGTTTGATATTTAATTAAATATTTTCCTATCATAATGTGCTTCTTGGTGACTTTGTTTTATTAATCTTAAATTTTTCATTGCTGTTGGGTCGTTTCTGATCTAAGTAGTCTCCGACAAAAAAATATTTTGATTGGAAGGTCAAAATTAATGGGGAAGATTAAGGCATTGTACTTGACTGAAACATTGCTACAAAATTATCTGCTGCCATATACATATTCATCATCTTTTTTTAATCCATTTCATTCCATAATAAAACAATGACTCGCTTAAAATTTTCAACTAATAACTTAGTTTTTAAATTATTTGTTCCATTTCCATCAATTGGTTATGCTTAGATGTTCCTTATCTTTCTGGAACCGTTTGCATCCAATTTTGTACTCAAGGTCATGATGAGAATTAATTGTAGCTCAAGTTGACGTGTATCTTCTCTCGCAGTCATAAGTGGCTTCTTGCCGGCTGGTATTACTATTAGTTCATATAAGGCATAATTATGTATATATATTTCTTAGAATAGTTAAATACTCCCTCCGTCCCTTAAAACTTTGTCGTCTTTCCTTTTTTGGACGTCCCAAAAAACTTTGCGACTTTCCCTTTTAATCAATATTTTGTGGTTCCTGTTATTTCTCTCTCCTCTGCACAAACCTCAATCACACAGTTTTTACTTTATTATTCTCTGTGCCAGTCAAACTTGACAAAGTTTTAAGGGACGGAGGTAGTACCTAATATAGAAAGGTAGTTTATGTCCCGCTACTATCTATTTTTCTCAATTCTATTTGTAAATGAAGTTTTATTTGAATTCTATGTTATACATTAAAGAATTCATCCTCCATTCAGAAAAACAAAGCCAGTGTATGATGCCGGCAACTTATGTGATTTGGAAATGAACTGTCTGAGAAGATCCTTTTCTTTCTTAGCTAGCGAAGCTTTCTTTGATATGGCCAACAAAAGATCATTGGGGATCAACTCAACATTCCCTATAGAATAAAATGTCTGTATTATGAAGCAATATGACTGCATGTTACGTTATTAAAAGAGCTATGGGTTTAGGCCTATGTGTTGAGGTCCTATTTGGCTGTGTGATAAACTGTATGAGAGCTCACTGCTTATTGATACGCATTTTTATTATTTTATCGTGTAATCTTACTTCTATTTCTTACAATTAATTAGGATGACGTTAATATGTTTTTGTCCTATGAACTACTAACCTTTGTATTTTTTTTAGAGAGCGAACATGCGTACATACAACTTGGTTAAACTGAAATTTGTGTCACTTGGGGTAAACTGGAACAAAAACAATTTTGTTTGCTTGGTTCCTTTTCATTGTTGACTTGCTTGGTAGTTTGTCTCGCTGGGCATGTGTGGAGTGTGTTTATTATCCATTCATTTTCCGCTCTTAGGAGTTTCAGCTTCTAATTTCTTTGGAAGCTGTTTGTATTTCGTTTTGGAGATCTTCGTCCGACTTTTTATTTGTGACATTTTAATTTGTTGGGAGATTGAGCTGTCTTTTTACAGGTTATTGCAGATGAATAATTGGGTATTGTGGCTGGCCAAATATTTGGCATTGAGTTGAGCTGATAGGCCGCGATATTCAACTGGTAGAATTTCTTAGCAAGTTTTTGCTGCACATGGAGTCAGATGTACATGAATTGGCATTATATTGATCAAACTTTTGCTTTGTCTTGGGGAGTGACATTTTCTATTGGTGGATTATTAAAGTACACCTCACATAAGTCTTTAGTTTGAAGCTTTCCCTTAATTTATGTATTTCTTTTGGAGCAGTTGGTATTTCCTATTAAGAATCCAGTTGGTATTTCCTATTTCCCTTAATTATATGGGAAAATTCCCGAAATAGGACTAAAACAGTTTGAAAATTCCAAAATATGACTGACATGTTTTTTATTCCCAAAATAGAAGTAATTATTGACAAGTTTGGAAAATACTGCCATGTTTGAAGTCTGGTACTGCCAAAATATGGCAGTAATTAGTTCTATTTTGGGAATAAAAACATGACAATCCTATTTTGGAATTTTTGAATCTTTTTAGTCCTATTTCAGGTAATATTCTCTAATTATATTTATAAATTTCTTATTTACAATTTCTCTATTCGTGTGATAAATAATATCATTTATATATGCTTTGTAATTAACTATTACTTTGTATAATAGGTGCATATTACATCCCGTGCAACGCACGGGTGAAATACTAGTACAAATAAAAAAAATATGTTCTAGCTACCTGAATAGCATAACCCATGTGCAAGATTTCTTATTTCAAGTCAATCTCTTTAGGAGGAGTATCCACGACGGAACCATTCCGGGAAGGCAATAAAATTGCTCACCACCTGGCACAAGAAGGCAGATCATTAAACAAAATCACACACTTCAACGAGGATAATCTCCCACATCAAGCAAAGAAAGCTACCAGGACAACATTTCTTCCCATATGATGTGTATAAAGAAGTATTTTAATAACATTTATCATTAAATTTAGTGCATTTCAAATTATATTTATATTGTGTCACTGCGTGCTACTTACTATTTTATTGGGTTATAAAAATTAGTATACTACTCCGTAATCATTGATAATCATATTAGATGTGTTTCATTTTACATCAAATTTTAATTTTTCATGGGGTATATTTCTAAATGATTAAATTAAAATTACAAATTTGTTTTTTATACACGTGATTATACATAAATTGTAATTTTTTTACTGAAGTTAATTATACACGTGAAATTTCACCAACCGTGCATCGCACTGGAGTTGTACATATTTTTGAATTAAGAACTACTATAGAATTTACCTATTGAACGTGTTTCGAAAGTTATATATTGTGCTTAAATGATAGCATTACTTTTCAGATACGGACTCAACTAACATTTTCTCACAAATTCATATATGAGTATTGTTTAATAATGTCATAACACACTTTCACACATCTGAACACCCCCTTGAGTATAATAATGCCAATTTACTCGGGCAATTCGTGTAAAAATGCAATTCGTATAAATGCATAGTCACCATATTACTTGAGTATTTATACTTAGACTTATTTCAGTCTTACACCAAACCAAACTTAAGCAAACTAGACCATACTTGGATATTAGAAATAGTAGAAGCACCTATTTGAACCGTTTCCCACAAATATAGATTCAAGTATAATTCAAGAATGACATAATACACTTTCACATATTTTAGTCCCTTATTTTACCTATTTAGAGAGACAATTCGCCTAAAAGGGCAATTCGTGTAAATTTATAGTCATCTTATTACTTAGTCATTATGAATAATTTACCTTTAATTAATTTATATAAACCTTTGAAAATGAAAAAAAATGCAAAGTCATTTGCACATTGAAAGGTGAATTACTAGCAAAACATTTTACTAAAAGAAATGATTTTGACATAAGTAAGTGTAAGCTAAAATGTGTTGATTCCTAAGCATTCCTATTACCAACTTCAAATGTTACCGGTCATTGTGGCGCATTAGTTTTGTTGTTGAAAATGCCTTTTTAGTCATATTCAACTTTTTGTGGTTGGGTTAATAATAACCATTCAACATCATAGTGTGTGATACATAGTTACATCATATAGTATAACTTTAAATAGTATGTAGTATAACTGGTTTAGTCATATTCAATTAAAATTACAAGTTTAGTTTTATTTCAAAATAAATTTGAATAAAACTAACTACACCTGTGGAATTTCACAAACCGTGCATCGCACGAGCGTTCAACGCATTTCCTCTAACGTGGGACTCTTTCAATAGTACATGTATTGTGTAGTTATGTACATTTTTAGGAAAGAAATCACCAACTGTGTGATGCACGATCAATCGATGAGATATGGATGTACTATGACTATAGATACATTTCTGCGTGCGAGGCTCCTTGGCGCATATTTGGGTTTGAAATTCAATATGAGACCCCGGCAGTTGAACATTTGAGCTTCCATTTGCCGGGAAAACAAAGTGTTGTCTTTCGTGATGATCAGTCTTTGCATTCAGTGGTTTGGGCATGTTCACTTAAGGACAATGTGTTCACAGCATGGATGGAGGCCAATAAGAAATACCCGTAATTAATGCTTTAGTATTGTGAGCACATCGATTTCAATGCATATTTACAAAGTTATGGTTTCAACGTATTTGTTGCATATTTACAAAGTTGTGCATATTTACAGAGTATCTTTTAACTAATGCTTAGTAATCTCATTTGGACTATAACATTATAAGTGTGTTTCGTTTAATGCTTTGATGTATATTAGTATTACATGAAGATAGATGATGTCATCAATTGATAGTGTGATTTGAATTATTAAGCATAAATAAATTTGAAAGAAAAATTTTCAAACCGTGCATCGCACGGGCGAGTTTACTAGTTTTTATATAATCGTATTAGATGAAGTAGAAGTTAAGGAGTTCAAAGGATAAAAAATATGGAGTAAATAACTTGATTTTCTTATGCATTAACTCAAATCCATTCACTTTATCAATGTCCTTAAACCCCACACCCCACATAGCTTGAACAAAAATATATGCAATCCATAATGTATATGGTAGTATATCATTGACCCCTTTCTTTATGAACTGCAAACAAATTATACTTCTACTTAAATCATAAAAATCAAGAAAGTAGTTCAGATTCGCAGCATAATCCAAAAGTCCATAAAGAAGATCAAAAGTTGCAGCACGCCAGAGATAGATTTGCTAACTCTTTGGGGTGTCACACAGCTCAAAATACCACGCGAAACGGGGGGGGGGGGATCTCCCAACGGCAGGGCTCCAGCTCATCGGAAACGGGGCAGTAACCGGATATTGTTACCTTTTCGGCAGAAGAGGAGACGGAACCGAACTAAAAAATAGTAACCTCCAGCAGAGATAGGCGTCTAGAAACTTCCACGGCTCCGTTCGTGTCGGGTGCCTCTTGCTTTTGGCAAGATAAGAAGAAGAAAATTGAATTCGAATCGGGGTTCGTTTTCGAGGGAGAATTCCCATGGTTGTTTCCCTCCACAGCTTGTTTACAAATTGAAAGCACCAAAGCACAAATTGAAAGCAAGCACCAAAGCCCTTTCTCTTCGTCGGCACCTAGTTGATGTTGGCGGTTGTTTCATTGGGCTTTTCTGTGGAACTTCCGGAATCCGGAAATAACAGAGGTCTGACGGAGTTTTGCGGTTAACAACATTAGATACTTTCACTTATTTATTAGGGTTTAAAATGTAAATAATAAAACTTAGTTCAGTAAAATGACAAGATGCTAACATGGCTTCCTAGTGCAACGTGATTGGTCGAAATGTAAAGGTACCGGTACATTGTTTATTTTCATAGGCACCATAAAGAACCCAATAAGTTAGGTTCATTAAATTCTTATCCTTAATCCTTGAACTGTCCAAGGCGTCGTCATCCTTGAAGTCATTGTCACCCTTAGATGCCATTTGAATGGTTCGATAGTTTACACATTAAAACTTTACATGCAAAGTGATTGCATGTAAAGTTTAAGGCGGTAAAATAATTTATATGAAAATAGAAGAGAAAAAGGTCAAATAAGGCCTTCTACTATTATGAAATAGTCACATAAGGCCATGTACTCAATAAAGTGTCATATAAGTACCTCTACTTGTAAAAAACAATCAAACGAATCCTAACGATCTATTTACAACCTCCTAATCCCGGTTTTAGCTTACATGTCGATTTTTTTTTACTTGCATTTCAACCAATTTTAGTTAAATATTCGACGTATGACGTATAATCTATTCTAAAAAGATGGTCACAAGTACGCAAAAAACGGGATTAAGAGGTGTTAATTAGGTCATTAGGACCTATTTGATTGTTTTTTACAAGTAGAGGTACCTTATATAACACTTTATTGAGTACGTGGCCTTATGTGACTATTTCATAATAGTAGAAGGCCTTATTTGACCCTTTTCTCAAAATAGAAATACATCTCATTAAAATAATCTATTTTTAAATTACTACACCTCATTCATGGTTGACCAAATTAAAGAACTTCTGGCAGAGAGTGGCCTGTAATCTAACTTTGAGAACAACTAATCCATATCACTAAAAATCTGTGTGCAGGCGGCTAGAAAGAACCATCGAACACAAGGTGTGTGCTTTAGGCAAAATAAACCTCCTGGTAGGTAGGGCTGAGCATAAACCGACCCAACCCAAATATCCGATCGGATATTTCGGATATTATCCGACCGGGTCGGGTCAACCGACCCGAAATGGAAACCCGAAAACCCGATCTGCTAAAGCCTAAACATTATTGGGCCAGGTGGGTTTTGGTTTTTGCCCAACCGACCCGTCCGAAAACCCGAATCCCCAGCCCAGTACCCAGCCCACATATATTTATATATATATATACTCCCCTAATAAACCCTAACCCATTTCTGCCTCCTTCGCTATCTCTCTACTCTGATTATCTGATTACTCTCTTCGCTGACCTTACTCGGTTACTCTCACCCTCTGTTCCAAATCTCTCTGCCTCCTTCTCCGGACTCCGGTTGAGAGATGGTGAGTGGTGACTCTATGAGGGTCTGACTGTCTGAGTGTGTTCGTCACTTACTCTCACACGCTTCTTGAGTTCTTTATTTGAAGCTGAAACCCTAAAGTCATCGGATCGGAAGTTGAACTGTGGAAGCTTGCCCGATTTGCCTCTTTTCCGGTTGGACCTTCTGGTAAACCTAAGCTCAATCTTAATCTCCCAATCTCTCATATCAGTCACACTCAAGCGTGAGGTATAACTTCTATTCTCTGCTTGATGAAGAGTGTGTAAATTGTGGTTCTGACTTACTGACTTGTGAGTTGTTGTTTATTGTGTGACTCGAGCAGCCTTGAATGTTGAAGTGTGGAAGTAAAATATGATGTTGAAACTGTATTGTTGGCATGTGTGTCCGAAACTGTAATTATGTATAAATTATTGTTATGTCTTTGCTTGAGGTTGTGTTTATGAATGTTGCCTATTACATGTTGGTTATTGTTGTTTTAGAAGTTACTAGTTCTATGGCTGCCTTGACTGAGAATGATTTGAAATGATGATTGAATGATTGATGATGAAAGAATGATTGCTTCTTTCTGAATTGTCATAGTGGAAGCTGTGTAAGGTTATGTGTATGAATGTTGCCTATTACATGTTGGTTATTGTTGTTGTAGAAGTTACCTGATTGACTCAATCACTCAAGCTGAGTAGTTAGAGTTGATTGGTTCTTCTATGTCTGTAGAGAATAGTTAAGCCTACTGCTTATACTATTCTGTAAATCACCTTGGTGATTGTTCCAGACTTGATCTGTATGGCTGCCTTGACTGAGAATGATTTGAAATGATTATAACTATGTACATAAAAGAGTGATTGTTGCCCCAAACAATAATGAATGAATGATGATGAAAGAATGATTCCTTGTTCTTTCTGAATTGTGATTGTGGAAGCTAAGCAAAAGGTCCCTAAGTTTCATGTAATGGTTTATAGATGGAATCCCAAGACCTATCTGTATCTGGTGCTCAACCTCCTCCACCCCAACAACCTGCAGTGGAAGCTGAGAATGTGGAAGCTCAAACTCAGAACACTGCTTCAACTGCTGGTGTTGGACAAAAGAGGAAACATGTTGAAACTAATAGCCCAATAGTATAGGGTCATCTTTGTAATTATTGACTCTTGCTTTATTATAAATATATCTCTAGCACACCCTATTAGGGTGAGTCATTATTCCACAATAATCATTGCATATGGTATCAGAGCCTAGGTTACCCTAGTTTTTCCGCGTTGTCTCTCTCCCTGCCATGACGATCATCGATACTCCACAAGGGTCATCTACCACCGCGTCATCCTCTACCTCTGCCGCGGCTGGACAATCAACCATGGCGCCCGTTACTACCTCGGTGCAGCCTCCTACCTTCTCCATGGCCTTCACGACGCCCTTCGCGTCTTCGGTGTCTGAAGATCCGCCAGCGACACCAGGCCTACGTCTTCGACCAGGCCTTCAAGTTCCACCGTCGTCGAATTCTTATCGTCCCTTCACTATGCCGGATCCCTTTACGTGGACTCCTACACCAGCAACTTCGACGGTCTCTGCGGCACTTCCTTCACATGCTCTGTCATCATCTATGAGCAGTTTTCTAGGTTTTGGAGCCTCGTCTTCATCACAGGCCCTTTACTCTGGCCCAATGCTTTCTGGACAGCCCGGTATTGCTCCATTCCTGCCCCAGCAGTCCTCATCATTCCCAGGTTTCTCCTCTTCCCAGTCCTTTTTGGCATCTTTAGCCTCTCATATGGCGTTCTCCACACCGAATGTATCCAATATTGTGACTACTCGTTTGAACGCTGTTGAGGATTATCTCCCATGGCGTACTCAATTCGAGTCCTTCCTAGTCTCCCATAGTCTTTTTGGGTTTCTAGATGGTTCCGTTTTGACTCCGCCTCAGGTTGTTCATGATATTGCTCGTCGGGAGGTACCAAACCCGGATTATCATTACTGGTTAAAAATTGACCAAACTATTCGGTCTTGGTTATTTGCTACCTTGTCCCGGGATATACTTATGGAAGTCCATGATTTAAAGATTTCTGCTGAAATTTGGGAATGCCTTGGGAATAGATTTACCTCTGCTTGTATGGCTCGTTCCTTGGAGCTTAAGAGGCTGCTGTCACATATTAAGAAGAAAGAACAGCAATCCATTGATGAATATTTGTTGGAGATTAAAGTTCTGGCAGATAATTTAAACATGATTAAATCTCATGTCAGTAATAAAGATTTGATTGAATATGCCATCAATGGTTTGGGTCCTGAGTTTGAATCATTGATTACGGCCGTGTCGTATTTTCCTGGCAATGCCACCCTTGCTAACTTGCGTCCTCTTCTGCTGGCTCAAGAGCAGCGCAATGCATATCACCGTGCTCAAGAACCACCGGCAGCACATCAGGCCTTTGCTGCTGCTCGCGGTGGTCCACCTGCAGACAGAGGGGGTGCTGCCCGCGGCCAGGGTGGTAGACAGCAGATGCACCGTGGCCAACGTGGAGGCCGGGGTCGCGGTCAGCGCGGACGTGGCCGAGGATATGGTGGACAGTTTCAGCCACCACAGGTTCCGCTAGCAGCACAATTTCAGCAACCTCCAGCTGGGCAGCCCTATGGCCAGCATGCACATGGTGCTCCTCGTGGATATTTTCCGCCGGGAAATTCAGGTTTTCCATCAGTGGATAACTTACCTCCACCTCCAGTTGTTTGCCAAATATGTTTCTCACCAGGTCATTCTGCGCTTACTTGTCCGCGTTTTGTCGGTACGTCTACTCCGGCACTGGCTGCTATTCCCAACGGTGAATCAAATGCTTCTGTGTGGTACCCTGACTCAGGTGCCTCTGCTCATATGACCCCTCATGAAGGTATTCTCTCTTGTAAATCTATTTACACCGGCTCTAATAATGTGCAAGTTGCTGATGGTACTAAATTACCTATATCTCATATTGGTAAAGTCACATTAAATACTCCCGGTCGCCCGCTTCATTTAAACTCCGTATATCATGTCCCACATTTAAAATATAATTTGTTATCTATTCATAAATTATGTGCGGATAATGACTGTACGGTGAATTTTAATAAAAATTCTTTTCTTATTAAGGACAATCGGACGGGGGTGCATCTACTTCAGGCTTCCAATAAAGACCATCTTTATCCGTTCCATGCTCTTCAAACAACTCTTGTTTCTGGACCTACTTGGCACAAACGTCTGGGGCACTGTGGTGATCGAGTTTTACACACACTTCGGCAAAAACATTTTATTTCTCCTTCTAGTATTTTTACTCATAATTGTGTTTCATGTAAGCTGGGTAAATCCCACCAACTCCCGTTTCAGGATGTTTTTCATTCTTGTGTTGCTCCTTTAGAACTTATACATTCAGATGTTTGGCAATCGCCTGTTTTATCTAATCTTGGTTATAAGTATTATGTTTCCTTTATTGATGATTTTTCACGCTATACTTGGATTTATCCCATGCGTCGTAAATCTGAAGTTTTTCATCACTTTTGTAATTTTCAGACTTTAGTTGAAAATCTTTTGGATAGGAAAATTAAATCTTTTCAGAGTGATGGGGGTGGTGAGTTTGACAATACTCTTTTTCAAAATCATTTTCTGAAATCGGGTATTTTATTCAGAAAATCATGTCCTGACACACCAGCTCAAAATGGGGTGGCAGAACGAAAACACCGTCATCTCCTTGAATTAACTAGGACTATGTTAATTGAATCAGCCATTCCCTCCACTTTTTGGGTTGATGCGTTGTATACTGCTACTTATATTGTCAATCGCTTACCCACACCACTTCTGCAAAATTTAACTCCTTTTGAAAAGCTTTTTAATAAACCTCCAGATTTTAATTTTCTTCGCGTTTTTGGTTGTAGTTGTTTTCCCAACTTTATTGCCAAGTCCTCAAATAAGCTCTCACCACGCTCCGCACATTGTGTCTTTTTGGGGTATGCTCCGGGTTACAAAGGTTACCGTTGTCTAGAGCCTGTTTCGGGTAGAGTATATATTAGCCGTGATGTTCAATTTCATGAAAATGATTTTCCTTATTCCCGTCTTACTTCTTCCTCAACTCCCACCGACCCATCTCCTCTCCTAGCTTCTCCGTGGGTCCCCACCTCAGTCATGCCCGGACCAGTGTCACCCAATATTCCCATACCTCAAAATACTCCCTCATCCAGTTCAAAACCAACCCCACTGAACAGTGACGTACCCAACTCCCCCACATCCTTGGCACCTTCTTTGCCTGCTGACCAACCCGGTTCTACGACCTCCTCACCCACGGCCAGCCCTTTCTCCAGCACCACTTCCAGTCCTCGGCCGTCCCCTGCACCCACTTCCAGTCTCCGACAGTCCACTGATGCCCCCACGGACAGTCCTCCCAACTCCAGTCCCATCTCCAGTCCGCCAGCCTCACGTCCCATTTCCTGCACTTTACCTGTGAATATACATCCCATGCAAACCCGGGCTAAAGATGGAATTTTTAAGCCTAAAACGATTTTTAATTTAAGTGTTGTTTCCACCCCGGACGATCCTACTTGTTTTTCACAGGCTCAAAAACATTTTATTTGGCGGGCTGCCATGGCTGATGAATTTAATGCTTTACTTGCTAATAAGACTTGGGATTTAGTACCTTATGACAGCACTAAAAAAGTGGTTGGGTGTAAGTGGGTTTACAAGACAAAATATAATTCTGATGGTTCTGTTGAGTGCCACAAAGCTCGTTTGGTTGCTCAAGGGTTTAAACAGCAGGCCGGTGTAGATTTTACTGAGACCTTTAGTCCTGTTGTCAAACCCACAACTGTACGTTTGGTTCTGTCTATTGCTGTTTCTCTTGGTTGGTGCATTCGACAATTGGATGTCAAAAATGCCTTTCTACATGGGCATCTCACTGAAGAGGTGTATATGCGTCAACCACCAGGTTTTATTCATCCCTCTTTCCCTCATCATGTGTGTCGCCTTAAAAAGGCTTTGTATGGTTTGAAACAGGCTCCAAGAGCTTGGTTTCATCGCTTCAGTGGTTTTCTTCTGACTCGTGGATTTTCCCAGAGTAAGTCTGACTCTTCTATGTTTGTCTTTCGGGACAGTTCTCATGTGGTCTATATTCTTCTCTATGTTGATGATATTTTAATCACAGGGTCATCTTTGTCTTTTGTTCACTCTGTCATTCGTTCTCTTTCCAGTCAGTTTGCCATGAAGGATTTAGGCGATATACATTTTTTCTTGGGCATCCAGGCTCGTCGTACCACTAAGGGCCTGTTTCTTTCCCAACAAAAATATATTTCTGATTTACTCCTCCGTTTTCATCTCCATACTGTCAAACCTGTTCGTACTCCTTTACCATCTCGTACTACTCTGTCTCTCACTGATGGAGAACTTCTGACTGATGCTACGGAATATCGCAGTATGGTAGGTGTTTTACAGTATTTGATCTTGACTAGACCTGATATTACTTATGCTGTGCACTTGGTTTCTCAGTTTATGCATGCTCCACGCACTACTCACCTTTTGGCTGTGAAGCGTATTTATAGATATTTGCAGGGTACAGTGGACCACGGGTTATGGCTCCGGTCTAATCCGGATATTTCCCTTATTGTTGCGTATTCTGATGCGGATTGGGCTGGTTGTCCGGACAGCAGCCGATCTACAACAGGTTATGCCATTTTTATTGGTTCGAATTTAATTTCATGGAGATCCAAGAAGCAGCCCACAGTCTCTAAATCATCCACTGAAGCTGAATACCGTGCCATAGCTTACACAGTCCAAGACACATTGTTTATTCGCTCGTTATTAGCTGATATGGGTCTGGTTATTTCTCAACCTGTTCAGCTTCATTGTGATAATGTTTCTGCTTCTTATTTGGCGGTGAATCCCATTCAACATGATCGCAGCAAGCACATCAAAATCGATTATCATTTTGTCAGAGAACGTGTTGCTCATGGAGATCTAGTTGTGAAATATGTTCCTACTCAGTTACAGTTAGCTGACATTTTTACTAAAAATTTATCTAGTCAGCGTTTTGAGTTTTTACGTTCCAATCTGCGCGTTGTTTCCCCTGCACAGATTGAGGGGGTGTAATAGCCCAATAGTATAGGGTCATCTTTGTAATTATTGACTCTTGCTTTATTATAAATATATCTCTAGCACACCCTATTAGGGTGAGTCATTATTCCACAATAATCATTGCATAGAAACTAGATCCAAGATATGGGAACACTTTCACAAAATGTATGATAGCAAGGGAGTCCTTGTGAAGGGAAGATGTATATATTGTGCTAAGGTGTACTGTTGTGAGTCTAAAAGGCATGGAACTTCTTCTCTGAGAAACCACATGCTTAGTTGCCTGAAAAATACCCACTCTAAAGAGACAAGACAAGCCCTGTTAACCTTCCAACCAGTTGTTAATACTCAAACCACCTCTCCAGAAACAATTGGGGTTATAGGGACCTAGGTCTTTGACCAAACTCTAATAAGGAGAGATCTTGCAGAAATGTTAATAACTGATGAGCTTTCTTTTAGGTTTGTTGAGAGGCAGGGGTTTAGAAAGTTTGTGTCTGTGGCATGTCCAAGATTTGTTGTCCCTTCTAGGTGGACTATTGCAAGGGACATTTACCAAATATATCTAGATGAGAAGCTGAGCCTTAAAAGGTTGTTCAAAGAGAACACCCAAAGGGCCAGTATAACAACTGACACATGGACCTCTATTCAGAGGATCAACTACATGTGTATTACTGCTCATTTCATAGATAGTCAGTGGAAGCTACAGAAAAAGGTGATTTCTTTTGTGCAAGTCACTTCCCACAAAGGGGAGTACATTGCCAAGGCCCTAGAACATTGCTTATTAGAGTGGGGATTAAAGAATATATTCTTTGTGACTGTTGATAATGCAAGCAGTAATGATACTGCAATAGGATTTTTAAAGAAAAAATTTCTGTCATGGGGTGCTTCTCCTGTTAGAGTGAAGTACCTACACATGAGATGTATTGCCCACATCTTGAATCTGGCAGTCCAAGATGGGTTGAAGGAGGCTGATAAATCTGTAGTGAGGATTAGGGAAGCAGTGAAGTATGTTAGGAACTCTCCTTCTAGACTCCAAAAATTTAAGGATATATCTGATTTGATAGGAGCAGAGTCCAAATGTGGCCTGCACCTAGATGTTCCTGTAACACCCCGGCCCCACCGGACCCGAGGTAGTTACTCCGGACCAATAGTACTGTCCCCACAAACCACCACGAGCCTTTACCGCGCACTTTGTCCTCACTCATGCGCGCCTTGAGAAACTTCCCAGGGGGTCACCCATCCCAAGACTACTCCCGTGCAAGTACACTTAACTTTGGAGTTCTTGAGTGATGAGCTCCCTTAAAAGGAGATGCACATCTGTTGGTATGAGTAGTACTATTAATCCATTTATATTAAATCTCAAGTGTTACAATCACCCCCACTTAGGATCGCAACGTCCTCGTTGCGCCCTTAAACCAATCTCAATCACACCCCAGAATCTTTTCCCCTGCTAAGTGCCCGCCCGATATCCAACGGATCAACACACTGTCGCAGGGTTGCTCTGATACCATTTGTAACACCCTGGCCCCACCGGACCCGAGGTAGTTACTCCGGACCAATAGTACTGTCCCCACAAACCACCACGAGCCTTTACCGCGCACTTTTTCCTCACTCATGCGCGCCTTGAGAAACTTCCCAGGAGGTCACCCATCCCAAGACTACTCCCGTGCAAGTACACTTAACTTTGGAGTTCTTGGGTGATGAGCTCCCTTAAAAGGAGATGCACCTCTGTTGGTATGAGTAGTACTATTAATCCATTTATATTAAATCTCAAGTGTTACAATCACCCCCACTTAGGATCGCAACGTCCTCGTTGCGCCCTTAAACCAATCTCAATCACACCCCAGAATCTTTTCCCCTGCTAAGTGCCCGCCCGATATCCAACGGATCAACACACTGTCGCAGGGTTGCTCTGATACCATTTGTAACACCCCGGCCCCACCGGACCCGAGGTAGTTACTCCGGACCAATAGTACTGTCCCCACAAACCACCACGAGCCTTTACCGCGCACTTTGTCCTCACTCATGCGCGCCTTGAGAAACTTCCCAGGGGGTCACCCATCCCAAGACTACTCCCGTGCAAGTACACTTAACTTTGGAGTTCTTGAGTGATGAGCTCCCTTAAAAGGAGATGCACCTCTGTTGGTATGAGTAGTACTATTAATCCATTTATATTAAATCTCAAGTGTTACAGTTCCTACCAGGTGGAACTCCACCGATCTGTTGTTGAAGTCAGCATTATCAAATGAAAGAGTTTTTGAAGAATCTGAGGAGAATGAGAATTGTTATGGGTCTGATTTAGGTACAGAAGTGCCTGATATTGGTGATTGGGTGAATTGTGAATCCTTAGTATCAGTTCTTGAAAGTTTTTATGAAATGACCCTAAGGATTTCTGGATCTTTGTATGTTACTTCCAATACTTTCTTCTCTGAAATTTCTGATTTGTTTTTGGTGCTTCAAGACATGATGAAGTCTCCCAAGGCTTCCACAAGTAAAATGGGCTCTACAATGAAATCCAAACTGGATAAATATTGGGGAGACCCAGAGAAAATGAACTTTCTGATCTTTTTTGCAAATGTTCTTGACCCAAGGGACAAGTTTGAATACATGCCTTTTCAACTGAATGCCCTTTATACTGAAGCAAAGGGTGTGAAGTTCTTTGAAAGTATCAAGCTTGCTTTGCATGAGTTATTTAATGATTATGTGTCCAACTACTCTAATTCTGGTACTGGAAGTAATATTTCAAGCTCAACTCCCTCTCAAAAACAATTAGAGACTGTGTCTGCAAGACCTGTCTCCAAATTGAAAGCCCAGCTTAAAAAACAGAAGTTTGAGAATGGGCAGTTGGGTTTGAAACAAAGTGAGCTGGAACTGTACTTGAGTGAGGCCATAATTGAAGAGGATACAGATTTTGACATTTTAAGGTGGTGGAAGTTAAACAGTGAGAGGTTTCCCGTCCTCTCAAAAATGGCTAGAGATATTCTTGTTGTTCCAACCTCTACTGTTGCATCTGAGTCCACTTTCAGTACTAGTGGCAGAGTGTTAGACCTTTTCAGAAGTTCATTAATCCCAAAAATTGTGGAAGCTTTAATCTGTACTCAAGATTGGCTAAGAAATCATAACCACCCTATCTCAGTTGAAGAAAATATAGATGAAGTTCAAAGGCTAGAAACAGGTGCATTTAAAGTTTTTTTTCTTTTACATATAATATACTTCATATGTTTTATTGTACACTAAACAGGCTGAGTTTTTTTTTTTTGCAGAATTACTTGATGGTAATGTCACTGCTGATCCTGATGGCCATGTTGGTGGATCTTCTCCGGATCCTATTGCAGTAAAAACTGCTTTCATGCCTTTTATTACTTATTTATTGTTGACAGTGTGAATGACTAATTTGTTTAGCAATTTGATTAGATGATGGAAGCAATAAATCTAGTAATGAATCGTAACACAAGCTTATTGCCCATTTTCCCTTTGTGATTTCTGAACTTAGAATGAATGGTAACACGAGCTTATTCTCCTTTAATCATTTCAATCATCTATTGGGTAATAGGCTTATGGCTTTGGCTATGATGAAGCTTCCACAATCAACTGATTTTTACTTACTTCAGAGATACAGGCTGACCGTCTGGAAGGGAAGAGATCGCCTTGGAATATCGGCGTCTCGCTCCCTCAGCTCACACCACCTCTAACCCTAGATCTGGAAAACATTCCCTCTGTTTGGATTATTGAGCTTCAACGTCAGACATTCCCACTCCTTGGACGCACTCTAAACCACTTCATCATGGGCCAGGCTTTAGGCCCACTGCCGCCCGTTCAATCAGTTACTCCCTACAAATGTTCTAGTTTTCTTTTGCTTTCTTTATTTCTTTAATATTCTGTAACCGCCTTTATTTCATTAATAAAACATGGAAAAAAAAAGTGCTGGCTTGGTAACTTTAGATCTATAGTTGCCGCCAGTTACTTCAAATGTTTATGCCCCCATACAAAATTTGAATTGGAAAATAAGCTATCTGAGCCTATGTCACTTGTTAACCGTTTAATGGTAATACAAACTTGTTCTCCCTTTATCATTTGGGAAAATGGAAACTAATAATCCAACCTTTTAGCGGTCTTCTTTTAATAGTCCCACCTTTTCGTTATTCATGAATAATCCAACCTTTGCACCTCATCTTCATTCACTGGTCCCTGACCGGTTGATGACCTGCTATTCCAAGTTATTTTTTATCTTTGCAAAATATTATCTTTGTGAAAGGTGGAATTTATGGTATAATAGTTTGCAAAGATAAGAAAACAACTCGGAATAGCAGGTCATCAACCGGTCGAGGACCAATGAATGAAGATGAGGTGCAAAGGTTGGATTATTCATGAATAACGCAAAGATCGGATTATTAAAACAATACCGCTAAAAGGTTGGATTATTAGTTTCCATTTTCCTTTATCATTTCAAACATTTACTCAATTACTTGGCTATGATGAAGCTTCCACAACAAACTTATTTGTCATGGGTTGGTGTTTTGTTAAGTTATGGCTAGGTAATTATAATTATCGTCATTTACTTGATATAATATGTTAGTTTTTTTTTTCCTTAAAGTTACGGAAGTTTTAATTAATATTTAATATTAATTATTCAGAAAATAAAGTACATTTATTTAAAGGGAAAAACTAATCTGAAGTGGTCCATTTATTAGATAAAGATTACCCATTATTTCCCCAACTTATTAGAGCATCTTCATTCATGATTTCTAATAATCATTTTTTTCTATAATTCTTACCTTTTAAATATTGTTATATAATTAATTTTTAAATAATCTCAATATTCGTTTATGTCTTCCAACCATCATCTTCAAATAATCCGATTTTTTCGGTCCTGCATTAACTTCTATTACATATACTTTTTAAATAATCTTAAAATAATCCGGATTCATATTTTGATCCCAGATTATTGTAGAAAATAATCTCATTAAATAATTTAAGCCACTCAATGATGCTTCTATAAAAAATCTGCCATGTCATTTATTTAATCTCCTAATAATCCTACCAATGGGGATGCCCTTAGCGAGAGAAGGTCAGTAACTTCCCCACTTCTTTTGCCGCACGATTGGGAGTTTTTGATGGGAAGAACTCGATAAATAGCAGTGGTACCCATCGGCTCTTGTTTGCACCCTGAGTCTGCTCCTCACCATTAGTATACACATACCATCCAAGTGAAGGTGAAGAGAAGGGCTTGGAAGAGCAAAACATCTAGGGCAGTTCACTGTGCTATCCAAGGAGATGGCTGGAGGTATGTGATTCCATATTTTGCTTCCGCTAAACATTATCTTGATCTGAATGTGTTGTGTGAGTTTTTGACATGTTTAGATCAGCCTAATTTTTCATTTGGTATCAGAGCTACGGGAATTATCTCTGCCTTTCCTTCTGTAATTTATGTTTGAGCATGGGTGATTCGTATATAATTGATTAATTGGAGAATCATGAATTTACTTTCATTCATGCTTGATACTCTGTTTGCGTTTGGAGAGCACTGAGCATACATCTGTTTATATAATTCATTAATCATACGCACATCCGATTATGAGTATAAAGAATGTATGTTCAATACTCATTCCTAGATTTTAATACCCTGTTTAATCAATCAAATATTTATTCGTAGCATATATATATGAATTAATGTATCATGGAATGAGTGCTAATCATTGGGTTACCATCAGAATTTTGCATTGTGAGTCATCATTAATTTACAATCATATTCTTGTGTCCTGATATTTTGTTAAAGATAAATTTTAGACCTGCTCTTCTATGCCCATAAAGTATTTGTCATAATGCTTTAATTGACTTGAGTATGGTATAATCTGTAAAGTGCATTACCGCACTCAAACTTTATTCACTTGTGATGTGAATTGTAATTTGTATTCTTGTGTGGAAGTTAAGTTTTGATTCTGGGGAGATGTCCCAGATTATTCATGAGTATTTTAAGCTAGTTTCGAGACATGTGTTTCAGTTTATTACTTATGAATAGTGTACTGCTTTGTGTGAGTAAGCTGCATATATTCTGTTTAGAAATCATTCGAACCAGAATGTTGGTGCTAATTCACTTTAAGTTCAATAAAACTGGCTGAGTATACCTGTTTGTTCACTTTATTTATTACGTGTGTGGTATACTCCATTGCTTAATTAAATAGCTGCAGTTTTATTTTTTAATAACTATAAAACCAGAATGCTATATGTGATTTGTAATACTCCAGAATGTTGCCAATGTATTTTAGTTCAGTTAAACTTGGCTGGAAATCAGGAATTAAGATATAGTTTAATTGATTAAAGAATAGCCACAGCATCTTTGATTAATTAAATTGTATATTAAGTTTCTGAATCACATTAAGGCATCACTTGTGATTAATTATACGAATATATTGAAATCTGCCCACAGGAATTTCATTGTATTAGTATAATTAATTAGGATAAAATATTAGATTATTTTTCTCAAACTACCCACAGGAATTGAGAATGGAAATATAATCTGATAGTTTTATCAAATTATTTGCTTTATGTGTCTAATTGAGTAAAATTTTAGCCCACAGGTAAGTTTTATGTCACTAGACCTATAGCTAATCATGTTTTGCATTGGTAGAACATGAACTTCATTTTACCTCAAATATTAATAATGAGCATGTATATATTATATTTTACAGTTGTTCGACCTGCGAATGTTTCTGATATGAAATGTGACATTCCCGAATTAAGGGGCGATAACTATAAGGTTTGGAAGGAGCATGTTCTCCTTCATTTAGGCTGGATGGACATTGACTATGCTATAAGGAAAGACGAACCACCGGCTATAACGGCAACCAGCACTCTGGATGCAGTTCATCTTTATGAAAAGTGGGAGAGATCTAACCGTCTCTCCGTAATGTTCATAAAGACCAAAATAACTGCTGTTATCCGTGGTTCTGTCGATCAGCATACTAAAGTCAAGGACCTTTTGAAGGCTATTGATGAGCAATTTGGTACATCTGATAAGGCCCTTGCCAGCACCTTAATCATGCAGTTCGCAACCATGAAGCTCACTGGGGTAAGAGGCGTGCGTGAACACATCATGCGCATGAGGGACATAACGGCTCAGCTGAAAGCATTGGAGGTAACCATGTCGGATGCTTTTCTGGTTCACTACATCCTTTACACTCTTCCACACCAATATGTTCCTTTTAAGATCTCCTACAACACACATAAGGAAAAATGGTCAATTAATGAGCTACTGACCATGTGTGTTCAGGAGGAGGAGAGGTTGATGATGGAAGAGGGTGAACGGGTGAACTTGACTGTTCATGAAAAGAAAAGGAAGGATCATGCCAAAGGTAAAGGCAGCATCCCTCCACAGGCAGTCATTAAGAAAGAGTCAAAGTGTTTCTTTTGCAAGAAAAAGGGACACATGAAGAAAGAATGCTCTAAATTCAAGAGCTGGCTCGAAAAGAAAGGTACTCCATTAGCTTTTGTGTGTTATGAATCTAATATGGTTAATATTAATCACAACACATGGTGGATTGATTCGGGTTCTACAATCCATGTTTCTAATACCTTGCAGGGTATGGAAAACCTAAGGAAACCAGTGGCAAGTGAACAATGCATCTATTCAGGAGGAAGAATAAGTTCACATGTTGAAGCCATTGGGACATGCAATTTAGTTTTAAGCAGCGGTTTTATTTTACAATTGGAAAAGACCTTTTATGTTCCTAGTTTTTCGAAGAATTTAATTTCTGTTTCGAGACTAGCTCCTTTAGGATTTTGTTTCAATTTTTCAAGTACTGGTTTTACTTTAATAAATAAATCAAAAACCATTGGTTTTGGTTCTTTAGTTGATGGTCTTTATTCAATTGATGTGAAAATGATGTTGCTTATGATTCAATGCATGTAACAACGGGTTCCAAACGATGTGTTGTGAATGAGAAGTCCTTTATGTTGTGGCATCGGAGACTAGGGCATATCTCCATTAAGAGAATTAAGCGTTTGGTGGATGAAGGAGTACTTAGTACTCTAGACTTTGCTGATTTTGATACTTGTGTGGGTTATATTAAGGGTAAACAAACCAACAAGTACAAGAAAGATGCCAAGAGGAGTTCTAACCTTTTAGAAATCATACATACAAATATTTGTTGTCCAGATATGGATGCAAATAGTCCGAGATACTTTATCACCTTCATAGACGACTATTCACGATACATGTATCTCTACTTACTTCGTTCTAAAGATGAGGCATTAGATGCCTTTAAAGTTTTTAAGGCTGAAGTAGAGAAGCAATGTAATAAACAAATTAAGATCGTGAGGTCGGATAGGGGTGGAGAGTACTATGGTAGATATACAGAGAATGGACAAGCACCTGGTCCATTTGCGAAGTTTCTTCAAGAAAATGGGATTGTTGCCCAATACACTATGCCTGGTTCTCCGGACCAGAATGGTGTAGCTGAAAGAAGGAACCGAACTTTAATGGACATGGTGAGAAGCATGAGGAGTAGTATAAAACTTCCACAATTTTTTGGGGTTGAAGCACTAAAAACAGCCGCGTATATATTAAACCGAGTTCCATCTAAGGCTGTCTCAAAGACTCCTTTTCAGTTATTTAAAGGATGGAAACCGAGTTTGAATCATATACGCGTTTGGGGCTGCCCATGTGAAGTAAGAATCTATAACCCTCAAGAAAAGAAGCTAGACCCTAGAACTCTTAGTGGTTATTTCGTTGGATATGCAGAAAAATCCAAGGGGTATAGATTTTATTGTCCATCACATAGCACTAGAATTGTGGAGTCAAGAAACGCCAAGTTTCTTGAGAATGACTTAGTTAGTGGGAGTGAAGAATTTCGGAATATTTTTTCTGAAAGGGATCACATTGAGAATCAACCACGCGAACTAAGTAACACATTGATTGTTGTACACGCTCCTCCAGAACAGATGCGTGCTACACAACCAATAAATGAGAATCCACATGAAGCTGGAAATGACCTAATAGATCATACCATTGTTGAAGGTCAACAAAACAATGGTGAACAATCTGGTGAACAACTGGTTGAACAGCCCGTTGTTGAACCAGATGATGAAGCCACATTAAGGAGATCTAATAGAGTCAAAAGACCAGCAATTGCTAGTGATTATGTAGTGTATCTACAAGAATCTGACTGTGAAATAGGAGCTGAAAATGATCCCGAAACGTTTTCACAAGCCATGAGTTCTAAGGAATCAAACTTATGGATTGATGCTATGAAAGATGAGATGAATTCTATGGCATTTAATAAAGTCTGGGATCTCGTTGAGTTGCCAAGTGGTGTAAAAGCCATCGGGTGTAAGTGGGTGTTTAAAACCAAGAGAGACTCACAAGGCAACATTGAGAGATATAAAGCAAGACTTGTAGCCAAAGGGTTCACTCAAAGAGAGGGAATTGATTATAAGGAAACCTTTTCTCCAGTATCTAAAAAGGATTCTCTTAGGATCATCATGGCATTAGTGGCTCATTTTGACCTTGAGCTACATAAAATGGATGTGAAAACGGCTTTCCTCAATGGTGGTCTAGAGGAAGAGGTTTATATGAAACAATCAGAAGGATTTTCCTCTAGTGAAGGTGAGCACTTAGTTTGCAAGCTAAATAAATCCATATACGGTTTGAAATAGGCCTCCCGCCAGTGGTATTTTAAGTTTAATGAGGTTATTACTTCATTTGGTTTTAAGGAAAATATCATGGATCAATGTATATACCTCAAGGCTAGTGGGAGCAAAATCTGTTTTCTTGTGTTATACGTGGATGATATTTTGCTTGCAACTAATGATGTTGGTATGATGCGTGAGGTGAAAAGTTTTCTCTCGAAGAACTTTGATATGAAGGATATGGGAGAGGCATCTTTTGTCATTGGCATAAAGATCCATAGAGAAAGATCTAGAGGCATTTTAGGCCTGTCTCAAGAGTCCTATATCATACACAAAGTTTTAGAGAGATTTAACATGAAACAATGTTCACCTAGTGTGGCTCCCATTGTAAAGGGAGATAAGCTAGATTTAAGTCAATGCTCCAATAATGATTTTGAGCGGGAACAAATGAAAAATGACCCATATGCTTCAGCCGTTGGAAGCCTTATGTATGCTCAAATCTGCACTAGACCCGACATTGCATATGCTGTTGGGGTTTTGGAAAGATATCAGATTAATCCAGGGGTTGAGCATTGGAGAGCTGCAAAGAAAGTGATGAGATATCTCCAAGGAACAAAGGATTTCATGCTCATGTACAAACAAAGTGACAAGCTGGAAGTAGTGGGCTACTCCGATTCAGACTACGCTGGCTGCATTGATACCCGAAAATCAACTTCTGGTTATATCTTTTTGCTAGCTGGTGGAGCTGTTTCTTGGAGAAGTGCAAAGCAAACTTCAATAGCTACTTCTACTATGGAAGCTGAGTTTGTTTCTTGTTTTGAGGCTACCTCGCATGGTGTGTGGTTGAAGAGTTTCATATCTGGGCTTAGAGTTATGGACTCTATTTCTAGGCCATTAAAGATATATTGTGATAACTCAGCTGCTGTTTTCATGGCTAAACACAATAAGAGTGGAAGTCGAAGCAAGCACATCGATACTAAATATTTATCCATAAGGGAACGTGTCAAAGACCGGAAGGTGGTCATTGAACACATTAGCACTGAGTTAATGATAGCTGATCCTTTAACTAAAGGCATGCCACCAAAGAAATTTCAGGATCATGTAGTTCTCATGGGACTTGGTACCATGATTTAATTTTCATAAATTTATTTATTATGGAACTCTTATTCAGTTTGGTGTATTCTCAAACTTATTGTGCACATTAATTAATGTTTGAGAAATACTACTTTATTTGGGCTTGTAATAAACATACGGTTTATTCATTAAGTCAAGAGCATACGTTTAGGAGATTTAATATATTGTAATACATGGATGATAATACTTTATAGCAAAGGACTTGTCTCCATGATTCATATGTTTTATCTCTTATAAGGTTTGATAATGGGTTAAATGGACCAAGTGGGAGAATGTTAGTTTTTTTCCCCCCTTAAAGTTACGGAAGTTTTAATTAATATTTAATATTAATTATTCATAAAATAAAGTACATTTATTTAAAGGGAAAAACTAATCTGAAGTGGTCCATTTATTAGATAAAGATTACCCATTATTTCCCCAACTTATTAGCGAGAGAAGGTCAGTAACTTCCCCACTTCTTTTGCCGCACGATTGGGAGTTTTTGATGGGAAGAACTCGATAAATAGTAGTGGTACATCGGCTCTTGTTTGCACCCTGAGTCTGCTCCTCACCATTAGTATACACATACCATCCAAGTGAAGGTGAAGAGAAGGACTTGGAAGAGCAAAACATCTAGGGCAGTTCACTGTGCTATCCAAGGAGATGGCTGGAGGTATGTGATTCCATATTTTGCTTCCGCTAAACATTGTATTGATCTGAATGTGTTCTGTGAGTTTTTGACATGTTTAGATCAGCCTAATTTTTCATAATATGCCCCCATACAAAATATGATCTGAAAATTAGCTATCTGAGCCAATATTTACCTTAGACAATGTGATGGTTACAGATTTACAGGTTTTTAACAATATAATTTGTTTAGAGGCTTGATATGTACTTTAGTCCCTAATGACATTATTGTATTTTTTATAGGTTCAAGTTTGAGAAGGCAGTAGTATAAACAGTTGAATGGGCGCTTACAGATTATTTTTGTCAATTTATGTTATGATTATTTTGTTATGTGTTAAACACTAATAAACATTATTTGGTTAGTCAGTTTATGAACTAGTAGTAAGTTCATTAACTGTCTTTCTTTATGAACTGGGGTATGCCCCTTTTATTGTGTAATTTTTGTCACTTTTGTTAAACACTTAACACTCAAACTCCTACTTTGTCAATTGGGGTATATCTATATCATATATGCCCCTTATGGCCATATGTAGTTATGTAAGTTGTATATTGTGTTATTTTTCTTGATTGTGTTATGCATTTTCAACTGGTTTTGTTAAAAGAACTAAATTGTTGGGAAATTAGTTCAAAATTTTGGATATCCGAAATACCCGAAACCCGACCCATACCCGAGGGAATCCGAAACTTAAAATATCCGATTTTTTTTACCATTTTCTTTAAGGGTTGGGTTAAAGAATATTACCCCGATACCCGAACGGGTTTACCATTTCGCAACCCGACCCGCCCGAACCCGACCCGTGCTCTCCCCTAGTGGTAGGTGCTACTATGCTAGGCAGACGAACGTAGATGGACAAGAAATTTTATGATGATTGCCGATTAGGAGAGAAAAATTACTAGGCCTGGGACCGGTTCGGTTCCTAGACAAAATATGTGGAACCGTTTGAAAATATGAAATTTTACTAACGGTTCGGTTCTTATAAATTATTTTATAGAACCGATAAGGAACCGAACCGTTCTTAACGGTTCGGTTCTTGTCATTTAACGGTTCCTAGTCTTTGAAAAAAATCTTACAAATCACGACTAAATTTTTGTCAAAAAGACATTCAACGTTTGAAATTACAAAACAAATATGTTGAACCAGTTAAAGAGAATAATAGTTTTAAATAGTTTGGACCTTCCGAGTTCCGACCCGCTCGAGTTTGGACCTAATGAGAGGCCTAAGAAGCCTAAGAGAACCGGTTGAAGTGAATAATAGTTTTAAATAGTTGAATAACTAAACTAAAATAATGAATGGAATATAAAAATAAATAAGTAAATATACATAAAATATATATACTCGTAAGAAATATATATAATTTTAATTATTATATATAACGGTTCCTTAACGGTTCCTAGTACATATTTTTTTCAGGAACCGAGAACCGAACCGTTAATAAAAAATAGGAACCGAACCGTTAACAAATAACTAATAAATGTTGGAACCGAACCGAACCGGGTCATAACGGTTCGGTCCGGTTCGGTTCTCCGGTTCTTGGTTCCAAAGTCCCAGCCCTAAAAATTACAGAGTAGCTTTTGCCTCTAAGGATTTATCAGGGTCGTCTTTTAGGAGGTGCAATAGGTGTTTGGCACCTGGGTCTATTCTTGTAGAGGGCCTCCAAAAATTTAGAATGTAGTACTAAGTATTAATTGTAGGTTGATATTTTTAGATTTTGTATATTATTAAGGATTCCAAAAGGTATATAACTTTTAGATTTTCTAATTTGTAGACTTTAAACATCATTAAACTTATATTTCGTTGAATTGTCTAGTCCATTTGTCTTTAATTGTTAAAATTTGTACTTTTTCTTGTCTTATGGGGCCTCAATTTGCTATTTCGAACCCGGGCCTCTAAATTCATTAGATGACCCTGCATTTATCTTTGCTGCCCACCTTCAATCTTCAAAGCATACAAAGGTTTAAGTAGTAAATCAATACTACGTAGAATAGTGTTTTAAACTCAAGTAACGGGTGTAAAATAGTTTACTTGGGGGAGGGTAGCAAACTATTTTACACGGTACGGTGTAAAATACTAAAATGTTTTAAAAAGTGTCCGACAGTTTATATTAAAAAATTAAAACAAACGGTGTGAAATGTTCACTTCCCTATATTTTACACGCAAAGTGTTTATTTTACATCATACCAAACGGGCCCTTAATGTATACCGTATCATTAACGAACATGGAATGTTTATCATAATTAGTTTTATGCGGCACAGAGTAAGGAAGTGTATACAAATTTTAGCTACAAAATTCACACAAGATTGATATAAGCTACAAAGTAAATGGTTAACTTTTATTTACTTTTTTCTTATTCATACATTTACACTTTATACTCATTTAATTCTACCCATTTAATTTATTTATTTAATTCTATTTTAGTTAGGAAAAATTGATAGTAATAATCTCAACTATTGGTGGTCCGCCAATAATAATCCCAACTATCGATTATTACAGAATAATCCCAACTTTAGGGACCTTCCGCCAATAATGGTCCCTATAAATAAATTCTTAGCTTGTAGTTTCTAAAGTGGATAAAAAGAGATATAGCAAATAATCCCCATAAATAATCTCAACTTTTAATTTTTACGCTTAATTTCTATTTAAAAATCACTTTTTGTAGGAGGTAATATCTGGTCATGGACCATTATTGGCGGGCGATCCATATAGTTGAGATTATACAAAAATAATCAATAGTTGGGATTATTATCAGCGGACCGGTAATAGTTGGGATTATTATTTTCAATTTTTCCTTTTAATTATCCTTATTCTATTTTTTTTATCAAAGGGGCCGGAGCTTACATCAATAAAATAACAATCAGAAAGGGGTTGAAATAACAATAGGACCATATGTAACCATCCGCTCTTGAATTAGACTCGGAGTTAATCTTTTTTTTCCCGAAAGACACCTTTTTGGTGTGGCAAACGTCGGGGAACATTTGCCAATTTATTAAAAATGTATCTACAAAAAAGAAAAATTGAGTCAAAAACGCAAACAATTGAGGCCAACCCAAAGGATAATCACCGACAAAGTAATATAACTCATTGATCATAACTTGGGCATAATCAAACCAACGGCGATTACCATAGGTCTCTCATCCCCCAAACCAGTGTAAAAGTCTTACAGCATAAAATAAAATAACAACAAAACACAAATGTCTTAACTTGCAAATTAAAATGCAGAAAAGATAAATAAGCAAACTCCAAAACGCGTCGATCAACTCTTGGCGGTGGTTCTTGAGGAGGCCAGACCCTCGCAACGATTGTTGTTGCACCAAAACGGTTTTCCTCCGACTCGATCGCCTCTTCTTCATCATCATCAATCGCCAATTCGTTCTTGTCCTTTTGTTCACCGCTGATCTGCTCTTGAAATTTGCCAGTCGTCATAGCCTCACTTCACCGAAAAAGGGGATACGGAAAAGCTCTAAACACTAACAAGGAGAGACCGATCAGTTTCTCGACGTTGTCTGTAGTTTGTACCCTGCACTGCTCGGCTCTCCTCATCTGCGTCAAATTGATTGCCAATCCCCTGCTTACCGACGCCAACCATCTCCATCTGCAAACGTCCTCCTTCGATCTCGATGCCCAAGCCCTACGGAGAGGGAGAACCCGCTTGCGGACGGCGGGATAAACCAAACCCTACGGAGAGGGAGACATCCACGTTTTAAAATAATTATCCTTATTCTATTAAATGCAGATTTTCTCGTGTGACGTATGGATTTACTCCCTCCGTCCCGTTATGATTGTCTCATTTTACCATTTCGGTCCGTGCCACTAAGATTGTCTCGTACCTTATTTGGTAAAGTTTGTGTGGTTCTATATCATTTTTACTTTATTCTTACTTTATAAATTTAATATCAACCACATAAACCCACTTTTATTAATAACCGTGTCATCTTCTCTTGTCCCAAACTTAGGGGGAGCGGAGGTAGTATTATCTAATTATAAATTCGTAAGAGCTACTCGTACTTGGTAATATATTGAGGAAAAACGACGCAAGGTAAAAAAAAAAGACAATAAAATGGAAAAGGACAAAAATGACGGAAAGAAAAGAAAATGCAATGAAAAAAGTGAAATTCAAATAATTCGTTAGACTCTTTAAATAATTCGTTAGACTTATATCCTTTCTTTTTGAATTTTCCTATGTTAGAAACTTTTGAAAATGTCGAATTTCGAAATATTTAAATCTCAAGAAAAATTGGGATAGCACATTAGCACATAAGCCCCATTTGAAAAGAAAAGAGGTGAGAAGGAAAAAACTCAAAAAGCATAGATACGCAAAGAGGAAAAACTAGGTAGATAATAGTAGGGGTGGGCATAAAACCCGAACCAAACCGGTACCGAGCCGGCCTGTAATGGTACCGAACCGAATATCGGGTATTTAAACGGTTCTATAGATTTTTATCCCGAACCGAAACCGTACCGTTTGAAACGGGTACGGGACCGGTCCTAGATTTTGAGAACCGAAATATACCGGACCGGACCGTTCAAAAATAACACATTTGAATTTTTATAGTTTTTTGACACCAATAAATCTATTCTATAGGCCAACAATTTTATACCCAAGTATGTATTCATGTGTCCCTAAAATAGCTAAATGAGTGTGTTTATATGTATATTGTTATTTTTTCTTTTTAGATAATTTGTGTTATATTTTGGTATATATTGAAAAAAAGTTAAAGTTTTAATAATTATTAATGACTATTCATTTCTAGTAATTAAGTGTATATGACGACGATAAATTAATATGACTTATTGTTGTATATGACTTAAATTAAGTGTATATGACTTATTGTTGTATCATGTTTGCGCAATTACAACTTAATTAATATGGTTTAAATCTTATCTCTCACGTCCAACTATAAATTGTATTAGAACTAATATTTAATCAAGAACAAAAAAGAAGAACGATGATTTTTTCTATTACATTCAACAACTTGATGATATTCTTTCTATATTTTCACATGAACTTAGTAATTTTAAGATGGTGTTTATCTGATGTATCATTGTATCATCATGTTGCTATACTTTTTCTTAGTTATGTTGCACTATTGGTGTGTTTGTGAATTTTAATACTACGCATGCAATTTCTTGTATTTATATCGAAATTTCATGTGAGTTAGTTGGTATTATGATATCTACTAATTGCATGATTTGTCCAATTTTTTTAGCATGTGTTTGGCATTGTACCGTACCGTTTTGTACCGTTCCGAAACGACACGGTACCGAATGGTTCCATCTTTAGAACTGGACCGTATCGGACTGTTAGAAATCTCACGGATACATTACGGATTTTACTAATTTCCCGGACCGTTCCGGACCGCGCCCACCCCTAGATAATAGATCAGCATCAAGTATGTTTTCTAGGCTTATAGCTTTCAATTTGAAGCACGAGAAAATAGATCAAATTCTAATTGAAACTTTTGAATTGACCGAACCTGCTAAAGTATGAGAAAATTATATTGAAAATTTACTACAATGACCCTCAACAACAATTTCATCCACTCTCTAACATTTTTTATTTTAATTATTATACAAACTATTGCGAAAAATAAAAAATTGCATGTTTAATAAAAAAAGTTGGCTGATAAATTGAGGTATGGTTAATTGGTTTCCAAAAGAGATAACTGTTTTCTATACTTTAAAGAATCTTTGAAAAACTAAAAGATATGTACCATTTTTCAAAGCAGAAAAAATAAGCCTAGTTATCTAGTTTTCATTTATTGACAAAAATGAAAAGAGTAGGAACTAAAAGATATTGTCCGGCTCATGAGAAATATTGCACCAGGGGCGAATAGTCAACAAAAATGTTGTTGGTGTTGTGGAATGAAGAAGATGAAGAACAACTTAAAAGATAGATATATTATAAATAAGCTCTAAATAACTTCTTCTTAATATCTGAAATTTCTGAGTAATTTACAAGGCTTCACTAAGCTCCTATTTATAGTGGTTGAGCTTGATGATTAGTCATCTAAAGGATGACTCTACAGATTTGGTGGCAATAACAAATTGAGCCATCTGTTCTAAGTTGGTTACAAGGATTGATGCTAGATTAGTGTCCTGATTACAAGGATGAATAATTCACACCTGTAATTCCCATGATTTTACAACACTCCCCCTTGAATGTTCATCCTTGAATAGTTATTTTGTTATTATGAAAAATTAGTGTGAAAGTTATGGGGTAAAGATTACGACATATAATGTCGTTGTATTTGGATGTACTGTCTCGTTAAAAACCTTATCAGGAAAAACCCAGTGGGATAAAAACCTGATGAAGGGAAAAAGAGTGCAGTGCATTCAAATACTCCCCCTGAAATTAACATAAATTTTGAAGGCGGTGCATGCCGATTTTCTGTACAAGTTCTGTGAACTTCTTCGGGGGTAAAGATTTGGTGAAGAGATCGGCTGGATTTTCACTTGATCTGATTTGTTGAATGTTGATCGTCCCATCTTTCTCCAGATCATGAGTAGAGAAGAATTTTGGTGATATGTGTTTTGTTCTGTCTCCTTTGATATAGCCCTCTTTAATTTGAGCTATGCATGCGGTGTTGTCTTCATATATCACAGTCGGGTGACAAGTAATAGGCTTTATACTGCATTCATTTTGGATGTGTTGAATCATAGATCGCAGCCACACGCATTCCCTCCCGGTTTCATAAAGTGCAATTAACTCCGAGTGATTTGATGATGTAGCTGTCAACGTCTGTTTCATAGATCTCCACGAGATTGCGGTATTACCATAAGTAAATACATACCCGGTTTGTGATTTTGCCTTTTGAGGATCTGATAAGTATCCAGCGTCTGCATATCCGACTAAAGAAGCCTTTGCATCTTTGTGGTAGAACAGGCCGAGATCAACTGTACCACGGAGATAACGGAATATGTGTTTGATCCCGTTCCAATGACGTCTTGTTGGACATGAGCTGTACCTAGCTAATAAATTTACAGAAAATACAATATCTGGTCTAGTATTATTAGCTAAATACATCAAAGCTCCGATAGCACTCAGATATGGTACTTCGGGACCGAGTATATCTTCATCATCTTCTCGTGGACGGAATGGATCATCGTGTATGTTGAGAGATCGACCGACCATTGGTGAGGTCAACGGATGAGCTTTGTCCATATAGAATCTCTTCAACACTTTCTCGGTGTAATTGGATTGGTGGATGAAAATTCCATTCTTCAAATGCTCAATTTGAAGTCCGAGACAAAATTTGGTTCTCCCGAGATCTTTCATTTCAAATTCTTTCATAAGATATTTTGCAGTATTTTCAATTTCATCGGGAGTTCCAATAATGTTTAAGTCATCAACATATACTGCAATTATGGCGAATCCCGAATTTGATCGCCGAATGAAAACACATGGACTAATTGGATCATTCTTATATCCTTCTTTGAGAAGGTATTCACTGAGACGATTATACCACATTCGTCCAGATTGTTTTAGTCCATACAATGACTTTTGTAATTTAATGGAAAACATGTCTCGAGGTTTCGAGCTATAAGCTTCAGGCATTTTAAATCCACCGGGAACTTTCATGTAAATGTCTGTATCAAGTGAACCATATAGATAGGCGGTCACTACATCCATTAGGCGCATTTGCAGCCTTTCAAAAATAGACATGCCAATGAGAAACCTTAATGTAGTTGCATCAACTACTGGAGAATAGGTTTCTTCATAATCGATTCCCGGCATTTGAGAAAAACCTTGGGCAACAAGTCGGGCTTTATATCTAACAATTTCATTTTTCTCATTGCGCTTACGCACAAATACCCATTTAAAACCCACAGGTTTTACGCCTTTGGGCGTAGGGACTATCGGTCCAAAAACATCACGTTTTTCAAGTGATTTTAATTCAGCCTGAATAGCTTCATTCCATTTCGGCCAATCTTGTCGTTTCCGACATTCTTCAATTGATGTTGGCTCATTGTCATTGTTTTCATTCATAACATTTGTGGCAACGGCATAGATAAATATCTCATTAATACCAAAATCTTTTCGATTCCATTGCATTCCAGTAGAAACATAATTTATTGAAATTTCATAATTATCAACGTTTCTATCAGTATCTGGAATATCTTCCTCATTTAAGGAAGTTGGATCATTATTTGAGATGTTTGTTTTGTCAATATCATTTTCTATGCCAGTATTTTCAAATTGTTCATTTTCTTGTTCAGAAGGATGAACATCTTTGGCATCACAGATCAATTCCTGCCTTTTAGTCTTTCTTGGTTTTATGTCTTTTGATCCAAGTGGCCTACCACGCTTTTTGCGTATAGAAGAATCATTTGCAAGAGATTTTTCAGAATTCTCTGCTGGAATTTCAATTCTGGCAGGGGCATTCATAGCAGGAATATGTGACCTTGTCACTTTCTTTGTGTCTGTGAATGCATCAGGCAACTGATTTGCAACATTTTGTAAATGGATTATCTTTTGCACCTCTTGCTCACATATATTTGATCTAGAATCAAGGTGTGATAATCCTGTTGCATTCCATGTTATTTCTTTCGTACTTGGGTCCGATTTATTAGTTTCTCCCCCTAAGGTTGGGAATACTGTCTCATTGAAATGACAGTCAGCGAGCCGTGCGGTGAATAAGTCACCAGTCATCGGTTCAAGATATTTGATTATTGAGGGAGATTCAAATCCAACGTAAATTCCCAACCTTCTTTGAGGACCCATTTTTGTACGATGAGGTGGAGCAATCGGAACATAAACAGCACAACCAAATATTTTTATGTGTGCTAAGTTTGGCTCTTGTCCAGTAACTAATTGCATTGGAGAATATTCATTATATGCAGTCGGTCTAAGCCGAATTAAATTTGCTGCATGCAAAATAGCATGTCCCCAAGCTGATGAAGGTAAATTACACTTCATTAATAATGGTCTAGCGATTAATTGTAATCGTTTAATCAAAGATTCAGCAAGACCATTTTGTGTATGGACATGAGCAACAGGGTGCTCCACATCAATCCCAATCGACATACAATAGTCGTTAAATGATTGGGATGTAAATTCTCCTGCATTATCAAGTCGGATTCTCTTTATAGAATGATCCGGAAAATGAGCTCTTAATCGTATAATTTGAGCAAGGAGTTTAGCGAATGCTAAATTTCTAGTCGATAAAAGACTAACATGTGACCAACGTGTTGAAGCATCAATCAACACCATAAAATATCGAAATGGTCCACATGGCGGGGCTATCGGCCCACAAATATCTCCTTGAATCCTTTCTAAAAATGCAGGTGATTCAGTTGCAATTTTGTTCACAGAAGGCCTGATGATCATTTTGCCAAGAGAACAGGCCTTACAAGGAAAATCCCTTGATACCGGAACCCTTATATTCTTTAATGGGTGTCCAAGTGAAGTCTTAATGATTTTATGCATCATTACATGGCCTGGGTGACCTAAACGGTCATGCCACAACATGAATGTTTTCTGATCATCTAACTTTGCGTTAGAAACCAAATTTATTTCGAATGGACTAATATGAGTGAAATATAGTCCTGAGGAATATGCTGGCATTTTTTCACAAATACATTTAGTGCCAGATTTAGTTGTCGTTAGACAAAGATATTCCTTTTGGTTTTCATTCATGGTTTCTATGTGATAACCATTTTGACGCATATCTTTAAAGCTTAATAAATTTCTCCGCGATTTGCTGGAGTATAAAGCGTCATTTATAAGTAATTTTGTCCCATTAGGGAGCATCACATATGCTTTCCCAGAGCCTTCAATGAGCTTCGCAACACCTGATATTGTATTGACTTTAGCTTCAACTAAAGCCATTTGAGAAAAATAGATTTTATTTCTCAAAATGGTGTGCGTTGTGGCGCTGTCTATCAGACATAGCTCTTTATCACTTGAGTGATCCATATCTTCAATATATAAATAAGCATAAGTTTGATATGTAAGTAACACAAATTATGCATCATATATAACATTAAAGTACATATATTACATCATTATTTATGAAAACAACATAAAGGTAACCTAAAGAAAAAGTACACGATGACATAAAAGTCTTATAATTTATTTTGTGTTATTTTGATCAGTGGCAAATGCATCATCCATTATGCTATCATCCATGAAGAAGTCGGACACATCAAATTTTGGCAGAGATGGAGTTGTGTCATTGACATAATTCGCTTCCGCATTTTTGCCTTTGTTTAAATTCATGGAAGCTTGAAATAACTCCACAAGATGCTTTGCAGTACGGCATTTGTTAGCCCAGTGTCCCGTCATGCCACATTTGTAACAAGTTGTCTTCACCGAGGTTTTTGCAGGGCGATTTGTTTGATGGGCTTTTTGTTTGCCCTTGCCCTTGTAATTTGGTCTTTCGACCCTTTTATATCCTTGTTGAGACTTTTTATTATGACCACTAAAATTCCCACGTTTAAAATGCCTTCGTGTGCCACTGTGTGTTGCGTTTGATTCAGTGGCAATGTTATGTCCAGATGGACCATAAATCGAAGGACTAGAACCAGTGGGTCTCAGATTATGATTTTTCATCAAAAGGTCATTATTTTGCTCAGCGACCAATAAAACTGATATAAGGTCAGAGTATTTCTTAAAACCCTTTTCTCGGTATTGCTGCTGTAGCAGCATATTAGAAATATGCATTGTAGAAAAGGTTTTCTCCAACATATCAGCATCAGTGACTTTTTGCCCACATAACTTTAATTTGGATGTTATTTGGAACATAGCAGAATTATAGTCACTGATAGATTTAAAGTCCTGGAATCTTAGATTGATCCAGTCATATTGAGCTTTAGGCAAAAGGACCTTTTGCTGGTGGCCATACCTCTCCTGTAAATTGTCCCATAATTCTTTTGGGTCATCAACCAAAAGATATTCAGATTTGAGACTTTCATGGAGATGGTGACGGAGGAAAATAATAGCTTTCGCTTTGTCTTGGGCAGATGACGGCTTATTTGCCTCAATAGTATCTTCAAGACCATTAGCCTTCAAATGTGCTAAAGCATCAACTTTCCATTCCAAGTATTTTTGTCCAGACAGATCAAGAACATCGAATTCTCTTTTGCTTATATTGGCCATGATGTACTACAAAATTATTAATTTAAATTTATTAGTAAATATTTACTGATTACTAATTAGTCATGTACCATGTATAAATTTATCGATACTTTAAAATTTGTTATTATCAATTTAATAGTAAGTTTTAAATATCTATATTTATTTTAAATGAATCTTAGCGAGCCTAGTATCGTATAACTTCCTTCTGTATAATTCATTCAAAATAAATAGATGAACGTTGTCTTTATATTTTACACCATCTATTTACATAGATTAATACTACGTATTTGTAGAAGTATATGAAACTTCTCTAGTTCTCTCGTGACTGTATATTACCGTTTTAAATTATTTTTGTTAGAATTTCATGAGACACGTGTCGTAGAAATGTAAAACTTGGAACTTGATAAGCGAATACTCAGACTGGTTACATATCTATAACTCTGTAAGTCTTCAACTATTTTGAGAGAAACCAAACATGTCTCGTGACTGGTGGATGGCATTATTCAGGTATTACTATTATTTTATTATAATAATATTTGGATTTATGCATATGCATCATATTTGAAGAACCCGTGACTCTCTATCCAGCTAGTTTAAAATGCATGGATTACTTTTCTCCTTATTTTACTTTCTCAGTGCACTTAGTTGCTCTCTTGATTTATTAGCTCCTATCAATCTCTTCCTTTCAACCATCTATATTTCATTTAAGTATCTGTCCGTTTCTTTATTTTAAAATATTGTTCGGAGTATGTGACTTAATTTCCCAGAAGTTCTCTTCTTCTACCAAGAGTGGTAGGTACGCATATGAAGCTTAATTAAAGAAAACACTTATTCAACGGTAAGCATGCATGGCATCTAAATTTCCTTTTATTTTACGTAATAATATGATATAAGGGGTTTTAGTTTTAAACAAAACTGTGTATATTCTATTCGTATTATGATAGAAAATTTTATTTAAACCCAGAATAGTTTTCTAGTTTGAATATTAAAAGAAGATAATAAATATTAATGTTAATACCTGCAGGAGATGATGATTTCTTGAAGAGGTTTTGAGCAGATTCGTGCTGATAACGTGTTGTGGAATGAAGAAGATGAAGAACAACTTAAAAAGATAGATATATTATAAATAAGCTCTAAATAACTTCTTTTTAATATCTGAAATTTCTGAGTAATTTACAAGGCTTCACTAAGCTCCTATTTATAGTGGTTGAGCTTGATGATTAGTCATCTAAAGGATGACTCTACAGATTTGGTGGCAATAACAAATTGAGCCATCTGTTCTAAGTTGGTTACAAGGATTGATGCTAGATTAGTGTCCTGATTACAAGGATGAATAATTCACACCTGTAATTCCCATGATTTTACAACAGTTGGCAAGATTGCTGAAGACTACAGGTGTAGGGTGAAGGTTGTGAGTTCGAATTAGGGCTGGGAAAAAACTCCCGACAATCCCGATCCCGACTAGTCGGGAATTTTTCCCGATCCCGACTAAGTCGGGACGGGACCGAGATTTTTTTTAAAAAAAAGTCGGGATCGGGAAAATCCCGACATCCCGGCACTATATATATATATATATATATATATATATATATATATATATATATATATATATATATATAGAGAGAGAGAGAGAGAGAGAGAGAGAGGAGGAGGGCAGTTCACATCAGCAGTTCCTGATGAGAAGTCCCGTGCGGACAAGACCATCAGAGGGTCTTCCCCGTGAAATTTTTTGATGAAATTTTTTGAGCATGTTCTTCATCAAGTCTAGTTTGTCCATACCAAATTTCAGCTCAAAATTCGATCGGGAAGACAGTCAAATAAATCCTGGAAAACTATGGCTCATTCTGCGCACATATAAAGTGCAGTATGTTTCCCGGATTTATTTGACTGCCTTCCCGATCGAATTTTGAGCTGAAATTTGGTATGGACAAACTAGACTTGATGAGGAACATGCTCAAAAAATTTCATCAAAAAATGCTACCGGGAAGACCCTCTGATGGGCTTGTCCGCACAGGCTTCTCTTCAGGAGCTCCTGATAGGAACGGGACTCTATATATATATATATGTATGTGTGTGTGTATATATACATACATACATACATACATACATATATATATATGTATAGAAATATATATACACATGTATATAATTATATAGAATATATAAAAAAATGAATATAGATTTATAAAAAATGAATATGTTTCTAAATATTTGCATATCTTTTTTAATTACTTATTTCTTACATAGAGATTAATTTTTTACTACGAGTATCTTACAATATCAAACTTCTAAAACTATTCGGCATTTGTCCGAAAATGAATATTCGGGATCCTAACTAAGTAGAGATTATTCTTGATCCCGACAATCAAAATCACAACAACATTACAAATTTTGTGGTTTTGATGAACTCTTTAAAATGATCGAGACTAAGATTTCTTAAATAATCATAATATGTATTTATACATTATATTCATTGGTCACAAAGTTTCTCAATGAGTCTACTTAGTTTTGAATTTTAAATAATATACGTTACACATCCTTCTTTTAGTGATTTTTATAAAATGTTTGAAGTAAGTTTCACTAAGTCTTGATAGCTTATTCAAAAATTATACTATTAATTAATTGAAGTTTCAAATAAAATTTATTCTAGAAGTATGTACTAGGGTGAATTTGAGACAATAATTATTACAATAAACTTTATAAGTATATGATGATAAATATGGTATAACAATGAACAAAGAATAATTTTGAAACCGCTAAATATCAAAGTTAGTGTTTAACTAAAGAAATTACATAATTTTATGTTTGATACTTCATTGTCGGGATTAAGCGGGATTCCCGATCGGGATCCCGACTTAATCGGGATTTTAATGTCGGGATCCCGACTTAATCGGGACGGGATACGGGATCCTCTTGTAGTTTGAATCAGGATCGGGATTTGGGCAATCGGGATCGGGATCATCCCAATCCCACCCCAAGTTCGAATGGTATTTTATTTTTGTTCTCTTTCCCAATTTTTTTGGAAAATTCTTTTAAACTTATTGTAGTATCTGTTCATGTTAATTCCAACATTCTTGATTGGTATGAGACTCGAACATGTGACCTCCTCTTTAGAAGATCAAAAAATGATGTTATCAGACCACAAAGTATTTGGCTCCCAAAATTTCTTTATCCAATACTATAAGCCTAACACCAATCTCAAATTGTTGAATGGGCTTAAAATTTTGTATTTGACTTTGACAAAGAAATTTATTCTTGTATTTTTTTGACATTTATGTTGTAACAAATGTTATTATATACATGAAAATAAATTTTGTTAAATACATATTATTTTACTACATTTTGACATATTTTTGCAAAATACATTATTTAATTAATTTTTGTCTCACCTGAATGCAAATGCTAGATCCGCATCTATATTGGGGCGACTCGGGCGAGTATGAGAATTGCTGGGTCGAGAGCATTTCGGTTCACCTTTACCTAAAACCAAATAAATCCAGCTTTATACTCTAAAAAAAATCGGCTTTATTTTGCCTTTCATTCACATCTTGGAATCGCTGTTTAGCTGGTTCGTTTTAGTTTTGGTTTGGTTTCTTCTTTTCTAACATGTTCCCGGTTGATTAAAAGATAAACTACTAATGGCAAAAGAAAATATCACTGATCTTCTTTGAGACTTTGAGATTTGATGTATTCACATATCTATCATTCCCGACCCTATTAAAATGTGATCTTCCCCCATACCTTTTAACAAAAATACTACGCATCTCTCTAATTCTACACCTCTTACCCTCTTGGTCCAATATATTATCCTCTACGGCGGGATAAAATCAGATAAACTGAAGCCGAATGAAACAAAAACCCACCAAATTGACCCAACTCTAAGTGCTTCATTTTATGATTTGATTTTAAAATTGACAAAATCGTTAAAAGCTCATGAGCAAAAAATTAATGCAAATAAAAGATTCGGATACGATTAATAAGATATATACCAAACTTAGCATCTTAAACATAACATTCATAGAAAAATCTAACACAAAACATCAACTTTCCAGGACTACAAAATCAAAGACCAACAAGGAAATTTGGGTGAATACTAAATGATCAATTAACAAAAGCATATTTTTAATAGTTCCATCTATTGTATTTTATTTTCGGGGGATAATTACTGTTCAATTTCAGGTTTTTGCTGTTGGACTTTTATTGCATGCGCTTCAGTTTTTGTCAATTTCATTTATTAGAGTAATTTTCTGGTATCACGAACCAAACCCCAACCACCTGCAAGTAGAGCTGCACAAAAGCAGCCATTGAGTAGTAATAAAGGCCAACAGGAGCCACATTGCTAGCATCCAAGATAGGGATGGACTCGGTTCGGGCTGGGCCCGGTTCGAGCCTTGAACCGGCCGGGCCTCGGTTCAGGAAATGGGAGGCCCGGAACCGGCCCGGGTAACCCCCGGGTCCGGTTCGGGCCGGGTCACCCGCCCGGTTCACAGGCCGGGCCGCCCGCCGGGCCGGGCTAGGCCTATTTTTTTTTTAAATTATATATTATATTATTATAATAATTCTTATTAAAAACAAAATTCAAGTGCATTTATTTGAAGTAGGAAGTACATTTGAGAATTGAGAAAAAAATAACAATATGAAATACATTTTCTAATAAATATCAATTGGGAATCAAAAAGGCGGTCGTCTCCTAGGTTATCCTAGGGTTGTTTTTTCCGGCAGTAATCTTCGATTATCGGCTCGGCATTAATTCCGGCGGTGGGTTCTGATCATTGGTCCGGCTCGTTTGTCAGGCTTCAATGAGCGTAATCAGTTGGAACTGTTGTGGACTAGCGAATGGAGTCACTATTCAGGGGTTGACAGACATAGTGCAATCCCATAGGCCTGATATTTGTTTCCTCATGGAAACGAAAACTAGTTGTCTGCGAGCAAAGTCTATTCTTAGGAACTTGGGGTTCGGCCAGTTCGCGGGGGTCGATTGTGAAGGGCTTGGCGGAGGGCTGGCGCTGGGCTGGAGGGATAACATAGAACTGTCAGTCCAGGCTTCGTGCCTAAATTACATTGATTGCTTGGTGCGGCTGGAGGCAGGAGCACCAGTTTGGAGATTAACGGGCTATTATGCGTTTCCGGACACGGCCAGGCGAAGGGAGGCGTGGAACATGCTATGTCATTTAGCGGAGGACAATACTCTTCCTTGGATGATTATAGGGGATTTCAATGACATCTTATATGATTCCGAAAGGAGAGGGAATGTTATACATACGGAATGGAGGCTTAGAGGTTTCAGGGAGGCGGTTATCAGTAGTGGTCTTCGCGATTTTCCCTTCCAAGGCTATCAATGGACTTGGGAGAGGGGAAAAGGGAAGACGTACTGGGTGGAGAAAAAACTTGATCGTATTCTTGTTAATGATGATTGGTGGAACATCTTTATGGAAGCTCGAGCGACTTCGGTGGAGGCACCGGCGAGTGACCATATGGCCCTATGGATTGGCGTTAAGCCAACTATACACAGGAGTAAACCAAGGGTGTTTCGTTTTGAGAATATGTGGCTTCGGAAAGAAGAGTGCCGGACGGTGGTAGTTAATAGCTGGAGTGCAGGGAAAGACATGACTGTTAGTGATCGTATCATCTTTTGCGGTAAAGAATTAATGAGATGGGACAGCTGTAGACCGAGAGGTTTCAGGCATCATATTCAGGCTTGTAAGAAGAAATTGGTTAGCCTGAGGGGGCGAACTGATCCGATTGGAGTAGGGGAATTCTTGCGGCTCAAAACTGTTATTCAGGGGTTAATGGAGAAGGAGCATCTCTATTGGAAGCAAAGGGCTAAAGAGTTCTGGCTTAAGGAGGGGGACATAAACTCACGTTTTTTTCACAATGCGGTCAAGCAACGGAGGAGACGAAATAAGCTGCAAGGCTTATGGGGGACGAATGGAGAGTGGGTTACTGAAAGAAGAGAACTGGGAGATATGGTGCAGACGTACTTTGAGGATATTTTTCAGGCGGAAGTCGAGGAGGTAAATTGGAATGAGAAATATGGGCTTGCTCAGGTTTCGGCAGAGCAAAATATTAATTTACTGGAGCCTATTAGCCAGGAGGAGGTCAAAACAGCTATTTCTGATATGCATCCGGAAAAAGCGCCTGGTTCAGACGGGATGAATCCGGCCTTTTTTCAGAAATTCTGGGACGTTATCGGGGCTGATGTGTTTCGATTATGCTCAGGTATTTTTTCTTCAGGGTCTCTCCCGGTGGAATTAAATATCACTAATATTGTTTTGATACGTAAGAAGGATAAACCCGAGTCTATGGGTGACTGGAGACCCATTGCTTTATGTAATGTTGTATATAAAATCTTCTCTAAAGTCATTGCAAATAAGCTGAAGGTTATTTTAGGAGGTCTGGTTGGTGATAACCAAAGTGCTTTTATCCTGGGAAGGTCTATCGTGGATAATATTATAGTAGCTTTTGAAACTCAGCACTTTCTGAAACGAAAAAGTACTGGCAAGGAAGGTTTTGTGGCTATGAAGTTGGATATGAGTAAAGCATATGACAGGATTAGCTGGAGTTTTTTGAAACTGCTAATGTTTCGAATGGGTTTCTCAGCCAGGTGGGTGAACATTATTATGATGTGTGTTACCACTGTTAATTATTTTGTTCAATTTGACGGGGACTATCTAGGCCCTATTAGGCCGGGTAGAGGTCTACGTCAAGGGGATCCGCTTTCGCCCTATTTATTTATTCTTGTGGCAGAAGGTTTGAGTGCTATGATTAGGAGGGCTGAGCAGGTTGGAAGTATGCAGGGGATAGCGGTTTGTCGGGGGGCTCCCAGAGTTTCCCATCTTTTATTTGCAAATGATTGTTTCTTATTCTTTAAGGCAACTGATCCGGGGTGTACCGCTATAAAGAATATTTTACATCAATATGAGAAAGTTTCAGGTCAGATGGTGAATTTTGGCAAGTCTTCTTTGTCTTTCAGCCCAAATGTGGGCGAACCTTTCAGAGATTATTGTTGCCATTTATTCGGTATTAATCGAGACGGTGGGCAGAATCTATATTTGGGGTTGCCGGCCCTGGTGGGGAGGAATAAATCTGTTATTCTGAGGTATCTCAGAGACCGCATTTTTGGCAGAATTAAGAGTTGGAATAACAGATTTCTGTCCCGGGCAGGAAGGGCAGTGTTATTAAGAAATGTTATCCAAGCTATGCCAAATTATGCTATGAATGTGTTCTTGCTACCAAAGGACTTATGTGATGAGATTGAAAAACTGATGAACGGATTTTGGTGGAGGGGGGCCAAGTTTGAACAGAAAGGTCTTCGGTGGCGTAGATGGGATGCTATGTGTAAGCCTAAGGAAGCTGGTGGGCTGGGTTTTCGAAAGATTCGAGAGTTTAATCTAGCTATGCTTGCTAAACAAGGTTGGAGATTGATTACTGATAATCATAGCTTGATGAGTCGCGTGCTTAAAGCTAAATATTTCCCCAATTCCTCTTTCTTGGAGGCTAAAGTGGGAAGTAATCCCTCCTTTATCTGGCGTAGTATCTTCGAAACTCAAAATATATTGAAAGAACATACAAGGCGTAGGGCAGGCAATGGAATTGAAGTGCAGGTGTTGGCGGATGCTTGGTTACCGGGCCAGGGGTCAGGGCGGATTACGTCTGCAAAGCCACCAGGGATTAAGGATATGAATGTGGCTGCATTGCGAGATTGGTCGGGAAAAGAGTGGAATCTAACGAGAATTAATAATTTATTTAATGAGAACGATAAAAAATTAATTCTCAGTGTTCCTGTTAGTGTGCAGGATAGGCCGGATGATTTTTGGTTGCCAGGGGAGAAACATGGCACTTTTTCTGTGAAGAGCTGCTATAAAAAATTAATGGGGGATCAAATGGCGGGGGTATGGGGAGGTTGGAGCCGGTTATGGGACCTCCACATTCCTCCAAAGTTTAAATATTTTGCTTGGCAGGTTGTTGATGGCACGCTGCCAACCGTGGAGAATCTGAAAAAAAGGGGTGTTAGTATCCAGGGCGGCTGCAAGCTCTGTGGGAATCCAGAAGAAACACTTGATCATGCATTAAGATCATGTCCGAGGGTAGACGAAGCATGGCAGTTAGCGGGGATTCAAACTGATATAGGGGGGAAAGCTTGGGAGCAGTGGCTAACTTGGCATATAGAGCAGGCATCGGCAGCACATAGAGGGCAGTTTATAGCTATGCTTTGGTGCATTTGGAAGAGGAGGAACAAGCTGATTTGGGAGGACAAATTTCAAGGGGCTGGGGGAATATCCCATACGGCCAATTGTATGTTGCAGAACTGGAAGGAGGCTCAAAATTGGGGTACGGTGGGGGGTTCTCGGGCCTTGTACTCTGCTGCGGGTAATGCAGCTGGGGGTGCTGCAGGGGGTTTGGGAACTGCGGGCTTCGCAGCAGGGAGTGCGGTAAATCAGCCCGCAAGGCGGGGGGGGCAAAGGACAGCGGGAAAATGGAGTAAACCAAGGGAGGGCTTTGTGAAAGTGAATGTGGACGGGGCGGTTAATCAGGCTGATGGTGTCCGGGCGTGGGGGTGGGTAGCCCGAGATGCCCAGGGGAAATTCATCCGAGCCAAGGGAGTCTCCAAGAGAGCAGAATGGACAGCGGAAGAAACTGAGGCGTTAGGAGTTAGAGATGCGATCTGTGATGCCTTAACAGAGGGATGGAGTAAGGTTATTTTTGAAACAGATGCGCAGACAGTGGTTCACGCGTTGCAGAATGACCGGGGAAGCTCTTATCTATCTTTGATTATTGATGATATTGGTTCTTTGCTTAAGTTAAAAAGAGATTTTGAAATCTCTTTCTCTAGAAGATCTGCGAATCATGTTGCTCATGTTCTATCTCGGGCTCATGTTAATTCACCAGATCAGTGTTTTTATTATGATGTAGTTCCTGAGTGTATTCATAGCCAACTGGCTAACGATATGTTGATTTGATAATATTATGCACTTTGATGATCAAAAAAAAAATATCAATTAGGATTTCCGCCACCGTTGGTTGTTGTTTTGCCTTTGTCACATGACTTCATATGTTTTATTGGCATCCCGACTCCGTGTGAACGCCCCAAGCAACACTCTTTCTTGCACCACTTGCAAGTTGCCCACCACAGTCCGGTTTTCGGGTCCTTCCACTTATCAAAATTGTTTTGCATAAAAGAAGAATTACTTTCCATCTGTAAAATGGTAGATGTATAAGTAGAATTGTAGAAATGTAGGATAATAAGAGAAGATGAAGATGGAGAAGAGTTGGAGAAGAGTTGGAGAAGAGTTGTAGAAAAATGGTAGAAAATAGATGTATTTATAGATTTTTTTGAACCCCACCCCCACACCACCATCCCCGGGACCCCCCTGCCCCCCACCCTAAGCCCCAACGGCTATATAGCCGTTTGGGAGCTAATTTAAAATGTTTTAATTTTTTTTTGTTTTGAAAATTAAACATTTTGTAAAATAAGTTAATTAGTTTAATGAATTAATCAAGTAAAACTATTTTTACTTAGAAAAGTGGTTTGATTTATAATTTACAAATGTTACAAAATAGGTGTATAAGTATTTAAACAAATTACATATTGAAGTTGTAACTTGTAAGTTAGTAACCAATTAATTAATTTACATTTTAATATTACATATTTTAATTTAAAAATAGCCTTTATATTTTACAAAAATAATTTGAAGTTGTAAGTTATAAGTTTGTAACCAATTAATTAATTTGAGAAGTGCTACATATGAAAAAATGAACACATATTTATTTGAAATATGAAGTACAAGTTTACAAATTAATTTTATTGAATTGATTATTGAATAATTTTTTTTTTGAGAATTATTGAATTGATGTACACAATAATATAAAATAATTCAAGTATATTTATTTCAAATAAGAAGTACAATTGAGAATTAGGATGAATTTAAAAAATGTAATACATTTTGTAATAAAAAATCAATCGGAATCTCCGCCTTCGGTGGTTGTTTCCTCCATAAAGTGGCGGGTGGGAGCGATGGTCATTTCTTGAGTTCTTCGTTGGGCCTTCAACCAATCGTGGAAGCAAACTAGCGTCTCAAGAGAGCTCGGGCTCAACCTCGTTCTATAATCGGTTAGGACGTTGCCGGCCGCACTAAATTCTTGTTCCATGGCAACTGTTGATATCGGCATTGCTAGCACTTGCTTAGCCATCTTTGATAAAATCGGGAACGTTCTTTCATTATCCTTCCACCACTTAAGAACGTCAAGGTCATCCCCAACTTCATAATCACCATTCAATGTTAGATACAAAGAAAGCTCGTTAACTGAGCTTTGTTCAGTAGCGGGAGTTGCTCTACTTTTTTTCATAAGAGAACCAAATGCAGATTTTAAAAGTGATTTTCCTTTACATGAAGAAGATGTTCGCGGCATGGGAGGGGGTGCATTACCATACTGTGCATGAAATTCATTATACAATTGATGAAATAAATTACTAACCTCGTTGTATTCTTGTTTAGGGTCGATGGGATTATCATCGAACTCTTGAGTTGGAAAAAAAGAAGCATAATAGTAATCTATACAACTTGCCAACGAGGCAAGTTTATAACGAGGATCAAGAACAAATGCAATACCAAATGCAGATTTTAAAAGTGATTTTCCTTTAGATGAAGAAGATGTTCGCGGCATGGGAGGGGTACATTACCATACTGTGCATGAAATTCATTATACAATTGATGAAATAAATTACTAACCTCGTTGTATTCTTGTTTAGGTTCGATGGGATTATCATCGAACTCTTGAGTTGGAAAAAAAGAAGCATAATAGTAATCTATACAACTTGCCAACGAGGCAAGTTTATAACGAGGATCAAGAACAAATGCAATACCATATATATGCGGAATATGTGAATAATATTTTAAAAACTTTAGTTTCATGAAATCACAAAAATAACTAACGTAAGCGGCATCGGAAAATTCTAAAAAAGCGCCGGCGAGATTAACAGCTTCAACAAAAAATTCGTTTGCTTTAGGTTTATAAACATGACTAAAAGTTTGAGTTGCGTTATTAAAATATACCAAAACATTAACAATTTTTTCACAAGTATCGATGTCAGCCGGGTTTATAATATAGTTACAAGTTTGTCTTAAAAAAGCAGGAAAATGATCTTTATATCTAATAAGTACTTGAATTAAGTTATAAGTACTATTCCAACGAATAGACAAATCTTTAGGAAAAGCACAATAATTGACACGTCTTTCCTTCAAATATTGCCGCCATTGCATTTTTAGTGGAGTGTTAGCTCAAATCAATTTAATTCCCCCTTCACTACTTCCAAAGCATTTCCTAATGCCGCTAACCCATCTTGTACACACAAATTTAGAATATGACATGCATAACGTTGATAAAAAAACCTACCCATCAATGTAGAAGCACCACACAATTCACGCAATCTAGGTATAGCAGCAGTATTATTACTAGCATTATCAAAACCTACAGCAAACACCTTATCAAACAAATTATACTCAATTAAAATACGCTCAATGAGAATATAAATATTATCAGCAGTATGACGATCATTGAATTCACGAAAAGCAAGAACACATTTATGCATATTCCAATCATCATCAATATAATGTGCAGTAAGACCCAAAAAATAAAAATGATGATAAGTATCCTCTCATATATCGCTACAAATACTAACATGTCCATCAAAGTTTGCGAAAAATGTTTGTAATTTTTCTTTTTCAAAGTTATATTGCCTTATAACTTCTTTTTTAATCGTTTTGCGACTATAATTTCTAAATTGAGGATTTAAAGTACCTTGAGCATAATCTCTTAAAGCAAGACTTTCGGAAAAAATATAGGGTAAATTTTCTTCAACAATTAATTGAGACATACCAGTCAAATGTTTTTGATCATCATAGGAGAAATTACCAAAGGGTTGAGAAATTGCAAACCTCGATATTTGTGTTTGCTTCTCCTTTCCTTTGTCTATTTTCGCATACTCCACAAGGTGGGCGGACTTAAGATGCCTTGTCAGACTCCCGTATCCGCCAAAAGTTCCCAAGCTATACTCTTTGCCGCAACGATTGCAACTTGCGTACCATTTATCGGTATTTTTGTCTTTCCTTTTTGTAAAATTGTTTTCAATAATAGGAGATTTAGATTTCTTACCAACTTGGGATGAACCACCCTCGTCCTCCAACTCTTGCTCATCATCTGGGGTGCCGTGAGTCCCGTCGCCCCCCCGCGTCCTCCTCCGCATCGTCATCCTCGAGCTCCTCTTCATCAATGGTTGTCGGGATGTGTTGTTCTTGTGCAAAGCGTGGATCATTTTGGGACAATAGGTGTTGTAGTTGCTCGTCGGACATCATCATATATATCATCTCTCCGTTGGTAATCCGTTTCAAAATCATCTTGACTTTGAAAAGAAGACTCGGCCCGCGCTTTACCTTTGCCTTTGCGTGAAGTAGGAATAGTCGACGCAATCTCCCTCTTGCAGTTGCGTTACGTTGGAGATTACCCACATCTACAGAATGTCTATCACGCTCCATCTTTAAAATTGAACAAATATTAAAGGGAAAACTGTCAAATAGGTCCTCGAACTTTCATAAAAAAGTCAATTAAGTCCTTCTATAGGAGACTTTGTCCGGTCTTCGCGATTTGGGGCGGTTCCCGGTGGATTTTTTTGCTGAAATTTTTTAAGCATCTTATTCATCAAGTCTAGTTTACTCATACCAAATTTCAGCTAAAAATTTAATTGAGAGCGCATTCAAATTGATTCGAGAACGCAAAAATGTGCAGTTATCTTCAAGAATTAATTTGAATGTGTTCCCGATGAATTTTTAACTGAAATTTGGTATGAATAAGATAGACTTGGTGAATAAGATGCTCAAAAAAATTCATCAAAAAATTCTACTGGGAACTGCCCCAAATTGCGACGGCCGGACAGAACCTCCTATAGAAGGACTTAATTGACCTTTTTATGAAAGTTCGAGGACCTATTTGACAGTTTTCCCAATATTAAATGATATCAAATATTTTATATGAGTACAATAGTAATAATAAAATGTGACTAAGAAAACTATACCAAATTTGAACTAAAATATGAGTATATTTTAGTGTAACAATTTGTTTTCCTTGAAAAAAAAATCGAACTACTTCTAATTAATACTTTAATGAGAAATGTAGCAATTAACTAATATGAGAAATGTAAAAATTAACCACTTTTTTTTACTTTAATGAGCAATGTAGCAATTAACTAATATTAATATGAGAAATGTAACAATTAAGTAGTTTAACTAATATTAATATGACAAATGTAAAAATTTACTAGTTTTTTTACCTTAATGACAAATGTAGCAATTAACTAATATTAATAGGAGAAATGTAACAATTAAGTAGTTTAACTAATATTAATATGACAAATGTAAATATTTACTAGTTTTTTTACCGTAATGACAAATGTAGCAATTAACTAATATTAATATGACAAATGTAACAATTAACTTCTTTAACTAGTTCTTTTTACCTTAATGAGAAATGTATACTTTAAGTAATACGGAGTATTAATATGACAAATGTAACTATTAACTACTTTAACTAATATTAATATGACAAATGTAAAAATTTACTACTTTTTTTACTTTAATGAGAAATGTAGGAATTAAATAAGTAACTAGTTTAACTAATGTTAAATGATAAATGATATGTAACCAGTAACTATTTTTTTTCTTTAAAGAGAAATGTAGAGAAATGTAACAATGAACTAATTTAATAGATAATTGATAAGTCTAACAATTAACTACTTTTATAAAATGTATGAATGTGTATAAGTCTATATAGTTTATATAACTTGTAAATGTATTATAAGTAATATATAATATAATGTTTATAGTATATAATATATAAGTATATTACTATAAGATGAGTAATACACTTATACTTAATACTTTAATATATATATATATATATATATATATATATAAGTATATATTAACTAAATGTAATATGTAAATATAAGTAAATAACAATAGTATGGATAAAAACTAAATATCAAATAAATATGAATGTGTATAAGTATATATAGTATATATAATGTGTAAATATATTATAAGTAATATATAATATAATGTTTATAGTATATAATATATAAGTATATTACTATAAGATGAGTAATACACTTATACTTAATACTTTAATATATATATATATATATATATATATATATATATATATATATATATATATATATATATATATATAAGTATATATTAACTAAATGTAATATGTAAATATAAGTAAATAACAATAGTATGGATAATAACTACATATAAAGTAAATATGAATGTGTATAACTATATATAGTATATATAATGTGTAAAGAATTATAATATGAATGTGTATAAGTATATATTTATAAGTAGATAATTAATATATAAGTAGATATAATAATTGTATAAATTATACGAAGTATATATGTAGAAAGAATTTGGAGAAGATGAAGAATGAAGATGATTGAATATGAGAGATTGAGAGAATAGAGAATTAGAGAGTAGGAAGAGTTGTAGAAGAAGAGGTGTAAAAAATGTATAGAAAATAGGATTATAAATAGGTTTTTTTGTATACCCCACCCCGCACCCCGACCCCCCAGACCCCCCTCCTATGCTCCCAACGGCTATAGAGCCGCTTGGGACACTCCCAACGGCTATTACAGCCTTTAACAATTAAAAACAATTAAAATTAAAAATGTGACCGTTGAGGCCCGAACCGGTTCACTATATAGCAGGCCCGGGCCCGGACCGCTATATCACCGGGCCGGGTGGCCCGAACGGGCACTAACCGGTTCACCGGGCTGGTCCAGGCCCACACAGTAGCGGGCCGGTCCGGTTCCGGGCCGGTTGGCCCGACCCGAGTCCATTCCTAATCCAAGACGAAGTTGGCAGTAGTCTTGGACTCGAGTCAAGCCGCGTGGCCCGAGAACCGGCCCGGCCCACTACTGTGCGGATCCGGCCCAGTGAACCGGTTATGGTTCTGGGCCTGGGCCTAGGCCCAGTCCCGAAGGTTAGGGTGGGCTGGTCTCGGTTCAGCCCACTCTTTGGAACCGGCCCAGCCAGTCCCGGTTCGGGTGTTTGTTTTTCATTTTTTTGGGCTTTTTCCTAGATTGGGCTGGGTGTTTTGGTCGGGTTTGGGGGGTGGGGGGTCGGGGGTTAATTAGAAAAGAAAAACATAACATGGGCCCGGCCCGACCCGGATCCGGTGGTAACCCGGGCCGGTCCTAGGCCTTCACCCCAAACATCAAAAGCCCGACCGGGCCTAGGCCCGACCCGAGTCCAACACTAGTTGGCAGATAAAAACAGCAAGGTATTCACAATAGCCTAGATACAACATGATTAAAACCTCAGCACTGCCAGTGTATTGGAAGGTTCACAACATGTTCTTTTCCAGCAAAAAACTCTACGTTAGAAGGGCATTTGCCACGTTTTAAGTTGGCGCCATTCTCATGGAGAAATTTGGGATGTATTCAGATTTTTCAAAGTGAGCCACATGGCATAGAGACTTACACATCATTGTCATCATGGGGGTGGGTGGGGGAGAGAAAAAAACAGATAACTAGTACTACGTATTATACATGAAAATATAACGCAGATAACTATGGTAGAAAATCGCATTGAAAAACACCATAACTGATGTCCAAAGTGATTTAAAACGATTGCCTTTCCATCAGTCAAAGAGAAAAGGTGAAGCTTTAGCAAGCTTGCCAATGGTATTATGAAACAATTAGGGAAGGCTAGTCCGAACATTCCACGTGTTTTGTTTCCTGAACAGCTTTCACCTTCTCCAATGCTGAAATACGTCCATTTAGAGATTGATAGACAACATTCATCTGAGGGGCAAAAAAAATAAACAAGAAACCATCACATGTAACGTAGCAAACTAATGAATGCAGCATATGCTAAACCTTAACAATACTGACCTTTTAGTATATAATATCAAAAGAGTTTAGCTAGAAGAAACCTTTAAGAAGGAACAAGTGTAACTGCCATAGATAATCAATTAATAATTCATTGAAATGTGAGTACTTTTGAACCAAATCCCATCTTTCTACTTACATTCTTAGCTGGTGGAGGTCCTTAGAATGATATCCATGATAAAATGCAATGTTCTTAGTTCATTAACTGGTGGACCATCAATGCAATGGAAGACAAATTAGACAATAGACACCCATGCATCAAGTTGATCGTGATGTTTATACTGAAGATCAATGGTGCCCAATGCTCAAGCTCCCAAATGATGGGGGGCCTTGGGAGATGCATAATCCAAGGTACATCTCCTTATATTATTGCAAGGAGATGAAACAAAGGCACAAGGGGTGGATAGTCCACCAATTGCACTGGTTCCACCTTTTCAGCCCAAATTCACAACTTCTTGGCATTAAAACTCATTGCAACTCTAAAGCACTTAACATGGCTTCACCACAAATGAATAACTACATACTCCGTAATATCTTATGACCATGCATGATTTCTCAAATTGTGTTCAACATTAAACATGTATATAGATTAAGCGGAGTGGGAATCAAACTACATGTTGTAAGGTTGGACTTCCAGCATAAGTGATTGTAGAACCAGTTGTCCAGTTCAAAGGTAACTTAGTCATTGAAGTTTGGTTTCCAGAAATCCAGACCAAGATTTAACATTTCTTAAGGTGGCATTGTGACAGTGGTTATTTGGTAGAACCTTTAATCGGCTTAGAACAGTACTACCTCCGTCTCACTAACATTGGGACATGAGGAGTTGATGCGGTTATAAAGAAAAGTGGGTTTATGTGGTTGATATTGAATCGATAAAATAAGAATAAAGTAAGAATGGTTTAGAACCACACAAACTTCATCAAAATTGAACTTTATTAAAATTGGTATGGACAATTTTAGTGGGACGGATAAAAAAGAAAATATGATACAATTTTAGCGGGACGGAGGGACTGAGGGAGTATGTAAGCAGTACTAAACAATGATTGATGGAGATGAATCAGATGATTCCTTTTTAAGCATTTTCAATAATAAGAACCAAGATATATATTTTTAAGCCCGCATCTCGTCACTTCGCAACAAGTTTAAAATTTTCTAGGGTCGTAAGAAAACAGAGGACCACTATTGTAAGCCCAAAACACCATACATATTAACCTAAATGATTAAATCCCTGATCCATGGATGAGAAGGATGACTGGAAGTGGAAGAAGCATTGATTTGCAGATCATTTTACATAGCTTCTAAAGTTCTAGCTAAGTAAGCTAAATGAAAAGATTATACGGCTTGAACTCCCTACTTACTATCTTTCTGCAATCCACCTCCCAAGCTAGTAACAGTACATTTATATAAATGCCAAATCGTATTGATATAGCATTGTTGTCATTGTCACAATTGCTACTTCTATGCGTAAAATGATCAAAGAATCTCCTTGTTCGGATTTCCGAAGCTTGCAAATAAACATATCCAAAAGAAAACAACAATGCCTGCTCTCGATTTCCAAACTAGGGTTTATTCGAAAGAATTAAGTGACAAATTATCCATAGTATAGTTAGGACGAGATACAGAGAATCAAACCTGGGTTGAAAGAGCATGGTGAGCAGTCTTGTAATCATCGTAGAGGACATAAAGGCCGACAGCCGACGCCAAAGCGGCTCCGGTGAAGAACGAAGCGAATCTCACCCTCAGCAGGAATCCCATTCTCTGTACTTCTGAATCCGTAACATTTCTCTCTTTTTGCTCCAACTTCGGAGTCTTATTTTTCAGATCGGACGATGATAACACTGATGGGCCTACTAACTCGAGTTTAGTTTGGTGGGCTGAACGTTTATTTTGGGTTCAAAGAGAACAGACTTATCAGAACACGTTTTTTTTGTCCAGTTACATATGGAGTATGTAATGTTTGGTAATTCTATTAAAAAATTAGGGGTGTGCATCGGTTCAAAACCGAATCGGAACCAAATTTGCCAGAAATAAGAAACTGAAAACCGGACCGGATATATTCCGGTTTTGAACTGGAACCGTACCGGTTTAACCGATTCAAAACCGAAAAAAGGCTGGAAGAACCAGTTTCTAAATTATTAATTTAATTTACTAAAAAATACAACTAATTTGTTTAATAAAAATGGGGTATTTGTTACTAATAATATTACTATTACTATTACTCCCTATATTTATTTATTTAGTTTTATTAGTCTTAGAGAGTAAAGATTGAAGCAATTGATTGTAGAATAGTAGATATTAGTTAATACTACTTATTAAAAATTATCAAGAAAATAAAAAAAAAATAGATAAATAAAACATTAGGACAATATACACTACATATTAAAAAGATTACTATTTATATTGTTATTACTATTATTATTTTTATTATTCTATAACTATTTTATATTATTACTCTTAAGTAATATATTAAAAATATAGCAAAACCAGTATTATCCGGTTCAAAGCAGAACAATCCGGTTTTTAACCGGAACTGGACCGCAAATCGGATTTATAAAATTTGAAAACCGAAAACCGGACCGAATATCATCCGGGTCGATTCGGTTCCGGTCTTTTCGGTCCGATCCGGTCCGATTTCCCGGTTTAAACCGATTTGTGAACACCCCTAGCTCAAATAACTATTTAAAGCGTCCAAATCAGGGGCGGATCCAGGATTGAGGGGTGAGGTGGGCTAAGTAGTAAAAATTTTCGTTATTGCATACAAAAGGTTTAGCTTAGGACTGATAGTTATTGAACTGAGTTTTTTTTCAAACTACTCGAGTTCGATCGTGATTTCGAATTTAATTTAATGACCAAAGCTTAACGAGCTTCAATCTCGAACACGGGCTAAATTTTAGTTTTAATAGTTTGTTTTTACAAAAAAACGGCCGTTATTTTTTTGAGTTTGAATAGTTATTCAAGCTGAATTCGAGCATAGTCATGTTCAATTCGATCTCGACTCGAGCATATTCATAACTTATAAATTATAGAAATAAACTATATACTACCTCCGACTTTTATTAAGACTAATTTGACTTTTCAAGTCAAAGAAGTTAAACTCTGAATGACTATATATTTATACAATAAAATTGATAATATGAAAATGAAATGGAAATGTTCTTTGTTAAAAAGTTTATCATAAAAGTATAAATTTAGTAAGTTTCACATTAATACATGAGTTAAAATGATGGATCAAAGTTTACCATCTTTAAGTAAAGAGTCAAAGATGGCTAAATAAAATGAGACAGAGGTAGCATATCTAAAATTTAAACGTTTTTAGTGTGATTTATAATTATATTATTGATTATTAAAGATTTTAGTATTTATTGATATGAATTACTCCCTCTGTCCCTAAAAGAAGTTCCATTTCGCTTATCGAGGGTCAACTTAAATCACTCTTAAACTCTTACTTTTTATATCAAAATTTTATAAAAGTTGAATTATTTTTTGCAGGCTTTGTAGCGGGTTTAATGTAGTTTCTGAATATGTAAATTTTATATACTAAAAATAATCCGAGTTTTCACAGGGATCATTTAACTTTATCGTCGGTCAACCTTCGTAGTCCGCAATTGAAACAACATTTAGGGACGGAGGGAGTAAAATACTTCTATAAAAGTATAAAACTAATAAGTAAAAATAGTCGATGTACATAAAACTAATAAGTATTCCCAATTTTAAAATTGAATTGAGATTTTGAATCCATTCTTACATGCCTAAACAGTAAATACATCGTTCTCTATTCTTTAATTGCATTATAAATAAATCATTTTCTAATCTTTAATTCTATCTTTAATCATTATAAATTTATAATAATAAATAAAAACTATTTTACTATCTACTGAAAAAATTCAATTAATAATCAAATAGAATTACAAAGTTGGTAGGCTTGGGCTGGGCTAGACATTAGTTTTGAGGTGGGCTGGAAAATAAACCTATACCTATAATAATAAAAATAAATTGGGCTGGGCTGGGCTGGAGCCCACCCCTGCCCCAACATAGATCCGCCCATGGTCCAAATTAAATTTTAGTAAAATAAGTTTTTTGATAGTCTATATTGTCCTTCCATCACATAGCACCGTCCCAGCGTTCCCAACTTCCAATCGGTACTCATACCCCATCGATACTCCTCATGAAAATGAAATTTAGTGTTTTGATTTAGTCATTACCAAACTAAAACATGTCTTCTATCTTTTTTTTGTTCGTGTAAATGAATTGAAAAGGACATTCTTTCATTCATCAACCACTTATTATGTAGAAGGTGAAACTATATATTGTCTTACAATTATGTTTGATGGAGAATGAGTAAAATTAGGAACTCCTAAATTACACACACACAATACCATTACAATTTACAAACTTCAATCACAATTAATCGGAAGGTATTCCTAAATTAAACACACACTCACTCACTCACATGATGGGGATTTAATGTCTCGGCAAACTAAGAGCGGAGGAGGGGTATCCTAGACCTGTACAAAACCGGGCCGGCCCGCCCGGCCCGCCCGGCCCGCCCAGCCCGCCCACACAAATTAGCGGGCTTGGGCATATATATTTACCCACCGGCCCGGCCCGGGCCCGGCCCGCAACAACATATGGGCGGACTTGGGTTAGGGTGTAGGCCCGTTCGGGCCGATAAGCCCGGCCCGCTACATTTAGTATATATACATATATATTTTTATATATACTAATTTATGTATTTATTTACATGTACACTTGTATATTTTCATATTTACTAATTTATATGTATACGTATTTATAATTTATTATGTTTAAATTTAAGTTTTTAGTTCTTAACAAATAGTCCAACCAATATAATATCTATTTTTGCACTTAAAGATAATAGTTTGTGCTTGAATTTTAAATTTTAGATATAGTTTCTCATTATTTTTTTTGTGTAAATATTTTTTGTGTATGTTATGAAAGGCCTATATACATTATAAGCGTATTAGCAATTTTTTAAATGTTTTAATATTATTTATAAAGTATTAAATAAATTATATAATTTTGAAAAATTTAAAGTTTTACCGGGCCCGACGGCCCGGTGGACTACCCGGCCCGCTCTTACGGGCGGGTATGGACATAGGGTTAGGCCCGTTTTGCGGGCCGGGCCGGGCCCGCCCACACACGACGGGCAGAAAACTTATGAAAAGCCCGGCCCGAGCCCGGCCCGAGCCCGCTTTTGTACAGGTCTCCGGTATCCTACTCGGAGCTCTAATTCTGGCTTGGAGAAAGTTGCAAGCAACGATGGGGAGTGATGCCAATCCGCAGAAGGTCTTCGCGTCAAAGAGTTGGGATAAATTGAAGATATAGGGTCCCTTTGTTTTCCAGCGGATTACTACTGACCCGCAGCAATTTAGAGCGTTTTCTTATTATAATATATCAGCGGTTTGAGCAAATCCGCTATGGTCCAAACGGGGCATAATCAAAGACACATGTGGCTTTCTCCCTTTCTTCCCGTGTTGTTAAGGGCATTTTAGATCTTTGAATCATCTTTATTTATTAATATTTAATTTAATTTAGTGAGTGCGATTAGCAATTAGGGGGCAGTGAATAGAATTTCTTATGTATATTTTGTTCTTAATTCAGCAATTCAGGCACACCATAGACTAGGGTGGACACAGTTCCACTTCCATGACCAGATCGGACTAGAATTTCTAAGTTTTTCTTACCCTGAGTCATAATTGAACATGGTAATCCGGCTGATGATGGTACCGATTCCGGATCCAGAACTTATTATTCCAATCCTTTTTCGATTCTATATTTTTATTCTTATACATATATATTATATAAAGAATATGTTGTATCGAATGTTCAATAGCATAATACTATATGATTGTATACTAATTATATATAGAGAGAGAGTTTGCGTCAAATAAAAAGTACTTCCTAGGTGAAAAATAAGAACTAATCTTGGCCATTGATGTGAAAAAATGGATGGAGGAGATCGATTTTTAAGTTGAAAACGCGGTGGCATTTTTGTAATTATGGAGAACTTTTATTGAAAATATTGTGACAAATGTGCATCAGAATAGTGAAAAACCGCACACGTAGAGCACAAAAGTACAATACAGTACAAAATAAAAAGTGCACAAGCTGGAAAATTTTGACAATCTTTTTTGACACGCATGAGTGCACTTTTAATCAGTAATTATCCACTTTATAGTATAAACGTTTGAACATTTTTTAAAATCATCTCTTGTGTTTAAAGTTCATCTAATGCATTCATTTTCAAGTGATGGAAGGCCAAGATTTGTTCTCACTTTTCATGGGAAGACTACTTTTTACTTGAACCAACCCATATGTGTGTGTGTGTGTATCTAGTTACGGAGTATAATTTAACAAGGTGTTCTTCCAGTAAAAATTAAAAGAAGTTTTGAGTATGAAATGAGAATGAATCTTGATTGTTGAATTCGAAGATGTTACATTGTCAACGCTTTCATGTAGCATAATGTTATACTAATGGTGACATTTTTATTGATACATACTTCAAATGTGATAGGTCCCATGTGAGGTAAAATTCTAGGGGGTGAATAGACTTTTAAATCTTTTCAATTTCAACCTTTTTTCCTCTAACAGAATGAGTTCCAATATCCTTTGGGAGATATTGAAACATACAGCGAAAGTCGTGACCTCAATAGTGTGACACTTTATAGAAACAAAGGTTATGACCCTTTTAGTTGTGAGAGAGATGGCTTAAACAGGATGCAAATGTGTTTGCCAGGATCAACTGGCTCAAATAGTAGGCTCCTGAATCCTTAGGAGCTGACTGCTGAAGTGCTCAGGAGCACACTGATTTTGCTGCTTTATCAATGTTTGAGGCATAGAAAAGAACTATGACCTTGATCATTGTTTGGTTGTTTAGGATAGACAAAACACATATGTATGAAGGATTTAGACCTATTAGAATAGATTACTTTGATGAGTAGAAACAAGGATTTGATTCACAGTGACCTGGAAGGTTCACTGGGCAGTTTTTAGTGAGCAAGCTGTTTTGTTGTAGTTCTGAAGGTGAGTGAGAACTGAAGTGTCTATTAGGAGCAGAATGTAAAATGTGACACAAGATGTATCCCGGTTCAGAGGTTGTGTAATCCTCCTACATCCAGCCCCAACTTATTTCATATGGATTTCCACTAAATGATTATCCCATTACATTTAGTGCTCAATGCCATTACATTTAGTGCTCAGTGCCATTACATTTAGTGCCCAATCACAAGGAATTTCAACACCATTCCAAGCTACTCAGTCCTCCCAAGGTTTTTCACTAATGACATTGACTTGCTAAGAGTTACTCATGTTCTTGCCCTTTATCACCTTCTGGATTTGAACATAAAGCTCTCCAGAATGTCCAACACTAGTCTGGTTTACATAGGTGTAAATCTATACTACCAACTAATCTAAGCTTTATAGGTTTGTATGAATTATAGCTAATCTAAGAGCATTAGATGAGTGGGGTGGTAGCCGAAGTGGTGAAGGAGAATCAGTTGGCTGGATGTGAGCATGTAAAGATTGATTTCCTTCTATTCCACTTGGCTCCTTTCGGTTTTCCACACTTGGTCTTCCCGCACTCCTTCTGTATTTATAGACAGATCATTGAATCTCCACCGTTGGCTGAGGAAATCAATCTTGACCGTTGCTTGATCTACTTGCTTTGTTCCACTTGACTGAGGAGAGCATGGTTGGTCTTTGTCTTCTTGTGACACGGATCAATATCTTCACTTCAACTTGCTTCCTCATTTCAATGCAGAGATAAAGATGATTTATCTTTATTTCTTTTGTGCGTAGAAACTTAGTATAAAAACTGAGTAATGTTTCAATGCTTCCTTTCAAATAACAAATACTTAGTTTTAGTAAAATAAATTCATAAGAAATTTATAATGTGATAAAAACCTCTTATAAATTTACTTTCTATCAATTTGTTATTTTGACTGTAAGTTGGACTTCTGTTTAATTATTTTTGTGCTAAGAGAAGAGTGAGTTGATTTTGGATGCTTTAACTGGAGAACATATTTTCAGCTGGCTGCCAAGTTTTCAGCTGGCTGCTAAAATCTGTGTTACCAGTTAGCACCGTTTTCAATGAATATCAGTTAACTCTTTTTCGTACGTTTCCTTTTTTATTCTTTTCTTTTGTTTTATGGTATGTTTCTTCTCTTTTTAGTACTCTTTATTTTTCTGGAGTACAATACTAATACAAAACAGTACAAAAGTACGTTTCTTGAGTACTTTATCACTAATATTGGAGCACATTACAATAAAAAAAAGTAGAAACAAAACTAGAAATACTAGTCTAATACATGGATAATAAAAAGGGGTGACATCATCAAAACAATAGATATTAATCATCAAAATCTAGGAGACCTAACAAAATGCACTGGTTACAAATGCATTCAAATGCATCATATATAAACTTTCTTGCTCTCATCTCCATTCTATCAACTAGAGAGGGGCGAGTATCTCACCTTTCAAATTTTCACTTATGTTGACATATCCGTAAAAAAGGTTGAAAAAGACAATAAACACCTTGATGGTTAAGTAAATGTTTATGTTCACATGCACAAAGGTTACTATGAACATCTGACGACGATTAATATGGCTCATAATACCTCACTCTTGAGCAAGAGGTGCTGAGGTGCATTGTTATTCATAATATAATACTCCGCATAACAATAGCTACAAGTTGGTGCATGAAAGACGTACTCATGAACCTATATGTAGAATATAATACTCCTTCCGTCCTTTAAAACTTTTTTCAAATTTGACCGGCATGAGGATTTATACAAATAATAATATGTACAGAGTAGTAATATACTAATATATAATCATACCAACTAATAATACTCCCTCCTACCTAATATAATAATAATAACACAAATAATAATAGATACGGAGTAGTAATAATAATATCAACAACAACAATAATATTTAATAACTTGCTTACAACCAGTTAATTATTTTAATGGCTAATCATGAACACAAGCTACAGCTTATAACGGTGAAGTTGATTGACATTCATGGGATAAATTACAATTTTATCACCATTAAGCAGTTTCTCAGCTAAGATGAGATTTGTGGCCTCTGAAGGGTGATAAGCGTCCCAAAACACATACTTTCCTCGTTCCTCACACATGATTGAGCTTAAGCTTTCATTCTTTCCCAAGTGGCATAGGAATGGAGGAACATACCCTCCACAGCAAGGGCCGTCACTGTTCTCAAATCCAAAGTGGTGGAAATTCAGTATAATTTGCCTGACCACATAATAGGAATTGGCATAGAGGAAGATTGCTGCAGGTCCAATATCTCTGTTCAAGCGACGAAGCTCTTCCTTTAGCTTAAAATTGTATCCCCTAATTAATGTGTTGACCTCCGTTGAACATTTTTGTTGGGGTGCAAATTTGATGGCACGTACAAATGGGATGCATCCAAGAGGCCCAACGTCGACCACCACAAACTTTCGTGCTCCCAATCCATGTAATCGCTTTAAGCACATGAAAATAACGTATTCATTAGGGTTCTTTAATTTATCCATTCATTAATTTTTAGATAGTAGGGAGTAATATAATTTAACATAGATCGAATTGGAAATACATAGACTCAGTGGACCATGAAGTATTAAATATAATGACCCATTAAGTATTAAGTTACGAGTTTTTCCATAAAATACAGAGACAAATTTTATTTCCATTGTTATCATAAACCCACATAGTAATGATTCCGTCAGGTAGTTCTAATAGGAACCGCCGTCCCAACTTATTCATTTCAGATACTTTCGGTGAATTTTTTTATAAAGTTTCCAATAGGTCTAAGAGCCCGTTTGGTATTGGTTGATTCTGCTAATTTATGGAAAAAAAATATTTAAAATATATTTTATTAATACAATAAAGAAAAAATTATATGAATAATAGGTAAAATGGTCGTCTATGGTAAATTCAGTCAATACAGTCATAAGAGTAACATCAACCTCCTTATTTTTTCTTATTATTACACTATCTAGCAAGTGAAATAAAAAATTATGTGTTTTGTTAAAAAGTTGATTGATAAGCCTGATAATTCGGAAAACATAGGTACCAAACGTGCTCTAAAAGTGATGGTATATAACTAAATAGGACTTCAATAATTTTAACTCCTAAATAAGACTGTATTTTCCGTCTCTTCCAAATTTGCCCCTAATCTTTTATTTTAAAAGCTCCGTGTGTTGAGAAGTTTTCATCCATAGCCTTTCTCTTCCGTGTGGACATTTTTACCATAAGCAAACAGTGAGATTATTTTTAGTATTAGTATCTTACATCTTTAGAATGATTTTATCCTAAAAACATGAGACATGTTGTCCCTTTGTCGATTATGGGTATCTCTGAGGTGCTAGAGATAAAAGAAATCCTGAGGTTGGTGTTTAGGATGAGATAGTCGTGATTTGGCATATAAGCAGGGTATAGAATAATCTTTTGCAAATTAGAGATCATGCCCAATTGCTTAAAAACGTGATAGACAAATCCGTTGTGCAATTTGGAATACGCAACCAAAATTGGAGAATGCGGTCAAGTAATCCTTAATTTTTAGCAATCCTTAATTTTTTTTATCTGAGGCTGTCTTTCAAAACCTTTTGAATCTAGATAAAGTTGAGTTGGGAATTAGAACCCCAAACAGTTCTATACAAAATATCACACGGTTTTATAATTGGGTTGTAGGTGATCACGTTATGATTACTAATAACAGCGGTGGGATTGAGATGGGAAATTTTGCTAGCAACATATACCTTGGACTGAACGGGATTATAGCAATATTATTGCTTTTATTAGTCAAAACGCTGGTGTAAATGTGTTTGATGTTATGAATGTTGTGCAAGGAGAGAAGAGGTTGCACGGAATACCAATGCCTCATTGCAGAGGGACATACAGTTTGTTGTGTATCTGTGTGAGGAGTATGACCTTGAAAAACAGTCTCAGTTTCTTAAGCTTTCTGTAAAAATTAACAAGAAGATAAAAGAGGCTTTTGTATAAAAAACACTTAAAGAACCGTCATCTCAAGCATTTTTTTTTACAAAATCCTCTTTTATCTTCTTGTTAATTTTTATAGAATGCTAAAAAAATTGATATTGTTCTTTGATGTTATACTGATCACACAGATACACAGCAAACTGTATATCCCTCTGCAATGAGGGCCCGCCTATAACACCATTTGGCTTTGGTATTCCATGCAACCTTTTGTCCCCTTGCACAACATTGGTTACATCAAACACATTTACAACAATGTTTTGATTAATAGAAGCTATAATATTGCTAATGATCTCGTTCAATCTAAGGAATATATTGCTAACAAATTTCTCCATCTCAACCCCACTGCAGTTAATTATAATCATAACTTGATCACCTTCAACCAATATATAAAACTGCATGATATACTGTAAAGAACTTTTTGGGGTTTTAATTCCCAATAAAACTTTATTTGGATTCAAAAGGTTTTGAAAGGCAGTCACCCTGCTAAAAAAATTAGGATTGCTAAAAATGTGATGTTGAGCTCCATAAATATTACTTGACAGCATTCTTCGAATTTGGTTGCGTATTCCAAATTTCACAACGGATTTGTCTATCACAATTTTATGCAATTGGGCAAACATGAGACCTTAGCATAAACTTCCCAAGAATATCACGGTCGAATGGGAGAAGCTACATCCTTGTTGTTCAAACTCAAAACTGATGGAGCCTTAAAAATAGATGGTTTGGCTGCTGAAACATGAATTATTAGAAATGCTAAAGGAGACTTAAATGTAGGCTTCGACACCTTATATGGTTGCATCTCTATCTTTTCGCTTGAGATCAAATCTACTACGGGAAAGCTTGAATTGTGGGTTAGAAAGGGGATGAAACAAATTTGAATTGAAGCTGGTTGATGTGTATTTCATTCATTACCTCTCAATGCACCCTTTTTTTTCATTTTTCATATTTTAATTATTATTTTTGCTTTTCTACTTTAATTTTCAATTTTATTTTGCAGATTGTTGATATTCTTGAAGTGAAATCATTAGATGGCAATTTTTTCATGGGAAATAAACTAATAGATAATGACATTGTAGCTAGTAGTTAATAACATTGTCTTTGTTTTGCTAGATCTTAATTATCACATTGTTTCAAGAAATGACACGAAATTAGGTTGTTTATTGTGTTACATTGTCAAAGTTTATTACAATGTCATAAAATTGATGTGGCGACATAATTAATAATGACATTTTTTAAAGTATAAAGACATTGCATATTACATTCTCATATAATGATATTATAATACATTATTAGTAATAATTTTTTATAAAAATAATGTCACTTTTAATAGCATTGAAGTCTTTTTTAACAATGTCATTTTTTTAGAATTGACAATGTCACAAAATCATTAACATCGGCGATGACATTGTCATTTTTATAGCATAAATATTGACATTCTCATTGCTATTTTTAGCATTGTGACGTTTTCCCAACTATGTGATAACTTTCACGTCATTGTAAATTGCTACAATGGCATATTGGCATGACAATGTATTGTCAAATGTAACAATATTTAAAACATTGACATTGTTTTTAGCAATGTCATTTTTTATGGCACTGACATTGGTAATTGGTATGATTGCATTGTCATCTGCAGTGACATTATCATTATTACAATGTTATTATTTATAATATTGACATTGAATGTCCCGATAAACATTGATGTCAACTATAACACCTCGGCCCCGCAAGACCCGAGATAGTTACTCCACGCACCCTCCGGACCTCTAGTACTGTCCTCATAAACCACCACGAGCCTTTACCGCGCACTTTGTCCTCACTCATGCGCGCCCTGAGAAACTTCCCAGGAGGGTCACCCAGCCCAAGACTACTCCCGTGCAAGCATGCTTAACTTTGGAGTTCTTGGGTGTTGAGCTTCCTCAAAAGGAGATGCACCTTTGTTGGTATGAGTAGTACTATTAATCCTTTTAAATAAATCTCAAGTGTTACAATCACCCACTTAGGATCGCAACGTCCTCGTTGCGCCCATAAACCAATTCAATCTCAATTATATCCCAGAATCTTCCCCTGCTAAGTGTCCGCCCAATATCCAACCGATCAGCACACTGTCGCATGGTAGCTCTGATACCACCTTGTAACACTTCATATTAATTTAAAAGGATTAATAGTATTACTCATACCAACAGAGGTGCATCTCCTTTTAAGGAAGCTCAACACTCAAGAACTCCAAAGTTAAGCGTGTTTGCACGAGAGTAATCTTGGGATGGGTGAGAACAAAGTGTGTGGTAAAGGCTCGTGGTGGTTTGTGAGGACAGTAGTAGAGGTCCAAAGGGTGTGTGGAGTAACTACCTCGGGTCCTGCGGGACCGGAGTGTTACAGGTGGTATCAGAGTAACAGTATGCTGACTCGTTGGATATCGGGTGGGCACTTAGGGGGGAGGATTCTAGGATTTGATTCAGATCTGAGATTGGTTTATGAGCACAACGAGGACGGTGCATTCCTAAGTGGAGTTGATTGTAACACTTGAGATTAATTCAAACGGATTAATAGTACTACTCATACCAACAAGATGCATCTTTTTTTAAGGGAGCTCATCACCCAAGAAATCCAAAGTTAAGTGTGCTTGCACGGGAGTAGTCTTGGAATGGGTGACCCCTGAGAAATTTCTCAGGGCGCGCATGAGTGAGGACAAAGTGCGCGGTAAAGGCTAGTGGCGGTTTGTGAGGACAGTACTAGAGGTCTAGAGTAACTACCTCGGGTCTTGCGGGGGCGGTGTGTTACATCAACAGTGACACTATCATTATTATAATGTCATTATTTATTACATTGTCATTATCATATTACAATGACATTGTTTATAACATTGTCATTGTCATTACTTGATAGTGACATTGTTATGACATTGTAAATTTTTCTCCATTGTAATATTTTTAATAATATTACACTTTACATGTGTTTATGTTTATAATGATAATATTTTGACATTTTATTTAATTTTTCACCATTGTAATATTTGTAATAATTTTGACATTATTTTAAGACATTTTCATAAGATGTCATTTAATGAATCCATAGTGGGGCGCAAGGGTAATGGATATATAGATCTGAATTAAATAATCCATCGTGGGTAAAGGGAATTTCAGAAAAATTGCATTGAGTTAATTAATGAATTAATCAAATTCTCCAAAGTTAAGAGGAACCTCTTGGTCGGAGATGGTAAAGGAAAGGGAAGGCCTTAGGAAGCTCGAAGGATTGGCCTGCGTTTTACTAGAGAGGGTCTATTGTCTGAGGTCAAGAGCGTCGCTCGTGCCAGAGCAGGGAGGGCATTTTCGTCGCTTAAAGTAAAAGTTAGTCCTATTTAAGAGTTAAAACACTTTAACTCCTATTTAACTTTCACGACCATGTTTTAATCCCATTTATGTCTTTCACATGATATTTTTGAGCATGTTATTGATGAAATGTATGTAGAATGTAGATTATACCCACAAAATTTCATTTTAAAATTGAATCGGGAAGTCAGTTAAATAAATTGTTGAAAAGCATTGCGCGAAAATGTATATAAACACTAGTGTTTTTCAATAATTTATTTGACTGGCTTTTAGACTGGATTCGAAGCTGAAATTTTGTGGACATAATCTACTCTTTATGAGAACATGCTCATAAAATTCCATCAAAATATTTCATCCAGAAACACCCCAAATAGACAAGTTTGGACGCTAGTTTCCATCAGAACTATCTTATGTGATCTTTTTCCTAAACCCACATATATATTCTACGTGAGGTGTTAGAATGTTTAACTTGGACTTATTTCAAGCCCAAGCAGACTAGATCAGACCGGACCAATTTAGACTTTGAAAATGGTAAAATATACTGTACAAAAACTAGACATCTAACAGACCAAACCAGTTCATACCAGACCAGACTAGATCAGAACAGATTAGACCAGATCTCAAAATTTCGGTCTAAGTAAAAGCATCCTTAAAGGAGTAAAAACTTTGTCTAAACATTTATCATAAAAATATTTATATCGACTCAATCTGATCTAGTGTCCTGGCTACACCCACCCTATATCTGACTAAAAAACAATGCATGCTCCTCTTTTATTAATAAATTAATAAGTCGTTGGATAATGTAGCTGAGAAGTTTACCTGAAGGTGCATGGAAAGGTTAGAGACTAGGAGATCTTGGAATGTTGAAGGAAAAAGTGTAGGGTGATCTTGGAGAAAGGGAATGTCCAATGGTTGGATGTAGTTGAGGATATCATTAGACCCAATTGTTATAGAGAAAATGGCATCTTTCAACAACTCGCTTGTGTTTCTTTCTCCCATCACTTCCACCATGTGTCTTCGGCTCTCCTCAAAATTGCTTATTTGCTGCCTCAATGGCACCCTACCAATCTGATCCATAAAAACATTATTACGCACATTTTAGACATTAAAGTTGTGGTCATACTGTTTATTAAATTTCAAATTTACAGTACTAAATTTCAAATTTATGATGTCCATATATAGATACTAACAAATAAACTTCCTGTTTCATCCAAAATGCCCGAAGCACCCGACGCATAATTAAGCCCACTCCAAACAGCATTAGATTGTGTGTTCGGAGCCAAATATGGCGGAGGAAATGACTTCATTCCAAGTTCTTCTCCTATGCAAATCAAACACAAATATCATCACGTATGAATGGTCAACCGAGGGTCACATGGCAGAGCAAGTGTGCCCTAACCGTTTGGTACCCATGTTTTCCTATTATCAATTTTATCAAACATTTCATTTCTTACATTGAATTGTGTGATTTTCAAATTTTTGATTTGGGGGTAATTTTCTGATTGAATTGACTCATATATGTTATTGTAGATGATCATTTTTGCTATTTTCATATGATTTTTCTTTGTATTATTAATCAAATACGTAGTATATTTTAAATACAATTTTTTCAGAATTCCACAAATGCAGTCAACACAGTCATTTCAGCCGGATTTCACTAATTTCATCAGATTCAGCCAATTTCAGTGTTATCAAACGGGATATGGTCTAGGTCTCGATACATTATTTTATATTAGGTTTACTTTTTGCATGTCAACATTTATATATCAACAATATCAGATTGTATGAGAAGTTAGTAAATACTCTCTCCGTCTCATTGAAAGGTTCTCACTTTCCTTGTTTGATTTAAAGGTTCTCATTTCATTTTAGAAAATTATTTACTCTCTTTAATTACACACTTACTCAAATTTTCTTTCTTACTCATTACATGTCACATCTTACAATTTCCCCTTTTCCAACTTCTCCCTTTAATTACTTTCACTTTATATGTTTACTTTTTCTATAAACAAAAAATCCTCTCTTTTTTAGCCAAATTACTTTATTTAACCACTTGCCTAAAAAATCGTGTCATTTACCCTCGAGAACCTTCCAACGAGACAGAGAGAGAGTATATACTACGTATGAGTAAGTGCTTACCATAACAATGAAATTGCTTCATATACTACAAATGTTTTATCCCAAAAATGTGAGTCACTTTCTCCTAAAAGTGGAATAAAAGTAGTTCAAACTCTTTTTTTTTACTCCAGAGGGCGTTTGGGTGAGGTAGGCTGGGGGCCTGGAGTAATCAAGGCTGAAATTCACTCCATTGAGTTTCGAACCCGAGACCTCCCGTAAGGGAGAGTGAGTCAGCAACCAGCTGGACTGAACCGCTTCCTCAATAGTTCAAACTCATTATTAGTAGTAAATCAGTCATATTTCGAGGAAAAATATTGCTAATTCTATTTGAGAAAGTGTGTTATCATTATTTTAGTGTATCTAATACAATTTCCTCTTAAAATAATTACTAGGGGTGGGAAAAACCGAACCGAAACCCAGAAACCGACCCTAACCCGGCTCGAATTATGATCTCGGTCCTGGTTTTTTCTTTTTAACCGGCCCGAATAAAAACAACCCGGACCGAACCCGAAATTTTGGGCTCATTTACGGGCCCTAAAATCTATAACCCGGCCCGGATCGATAAAAACCCGAAAACAATTAACTTTAATATAAAATCAATATAATATACCAATATAATATATTAATTAATTCCTAATATACGATTATAATCATGGTGGTCGAAAAAATGACTTAGTAACTTTTAGTGACTACAAATATGTTCATTTTACTTACCATATATAATGACCATGAAAATATATTTATAGTAACTTTAGTCACATTTTTATCCATAAATTTTATTTCGTAACATTTTTAGAAAACCTATACTCGGTATTATTTACTTATAACAGTTATATGCATCTTTAAACATAATATTATGATAATTTTCTTCTTTGGATTTGAATTCTTGGTGATTTTGGAGATTAATATTTGTATTATTAATTGCGGTTTGTACTTTTGATTAATTTGATTTGAAAAATAGATTTTAAAATATAAAATGAAAATGAGATGATTTCACATATCCGGGCTTTAACCGACCCAACCCGAACCCGAACTGAACCCGGGCTATAAAAAACCCGGCTCGGACCGAATATAGTGGGCTTTGTTCCGGTCCCTAATTTTCATAGCCCGAGACCTTACGGGTAATTTTCGGGTTAAGCAAAAACCCGACCCGGACCGGATCGATCCCACCCCTAATAATCATATGTTTGAGTTGCAATGGTAAAAGGTTTAATTATGCTTTCTTTTCAGTTAACCCTTTATTATTTCAAAATTATATTAATTCATTACTTTCACTCTTTGTTCTACCCAACATAATGACATAATGTATATCCACTACAATGACAACAACAAGAATGCAATAAAATATTGTGTGGGTGTGTACCAATGATGTCCACGATGGTTCGGCCATTGGTGAACCGTCCGGTTGGCTTTCCGTCGGGCGGAAAGTCAATGCCATTAGGAGGAAAATCAGCTTTAGAGAGCGTGACCAAGTAGTTGTTGTTCCCGGCATCCACCAGCGAATCACCAAACACAAAGATGGCCGAAAGACACGGTGAAATCTGTAGAGTTATCAACGTTGTTGACACTAACACTTTGAAGAGGAGAGTCGTTACAAACCTGTGGAAATCCATTGTTTTTTCTACACGTATGTACCAATAACATATTATGTGTGACATGAAAGCTTATATCGTACCTATACTATGATTCTATGAAATGGTCTCCAAAGAAAGGGTCAATCGTGATTCATTCTGCCATCATCAGGCTACCAAATCCATCAAAACGAACGTCATCTTTTTAAATGATTTTCTTCTTTGTTCCAATAAGTTGTTAGACTGCATGCGTAAAGTCTATTGAAGTTTTTGAAGATCTAAATTCAAATTTTAATTTAGTAAACTTAAAGACAAGGAGCGGATTTAGCACATTAAGTACCATACTCATATCAAATTGATTGAAACTACCATGTTCTGCACCGATTTCATTTTGGGTAATTCTATATACAGTCACTAAATTACTAATTACAGCCACAATAAAATAAAATTCCTGATATACCCTTTTCATAACATCTTGTCCCGTCCAAAGCTTGGCCCTGCGTAGCTGGAAACCCCATCATTTTGGGCAGCCAAGTGCAGCAACTCATCCTTTTCTCGTCGGAGTTATGGGTTTCCCACGCCGGGAAATCCTTCTTCATGGCCGTTGTCGTCAGTGAAGCACAGGAACCAGAACCAACAACGAAGTGAAAGTAGAACCTTGCGAAGGAGTGTTTTCTCAACTGTGTTTGCACTCGTCATCCCTCGTTGAAGCCACGTCACTACAAGAGCCTCGTCGTCTATGTGAAGGCAAGGTCGAGGAGATAGAAGAGGAGTCTGCTATGGAAGAGGAGTTCCGGCTGTTGCTTCGCTAATTGGAGCTGCTTCTAGATCCCTGTGTTCATCAGTGCACTGGAGTAGCCGCCGACCGTCCCAAGAGTCGCCACAGCTCCCAATTCTTCCCCAATTTTTTGTTGAATTTCTTGTCGAAGCATGTTTACCAATAGAGCTCCCCAATTCTTCTCAAATTTGGGCATTGTTGGAGCATATTTACCCAATTCTCATATTCCGGTCGCAGGCTTGCCATTTTTGCCGAGGAGTTCCGACTTCTGACCAAATTATTCCTTTTTTCTTTCCAATCTTGAATACCAGAATAAATCCTGTGAGAGCTGCTTGTTTCTTCTTCTTCCTCCTCTAAATTCCTCACCCCTATGTTTTGTTGTTGACCTTCAGCTTGTTGAGTCGTTCTCGTTTCAGGAGAGATTGGTCGTAGAAGAAGAATATGGCTGTCGTAATCTTTCTGTAAGGGTGTCAATTATTTAATTGGAAGGGCAAAACAGGTATTTGAATAAGAATGTGGCTTTGATTAGTAATTTGGTGGCTTTATATAGAACCACCCTTTCATTTTAAAATAGAATCAATTATTAACGGGCCAACCTTTTAGGAATGAGATATTACCCGAAATGGAACTAAATAGGTTTGAAAATTCCAAACATGGGACTGTCATGTTTTTATTCTCAAAATAGGACTAAAAACATGACAATATTTTCCAAACTTGACAGTAATTACTCCTATATTGAGAATAAAAACATGCAGTCCTATTTTGGAATTTTCAAACTGTTTTAGTCCCATTTCGGGAACTTTCCCTTTAGGAATTCTGGAATGATTCCATTTGACGAAGTATGTGTTACTACCTATTAAAATTGTTTTAGAACTGAAATTCTGTATCTCATGATATATTTAAGTCCCGTGTGGTTGGATAAAAGTCTAGTATTGTATTTTAATGTTGTCTAAGTTTGGTCTAATATGGTCTAGTCTAGATGATTCTGATTTGGTTGAGTTTGTTGAATCTCATATGATTTGAGATTGAAATCATTCCAAAGTATTCTAAGTCTTTAACCTTGGTATACCACATATTATGGGAGTTATCTTCCAGCTCAGGTCTCCAATTTCATCCACAAAGGATGAATATACCACTAAAGGTCTCAAGGGAAGAAGGGGTGTCAGCCTTCAAGCCTATTTCCGGCCAAATACAGTAGGGTTCCACAGAGGAGATTTTTGGGGAAGAAGGGTTTCGGCCAACTTCAGTTCAACCGCAGGGACGGAGAATAAATAGGTACAAAGCAAAGTAAGAATGGAAATTCTTACCATATGGAGGCAACGTCCGAATCGCACAAGTAAGGAAGGAGGAGAAGCAACGCATAAGGAAGGAGGACTGCGGCTCGTCAATTCAAAACAAAAGCTTGGGTCGGGTACACCTCCAGTCAATTGGGCTTAGGGAAATAACAGACTTGGGCCAATACCAACACAATCTCCACCTTATTGGACCTTAGTGGTGTAGAGCACAACGCTCTAAAACAATTTGAGACTCATCATCGCTGGATTGCCCGAATAATCACAAAGACATATTCAGGCAAAGGGGGTAAGATCACCAGGCAACTTATCTGCAATCAATGTTTAACGTGCGTTTGCACGACAACAACTTTTCGACAGAGAGACATTTAGTCCCCATGTCAACAGGATTAAACTCCGATGGAATTTTAATCAACTTGACATGACCTGCACTCACAATATCACGTATAAAATGAAATCTAACATCAATATGCTTAGTTCTATCATGAAAAACAGGGTTTTTACACAATTGAATAGCAGATTGACTATCAGAAAACACACAAATGTCCTGCTTAAGGCTACCAATCTCCGTTAGGAGACGTTTAAGCCAAATGGCTTCCTTAAACGCTTCGGTAGCGGCCACGTACTCCGACTCAGTGGTGGATAGGGCAACTATGGGTTGAAGTTGAGATTTCCAACTAATGCACGACCCACAAAGAGTAAACACATAAGAGGTAGTGGATTTCCTATTATCTCTATCATTAGCAAAATTAGAATCCACATACCCACTCAACTTAACCCCCTCAGAACACCTAGTGAAAACCAACCCATGATTAACAGAAGATTTCAAATACCTAAGCAACCACTTAAGAGCATTCCAATGATCTAAACCAGGATTAGACATATACCTACTCAAGCAACTAACAGCATAGGCAATGTCGGGTCTAGTACTCACCATGAGATACATCACGGACCCAATAGCATTGGAATAAGGCACAGATTTCATTTTAGCAATTTCAGGAGCAGTCTTGGGAGACTAATCCTTACTTAACACAAAGTGAGACACCATCGGGATAGAAACGGGAGTAGCAGAATGCATGTTATATTTACTCAAAATCTTTTCAATGTATGAAATCTGATTGAGAACTAACACACGCTTACTCCTATCCCTAACAATGTTAATGCCTAGGATCCTTTTGGCATCACCTAGGTCTTTCATAGCAAAGTTCTCACTGAGACGCTTTTGCACACATTTAATGGCGTCACCCGAAGGGCTCACAATAAGCATATCATCCACATATAGCAATAGAAATACAGGCACAGAAGAAGTATTTTTAAAGTATAGGCAATGGTCGCATTCGGACTTGTGAAATTTCAAAGATGACATGCATTGGTCAAATTTGATATTCCACTGCCTCGGGGACTGCTTCAGGCCGTACAAGGCCTTCCTAAGCAAACACACATGATCACTCTTCATGGGATCCACAAAGCCCTCAGGCTGCGACATATAGATTTTCTTATCTAAATCACCATGCAAGAATGCAGTGTTGACGTCCATTTGCTTCATTTCCCAATCATTATGAGCAACAAGAGCAAGCATCATACGAATCGTAGTAAATTTAACTACAGGAGCAAAGATTTCAGCATAATCAACACCTTCCTTTTGAGTAAATCCCTTAGCTACTAACCTAGCCTTATATCTAATGTCGTTAGGCTCTTCCTTAACCTTAAATAGCCACTTACAGGCAACAACGGAACTATTGGGCGGTCTAGGAACTAACGTCCAAGTCTTATTCGCTCTAAGTGACTCCATCTCACTTTCCATGGCGCAAAGCCATTTAGCAGACTCATTAGACTTAAGGGCCTCTCTATAGGTTCTAGGTTCGTTAAGCTCAAGGGTCTCAAACACAGAGAAAGCAAACATAGAAGTATCACACATATGGAAAGCATAATCAGGCATACTATCAGCAGTTCTCCTAATTACTCTCGTACTTCTATCTCTAGCAAGTTGATAATCATGCAAATCATTCTCACTAGCATCCGCACTCTCATCATGCGATTCATTGTCATTTGAATGCACATGAGAATGCTCCACCTCACTCGAAGTGGTGGTAGTATCATGCTCAGAAGAATCAGAATCATGCAATTCAGAAGAATTAGAATCATGCAAAACAACATTATCATGATTAGCAAACAAAGGGCTAGCAGCACGTGGTATGGACTCCACCTCAACGGGTGTACTACTAGGATCAGACTCAGAATCAGGAACTGACTTAACCAGACAAGGAAACTCGGATTCATTGAAAACAACGTTTCTACTCACCACAACTTTGAAACCTACCTGGTTCCTATCCCAAACCCTATACCCCTTCCCACCCTCGGGATAACCTAGGAAGACACCTTTCTTAGACCTAGGATCCAACTTGTCACCTTGTTAGTGCACATACGCTGCACACCCAAACACTCTAAGATTAGACAAATCAAGGGGTTTGTTTGAAAAAACAGATTCAGGGCACTTCCCACCCAAGGGAACAGAAGGAGACCGGTTAATCAAGTAGACAGCAGTGTTAACTGCTTCACCCCAAAACTTTTTAGACAAACCGGCGGTGGCAAGCATACTCCTAACCTTATCTAGAACAGTCCTATTCATCCTCTCGACTATCCCATTTTGTTGGGGAGTATAGGGCACAGTTTTGTGCCTTCTAATCCCACAATCAACACACAATTGGTCCATATCCTTATTGCAAAACTCTAGACCATTATCTGTCCTAAGGGTTTTGACCTTCTTACCAGTTTGATTTTCTACAAGGTTTTTCCACTCCCTAAACTTCACAAAGACATCGGACTTATGCTCAAGGAGACGGACCCACACCTTCCTAGAAAAAGCATCAATGATGGACAGAAAATATCTCTTACCCCCGTGGGTAGAGACACTAGCAGGACCCCACACATCAGCATGAACATACTCTAACACAGAGGTACACTTAGTGGGATTAGGATATGGGGAGGAGGGGAATGTAACCTTATGCTGCTTGCCTAACACACAAGATTCACAGAAGGGGATGGGGGACACAGAATCCTTACCAAAACAACCAGATTTATGCAAAATCTCTAAACCCCTATTACTCATGTGTCCTAATCTACTATGCCACAAAGCAGATTTATCAGAACTAACAACATGAGCAGAATCACAGAAAGGCTGAGCATGGCACACATACAAGTTATTCACCCTTTTTGCCTTAAACAAAACAAGGGAATTTTTTAAAACTTTCATGCACCCATTACCCCATTTACCCTCTAACCCACTACTCTCAAAAGCAGCGACAGAAAACAAGTTATGACGCAAATCAGGAACATGTCTCACATTTTTCATAGTAAACACAGTCCCATTATCAAACTTCAAACATACATCACCCACCCCATGTATTTTGCATTTCTTATTATCAGCAAGAGACACAAAACCATCATTGCAAGAATCATAAGAAGAAAACAGGGATCTAAAAGGTGTCATATGATAAGTACAACCAGAGTCAATCAACCACTCATTTTCAGTCATGCTACTCAACACAGAATTGGCAGAATCACAAATCATAAAAACTTCTTCATGCAAGTTATTATCATCTACCACATTAGCATGTTCAGACTTCTTCGGATGGGGACAATCCTTAATGAAGTGACTAGAATTACCACAATTATAGCACACTCTCTTCTTAGACTTACCTCTCTTCTTCCCCGGGTCATTGTTTTTGTTCTTATCGTTGTTGCCCTTCTTATGGTTTCTAGATCTACTCTTAGACCTACCCCTCACAAACAACGCTTCACCTGAGTCCCTAGACTGACTGTTACTACCCCTCGAGTGTCTAAGGTCTAACTCCTTACTCCTTAATCCATTAATGACTACATCCAACGAGATATCATCTCTACCATACTTTATGGCAGATTTGACGTCATTGTATGAGTCAAGGATGGCATTAAGTAACACTATGGGTGTGTAGTCATCTATGTGTTTATCACCGGCTTGCTTAATATTCTGAATAAGCTTGTTAAACTCATCTAGGTTCTCATCTAGGTCCTTAGACAGGTCAAGCCTAAATCTAAAGAACTTCTCAAGCAAAAACAATTTACCAGGCAAAGAAGTATCGGTATACGTCTTATCTAACTTGTCCCACAAAGCCTTTGCAGAATCTATAATACCCACCTTCCTGAGTACTGAATCAGAAAGGTTCAGGTATATAGAGGAACAAGCAGTTTCATTCATTTCATCGCGCTTAGCAGCATCCTCAGAGTCTAAATAGAGACCAGTCACTGCTCTATAGACTTTCTGTTGGATCAACACGCATTTGATTTTCTGTTTCCAGATATCAAAATCTGTCTTTCCGTTAAATGGAAGCATGTCATATTGATTGACAGCCATATTAACCGGAAAGCAAGCACAACACGCAAGAGAGTAAATAAAAATTTATCAGGCTATCAACCAGTACGAAGCAACTACCACGAACAAGCCGAGAAGACCAATGAACACAAGGCTCGGGTACAATCTCCTTGTTCTTTCGTACCATACGAAGCAACTAGCACGAACAAGCCGAGAAGACCAATGAACACAAGGCTCGGGTACAATCTCCTTGTTCTTTCGTACAAGCAAGATAAAATTTTTATTTACTCAACAGACAGATAAATGATTAATTATAACCTATAGGGCTATCAATTGTACGAAGCAACTAGCACGAACAAGCCGAGAAGACCAATGAACACAAAGTTCGGGTACAATTCCTTGTTCTTTCATACAAGCACAAATAGGCTAAAATTAAATCAACAAGCAAAGAAACTGGATTTAAAACTAATCCGGACAGAAATATTCCCAACTTCGGACAACAAGTATCCAAACAAATATTCTTAACCGGAGAGTTTATCCACGAATCAATCAACAGGAAAAATCAAAATAAAAAATCCAACACGTGATTAAATTTAAACCAGAAGAAATATTCACAACTTTGGACAACGAGTATCCAAACAAAATATTCTTCACCGGAAAATTAATTCACGATTCAACAAGTAATCACAATTCAACTAACAAGTAAATAGCAATTCAACTTGAAATTAAAACAAATGAACTACGAATAAAAATCACACAAAGGATTAGTAAACGTACCAGGGGCCGGGCACAGCCGGCATCCAAGACCACGTAGGTCAGCAGCGGGCAGCGGGGAGCGGGGGAAAAAATAAATCCGGTGGCACTCCGGTACACCAAGGATGTTAAACGCCAATTTACCTGAGCGGGGCCCGAGGTTGGGTTACCCGACTTACCGTAGGCAGCGTGGGCTGCTGTAGAGCATGGCGGTAGCGAACTGGACTGGCGGCAGAGCACCCTGGCAGGCGGCAGCGGGTCTGAACCAACTGGCAGCAGGCTGGGCTCCGATTCTGGACTGGACCGAGCTACTGGACAGCAGTGTGGCTCCGGCAGACAGTCTGCAGCAACTCCAGTTGACGTCCGGTGAACTCTGCAGCGACCTCCGGCGATGGCGAGCGGCGGCGACGCGGCGGTAGACGGCGGCAGGACCTCCAACTCTCTGATACCACTGTTATGGGAGTTATCTTCCAGCTCAGGTCTCCAATTTCATCCACAAAGGATGAATATACCACTAAAGGTCTCAAGGGAAGGGGCGTCAGCCTTCAAGCCTATTTCCGGCCAAATACAGTAGGGTTTCACAGAGGAGATTTTTGGGGAAGAAGGGTTTCGGCCAACTTCAGTTCAACCGCAGGGACGGAGAATAAATAGGTACAAAGCAAAGTAAGAATGGAAATTCTTACCATATGGAGGCAACGTCCGAATCGCACAAGTAAGGAAGGAGGAGAAGCAACGCATAAGGAAGGAGGACTGCGGCTCGTCAATTCAAAACAAAAGCTTGGGTCGGGTACACTTCCAGTCAATTGGGCTTAGGGAAATAACAGACTTGGGCCAATACCAACACCACATCAAAATGAAAGCTTTCTAAATGTCACTTGCAACTGAAATAAGTATAAGTGGAAGTATTCTAATTAAGAAACCGTTGGATGAGCATGTTTTAGCTTATAAGGCTTATTAGTCATCTTTTTCACCAAACACGAAAATTTTGATTTCGTGCGCTGAATTGTGTAATAATATAAAAACATAAGGTTGGAGTTACTTTTCTGGCTGTATTGGCTGAAAATACTGTGGAGAATCATTTTAACTATTTTTTCATATATTTTTTTATTTCATTAATAAAAATATATTTTGAATATAAATTTTTTCGTAAATCAGCAAAATCAGCCAATCTAGCCACTTCATTCAAAACTTCATACATTTTAGCAAAATCAACCGATTCAACCGATTTTGGTATTACTAAACAGGCTCTAAGTCTTCAACTTCGGTATACCACATCCAAATGAAAGTATTCTAAGTCTCACTCTGTATCGTGCCAAATAGCTCGTGTCAAAGTGTTTTTGGCACAGATTTGACATATCCTTGCCAAATCCCGTTTTTTGTAGTGCATATTCGAGTTCGTTTTTACGTATTGTGGGGCAATTAAGACAACGTTAGACTTTAAATTCTGCAAGTGCCTAATGGTTAGATTGGTTTCAATTTGCCACTTTATTTGTTCAGCCCTTGTTATATCATTCATATGTATCTTAACTTTTCATAATTTAAATATATGTGTATGTGTATGCACATATATATATAGTGACCTAATAATAATAATTAAGACCCGGATACAATTTCAGAACGTAAATTGGGGAAGGCTGTTCTTGAATTGCCTACAAGGAAGCAGATAGAGTTGGGCACTGCAAGTAGACTTGAGTATCAACATGAAGTGGGCCGTCTTTTAAAAAGAGTGAGCTTGAGGTCAATTGCATATTTGCATGCGTGAGAAGAAGAAAGCCCATGCATGAAAAAACTTCTTAATGCACTCAGATATGGTCTTCAAAACATTGAAGAGATGCAAGAAGGTCTAGGAAACAAAGATTAAAATCAATAGGTGGTAATTTGCAATCGCATAGTTCAAACAAGGCATATTTTTGTATATGCTTTTTGAGATCGGTTACAGTTTTATGGTGATAGTTCTTGAATGTTTATGTTTTCAATGTGTGTTATTGTAGTAATTGTACACTTAGAGTACAAACCTAGTTCCCTAGATAGATATAGTTTGTTTTAATTAATTTATTCTCCACATAAATCAACCAAGGATCATCCAAAGTATCAAGAATGGACATCAAAAGGTCAAGGAAAGAGCAAGGAGACATGACAAAATGAAGATTTGAAAATTGTTCATATACCCGATCGGGCATTGACTTGATTCAGGTATCAAAATCGGGATTCTAAGAACAAAACGACGTGAAGGGATACTTTATAAAGATTTGTCTTATACCCGATGGGGTAGACTGACACATTCGAGCGACTATGATTTGAAACGCTACCAACTGAGTTACTCCCTAGGATACCTGCAGATCGGGTACTGTCCCCTACAATATACCTGGTCGGGTATCAAACTCTGCCAGCTCAAAATCCCTATAAAAGCACTCCTCTCCTTACCGTTTTAGATATCCAATCTTTCATATACTCAAACTTAGTTTAGCTAGAATAGTTATTTCTTTTATTAGCATGTTTAGTCTTCAAATTAGAAGCTAAACTCATTTATCCTGGTTTTGCTCTTGAAACTTGTTGAATGGTAAAGTTGCCAGTTCTTTTCTTAAACTTCTCTTCTTAAATATAAATTTTTCCCTTAGCCTATCTATATATTAATGTTGAGGCATTCCTAACTTACGGTTAGTTAACATTTTAACATTGATAAATATCACAAACGATCAATTAACTGATGGTTAATCATTGATGGTTTAATTTCACAATAAGTAATTTCTAGTTATTAATGCATGATCCCATGGTTAGTCATCTTAGAGAGATTAATTGTATTGATTAAATCAAAACTGTTGTGTTAAAGTTTTCAATTTCAATTAATTTCATTAAAGAGTTAATAGATTAAATGTTACTATTAAGTCGATGTTTGGTGGCGTTCTATACTTAGCTTTAGCTAAAAGGTTTGATGGCACGTATGGTCCACTTACTTGCACGAGTTTTTGATAACGTTGGTCCAAGGTTGAATTAATGGCTTCTTAACTAATTAGGCTAACCGCAACCCATCTCCGTCAATAAATCAAATTTATCATCACTTTATACGTATTCACTCAGTCAATTCAATTTTTACTGCAACCCAGTACCGTCAATATATTCACACAACAAAATTATTTTCAAATATTTCCTTAATTTTATTATTACACATCAAGATTTTATTCAATTTTTTTATTTTGAATAATTATGATTTGAAAAGTCAAACATTTCGATGTAAATAAATAAATAAATTTGGACTTTAGTTTTTTAGTGGTTAATTTAGACCTATTTTTTAAAGAAAAATAATAGAAAGTTGTAAAGAAATATTTTAACCATGAGATTTTAATTTTAATATGAGATATTACCCGAAATAGGACTAAAAATGTTTGAAAATTCCAAAATAAGACTGCCATATTTTTATTTCCAAAATAGGACTAATTACTGTCATGTTTTGGCAGTACCAGACTTCTAACATGGCAGTATTTTCCAAACATGGCAGTAATTACTCCTATTTTGGGAATAAAAAACTTGTCAGTCCTATTTAGGAATTTTCAAACTGTTTTAGTCCTATTTCGGGAACTTCCCCTTTTAATATTTGAAACTATTAAAGAAAAAGTTTAGATCTAAAAATCTAGAACAGTTGAAACATCATATTTTTTTTGAACTCTATATATCCAATATTGGTGTCATATGAAAGATTATAAAAGGTTATGAATTTTAATATACTTTTTATAAAAATTGGAATACAAATAAAAAAGTTATGATCCTTTAAATAAAATTGGGATTATAAATTTGGATGAGACCATGCATGCTTTCCTTTCCATACGTCCAAGCTGCTGTTCTTTTGTCTCTTCCGCGAATAACGTAGCACGTATCCACTCCACCAGTGCTCTCTAGCCACTTTAGCACCATGCTATACGCTGGGTTGCAGCCATATTTGGGGTCAAAAGCTCAAATATAGCCTTTTCACCCCAGGATTGCAATCAGCCTTAGTCTCTGTCCAAGTTTTGTTGTGCCTCTATTTTCTTAATTGGTCACCACATTCCGCCAACATTGGGTTCCTCCACTGTTTGTTGTCCTATTCGCCCGGACCTATACTGAGTAGTAGATTTTGTCTCCAAGAACTAATTTTTCCGTACTTACAGCAATCAAAATACTCTACTAATACGTCGCAAAAAAAAATACTCTACTAATGGTGGATAAATCCTTTTTCCAGTGGAAGTACGGGGTAGGAACTTAATTTCGGACATCCGGAATAGGAAAGATTGAGCCTAATTTTGCGACAACATTATAAAGCTCCAAATATCCAATCTCACCATCTCAATAGACCGAAATAAATAGTACTCCGTATGCAACAAGTATGCATTACGCCGTCATGTTCACTATAAAACAAGTTGTTTAATAAATGGTCGCGATTCTCTCACATTTTAGATGAGTTAATTCTTAACGATTGTCACGTTAATGTATTCTGTTGTGAATAAATTCTAATAAAATTTTCAACCTACTCACCTCGGATTATTACTAACAATCTAATTACTCATTTGTCCCTTAAAATGTTCTTGTTACAGTTTCTGATGATTTCCTGATTATAATATTACTTCCTCCTTGATAATAACCAATTATTAATAGTTTTTTAGTACGTAGTATAAAATTATGGAAACTACCATAAAAGAGGTTCTCAATCTCAAAATTTGAATTAAGAATACTAATAGTGAATGATAGCTTCAAATGGAGATAAAAAAATCTTTTTGTATGCACCACTTTTACTGTTTACACACATGTAGACACACTTGTGAAGATATTTTTCTCTGTGAATACACTGTCATGTTTTATATGTGAACAAAGTTTCACAAACAAAAATACATTCACATACGTGAGTACATGTGTAAAAGTGTGTGAATATTAAAAATATATACATCAATATCAATAATAATTCTTAATAGAGATATATGGTACGATATTATTGATATACGGAGTAGTAAATATGACTTGTACGGTTGTACATATTATCAAAGGTTGCTTAAAATGCTTTCTTTGATTTAAAATTTAAATCAATGTATAAGTGCGATAATTAAAAGGTTTTTTACAAGAATATTATTAAAATAAAATGTATTTACATAAATATGACTATTCATTACTACAATATAGTGTTGTGGTAACTTATGTTCAAAACTTGAACATGAATTACTATGATTTCATTACTACTCTGGTAATTAATCATATTTTTGTTAATCATCTTTATTTTGATCATATGTATGTAATTATTTCTAATTAATTAAAATTCCTTGTCATTTAACCAATTTATTGGTATAGGCTTATTAGGGTTAATTGTACCAGACTTGTGAGTGAAAGACCCAGATTCCCAGATTTGTCAGCCTTTTTGTCGAGGGAGGAGTGAATGAGTGAGAGAGGAAGCAGTTCTGGTAGCAATTACTATTGGTAGAGTACGGACAATTTAATCCAATCAATCTCCATCTTTCTTCCTTTTCCCTTCATTGCTCTGTACTATTGTCCTACCTCACCTACAAACCTTTGAAAATTTTCAACGGAATTTTTTTCAGATGCTTAATGCATTGGAGTAATTGGACTCCCAATATACGTTAAGCCTAACCCTTCTCTAAATAACTCAAATTATCTCTAACTTCATACATAGATACTATTCATTACTGTTAATATTCACTCCGCAGAGTTGTTTTGAATTAAATCCTTAATTTTTGTTTATTATATATCGATTTTTTCAGCTCGCAAAAACAAACTAATTTTGATGTTATCAAATGAGGCAATGAGCTCTAAAACATGGAGAAAACATACTAATATCAAAACAAAAAATGAAATAATGCAATATATATGTTGACAACATTTTTTATGTACATTCAAACTTGACATCTATTCATCAATGTTAACCTTTTAACCTTTCATCATCAATAGATGTCGCAGTAGATTGTACACACATAAAATCCTACTCCCTCCGTCCCCTTTTAAATGGGACGGGAGATGGTGGCACGAGTTTTAAGAAAAGTGAGTTTGTGTGGTTGATATTAATTGATAAAGTAAGAATAAAGTAAGAATGATTTTGAGCCACACAAAGTTTACCAAATAAGGTATGAGGCAATTAAATAGGGACATCCCAATATGGAAAAATGGGACATTTAAAAGGGGACGGAGGGAGTATAAAAGTAGACACGGGATTATTGAAAAATTGGAGGTATATCAGTAATATCACCATGCGATCGTGGATAAATTAGCAAGGATAAATGTGTTCAACCCCTCACATCAAAGTAGGGGCGGTCCTCATTCTCCGACAACGTTAGTGTATACGGAGTGAAAATATACGTATGAATGTGTTTACTCCACAAAGGTTGCAAACACTAAACACACAAACATGGTAGCTCACTTATTTGATGAGTGTTGGAAAAAATGGAAGAATGACCAAAGTTCAAAATCTTCAGGACCGTGTGAAGGTTACAACTTTTGTGTGATGGGCTAGACCTCTAGTGTAGACGGGTATAGAGCTTACCATCATTGGACCGATTGAGTCGGTGAGATTTACATCCTCTTATATGCCTTGTTAGGTCGGGGTATGGGTCTTTGAGGTTGGGGATTCAACATTTCGGAAGAACTAAACACACCACACATAATATAATAACTCCAGTGTCTCACCAGTTTGATTTTGTTCACCTTGAGGAAGAACATCTCACCGGCTCACCCTCTTTCCGATGCATGCCATTTGAAATTCAAATTGTTATTTTTCTTAAATGGTATCCATATTGCATATAAAAAAAAAATTGATCTTTTAAATGGTATCCATATTGCATATAAAAAAATTGGAAAAAAATTGGAAAAATCGTTTTTCTTAAATCTATTTTTCACCCATCAAAAGAGGGTGAACATGTCACTCACCCTATTGGGTTGCCACATGGCATGTCAGTCTTTTTAATTTTGAAATTGTTATAACTATTTCATTTTTGGTTCATTTAAAAAAATTCAATATTTTGAACTTTTTTCGGTCTTTCATGAGGTGCCAATATTGTATATGTAATGTGTAAGAACATCCGGGTGTTCTCGTTTCTCACTCACACGGGGTGTGAGTTTTTATAAAATGAAAAAATGAAAATGCTACTCCCTTAATGTCATAATTTATTCTTATTTTGACTTGACACATAGACTAAAAAAAGTGGAAATTGTATGATCTAAAGTTGTGCATAGGAAATAAAAAATGTTGTAAATCGCATATTCTTGGTCATAAAATAAATTAAAGAAATTAATAGTCTACATTATGACAGACAAAAAAAAAAGATTAAAGTTTTGTTTGGAACGTAGAGAGACATGATATTATCATAAGAAGTAAAATGTGATAGTAATCTACTCATACTAGCTAGACCTTGTGTCACGCCCCAGACCGCGTCTGTGCCACGTGGACAACCGTCGTACAACCCAATAAGAATAACCGCAGTTCATCCTTACCGAATTGCACAAGACGTCCGATAGATACATATGCCAAAACCGATTAGTAAACATACATAACAACATCAACATACAATCAAACACATAGCGGAATATAAGTGTTTTAATAAGAACCCACACAAGGGTAAAACAAGAGCTCGCAGGCTCCATTAATTTATAAGTCAAAATAGTTCCATGAGCATTATTTAATTATTTAAAAATGGAACGAGAGGAAGCACGAACCACGTCTTCTCTCCATCGATCTCCCGAGCAACGGGTGCAGGAAGTAAGCTCTAGCTTCAACCTGAAAGGGTGGTTCCCCCGAGGGATCAGTACTACAGAAAAGTACTGGTGAGGGCAAACTGTATGTAATGTAACTAACGTTTCTCACGTGAGACCCTCAAAATAGGGTGATAGTATAATTATGGGCATAACTCTTAGCTACCCCTTTTCAAAACAAAATGTATACATATATACATATGAGTAAAATATCTGGCCCGTGGGCCCATTTGTCTTTCAAATCATTTAGGCATAACAGCCTTATTAAATTCACCCTTCCCAAGTCTTACCCTCGAGTGGAGTCACCCGCAGGCTGACTCACCCGATATCAAAATATAATTACTGTGGGGGCCCTTCGGACTCCCATATCACGGACATGGTTTAAATCAATTCCTAGACCAAGGAAAATATCCTATCGGAAACTCGTTCCCGATCAAGCACGTTTAATCATTTAAAATCATTACCTTGAGGTTCACCTACCTCGAGGACTAACCGTCCTTACAATCATAGTTTACATTCCCGGGGCTAACCCCGCCTTGAGGAGTACGCATACACCCTCATCCTACGTGTAATTTGCTGGAGGTTAACACACCTCAAGGACTACACGGGCCCTTGTTACCTATGTGCAATTTGATGGAGGATACCACACCTCAAGGACTGCACTTGCCCTTGTTACCTATGTGTAATTTGCTGGAGGATACCACACCTCAAGGACTACACGGGCCCTTGTTACCTATATGCAATTTGATGGAGGATACCACACCTCAAGGACTGCATTTGCCCTTGTTACCTATGTGTAATTTGCTGGAGGTTAACACACCTCAAGGACTACACGGGCCCTTGTTACCTATATGCAATTTGATGGAGGTTAACACACCTCAAGGACTGCATTTGCCCTTGTTACCTATGTGTAATTTGCTGGAGGTTAACACACCTCAAGGACTACACGGGCCCTTGTTACCTATATGCAATTTGATGGAGGTTAACACACCTCAAGGACTGCATTTGCCCTTGTTACCTATGTGTAATTTGCTGGAGGTTAACACACCTCAAGGACTACACGGGCCCTTGTTAACATTTGAGTATAAAGGACTCCTCCTGGTCCTACAGAGTTTTACCCAACCTTACTCGGTCCCGGGTATTCACCCGCCATGTATAATCTACCACGTACCTCGCCCGGTCGTGGTCTATAATTTCTTTACTAACGACTAGTCCAAGTCTTAGCGTTTAAACCGTATTTGAAGCCTTAGCAACCAATGTGGACGGGTCCCACCCGAACGACCCACGTTAACCTGCTCAAAACTGCCTGTTTTGGGCCTAGTCCAATACCCGGTCGGGTATCCAATCTCACCCGGTCGGGTAGGTCGGGGCAGAAGCCCCTGGAACTGATTTTACTTGAGACCCGGTCGGGTCCATACCCTTACCCGGTCGGGTCTAGTAAGACAGTGGCTTCTGGAGCCATTTTTAATCAATACCCGGTCGGGTATGTACCCATACCCGGTCGGGTATCACCTTTGCCTCGGCGGTCAACGCCCGTTTGACCGCCCAAACGGAGTCCGATTAACGCGAAATTTTATACGCATGTACTCCTTGACGTCCTTGATCCAAAAATACCAATTTGGATCCTTGGAGCATTGTACATAATAAGTTATCACATTTTTAATAATCAAACATACAAAACATGCCTTTCAACTATGTTTTATATACAACCATGGCATAAGCCAATACTTGATTAACTTTAGTCATTCCATAAAATATATACTTGATTACTTTAGGTAATCTCATGCCTCAATCAAAAGTTATAAAGCATATAGCCGTCTTCTCATAACTATTAATAAGTACTTCATACTTATTAATCATTTATATATTTCATTCTAGTTTATTCTTCAAACTAGATTTAATTTAATGACACATATGATTATGTACTTAAATCCTTCAAGAATACCATCTTGAATTACCTTAACCAAATCATCCATGATTATCGTTCATCAAAATATTAATAATTCTTTTACTCATTAATCATGCCATTTTCACATAACTTATGCTCATTATAGCTAATCACATGTTTAACACTTTTAAACATTTCTATACATATTCACATGCTAGATTACTCTAGTCATCTCATACATAGTCCATGTATGCATTTTTTTATACATTTGACAATAATATATTCATGATTAATCCACAAATAAATCTCTTATTCATTAATCATGTAATATTTCCATAATTCATAATTAATATGGATAATCACAAGTTCACATATCTTTTCATATATTCATGTACTACATTACTCTAGTTAGTTTCATGCATGGTCCAAATATACCTTCTTATATATTTGAGAAAAATATATTCATGATTAATTAATAAATTAATCTATTTTTTTCATTAGCCATACTCACCATGACTAATCATGCATTTTAATACATTTAATCATTTCTCAAATCATGGTTATGATTTTATTTAGGTAACCTCACGTTTCGAACCAAGAGTTACAAGACACGTAGTCGTCCACTCACCTTGAAATGGCGCTAGCAAGCTTTTATCTTCTTTGTTTGAACTCCGGCGACTTTTGAATTTTCCGGCGAAAACTCCGGCGGCTCCGGCGACTTTCCGGCCACTCCTAGGTTCCTTGAGAAGTCTAGAATACCTTGGTAAAATTCCTAACAAGGTTTCACAACCAAAAGTGGTATAAACGTCAAAACCTTCCAAGAAGGTGTTTTCCGGTGAACCGGTCTTACTCCGGTCATAACTCCGTTCGTGGTTAAACTGAACCTTCCAAACCATCATTCTACACCTCTAAAAGTGTAGAACAAGATTAAAAGTCTATCATATGATTTATGAAATCATATGAGATTAAAAAAATGAAGGAGAAAAATACTAATGAAGTCATTACCTTGATTTTAATAAGTTTTTCTCTTCTTTTCCAAGCTTTTCTTCTTCCTTGAGCCTCCTTCAAACATGAGCTCGGTTCATGGCTATGGAGAGGGGTATTTGCAGAGGTTATCTCTTTATTTATATGGCCTAATTCGGATGGGAGAATAAGGGAAAAGTCAACACACTCTTTGGCACCTTTCTCACAATCAAAGTAAATGAGAAGACCCACCCATGTCCTTTTATGCCAATCAATTCAAATCCCATACCATGCATCTCTCCACCATCCTCCAGCCCACATCTCGGCTGATTGGTAGCATAATTACGTGGGATGGCCCCCACCCATGTGGGTGGTCATCCCAATATGTCCCGAAATGTGCGTTCGGCCCCGAAAGTTGTATTTTCTGGACTGTTTTAATTAAATTTCATTTTATCGGGTCAAATAAAATATGTATCATTCTTCCAATTAATATTGGCATCTAGAATGAATATATATTATCCCACTTTAATTTCGTGGTCGCCGAAATTAATTTCGGGCTGTTATCTGTTTAATTACCTATACCGGTAATGGGACCTCGTTTGATCGAAAGGCCAACTTTATGGCTCAACATTTATTTACAACCTCATATAAATATTATCTAGACCAAGATGAATATAATATGTGGTCCGTAAATATCGGATGGTCGTCACCCACGTGTGGGCCCAACGTGTATTTTACTGTTCAAGTAACAGTAAAAATGAGAACGCGTTGCCTCGAAAATTCACTCATCATTTCTCATTACTTAATATGTGGTTTCATATTTGGTGACACTTTAATAAATTGTTACGCTTATTTTTAAGTGGTCCGAACTGTATGAACAGATAAAATCTTATCTGTTTATTCTTATACGAAAATATCTTCAAGGTAGGGTCCTCCAAAAGTACCCACCTCTAATATGTCAAGTTACTCATTATTATCCATATTTTGTGTTCTTAAAATATTTGTATTCCCTCTGTATTAATTTGTAGCCTTTCGAATTATTATCAGTCCGATAATTAAAGACTCACAATTATCGGATAGTGACACCGACCCGCTCGGCCGTCTAGTTGTCATTCTTTATATTACCGAGGTCCATGAACCATTCATACTATCATAATAGTATCATTTTGATAAACATTAATATTTTATAAACTCGAAATATCATGAGTGGTCCCCACGTCTAAATTAATAATCCTTTATTAATTTAAGACAAAATTTTTACTTTCTCCTTTATCAAGACTACTCTTAGCCTTGATTTACCTTCTTTAACCCAGTACTTGATGAAAAAATTTCTCACAGTAAAATTCGGGTCCGATGTTACAAGTTCACCCCACCTTACAGGAATTTCGTCCCCGAAATTAACGTCTGAACCTTGAGAAACATTTCTCCCTTCATTTTCTGAAGCTAAAAATTTTGAACATAAAAATATTTATGGAACTTAAGGTTTAATTTAATAATACCTTATGCCATAGTCGGGCCTAACAAATGGTTTCCGCCATTCCCGGCCTTCACGAGCGAGTTCGCCATTGACTTGTAGAAGGTACCATGTTTGAGGCAACCCTAGTTGGGTTTTCAACCCCCGTGACCCCTCCTCTAGCTCCTGATGTTCCTTCACGCGTACGTTGAGGACAAAGGACCTTGATGTGGCCTGTTTCTCCACAAAAGTAACATCTAGATGGCTCTCGACATCTCCCGTAGTGCCTTCGCCTACAATTCTCACATTTGGGTGCCCCCATGCCCCGAGTGCTTGAGCTTTGACTTACCAAGTCCTGGCTCTCACTGACAAACGGAACTAACTTGTTAGAGTTCCCCTTGCTCTGAAGTTCATACTTCCCCTCTCGTCGTGGAGGGTGAATGATCACCTGGGCTCTTTCTTCTGCTTCCTTTGCATCCCTTGCTTGCCTTTCCTTCCAAAGCTCCTCCCCCTGGAGACCCTGAGCTACTACCTGACTGAAAGTCATGTTGAATTGGTAGGTCGCCCTTTCGCGTATTTCCAAATTGAGTGCATTCCAAAAATGGTTTGCCATTCGATTCTCATTTGCGGCATACTCAGGCAAGAACCTTGCCAGATGTCGCAATCTTTGTTCCAGTTGCTTCACCGTAAACTCATTTCCCTGTTTGAGATCGATATATTCCCTCCTCTTTCGATTTACTTCGAAAGAGGTGTAAAACTGCTCATAGAATGCTTGCTCGAAGTTGTCCCACGTGACAACCCCGTCAAACTTAACCTTGGTGCCTTCCCACCAAGTAGAAGCTAAACCCTCCAATAATCTAGTGGCTACCCTTAACTTTCGTTCAGGGACCACCTGCATGTCATCAGCTGCATCATTCAACCTTTTTATCCACTCGGCTGCTTCCGATATGTCCTCTGTCCCATCAAATGGTTTGCACCCCAAGGCTCTAGCCTCTTTGAGATACTTTGAGATTTTAAAGAGTGGTCCTTCACCATCAGAATCTCTGACTGTCCTAACTTGTGCTCTGTGAGCACCCCGACCCCTCCTGAGAGAAGTCTCGCCTCTGACATGTCCCTCCTGAGATCCCTGTCGTTGTCTTCCCCTTTCACGTCGGTACCATCGGTACATTTCACTAACCTGGTCAGGAGGAATACTATGTATATCCTCCCCACTGTTATCTTCAAAAGAAGTTTCATCTGACTCGCTTTCAGGGTGATAAGTTGAGTCATCCTCCGAGTTCCACGACTCGAATTCAGTCACATTGTGATCAGCCATCGCGGCTCGTGTTCGTGGGCCTTGATTGCCCATACCTCGCCTCTTACGCGACATTGATATCCCCCGATTGGCTTGCCCGGCTATCCCCGGTGCGCGCCCTCTCGGATTTCCTCGAACCGCCCTATCACTACCACCCATTCCTGAAAGAATATGTTGGAATGAGTCTTTGGACTCGTTTGAATGTCAATTGACAGAAACGTACTCAAGACACACCTTGGATCAAGTCACTGCCATACCAATTGTTAAGGGGCCCATCTTAACAACCAGAGACCTTGCAACTCGATAACCAAATGCTCTTAAAGTACAAAACTTATGCTCATGGTTTTTCATTGAAAACTGTTTTGATAGAAACTCTGTTGAGAGGTTGACTATATAGTTTAGAAATCGTTTGGCTCTGATACCACTTAATTGTCACGCCCCAGACCGCGTCTGTGCCACGTGGACAACCGTCGTACAACCCAATAAGAATAACCGCAGTTCATCCTTACCGAATTGCACAAGACGTCCGATAGATACATATGCCAAAACCGATTAGTAAACATACATAACAACATCAACATACAATCAAACACATAGCGGAATATAAGTGTTTTAATAAGAACCCACACAAGGGTAAAACAAGAGCTCGCAGGCTCCATTAATTTATAAGTCAAAATAGTTCCATGAGCATTATTTAATTATTTAAAAATGGAACGAGAGGAAGCACGAACCACGTCTTCTCTCCATCGATCTCCCGAGCAACGGGTGCAGGAAGTAAGCTCTAGCTTCAACCTGAAAGGGTGGTTCCCCCGAGGGATCAGTACTACAGAAAAGTACTGGTGAGGGCAAACTGTATGTAATGTAACTAACGTTTCTCACGTGAGACCCTCAAAATAGGGTGATAGTATAATTATGGGCATAACTCTTAGCTACCCCTTTTCAAAACAAAATGTATACATATATACATATGAGTAAAATATCTGGCCCGTGGGCCCATTTGTCTTTCAAATCATTTAGGCATAACAGCCTTATTAAATTCACCCTTCCCAAGTCTTACCCTCGAGTGGAGTCACCCGCAGGCTGACTCACCCGATATCAAAATATAATTACTGTGGGGGCCCTTCGGACTCCCATATCACGGACATGGTTTAAATCAATTCCTAGACCAAGGAAAATATCCTATCGGAAACTCGTTCCCGATCAAGCACGTTTAATCATTTAAAATCATTACCTTGAGGTTCACCTACCTCGAGGACTAACCGTCCTTACAATCATAGTTTACATTCCCGGGGCTAACCCCGCCTTGAGGAGTACGCATACACCCTCATCCTACGTGTAATTTGCTGGAGGTTAACACACCTCAAGGACTACACGGGCCCTTGTTACCTATGTGCAATTTGATGGAGGATACCACACCTCAAGGACTGCACTTGCCCTTGTTACCTATGTGTAATTTGCTGGAGGATACCACACCTCAAGGACTACACGGGCCCTTGTTACCTATATGCAATTTGATGGAGGATACCACACCTCAAGGACTGCATTTGCCCTTGTTACCTATGTGTAATTTGCTGGAGGTTAACACACCTCAAGGACTACACGGGCCCTTGTTACCTATATGCAATTTGATGGAGGTTAACACACCTCAAGGACTGCATTTGCCCTTGTTACCTATGTGTAATTTGCTGGAGGTTAACACACCTCAAGGACTACACGGGCCCTTGTTACCTATATGCAATTTGATGGAGGTTAACACACCTCAAGGACTGCATTTGCCCTTGTTACCTATGTGTAATTTGCTGGAGGTTAACACACCTCAAGGACTACACGGGCCCTTGTTAACATTTGAGTATAAAGGACTCCTCCTGGTCCTACAGAGTTTTACCCAACCTTACTCGGTCCCGGGTATTCACCCGCCATGTATAATCTACCACGTACCTCGCCCGGTCGTGGTCTATAATTTCTTTACTAACGACTAGTCCAAGTCTTAGCGTTTAAACCGTATTTGAAGCCTTAGCAACCAATGTGGACGGGTCCCACCCGAACGACCCACGTTAACCTGCTCAAAACTGCCTGTTTTGGGCCTAGTCCAATACCCGGTCGGGTATCCAATCTCACCCGGTCGGGTAGGTCGGGGCAGAAGCCCCTGGAACTGATTTTACTTGAGACCCGGTCGGGTCCATACCCTTACCCGGTCGGGTCTAGTAAGACAGTGGCTTCTGGAGCCATTTTTAATCAATACCCGGTCGGGTATGTACCCATACCCGGTCGGGTATCACCTTTGCCTCGGCGGTCAACGCCCGTTTGACCGCCCAAACGGAGTCCGATTAACGCGAAATTTTATACGCATGTACTCCTTGACGTCCTTGATCCAAAAATACCAATTTGGATCCTTGGAGCATTGTACATAATAAGTTATCACATTTTTAATAATCAAACATACAAAACATGCCTTTCAACTATGTTTTATATACAACCATGGCATAAGCCAATACTTGATTAACTTTAGTCATTCCATAAAATATATACTTGATTACTTTAGGTAATCTCATGCCTCAATCAAAAGTTATAAAGCATATAGCCGTCTTCTCATAACTATTAATAAGTACTTCATACTTATTAATCATTTATATATTTCATTCTAGTTTATTCTTCAAACTAGATTTAATTTAATGACACATATGATTATGTACTTAAATCCTTCAAGAATACCATCTTGAATTACCTTAACCAAATCATCCATGATTATCGTTCATCAAAATATTAATAATTCTTTTACTCATTAATCATGCCATTTTCACATAACTTATGCTCATTATAGCTAATCACATGTTTAACACTTTTAAACATTTCTATACATATTCACATGCTAGATTACTCTAGTCATCTCATACATAGTCCATGTATGCATTTTTTTATACATTTGACAATAATATATTCATGATTAATCCACAAATAAATCTCTTATTCATTAATCATGTAATATTTCCATAATTCATAATTAATATGGATAATCACAAGTTCACATATCTTTTCATATATTCATGTACTACATTACTCTAGTTAGTTTCATGCATGGTCCAAATATACCTTCTTATATATTTGAGAAAAATATATTCATGATTAATTAATAAATTAATCTATTTTTTTCATTAGCCATACTCACCATGACTAATCATGCATTTTAATACATTTAATCATTTCTCAAATCATGGTTATGATTTTATTTAGGTAACCTCACGTTTCGAACCAAGAGTTACAAGACACGTAGTCGTCCACTCACCTTGAAATGGCGCTAGCAAGCTTTTATCTTCTTTGTTTGAACTCCGGCGACTTTTGAATTTTCCGGCGAAAACTCCGGCGGCTCCGGCGACTTTCCGGCCACTCCTAGGTTCCTTGAGAAGTCTAGAATACCTTGGTAAAATTCCTAACAAGGTTTCACAACCAAAAGTGGTATAAACGTCAAAACCTTCCAAGAAGGTGTTTTCCGGTGAACCGGTCTTACTCCGGTCATAACTCCGTTCGTGGTTAAACTGAACCTTCCAAACCATCATTCTACACCTCTAAAAGTGTAGAACAAGATTAAAAGTCTATCATATGATTTATGAAATCATATGAGATTAAAAAAATGAAGGAGAAAAATACTAATGAAGTCATTACCTTGATTTTAATAAGTTTTTCTCTTCTTTTCCAAGCTTTTCTTCTTCCTTGAGCCTCCTTCAAACATGAGCTCGGTTCATGGCTATGGAGAGGGGTATTTGCAGAGGTTATCTCTTTATTTATATGGCCTAATTCGGATGGGAGAATAAGGGAAAAGTCAACACACTCTTTGGCACCTTTCTCACAATCAAAGTAAATGAGAAGACCCACCCATGTCCTTTTATGCCAATCAATTCAAATCCCATACCATGCATCTCTCCACCATCCTCCAGCCCACATCTCGGCTGATTGGTAGCATAATTACGTGGGATGGCCCCCACCCATGTGGGTGGTCATCCCAATATGTCCCGAAATGTGCGTTCGGCCCCGAAAGTTGTATTTTCTGGACTGTTTTAATTAAATTTCATTTTATCGGGTCAAATAAAATATGTATCATTCTTCCAATTAATATTGGCCTCTAGAATGAATATATATTATCCCACTTTAATTTCGTGGTCGCCGAAATTAATTTCGGGCTGTTATCTGTTTAATTACCTATACCGGTAATGGGACCTCGTTTGATCGAAAGGCCAACTTTATGGCTCAACATTTATTTACAACCTCATATAAATATTATCTAGACCAAGATGAATATAATATGTGGTCCGTAAATATCGGATGGTCGTCACCCACGTGTGGGCCCAACGTGTATTTTACTGTTCAAGTAACAGTAAAAATGAGAACGCGTTGCCTCGAAAATTCACTCATCATTTCTCATTACTTAATATGTGGTTTCATATTTGGTGACACTTTAATAAATTGTTACGCTTATTTTTAAGTGGTCCGAACTGTATGAACAGATAAAATCTTATCTGTTTATTCTTATACGAAAATATCTTCAAGGTAGGGTCCTCCAAAAGTACCCACCTCTAATATGTCAAGTTACTCATTATTATCCATATTTTGTGTTCTTAAAATATTTGTATTCCCTCTGTATTAATTTGTAGCCTTTCGAATTATTATCAGTCCGATAATTAAAGACTCACAATTATCGGATAGTGACACCGACCCGCTCGGCCGTCTAGTTGTCATTCTTTATATTACCGAGGTCCATGAACCATTCATACTATCATAATAGTATCATTTTGATAAACATTAATATTTTATAAACTCGAAATATCATGAGTGGTCCCCACGTCTAAATTAATAATCCTTTATTAATTTAAGACAAAATTTTTACTTTCTCCTTTATCAAGACTACTCTTAGCCTTGATTTACCTTCTTTAACCCAGTACTTGATGAAAAAATTTCTCACAGTAAAATTCGGGTCCGATGTTACACCTTGCACATGAGGAATATATCCTAAAAAATTAATTTTAATTTGTGTATTAATGAAAAAGAAAGAAAACATAGTAAAGGAATGAAGTGAGAGATGATAAAAATTATATAAGCCACTACTTTGTTATTTATTTCTATAATTTACCGATAAATACATATAGCCTGTATCAATCAATTTTGTTACTTATTGTTACAAATGTATGTTAACTTTTTTTTAATTTTTTATTTATTTATGGAGATTTATAGATGGGTAGGCCATAATCATATATGCCTTTGACATATCAGGAAATTCTTTTGAGCGCCAACAAGTAGTCCATCTTGGGTGAGTGCATCAATTGACAAACTTTATTGATGTCCAAGGATACATACACAATTCTGAGTGTTCCAACACATATACAGTAATTATATTATAATTTCAGCATTCTCTTTCTCTGGTGTAGAAAGGTTATTAATAGTTAAGGCAACATCAATATATTCCAAACTCCACATCTTAGCTCAATTATTATTAAAGTGGTAGAAAAGTTTGGACAATGATTATATTGGGGATATATCCTCATTGGCCATGTGAATTGTGAAAGTCATATCTCTTGGGTGTTAGGTTGAACTTCTTGTGCGGTCCAATATGAAATTTACTACTATTAAGATTGGTTAAGTAACTGTGATTTATAGTCTTCAATATGCTATGTAGACTCGGGTTTAGGGGTACTTGGAGTAGGGATTCAAACTTTTTGGATTTTGTTATGAGCATAATGAAGTCATATTTGTCATCTTTTAAAAAGGCAATGAGATTCCTTCATGCATAGTTGGGCTACGCAAACAAAGTTAGACCTCGATGTAGTGAAATGATAAGGCCGGCTGCCCAGCTAGATTAAAAAATAACTTTGTTTTCAGACTACACCAAGTCACCAGTGAATGAGAAAGAAGACACATACAAAATACACGATTCAATATTGCCGACTAATCCCACTATGCGACTCTTGGCATTTATGCATAAATAAACAATAATAGTGTTCCCATTTTGCGTGATTGAAGTATTCCACTATTCCAGTAACTATATATAGTATCTTCGTTTTTTGTCCTTTTCAGAATATTATAAAGGCTTAATATACATTTTAAATCCCTTGGAATATGACACCCTTTATTTTATATTCCTACAAAAGATTTTTTTCCATTACTGTAATATGCACTATTTTGTTTCACTCTATCTCAAACTCTGAAATCACTCACTTGAGAAAAACATTATTTTTTATTACACAATTTACTAGAAACTTTTAAATTTATTCTTTTTTTTAGTCCTAGTCATGGCTCTTGGGGACATGAATAATGAGTGAGGTTGTGTGTATGCCATGCTGATGCAGGTAATAGTTTACCTTATTTAGAAACTCTTGTGTATTTTGGCAACTGTTATTATACGTATAGTAGTATTATAAATATACCTGTCAAGACTCCTATTGGAGACTTGGAGTATCATTTCCCATTATTTCACATTAGGGTGATGTTAGCGATGATTTCAGCCCTTGAGAATTGAACTGTGACGTCAACAATGATGTCAACTCTTGGAACTTGAGTCATGATGCTGTCAGTGATAGCAGTTGTGTCGTAAAGATGCAAACCTTGAGGATAGGTGACAGGAATGCCCGAAAAAACAACCAAGTATAAAACTATGACAGAGTTGAGGAGGCCAGGATCAAATCCCATGCCAATGGTCTCCACTAGTGGCGTTAGTGTAAGATCTCGGACAATGATAACTAGGCTTGGCCTCGTTCGTGATGAGACTCATCCCGGACAAGACATGATAGGCCTTCCTACGAGGAGTTGGGCCTAGACTGTGATACAGGCCTCAGTGACTTGGTGTGGGCCTCAACCCTCTGCGTCGATGACTTGGGCCTGACCAGTTTTGATTCGTCTAACTTTGGGCCCTGGGGTGTATGACAACACACTCCATCAAAGTGTATTTGAGATCATACACACATGAATATGATCTTATTTTTAACTAATTGATAACTTAAAGTGGTTCAATGCTATGGAATTGGCATGAAAAAATACATGTATACGTAGAGCCTGTTTGGTAATCTGTTTTTCGGCTTATTAGACTTATTGGTCAACTTTTTCACTAAACACGTTAATTTCTTGTTGTATTGGCTGAATTTATTGTGGATGATTCTTTTTAGCTATTTTAACATATATTTTTTATTTATTTTATTAATACAATATATTTTAAATATAATTTTCTCATAAATAAGCAGAATAAGTCAATTCAGCCACTTCAACCAAAATTTTCTAAATTTCAGCAGTATCAATTGATTCAGTCGATTTTGATATTATCAAACGGGCACCATTATACTCCGTATTTTTTTAATATGTCCCCTTACCCGTGTAGTCGTGTTTGTGTTTCTACGTTTTTACGTTTCTATATGATTGCTACGTTTACACTATTCCCAAAAGTTTTCATTAACATTGTTGTTAGCCATTTTGTATGGGAGCATTCTTCCACAAAGCACGGAAATTTCAGACGGCCCATATTTGTCCATTTCCAAATATCCAAAGCATGTAGACTCTCTAAAATTAAAAAAGAGTTGGGAAATATGTTTCGCTAATTATTTAAGGAGTGTTTGCAAAGCTTCTGCTTAAAAAAATACCTTTTGGAAAAAGTGATTAAATAAAAGTTTGAGAAAAAATGTTTGCGAAAAAAATGATTTTGAAAAGTAAAAGTCGATAGTGTTTAGTAAAATAAGTTGTTTTTGTGTAATAGAAAAGGGAAAAACACTTTTCACACAAAAGCCAAGAAAAGTAAAAATTTGTAGTGTTTGGTAAATAAGTGTTTTTTAAGCCAAAAGCCGAGAATGTTTTTTAGCAGTTGTAATTTTAAGCTAAAATTAGAAATTGTTTAATATAGGATCAAAAGATATTCAAAGTACAAAAACCATAATAAGTATGAAGTATATTTTATTCTCCAAATAATATTCATTTAGTGTTATAGTAATTGTCCTAAGTAGCACTAAATGGAAACTTAGTTGCACAAATAGGATTAAAACCTTAATCATTCACAAATACGACTAAACGTTAATTCGTAATATATAACATCGTAAAAGTAATAAAATTCGTAAAAAAAAATAAAACTTAATAAAATATATATATAAATAAAATTTAAAAAATTGAAAATTGATTAAAAATTAATATAAAAAATAGCGAAAACACATAAAAAAAATATGGATGCCTTTCGTACCGTCTCTACTGCCTCATAGCACCACCACCCCGACGATAAAAAATGTCATTATGTGTAAAAAATGACATTTTTTCTGAAAAATGTTGAGAAATGACATTGTTACTCTATGATAATGCCAAATTTTTCACCGAAACTGCCATCAATATGGCATTACTAGTGCATGCTGGCATTTTTTCGGTGATCAGAACTCAGAACTAGTGGAGGCAGAGGTGACGGTAAAGAATTTTACTTTTTTACGTTTTTTATTTAAATTTTTAATTTTTTTAATTTGTAATTTTTAATTTTTCTAATTTTTTCTTTTTAAAAATTTTATTAAATATTTATTTTAGTCTTAAAATCTACATTAATATATTTTCCCAAACACACATGATTAGTCCTATTTAGAGAATTTTAAACATTATAATCCTATTTGTTATTTTTAGGCATGTTGTATTATGAACTTTATCATGACGGAAATAGTCTTTTATAAGATTCCTTATTAGGACACAAGATACTTAGTATAATCATAACACAATGCATTACTGCAAGAATGATCAGGTCCCCACGTTTAGGGTTGTAAACGAATCAAATAATTTTTGCTCGATTCGCGATTCGAATTCGTATAACACTATTCTAATTCGAAAAATTCAAATACAAATACAAATAAGAATACTAAATTTGATTCGAATTGTTATCAAATACAAATAAGAATATCAGTGTATTCGATTCGAATATTAATCAAATATATTCGATTAATGATAGTCATATTATTATAATAATATCAATAATAATAGTAATAACACTATAACTTTTAAAAGATAGCTATACACTCAAAGGGTAGTCCATATATACATTTATGTATACAAATTTCAAGCGCATTTGTAATAAATCAGAAGTATCATACGGAGTAAGGATTGTAAATAAGGCAAATAATTTTATTTTCATTCGTGGTTTGGATTCAAAAAATATGATTTAAATTTGAAAATATAGAATATAAATACGAATACAAATCAGATTTTTGGTTCAAGTATGAATACAAATAATTATGTAATCGATTCAAAGAATAAATTAGAGGCGTTTGACTACGATATACGAAGTATACAATTATCAACTTGTTTCAGCCCTGATTACTCCAGGCTCTCCCCAGCCCCCCCCCCCCTCCCCCAGACCCCCTGGAGTAAAAAAAAAATGTGTGTGTTAGTGTTTATCGTATAATGGATCGATACATTTACAGGTTGTGCACAATATACTAAAGTCAATCAATTTTGTGATTAATAAATATAAATTTATAAATGTATCGATCGATCCATTAAATTTCAAAGAAAAATGTACTTTTTAAAAATTAAATTTTAAAAACACATATTACGTCATAGCATGCATTTATAAGAAAATTGCTTTAAAGTGATATTTGACTAATATTTAATTTATGCTCAAATTGATTCCATATTCGTATATGATTCATTAAATATTCGTATTGTTAAACAAATACAAATACAAATCGAAATTTTCGAAAAAATTAAACAAATACAAATACAAAATCTCACTATTCAACTCGATTCGGTTCGTATACAACCCACCCACGTTCAGACAGGACCCTCCGTCCGAACATCCTCGTTTGTTGTTGAGATTTGAGTATAGTAAAGTGAAATGTTATGAACCACATATTCATTTCTAAAAGGGGAAAGTGACACTTATTTTGGGACAACTCAAAAAGGAAAGTAAGACAGGTAAAATAGGAGAGTAATAATTTGTAATTTTGAACATCTATAATATATTTACCCTTGGTTATCAAAAATATGTAGTATATCATAAATCATGTAAACATATACCCGGAATATTAAAAAAACGTATCCTTATATTTTTTAAAACGTATCCAGCCCAAAAAAATATTTAGCGTTATAAGTATCTTTATGATTAATATCCTTAGATGACGGAGTATATGTTTTTTTAATATACTTCTTTGTTCTCTTTTAATTGCAACAGTCAACATTTCACGTTTGACAATGCACAAATTTGACCAATAATATCTTTCATTTCTTATTATTAAAAAATTTAATTTGAAATTTTAGAATGAGGAGAATTTAACAATTTTTTTTAAAAAAATTTAATTTATAATACATTAATTGATAAAATATAATAAATGTAGAATATGTGAATAGTGCAAAGAGTTCGATGTTGCAATTAAAAGAGAATGAGGGTAGTATTCGCTCATAAAAGGCTATTTACGCTCATATAAATATCCTTATGATAAATATCTTTACATTTTTTAAGGTTGCGTGCTACTAAGTCCATACTTTATCACAATATTAGCGAAAATGTAAATTTATGTCTATCATACTACGTTTTTGTTTTTCTGTACCACCCAACATTACTTTCATGTATTGCTCTAATAAAAAAATTAAGTTGATGGGACAAGGGCGCTCACAAATCAAGTGATTTTATTAACATAACAAAGGGCATTAGTTGTACACAAACCCCAAAAAGTGCTCAAACATTAAACACGGAAAATGAAAACAAACATAGAAAATTAAGTACACAACATTTCCACAAATATAAATTGTACAAAGATTGAAGTCCAATTTCCCAAGTACATCATAGCTGAGCATTTCTGCACAACTAGATGCCTCAGCAAAGCTTTTATAGCACACAAGTAGAATTAAGCAAAGGTCACTGCTGGCTAACTTATCACATCATTGAAAAATGATGATAGCTCCTCCCCCTTTCCTATGAACAAACAACAGCTTAGTATAGGTAGGATTACGTTAGTTGTTGCTTCTAAATCTCAACTTGTCATCACCCATTCTCATCTGGGTTTAGACCTTTCTTCCCGCACTGGACAATCATACATTTATACATATATCCTTCACATGCTTCTATATCATACATATATCATAAAAAAGGCTTCAAATAAATGATGGGGTATGAGAAAATATACATGGATCAAATATATGCCTCGAAAGAATAAAACTTTTGAAATCAATCAAGAAAAGAACATATATATACAGCCAATTTTCGTTGTGGATGGTTATATATATCATGCTTGACTGCCTTGCTGCTTATGTCACCCTCCAGATCTTGTCTAATCTCCATATCTGCAAGAATATCCCAAAAAAGAATTGCAGATCTTTCAAGGTTATTGAAACTTGAAAGGGTATATAGAGGAAAAATTAAGAATTTCCAAAAAAGTTGTGGTCTTTTTATTTTTCTTGAAGAAACAGTTATAGATCTATGACTGAACTGACCATATTTGTTAATTACTTTTATTTTAGATAACTTGATTTTAGAGTTACATTATGATGAGGTTGTGGGTCTGGGATGGTATAATCATCTGTCTAAGGGAAGAAGTGATGAAACCCTAATTTATACAGGTGAGTCCAGCTAGCCCAGGGGATATTATTCTTGGAGATTTCACCCCCCCCCCCCCATCATGAGAGAAATCATCATGATACAATGATATTGGGTGTTTGTCTAACTCTTTTAAAAAGATTTGTAAAAAAGGGAAAAACAGATCTGTTCTTTAAAGACTGGCGAAATAAACACTTCACAACAAGAAAGTAATTATTAAACCTTTTACCCTTTTTTTCTGCAAAAGCAAGTCAAAACCCACCATCATTACACCAATCTGCTTGTGTCCACCACCACCTTCTTCGTAGTTTTACTTTCACCTGACAACAAAAGAACTAGAGAAAGTTCAAGTTAGTACATCCACAAGATCAGATTTACCTCGGTAAATCTGATCTCCAAAAGCCTATTCAAAAGATGCCTCAGCTCAGCTCATGAAAGGAAGCACAAAATTGGGGGGAATGAAGCCTGGTCCGACGACACCAAAAAGATGGTATATGACCATATTTTACCAGCCAAAACTGATTCCAAAATGAAAAAAGATTTGGGTATATGTATCTAGCTGGTGACCTCGAGCCAGACAACAGTCCCCTCAATCAAGAATGTAAAGCTTCCTTTTTTCTTCAGTTTCTCTCATGGCAGAAGCTGGAGGGGGGGATTGGAAGGGAGAGTAAATGATAAAGATTGTGAGGGAGAAGGAAGAAGAAGAAGATGGATAGAAATGAGAATGAGTGTATGGGAATGAAGATGGAAGCTGAAGATAAATATAGGATGGAGAGAAGTATAGGGTAAGGAAGGGGGGATAGTGGGGGTTATATGGAAAAGGACAAACAGAGTAATTAAAGCTGGGCAGCAAACACCATGCTCTGACCCTACTACTATCACTGCACCTTAATTGGCTCCAACCCAGAAATGACCACGCCCAAACCTAACCAAGCAACCCGGCCCCTATCATATCTCTCTCTTTCAACGTACATTTATTACTCTTCTCTCACTCTTTCCTAATAGACATTGTTGTGTTTAGCAATGAATGTTGGATGTTTACTTTGCTCGTTAAATGGGTGGATCCCTAATAATGGGTTTAATTACCTTCTTTTAGCTATCCAACACTTGTTTCAAATCGTGTTTAAAATGATTGGATCCGTAGTCACTGGGTAAGAGAATCTTCAATGCGATAATCTGCACGGTGCACATGTGGCATGAGACATATGTCATACGAATATTTGTAAATAAATTTTCTCTCCTTATTTGAATAATTTTATATAATTTTGTTAAATTTTTTCTCTACAATGTCAAGGAGACTGTCTAGATGTTACCATTGCAGGGGAAAACTTACCAAAATTATATAAAATCGTTCAAATAAGGAGAAAAATAATTTATTTGCTAATATTTATTTGGGTATCACTCATGTTACATGTGCAGCGTACACAGTATAGAATTGGAGATGTTCTAAGTGAATATCACTTTCATTAATTAACTACTCCTTTTATCCTATAAAATTTTTCCAAGTTATCCTTAAAAAAATCTTTCTAATTTCTTTTTGAGACCATTTTATGTGACAAACATTTATTTATTTATTTTTCCTTACTCAACTAACACCATGGGCGGAGCTAGGGGTGGGCCAACCTAGGCCATGGCCCACCCCAAATTTTAAAAATAGCTTAATTTTTTAGGTAAAAAATTTCGTGTAAATTTTTTTCTAAAAATATTCTTTGTATCGGCCCAGTCCGGCCCAGTGCCCTGACTCCGCCCCGTTAGTCTAACACCATTCATTTTTTGTTAAAATTTGTGCAAAAGATAAAGAATTAGCTGAAATCACAAATGAAACCATTCTTTACTAAAAAAAAGTAATAAATTTAGTGGAATATCAAGAAAGGAAAATTAGCAAATTTATAAGGGAGGGGAGTAAATAATTTACAAAAAATAGATAGACGTAAAGATGTTTTAAAATTTGCGTAAAGAAGTTGAAAATTTTAGCGTCATTGCACGCAATAATTTTAGCGTCATTCCAAATTAGTTTTAATTTTAAAAGGCTAATCATTCCACGCAACAATGTTGATTGATTGAGAATAATTATGAGCTAATCATAGACTTGGTAAATTAGAAGCCCACGCACAGTACGTCGAGCACATGCAAATTGCATCGATCTCTCATAATCCGATCGATGTGTCCAACGTATAGATAAATTGTTCTCTTGTCCAGTTGTCCTATTTTATTAGTCCGTACATTCCATATTATTTTTGAGAAAGTATGTTGTGATAATTAAGCACATCTACGAAATATAAGAAAAATCCTTTCAAATCATAATGCATGCCTAAATTATTTTACAAATAAGAACAATTAAATACAAATTAAGTTACATGGATTCAAGTATATATATACCACATTTCCAAAGTAAAATTTCCAACAAAACATTGTAAAAACTAAATACGCAACTAGTGTATATACTTGACTTGACCCAGAGGCCGAAACATACACTTGGTTAGGTATTTCACTATAAAGAGCTTGGACGTATACTACATCCATATTTAAAAGTTTCATATACTTTCTTTTTGGGTTGTATTTAAAAGTTTCATTTTTTGGTATGTTTAACCTTTATAAAAAAATCGATTACCCGTTATCCCTACTTTATCTATTTTTTATCTTCTTTTTCATACTTTTACAAATTTTCTCCTACTATTTCTGCACTATTCACTATCCCTCTTACTTTACTCTTTAAATAATGTGTCCAACCTAAGATAGTGTACATTAAAATACGGAGAGAGTATTTAACTGGATCATAATGTTTATATTTGAACTATATAATACATCCTCATCCATTTTCACGGTGCAGGGTATTTTAATTATCCTATATCATGGTCACTTTTTCACTCACAAGGTCTACTACACTCTTAGCCATATCAATATTATCATTTTCATTATACCATATTAATATGAACTACTCGTAGTTTACTGTGCATTGTGTATAAAACGTCCCTTAAATTTGGCTACCGTCATAGTACAAGACTACAAGAGTGAGTGTGTCTCATTGTATCTAAAATCCCTTTTGGCTCTCTAATATGGAATTTCTCTCGATAATACATTAATACCAAGTCATCTACACACGAGCCTTATAAAATAACATGGGTTATCTAAGCATGAACTGTTAAATTAGATTACAATCCTATTTTAAACTTGAATCCAATATAATACAATACATGGAATAGTTTTAATATGACCTAATTGTTTAAAATGATTAATTTGATTTAGTAATCAGTTTGGCCATTTTGTCACTTAAAATTTGGAAAACTATTTCTAACCCGTCTATGACATTAGCATGTAACTTAATTAAGCCAATCATTATCGACATATTAATGTAGCTTAGAGATCAGATATGCTACGTACTCCGGATAGATTAATGGAATGAATTTGATACTTGTCCATGAGGAATAATTGTGTTGCTCAATATGATGTATTAAACTAATAAGCCAATGTTGTCGTTTTTTAGTTAAGACTTAAAAATTATCTCGTTTTGTCTAGCTACTTGATTAGAATTTAGAAGATACTTTAAAATTTTAAACCAACAAATTTAAACACATTAATTAAATCTAAAGATAAGATAAATTGATGGCATGGCCGGTCCTTCGTCAAGGCTGAACTAAGCCGTTGAGGAGGCTTAGGCGGGCCTCCAAAAATTGAAAATTTTAGGGGCCCAAAATTTTATACGTAGTACTACCTCCATAACTATAAAATCTTCCCACTTCAAAAGTGGGTAAGATTAACTACAATAACCAGACAACAATATAAAAGGTTGTTTTGCCCTTGTGCAAGCATTCTGAAAATTAATAGGAACAGATCAAGAAAGTAGGTCACATGTGTACAAAACTACAATTATAGAAATGAAAAAGTGTGGAGGGAAATTGTTCTGATACTCCCTCCATTTTAATAGTACACTCCTGGAATCTTTTGTATATAACATGAATTTCAATACAAAAGAGATCTACAAAAGCTAACGAGCATTAAAAATGAGAAGTAATTTGTGCTCTTGCATCCCAGACCTAAACACTCTCCCTGTTCGTACTTGGCAGCAGCTCCATGCTCCCCTCATTGACCTTAATGAAATCCCTGTTGCAGAAAACGGAGAAGCACAAGAAGAATTACAGAATGTTTGTTATGAAGAATCAATCAATACAAATGAAGATATTCATGATATGTTCAAGATGTAGAGATCAATTTACCGGAGCCAATCACATTTCAAGCAAGAAAAAAAATTGAGCAATGAACAAAGGAGGCGAATTACACAACAACTATTACAACAACACAACGGGGGGAAACTTCATAGAGGCATCATTAATGAAACAGCCGCTACCTTCAAAACAACTAGGAGAACAATCTACTCTATATGGGCAAAAGTTAAGCTACAAATACTACAAGGGGAGGTAGTGAATGCAGACAGAGGGTATGCAGGTCATTCGGGCAGAAAAGGTATGATTCTTGATTCGGAAAAGCTTAAGGACTTACCACTTCAATTTAGAAAGAATCTTAGACCAGTTGGTTATGTAATGGGAGTGTCACACACGAGAATGTGGAGACTGTTACAGAAAAAACAGGTTAGAAGACATACTAACTCCCTTAAACCCAGACTAACAGATAACGGTAAACTCAAAAGGTTGCAGCATTGCCTTGGTCTAATCGCACCTGAGTCTATTTCATTGAATCCTACTTTTAAACACATATACGAGTACATTCACATAGACAAAAAGTGGTTTAACACCACTAAGGAAACTGAAAAATACTACTTGGCTAATGATGAACCATATCCATACCGAAGTTCTCATTCAAAGAATTTCATTCCAAAAATCATGTTTCTTGTTGCTGTGAGTAGGCCTAGGTTTGGTGAGAGGGGGGAAGTGATTTGGGATGGAAAGCTAGGAATTTGGCCTTTCACATATGTAGGGGTTGCTATTCGGTCTAGTATAAACAGGCCGAGAGGATCATTAGAAGTTAAACCTATAACAAGTATAACGCGGGAAGTTATGAAGGAAATGTTTCTATATATCTAGATTATTGCCTGCTATTAAAGAAAAAAGGCCAGATGACCTTAATAGGAACATCATCATTCAACAAGACAATGCAAAACCACATATGCTTATTGACGATGCGGATTTTCATAGAGAAGCAACTACTGATGGTTGGAATATCACTTTGCACTGCCAATTACCTAACAGCCCTGATTTAAATGTACTAGACCTAGGTTTTTTCGAGCCATTGATTCTGTTAAAGACCAAAAGCCTAGCAGTTCACTACTAGAATTGGTTGGGAATGTGGAAGAATCTTTTAACTAGCTTTCGGCCACAACCCTAGAAAAGGTGTTTTCTATATCCTATCAAACTGTTATGCAACAAGTGATTAAGTGTGGAGGAGGAAATAATTACAAATTGCAGCATTTGGGAAAAGATGCATTACAGAGGCAAGATCTACTACCTAAGAGAATTGGTGTGACTAAGCAGATATTTGAGGAGGCCTTGCTTAATATATCTGCCTTAACCTTATCTTGTATGCCTGTATGTCAAATGACATTTTATGTATGTTTAATTGTTTATTTTAGACAATGGTAAGTTTTTTAAGATTTATTTGGATTGATATTTATTATTGAATGATGTTACCATATTGAACTTTGAACTTTTGCCTCAAAACAGATTCATCACAAGCAAGACCCTAGAAAACTCAGCCCACAGAATCTCAGAAATTATTCATCACACCCTTTTTTCATCACAGATAGTGCACTGCTTAATTCAGGCTAAATATGCATCACAAGGTTCACAAATTACACATATAATTCAGTTCCATTCATCACAGATGGGACATCATTTAACACAACCTTAATAAGCATCTACACCATTAAACATGTTTATGTAATCAACAACTTTGATTCATCAATGGCGGGAGTAAAGTAATATCACGCCGAATCAACAGAACAACTCACAATTTTAACTTATGCCTCAGAACAGACTCATCACAGGCAAGACATGAGAAAAATAATGTCACACAACCTCAGAAATTAGTCATGACAAGGTTTTTTCATCACAGACAGTGCACTGATTTACTCAGGATAAAGCTGATCCCAACACGCTTCAAATGCGTGTTGAAATATGAACTTATCATATCGGCACTGAATTTGATGGATACTGTTTGATTTTAGTATATGGATATAAGTCATATACTCCCTCAGTCCCAAATTGTAAGATACATTTACTATTCACTTGGTCAACATAAATCACTCTTAATCTTTTATTTTATAAATCAAAATTTTATGAAATTTAAAATTTTTTGCAGGCTTTGTAGCAGTTTTAATGTAGTTTCTGAATATGTGAATTTTATTTTTTAGAACTAATTTGAGTATTGACTGGGATCAATTTGCTTTATCGTCAGTCAAACATTGTAAACTGTAATGTATCTTACAAACTGGGACAGAGGGAGTAACTAATAGTCCAACTTTTAGTTGAATTAAGAAATTGCCTCTAATTATTAGATTCAAGCGCATACTCATATATGATGATTCAAATAATTGCTTTTCTTAGCTCAATTCATTTGAAGTAGCCCAATTTTGTAAGTCTCTCGGCATGTAAAATTTTATTGGTACAAAACTTTAATTTATGCTCCCTCCGTCCCGGTCTCCCGGATAGAACTTGACGTTTGCTTTTAGCACAGTATTTTAGGAGCTCAACTAATAGAAGAACAAATGTCTTGCATGCATGCTCTTTGACTTTTGCGGGAAATTAATGTTATCCACTCAAATATAAAACGTGGGAGAGTAGTGAAGGAGAGTTAGGATATTTAACGTAATGGGACATATAAAAGAGTTAATGAGACGTCTTAAAAAGGAAAGTGTAAAGATTTAAATGGGACAAAGGGAGTATTAAATTGTAGTTCAATTACTTGTCTAATAACGAATGTTAAAGTTTTTTTTGACAGAACGAATGTTAAAGTTAGACTTGCTATTTCATTTATTATTTATCATCATCAATATTTGCGCAATTTAATATAAAAGAAATAGAATTTAATAATCCCACTTGTCATTGGTTTTTTAGAATAGTCCCACACCTTACTTTAATCTGAAAATATTATCACATTTGCACGAACAAATATAGTTCACTAAACGTTCAAGGAATAGAAAAATGAGGTGATAAGGAAATAAAAAGAAACACATGCATATATCCCTCTTTTCGTTTGAAGCATACGGATGATCAAACCCTAGCAGCGGATCTTCATGATCTTGCTCAACGCATCAATAGCACAGCAAGACTCTAATCATGTGCAACGGTAATTGAAGTTTTTTCATCGTTTGAGATTTTTTTTTCGACTAATTTTCTACTCACTTTTATTTCATCCAGCTCAATTTTCTCTGGCGAGAGTTTGGTCTGTTCCAATTGTGAACGAGTTTATGCTTCTGTTCGTGAATTCTAGTGCTTCTTTTTCTCCGTCTTGGAGTCGACACTCATTCGTTTGGCCACTAATGGAGAGCTTAAATCAGATTTATGAAAGGATGGCAATGAAAGAATTTGATTGTAGGGGACGAAACAACGACAAGGCGGCGGTGCTCCCAGAACAGCACCACCTATAATACAGACAGGTCCTGTAAACGAGATGATTCCTTTGGAGGTAGCTGATCAAACCTCTTCTCCCTTCCCGATGGCTAGTAAAATCGGGATGCTTCCTTTGGAGGTGGATCGACAAACCTCTTGCCCCTTCCCGGTGGCTGGTAAAACGGGGGCGCTTGAATTATTTTGTTATTTTTATTTAAAGAATTCTTGTTTAGTGATCTTCCATTTTGGTAGCAAGTTCAGCAATGCTGTTAAATTAGGCTACCGTGATGCGAGGTTATCGAATTTGACAGGTCCTCAGAGGCTAGTCAATTCTTTGTCTCACCCCAATGTAACCTTGAACTATTGTATATCTTTGTCTCTTGTTACTCTCTTTATTAATAATAATTAAGTCTTCTTCTTTAAAAAAAACAGGAAAGAAGAAGAACCAATATCATTTAATGTAGAGAAAAGTGGAAGAATAACAGGAAAATCCTATAACAAGTAAGGCTAGGGAAAATATCGAAATTTCGGTACACCGCATTTACCGTATCGAAAAGTACTGGATTTACCAAAAACTTAGGTGTACCGAAATTTTCGATATGGTACTGTACCGAATTACTACGATATAATATCGGTATATGTTTTGAAAATAAAAATTATACTAGGCTGAGGTGGCGGGTGGTAAGAATTGGGCTGCGCTGTCGAAGGTAGGGCTAGGAAGGGGTGGGTTGGGGTTGGGCTGTTCGCAACTAGAGTTGGGGGAGTGGGCCGGGGTGTGGCAGGGGGCGAGGCCGTGTAGCAGGGGAGGGGGGCTAGAGAACCGGTGCCTAGATCTAGGTGTAGGTCAAGGGAGGTGGTTGGTTTTTCGGGGCAGCGGTGGTCGGAGGTTGTGATGGTTGAGGGCTGGGGGGCTGGTGAACTGCGGCATTAACGACTTGGGTTTGGCAGCGGGCAGTCGTAGTGTTGTTGGTGGTCGCGCGCGCGGGGGGTGGGGAGGAGCCGATAGATGGCGGAAATGGCGACTGGACGGTGGTGGCCGCAGGAGATGTGCAAGGGTGATGTGTCTGGTTGGTCACTATATGGGGTGACGGGTCATTAACGATGGTGGTCGGCAGACGTGGCCGGGGGTGGCACTGTTGCTGGTGTGCAGTTGCGCTTGTGATGGCAGTCATTAGCTGGAGGCGGCGGCAGTCACTGACGGTGGTTGCGAAAGTCACTAATGAGGGGTGGTGGCAGTCACTGACGAGGGGTGACAACACTCACTGGTCGGAGCGGAAGCGGTCACTAGACGGGGCAACGATGGAGTCACTCTGATGGTCTCTCACAGGCGGGGCGGAGCCACTGTGGGTGTAGAGCTATGGTGGCCAACATCACTTTAAACTGCAGGGTTTATTTGTGTTGTTGATCACATTCTTTAGAAATTTTAAAAAGAGATCATGTTTTTGTCATTTATCCTATTTTTAATAATATCTAGAACAAATATCATTTATCTATTGGGAATATTTCTTTTATTTCCAATGTCAACCAATAAGATCTTTTAATTGCGAAAGGTTCCAATAATTTTTGTAGCTGGTCACTAATCACTACTCCCTCCGTATCAAATTAATTGACCCACTTTCCTTTTTTGGTGTATCAATTTAATTGACCCATTTCCTTTTTTGGAAAGAATCCCACTCAAAAAGTAGCTACAGTACTGCTACAGTACCGCTACAGTGTCGCTACAGTACCAAAAACCTCTTACTTTTAATAAAGTCTACAGTAATTGTCTTAAACTGCGTGAAAAAGAAACGGGTCAATTAATTTGATACGGAGGGAGTATCTCTCTATTTGTAGCGGATTATATTACAGTTTTAGAGATTTCGTTGTTCATAGCGGGTCATCGGTTTGCAGTTGCCCCATCTAGTCCGGTCCAAGTCTAGACAGGCTTATTTCAAACGTATAATGTCAAAATCGTGCTTTCAAAAGTTTATGGTCAAAGTGTCGAACAATCGAGTCGTACGATGAGTAGGATGAGGGATGGACGTGCTTTAAATACAAACTCTATCCACCCAAAACCGGGTGCTTCCCGCCGCTTGATTGATTCAAAACCGTCGGGCGCCCGTCCAAAGTTCCGACCCCCGATTTCTCCTTCATCTTTTGCTCCTTCATAAACACCATTCCTTTATCAGTTTTTCCTAATTACGAAAAAGAAACTCATTTTCACACAACAAAATCCCGCCCGCAAAAACGAAAGCAAAAATGTGCAGAGGCTTTCATCCGAACCGGCAAGACTGCGTAAAGATGCAAGCTTTCTACATCCACGTGTCCGTTTCCCCCACAGCCCGAAACTCCTTGCCCGAATTCCTGACGCTGAATTACCTCCCGCGCATAGACGACAGCCCACTGGAGATAAACGGGTCCAGGATCCGATCCGACGCGCCCGGGTTTGTGGCGCTCCACCGGGTCGTCTCTGCCGCCGCGGTGGTGACAGGGGCGGTTTACGGGAGCCGGGAGAGAGTCAGAGCCAGCGAAGGGGCGAGGTTCGAGCTATACGCGGGAGATTCCAGGCTGGTGAAGGGGATTTTCAGGAAGGACTGGGAAGGGGATTTCTGGAAATTGGAGTGGGAGAGCTTGTTGTCCGAAGAAGAGGAAAACAGAGGTTTTCTGGGAATCAGAGCGGCGGAGGTCTGCATATCGGTGGAGGGAGGCGCGGCGGAGTGGATCACGGGGAAGGTGGAAATGGCGCATCCCCGGAGGCGGCACCGGCGGAGGTGTCATCTGGGGCTGGAAGAAATTCCTGAGCGAAGAGAAACAGAAACAGAGGTTGAGGGAAGTCGGGATTGTTGCTGCTGCTGTGGGGAAGGGGAGGAGATGGAGGGGGAGGACGGCGGAGAGTGCGACGCGGCGGCGGAGGGAGTGGGATGGGCGGTGGATGTGGGGATATGGATGGTTTGTTTAGGTGTGGGGTATTTGGTTAGCAGAGCTTCTCGAAAGAGTTTAATGAGAAAGCTGATGCCTTCAAAAGTTCATTAATAAGAAATCTGATTAATTACTACTCCCTCCGTCCCCTTTTAAAAGTCCCGGAAGATGGTGGCACGAGTTTTAAGAAAAGTGGGTTTGTGTGGTTGATATTAATTGATAAAGTAGGAATAAAGTAAGAATAAAGTAAGAATGATTTTGAACCACACAAACTTTACCAAATGAGGTATGAGACATTTAAATAGGGACATCCCAATATGGTAAAATGGAACATTTAATTGGGGACGGAGGGAGTAATTATTAATCAGATTGAGTGATAGAGTGTAATATAGTTACAAAGAATTAGATCGTTTGGAATACGTATGAGCTGAGACCTTAGTAGTTGTGATTTTGTGAATTTGATACTTCAAAGCTCTAAACAAATTCTTTTGAATCAATATTAAAGCGGTATAATCTTGGTTAATTTTTTTTGGTAGGCGGAGCTTATTTTGTAACTCTATTTCAGTTTGAGTCTTCTCACACAACTTAATTTATTACATACTCCCTCCGTCCCTGAATGTTGTTCCAATTGCGGATTACGAAGGTTGACCGACGATAAAGTTAAATGATCTCTGTGAAAACTCGGATTATTTTTAGTAAATAAAATTTACATATTCAGAAACTACATTAAACCCGCTACAAAGCCTGCAAAAAAAAATAATCAATTTTCATAAAGTTTTGATACAAAAAGTAAGAGTTTAAGAGTGATTTAAGTTGACTCTCGAAAAGCGAAATGGAAGTAAATTTAGGGACAGAGGGAGTACATAAATTTTTTTATATCACAAACTGAATTGTGTAACAACAGAAACAAATCATTAAAATCATTAAAACTAAAAAGATGTACATTCTAGAGTAATAGGGAGAACTAGCAACTAGGAAAATCAAACATATAACTAGTAGCTATGTAGCACCGATACGGGTAGGCGGAAACGCAGAAACATAGAAACTGGTACGAGGATACGACAAAACCAAAAAAAGTATGATATCGATACAGGGCCATATTTATAAATATTATTACTCCCTCCGTCCCGCTAGACTGGCGATAAAGCAACTTAATCCTTCAGAGTGTGAAGAGGTTGACGGTATGAGATGCTTGACTGGCGATAAAGCAACTTAATCCCTATTCACACTCTGATTATTTTTAGTAAATGAAATTTACATATTCGGAAACTACATTAAAACCGCTACAAAGCCTAATAAAAAAATGTAAATTTGATAAAAATTTGATTTATAAAGTAAAAGATTAAAAATGATTTAAGTTGATTATGTGAATAGTGGACGAAAATCTTCTAATGGGACGGAGGTAGTAAAAGTTATGGAGGTGTATTTATAAATATTAAAAGTTACAGCGGTGTATTTATAAATATTAAGAATACGGTTTTTTTTAAATTATTATCCTACGTCTACTCATTCATGGCATTAAAGCATTTTACACTTTCAAGATACTTAGAAATAAGTTCATATTTTATCTCATATACACTAGTGCACCTCGAAATATAAATATAGTCAATGAGTCATTAATTTACAAATGAAAAATAAGTCAAATAACTACAATTTTGAAATTAAAAGTGCAAGTATTCAGAGTTTTAGAAATAATAAAGATAGAAAACAATATTTAAAGTTATACTCCGTAATACATATTTCCGTTGGACTATTAATTTCTAGGTATAATTAGAATTAAGGATTGGAGGATGGGTGAATTGGAAATAGACACATCAGTTGTTTACCACATAAAAACAAGGTAAAAATTATTTTAACTTTTCATTTTTTAAGAATTTTATTATGTAAATTTTAAGTGTTTTTAAAAAAAAAAATTGGAAGCTTTTTTTTTATATATAAAACGTTGATACGGGTATCCGTCAGGATACGAGTATCCAAAATTTTAAAATAATTACCAAATATAATGAAAACTTTAAAAAATTGCATATACGACCCGGGAACGTATCGCGTATGCCGTATGGTATGGGTATCCAGTGGCGGAGCCAGAAATACGGTCCAGGGGGTCGAGAATCAACTTTATACAAAATGAAAACGGTGGATCGTTTCCAAACAATATCCGAGTCGAATATTTTATATGTAGTTTAGATAAATAGGCACTCGTAACAATAAAAGAGACTGTTTTTGCTCTATTTTTGAGTCATGTCACGTAAGTAATGAGTTAATTATACGCTATTTTTAAAATTTGGGGGGAAAATCAATATTACTCATCAAATTTTGCTGATTTTACGTTTAGATAGTGCTGATTTTGCAGAAGTCATAACTTTTTACTCGTAAAGAGTTACGGGGGCCATAATATATCAAATCGAAGATATTTCAGAGCTTTATGCTCTCAAACTTTCAGCAGGGTCGACTGACCCCCCTGACCCCCCTTTGGCTCCGCCTTGTGGGTATCCTAGAGTATCAAATACGGGAAAGTTTCCGATACGTCGATACGGCACCCTAATGAAGTATTCGTGCTTCATAGACCACTAGTACATACGAGTATTAACTGGAGATCACACAAAAAATTGAATGCCTGTGCCAAGCACTTATTATACTACCTTCTAAATATTCCTTTTTAAAACCAATTTGTGTACACTAGAGGTTTTAAATTACCAAATATGTAGTAATCACATCGAGTATTAGAGCTTCTCCAACAATCACCAATTCCTACACCAAAATGGTGGATTTGTCAATTTTTTGCTCCAACAGCTACACCATCCATTTCGCCATTTCACCAATTCGGGGGAGGGGGTTTGGCTTTACGCCATATATGGCATACACCATGCATCCCTTGCGCCATCTTTTTTATTTTTTTTTTATATTTCAAATGTGACCCAAAGTTTTGATTGTTATAGTTTTGACACATTTTTAGAACAACAAATTATAGAACAACAAATTTAAATTATTAATTTGGTAAAAAATAAAAAATATATATAATAAATAAATTCAAACAATATTATAAATAAAGTTTCAAATTGAAACAACATAATAACATAATATAAATCATACTAAGAAAATAACATAATTAAAATTAAAATTAATAACACCATTAATATTAAATGAGGGGCTAATATATAAATATATGATAGTTAGATAATTAAATATAATAATGGTAAAAAGTTAGTAAAAAGAATAAAAATGGAATATTCCTTTTTAGTGATGAAAATGGTGTAAACTGTTGGAGATAAAATACTGTATGATGTGATGTTTACACCATTTTAGTGCAAAAAAAGTGTAAACTGTTGGAGATGTCCTTAGAGTGGTGGCCTGGTGCAGTATTAGATTAAATTGAGGAAAGGGGCAAATAAGCCCACATTCTGACTAAAACATGTCAAATAAGCCCTTATTTGTCCGGCCGTCGCTATTTGGGGCGGTTCCCAGTAGAATTTTTTGAAGAACCTTTTTGAGCATCTTATTCATTAAGTCTAGTTTACGCATACTAAATTTCAGCTAACAATTCAACTGGGAAGGCATTCAAATGAATTCTTGAAGATAACTGTGCTTTTAACTGCGCAATTATCTTCAAGAATTCATTTCAATGCCTTCCTGATTGAAGTTTTAGCTAAAATTTGGTATGAGTAAACTAGATTTAATGAATATGATGCTAAAAAATTTTAATCAAAAAATTCCATTGGGAATCGCCCCAAATGGCGACGACCGGACATGTTCTCCTATATAAGGGTTTATTTGACTTTTTTTAATACGTGGATTTATTTGCCCATTTTGTCGATTAAATTTAGAGGTTTTGTTTAAATTTTAGTCTTATTAAATTACCAAACATTTTAGTCTTGTTACTAAAATATAGACAAATGGTAGAAAATTAATTTTAAAAATGTAACTAACGAATTGATGTAGTGACTACCAACCACTCGACCAATCACCACAGCCCATCACAATGACCTTACTTGCCAATGAACGCGTCATGGCCAGGGGCGGACCGTAGTACAGACCCAGAGGGTTACCGCCTCTCCAACAAAATTTATTTTTAGTGTATATATATAAGAAATATAATTTTCATCCCTCAAAAAATAATTTTAACCCATCAAAAATATTTTGAGCCCCCCAAACATGAATTTCCTGGGTCCGCCCCTGGCCTTGGCGGCTATGAAACTATGACGCACTTTATCTTGTTTCTTGTTTCAAATTGGATAATGTGCTTATGTGCTCCATACATTATGAAAAGTTATTAACTTATGTAATGTTGAATTAGTCTATATCTCACCAATTTTGATACATGATAATTGTTCTTTGCCTATATAAGGTCTCCTCTTCGATATTTTTAGTGATTAAAATTGCGGGTAATGTGACGAAAAATTGGACAAGACCACAAATGGTTAGAAAACATTAGTAAAGTACTAAAAACGGACAAAGTGAAACACATAGAACTATGGAATTGACATATGTAATGCTGAACCGCCAGTCCGCCACTATTGAATTTCAAAATGGATTAATAGTTTTTTGTGATAAAACGAAATGATACTGCAAATTATAAAGACAAGTAATTAAAATTTAAAAATATTTGATTGCAGAATGATTCATAATATTACGAAACAAAGAATGTTTCATAATATTATACTCCGTAACATATAAACATAAATTTAAGTCAAATAGATTAATAGATATATGAAATCTAAAAATATATCAGAAATCAGTATTTCGAAATAAACTAAATAAAGTAATATTTAATAAATTGTTTCCTGTAATTGGCCGCAGTTTATTACTGATTAGACCCGCAATGTATTATTCTTTTCTTCTACATTCGCTCAATGAGAAAACGTATACTCCGCATATTATTATTATTATTATTACTCGTATATTAGTTCAGTTTTACTCCGTATAATTCATTGGCTTATCTGTGTAGGTCAAAAGTTTGTTGTTACCTTTTAGAAGTATATATGTTCAAAATTTACAATTTTAATTTTATATACGTAGTACTTTAAAAGAAAATTGAGGGGTATAATTTTTTTGGATACATGTAAATCAGGGGCAGTTTTTTATTTTTATTACGGTCTTTCACTTTTTTGATTCCTTATCACTGATACAATTTTCCTGATAAATTAAAATGAAGGGAAGGAGTATATAAATACGAGCATTCAAAATTCCATAGGACACTAAACTTAGCTGAATCTAATACCACTCCTAGCTTGTTCTCACAAACAAATGGCGAAATGCGGGGGTTCGGATGCGCAGGCGAACCTGACGGCGAATCTAATGCGTGTGGCCAGCACCGCCTTCAGCTTGGCGGTGATGTTCGCCGGACTCCGCTATCTAGACCCAAATCGCCAAGCGTCCAAGCAAGCTAAGGACTTCCGGAAACGGCTCTCCAAACGAACGGGTCGCAATCTCATCCACACCACTCCATTCGAGGCATAATAATATTCCACTTCTCGTTTTCTATTCTCCATTTTGTACATTGCTTCTTAGTTGCGTGATTACACATAGTATGCTTTGAGCCACCGTCACCAAACATATTGTTGCAACCCGCCAAATTATTCCGCTAGTCAAACTTGCTGACTAAATTTACTATTAACAACCCGCTAAAAATGAAGGTTTGGAAAATAACGTTGCAGCTAAAAATGAAGGTTTGACCATTTTTAACGTTTTCAATAAGTGAAAAAAGTTGTTTGGTAAATAGACGTTTGACCCTAGCGATTTTGGACAGAATCGCTGAAATGAAAATGCTGCACATAGTAGAGTTTTGGGTTAGCGTTTTGAAATATGGCGCTTTCTACTAATCGTTATGGTCAAACAGCTAAATAACCAAACATATCTCGCAACCCGCCAAATTATTCCGCTAGTCAAACTTGCTGACTAAATCCACTATTAACAACCCGCTATCCACTAAATGCCAAACAAACCCTATATTACGTTTTTTGAAGTTCTTTGATAGATTGCACAAAGTCAAATGTTGAAAAGGAATTAAAGGAATTAGATTGGAACATTTAAAGGTTCAAACTGATAGATTGGAAAGTTTTTTTTTTTTGATTTGTTATACAGGATATGGTTGCTTGTGATGTGGTGAATCCGGAGTGCATTGATGTTAAATTTGATTCGATTGGAGGATTAGATGGAATTAAGGAAGCTTTGTTTGAACTGGCGATTTTACCTTTGAAGAGGCCAGAGTTGTTTGCTCATGGAAAACTGCTTCATCCCGCGAGAGGAGTGCTACTCTACGGACCACCTGGGACTGGGAAGACAATGCTTGCAAAAGCCATTGCCAAAGAATCTGAAGCTGTGTTGATCAATGTAAAGGTTTCAAATCTGATGAGCAAGTGGTTTGGTGATGCTCCAAAGCTTGGTGAGCCTCTCTTCACTCTTCTCCCTTGTCTGTATCCAAAACCCTGAGTTGTTCTATCTTTCAAGAAATGATCTCTGTTAGTAGAAAACTAGTGTGGTCTTTCTGCATTGCCTGTATTGGTAAGGAAGTATGCAATTTCATATCTAAACAATCCTATGGGTGTGATGCAAAACAGTGTTACACATATCTAAACAATCCTATGCGTGTGTTTGGATATATGTTGCTTCACTTTCTTGTAACTTTCAATATGAAAGGAGATTTATTCAGTATTCATCCCAAGCTTCATAACTGCACTTGGGGCATCTCTAGATCTTACAAAATGCTACCGAAGTAATAAAAAACTGCTGAGAAAAATTATTGTACATCATATGCTATGATTTCTCTAGGAAAATGCAAAGGAAACTGTAAAAATAGTACTTTTTAAACTTGCTGACATATATTTAGAATTTCTTAGTCCTTTATATAATAGAAATAAATAAATATTATCAGTTCTAGCAATTTACTAAAAACAAATTTATCTGAGTTTTGGACTTTTGGCCAATCTTTTATTTTCTTCAAAAAATATCTTGTTTCAGTTTTCATACTCCCTTTGTCCCATATTAATCTTCAAACTTTCCTTTTTCATTCATCCAAAAATAATCTTCACTGTCATTTTATTGCGAGGAATTCGTGGTTCATATCATTTTTTCCTCTACATAACTCTCCATCACAAAATTTACACTTTTTAAAATCACATGCAAACAATGTTTGGAAGATCTTATATTGGGACAAAAGGACTATCTTTTTTCATCCTTGTTTTATACTTTTATTTGCCTTGTCTTTCCCCAGTTAGAAACAGGCACCTTAAGAAGAGAAAAAATAAGGATGAATTTGGAAGGTACAAAAAAGGCAGCGAAGTGGGTTGATTTGTTTTGTTCTTTTAGGTTTTTTGTGTCAGTGTGAACATTGTGTTCATTTCATGTTGACAAACACTTTTACATGGTAGTGATTAGTGTTAAATGATTTCACCTAATATGTTTTGCAGTGGCAGCCGTTTTCAGTTTGGCTAATAAACTTCAGCCAGCTATAATATTCATTGATGAGGTTGACAGTTTGTTAGGGCAAAGATCTGGAACAGAAAATGAATCACTTACCATCATGAAGACTGAATTCTTGAGTTTGTGGGATGGTTTCACAACTGATCGTGAGTATCAATTATCAAGCAACAATGCACATAAGATGCATAAAGAATCATAGCTCATCCTAGTCATCCATACTTTATATTATGCTGGATTTCTATATTATTTTCCTCCCAGTGATTATAAAATCTAACACCTCCTTATTCCTTGGTCTTTGATGTAATTACAATGTGATTCTTATATTTTTGAAGAGAGTGCTCGAGTTATGGTTCTAGCAGCAACCAATCGCCCTTCGGACCTTGATGAAGCAGTACTGAGGCGTTTCTCTACAGCTTTTGAGGTTGGAAAGCCTAATGATGCAGATAGAGCGAAGATTTTGCAAGTAATTCTGAAGGATGAAACAGTGGAGGATAACATTGACGTCAACCACATTGCTCAGCTTTGTGAGGGGTGCACTGGATCTGATATTCTTGAGACATGTAAGCAAGCGGCCTTCTTTCCTGTGCGGGATTTCTTGAAAGATGAAAAGAATGGAAGCAAATCACAAGTCAGTATATCGTTTCCTTGTTTGTTATTTAGACAGAAATAATGACAAATATATGACCAAAATATGACTATCAACAAAAATATGACTTTTAATACGCAATGGTTGTAGTGGTATTTTGGCAATGGCTGTAGTAAACTAGTAACTTCATGGTTATATTTTTTAAGTGACACGATGATCAATTATACGCTATAGTTACCATAGTTGTATTTCCACATTCACTGTCATGACCATATATTCGTACTTTTGTCCATCAATTTTATTTTATTAATATTATAGGAAAAACTCCAAATTCCATGTAGATGACCTTAGAACAAGTAGAAAGAAAGAAAGAATATGACTAACTTAAGTTTTACCTGAAACCAAGAATATGATTACCCATATTATAGTTCTATGACCTCTATCACTCAAATATGTTAGCAACTGTGTGCACACAACCTTTGGCTTATTCACTACTACTAACTACTTTGCAGGAACTGAGGCCATTGTCACAGTCTGACCTGGTGATAGCTTTCACTAAATCTGGACAAACAGGATAAATATGAGGTTATATATGCACTACAAAATAATGTAAATTTTACTTTCGAAAAAAGGGCATTAGTCGAAGTTTGTTTCTGTTACCATATTTAAACTCACCACTGAAACATATATATTTGTTAATGGCAGGAGCTCTAAGGCAAATGACAATGGGGATGTACTTGTTCTGAACATCACAATTGGTCATTGCATGGAACATAAATTATACTCTGTATTTTCACTATGATGTGGTCACTGTAACTATCTTCTTTAACATAATCACACAAATGTAAAGTGAAATATTGACTATATTAATGAAGTGTACATGCTCTCCCTAGCTAACTATTCAATTGTTGATTAGATAATACCACACAAAATAAATTTTGATAAAATTTATTCTTAATTTAATTTGTACTTTGTTTCTTTCTAATAACAAATTTTGTTGATATGAGTATGCATCAACTCTAAAGCTTTTTTTCTAAATTCAAAACAATTTGTATATAAAAATATCAATGAGTTCATAAATCCGAAAATGGAGTTTTTTTAAAGATCTCCAGGGTTTTGGATATATGGAATCTAAAAATGGGAAAGTTTTTTTTATTCAATCCAAAATGTATACTCAAAGAGCCTAAATCTGAGAAGTTGATTTTTTAAATAAATTGATGAATTCGAATACATTAAATCCGAAAATGGAGTTTTTTTAAGATCTCCAGGGTTTTGGATATATGGAAGCTAAAAATGGGAAAGTTTTTTTATTCAATCCAAAATGTATACTCAAAGAGCCTAAATCTGAGAAGTTGATTTTTTTAAATAAATTGATGATTTCGGATACATTGAATCCAAATGAAGCTGACAATTATTCGGAAAACCAAAGGAGTTAACCCACACCTTTTGGAATGGTATGCACCATTCTTACACCAAAATGTCAAAGACCTATCTACTTGTTCAGAACATAGAGTGTCAAAATCCACCATTTTTTCTTACGAGAGCGTCTGACAGACTGCCGATCACAGTTGGTCATTGCTTGGTATATTCGCGATCTAGATGTTCTCAAGGACTGTTGCAATTAAATAGCATGCTATTGATCTAGTAAATTTTTAATTGAATCAAACAGAAGAATTGGTTGCACCTAAACTAATGACTAATTATTCATCTCTTTACCCACAAAACACCTTCAAGCAGACCCATAGATAAAATGAATAAACAGAACACACTCTTGTACCTCTAAGTGGTTAATCTTCACTCTTGAGCTGATTTGTCAACAGGATATGGACTCAAAATCCTCAACTTAAAGCACAAATCCAATCCAATAGCAGCAAAAAGAAAAACGAGCACATTCTCAGTGACATAAAGAGCATGAGAAAACAAGTTTACTGGATCGTCCAACTCTAAAGCCGATCCATCGCTTAAAGTTGCAAGGCCTGCATCACAATTGCAAGAGAATTTATTAGCATCAGCCAAACTCCTACCATCACATAACATTTTGGGTTCTGTTATTTCTTTAGAAATGGCAGTGTCAGTTTCGTTTTTTTTTTTTTCATTTTAGAAATGCAAATTACCCTTGACAAAACCAAATGCCGCAGATGTTCCAGATTTGAGCTGAAAATTGTCCAAGTCTCTTCTCACCGCGTAACGAAAGGTGACCCCAAACAATGCACAACTAACAAAAGTTATCGCTGAAGGTAGTATCAGTTCATGGATGGTGGTGATCCGGGCCAAGGAAATAGGAAGCCCAGCAATGGTGCCCACCACTGCTGAAATCAATGCAGCTTTCACTGACTCCATTCTCTCGTCATTTTTTGTCATTGCTTTGCTTACTACTCCTCTCGTATCCTCTCCGGAACTAAGAGATCGCTCAGCCTCTTCAAGCATAGCTTTTGCTTCTGAAATGTCTCTCTGGCACTCTGCAATCTTCAAAATCAAAATATCTCAATAACCCCCTTTATTCCCTGTCTTTCTATTAAACTAAGGTGAGGCCAAGCATTGCTTCTAGGCTGTTTACTTTCATGGTCTGAGACCTCATTTGAGTTATGCGTTTTTATAAGGGAAATGTTTCGGGTTCATCATCAGGTCGACCCTAATAATATACTGAAATTTCGGGTTCCATAGGGTCAAACCTCACACAAAAAGTATCGGTTTGTTATTTCACTCTAAGTAGACATGGGTTCAACAACTTTGTTCTATCTATTCAGACTTGAGCTCCTACTCAAAAGGGTAATCAGAGTAGCCCAAAACCTTCTATATTGGTTCTTTATTCTATACATTTTGCCGGCCTGGCCTGGAACAATTGAGCAGTAAACCAAAACCTTAACCTTTTAGTTTGTATAATTATACTATCTCTGGTGCCAGTTTAATTCCAAACATTAAAGTAAGCAAAAAATATACATAAAGAATGAAAGGGAGAGAGCAGACCTCGGAAGCTGACTTTTCGAGCCGATTAACATAATCTCTGGCCACCGTGGCCTCAATTTCTAGCCTTTTAATCTCAGCCAACTCTTGCTTGGCAATTTCAACTCTCCGGGTCGCTTTTTCCAACCCCTGAAGCAAGACTCGGTTCTCTTCCCGCCCCAGAAGTTCCTCTACTTTGGCGTCCACTATACTAGCTAAAGCGTCATTTAAAATGCGAGTGTTGCCATTCTCCGAACTACCGTCGCCGCCGATACACCTGATGGTCGGAGGACGACATGTAGACGATTGGGAATGACGAGATGAGAAATTTAGTGGGTTCACGCAGATCTTATGAGTAATGAAGAAGAAAGTTTTGTGGTTTGAAGATGGAACCAGTGAAGGCTTCAAAGCGGCCGATACAGTGATCATCTTCTTATCTTGTGACTGTCAGAGTGTCACGCAAATCAGTTTCGTGACTTTGTTTAGACTAGTTTTTTGTTAGGGGTGGCCATTCGTTTAAGGTCTTGTTTTTCTTAGTTTCGGTTTGATTTCGCTTTATTTAGTTTTGGAGAATATGTACTAAATTAAAACCAATTTATGTTATTACTAGTTTTGTATACACTCCATGAGATAGTTTTAGTTTTTGATAATAAAAAACAAAATCCAAATGAGGTTAAAAGTGAGAAGGTTGTATAATGTTGTTTAATCATGAGGGTGTTTTGATACTTTCTCTAGTGAAAAGATTATATATGTGGCCTTATAAGGGACAAAGAATTCCATCTTTATTTTTTTCTAGATTCAAGTCTTGACTTTTTATCCAGTACAGAAATAAAAATCAACACCGATACAATGCAAGAAATATGTAACCAACATTAAATACAGTCAAGAAATATTAGATGTTAGGACGACAAATCGGAATAAGTTTTAAAAAGTACCGATAACATACTCCGTTTAGTATACAGAGTAATACATAGTAAGTTATTTATTTACTCATACATAAGTGAGAAAAATAAAACAATACTCATTCACAAACAGTCACATTGCAGTCTGAATCGAGATTTGAAAAATGCTTGGTGTACACAAAAGTTGTACACAAAAGTTGTACACGTGTCTGTCCAGTGCAAATAAATTGTCTGTCCGGAGATGAGTTGTCTGCCAACTTTTGTGTACAAGTGTACAACTACAACTTTTGTGTACAACTTTTGTGTACACCAAGCTCCACCCGTCGGGATTTATCTTGGACATTCCCTTTCGTGCAATCTACTCCGTACATCTTTGTATTCGAAGTATGTCAGATTGGAGTCAAAATGAGCACCACAAAAGTCTTTGCACTAAGATCAAGTAATGTAGAAAACTGGAAAAGTAAATACAAGTAATTTATTAGGAAACACACTGAATGTGATATTATTTCATATTTTCAATTAGACTAATGTATAATGGCACACATTACATGGGTTAAATCTTTATTTCCACTCCCCTGACTTTCATTTCTTGCAAACTCCTAATAGGAGGCTTAAACAGTCTAAAAGCTTATAAATACACATAATAATAGGGTGTGAATTAAACTACACAAGTTTGTAGTCAACTGGGAAATGATATGATTATGAATTTCCGGTTAATGTGTACCTGCTCTTTAATAAATAGCAGATGAATTTAGTATTCTTGATACAACCAAAAAAATCACGAGTAGTAATGAAATAAACAGTGCCTAACCCAGGTAGCTTGTTTGAAATATCTTATTTTTAAGTTCAGACTGATCAGCTTTAGCTGCTGATGAGATGTAGACCAAGAAGTCCAATGGCATGTTTAATTATAATCTGTTTTAGAAGAGAGTCTTACTCCCCCGGCATTTAGCAAAAAGACTTGGTCAATTATAATCTCTTAAAGCTTTCTTGGATGAATTTAATATAATCTCCACTCTTCTCCATATAACTTATTTCCTTGTTTTACATATCTATCCTATGTTCATTTTTTTGTGCTTTATTTATAATGGACGGGTTCCAGAGAATAACTCTTTTTATTTACTCTATCTTTATGTTTCAGCTCTTTGATAGTGTCGATTCACATATACAAGCTTTTAATCTAAAACACCATCGTACATATCTTCTATTAGCCCTGTATTTTAAAGTCAAAACAAAGAAATTAAAAATCTAAGTCACTGTTGGTCAAAAGTACGCCTAAGTTCCTAACTTCTCTAAAACACCTCTAATCGGATCCAAATTAAAACGAGAGTATTTAATCTCCACTAAACCAGACCATGGTTGATATTAGCTTTCCGAAATCTATGATATCACATATTTTCACAATTATGCACAATCTTGGTCAGGATTGTGCTTACACACTGTATGCATAATAAATATATGTGGCAAGTTTTCATTTATTAGTGAAAACAAACACTACGAAATAACAAGCTTCAGATCAAAGAGCTGGGAAATCAGCCTCTTTCCAAATTTAAATTAATGTGTGTTCTAGTTGTGTCTGTACATATTTCATACCTCACTTTTGAGATAAATATTTCTTTTAATGGATGAATTCTAGTTTATTTTGTAAAATAATTGGTCGGTTTGAAGCATCTATTTTCAGTGTTGTAGAACCTCATCATAGAGTGAAATCTACTGGTGTTTCTGATAGTGCTAGAATTTATGCAGTCCACTTATTTAGGAGCTAATGAGAACATTCTTTCTTTCTCTTATGTAGTTATGGATTCTTATGTGAAGTCTCTCTTAAGGTTATCACTTTTCCAGGATCTAAGTTTAATAACTATAAGATCAACAATTCATAAGTTTTTAAGTGTATAATGGCATGCAAGCTAGTTAAAACAATACTAAAGATATAATGTGTATTATTACTTTTAGATAGAAGTCTGTGTATAAAAAGTGTCAACGGGTGTCTAGACTTATTCGCATTGATTTTTGTATATAAAAGGAAATGAATTTGCTCGCTTCCGTACAAATTGTAATTCCAGTGCGTCTTGCTTAGCTTGCATTGCCCTTACTCTTAAATAGTGAAATATTGGGCTTCCTTTGGACCTCTTTTTAGGAAAAAAATATGTATTTAGCTTTTGAAATAGCAGGCTTTTGTTACTTGGCATATATCCTGATAGATATTTCAAAATGCTAAAAGAAATGTTAAAATAGAGCATAGCTGCAGAAACCAACTGATAGTTTAGAACATTTGCTACCAGCCTAATTAATGAAAATGAGCCTTTTCACTCTCTCTAGCCAATCAAATGTCATTCTCCCTGCTTATTCTATATTGAATAATCCATGATTTATTCATGGATTAGGCCTTTGGAAGAACCCACCGTTAAAGGTTTGGAGCAAGATGCATGTGATTTCATCGTTGAAGCTATTATATTTTAGGGCGATCCTCTAATTTTATCACCTCTGCATCTTTCAGTACTTGAGTTAAAGGATCGCCAGAGTACATTTATTTTGCCCTAGTTCGGTATATGTTGTGGCCTAGATTTTGTTTTGATAAAATACTTATTAGAATTGATCGAGCAAGAATTGTTTGATAATGTTCATGAAGTAGATCATATCTAATTATGGTCTGACCTAGATTTTGTTTTGATAAAATACTTATTAGAATCTTATCTAATTATCTCTATAAAACGACACCTTTAGGTTAAAGAAAGTAGATCATATTATAAAGAACAGTAAACATGATAAATAAGAGGCTTACGTATGTTGTATAGTTCGACTTCCCGCAGCTTAATTGTACACATGTTGATTCACTGTAGGATCACCATAAGTTATCTATGAGTAGAAAGAAAAGAAAATCATAAATATATGATTCAGATACTTATGAGGTAATGATAGCACGGAGAATCTTTCCTCAGAACCCTATTAAATAAGATAAAAAAAAGTGTCATTAAGCACAACATGGAAGAATTAAATGGACTATAGAAAGGAAAAACAGTATATAAAGACTTTGTTAGCTTCCAAAGATGATAGTTTTTGTCAAGATATTTTCCTGAAAATCCCAAAATTACAAAACATAAAACTGTTTCACAAAAATGACTTCCCGTTTTCATGGGAAGTCATTTCAACAAAGCAAGATCAATGGAAATATTTTCCAATGCCAAATAGAGTATAATCAGAACTCATTTTCCACGAAAATGTTTTCCTGGAAACAAACACAACCTAAAAGCCTAAAAAAATTCAGAACCTGCTCACCTCACCTAGCATTTGACAAGCACTTGTATACCAGTCCACACTGTAAAAGTATAAGCACATATATAGATTTGAGCAAATTTCTAAAGAAACACATAGATAAAAACCTCACCATTAATCATCGTTCCAACTTACATCGAGATGACCAGAACAATCAAGAGTCCAACTCACAAAAAGCTCATATAAAACCAAATATGAAAACCAACATTACATTTCTAGAACAATTTTGGGGCTTTATCCGTATTTGGTTTGATGGCTTGTTGTTTGGTTTAATTCAATACTACTACCTAACACTTACCTACTGAGTTTTACGGATGACCACAAGCTCCTCAACTTAAACTCAAGCATTTACCTGGATGGTTAGCAGCACAACACAAAAACTATGGGACTATGGGGTGAGGTTGCCTGCGCGGATGGAAGTAGCCGTGTGATAGCAAGGTTGGGAGCGACAAGAGACGGGGAGAACACACGGTGTATTTGTATACTCAAGGCTAGGATTAGAGACGGAAATGAACGGATGGGAGCTACCAGCTATGGATGGAAATAAAACGGATGTTAGGTCCCTCTAATAATAGAGTACAAACTGCCAAACATATGGTACTACTCAATTAAGCTAGATGATTACACCAACATTTTTTTCATCCCTAAAATGTCCTAACCCTCATTGGTGTTTATAAGTGTTTTAGATTTAGATATTATTATTTGATTTGATCAAGTTCTATGTTGTGGGATTAGAAAATGAAAGTAATAATCCAACTCATCTTCTTTTATTTATTATTCAAATAAAAAGTGAAAGGAAATAAATGATAGAAAAAAGAAATAATAAAATATATTTTTTTATCGTAGAAATAATAAAATATTATAAATTAAAACTTCTAACATATATTTTTGATCACTACCAAAAGATTTACTTTTCACAAAAAATAAATTTATAGTTGGTTAGCATTTATAATATTACATAGAATATTCAAAGAAAACTAAATGAGTCAGTGATACAAATGTTCTAATATTCACAATTTTATTCAAATTAATCATGTAAAAATATAAATCCAATTTGCTATTGTTATCGCCAATTAGATATCTTTTCATATAGGTAGAGTACCAAACATAACAAATACAAATAAAGTATGCCGTATTGACTAACTTTATCATAATAAAAGTATGAAATGAGTAAAAGTTAAAATGATATATGCTAAATTTGTATTTTTCATGTCTAAATTATTTATTTATATCCTAAATATGAAGAATGACGAAAAATACAAAGTCTTTATATATATGTTACAAGTTGTTTGGTGCTCAGTTCAATTTTACGGTTTTAAACCAAATCAAACCAAATCATTCAGTTTGAGAATTTGGTACTAAGCGGTTTACTTAAGTTAATCCAAACCAAACCAAACCATCAATTTTCGATTCGGTCAAACCCAACCATTCTGTCCAGTTTTAGTTTTTGTTATTGCGAGAGACACCTTTAGTCAAATACTTCAAAATTTGGCATATTTAGTCCCTCAAGTATAACAAATTGATATTTTTAGTCCTTTTACTATAATTTTGACATAATAAATAGAGGACCAAAAATGTCACCGTTATAACGGTTGAGGGATTACAATTGTTACAATTGAAAGTCGGACGATTAAATATAGAAATTTCTAAGATGAATATCAAAAGTGTACATCTTTCACACAATATTTGAGGATTAAAAGTGAAAAAAAGTAGCGAAAACTATCAATTTGGCCCTTGTACTTTCATGAAAAGTCAATTAGGTACTCGTACTTTAAAAAGATCAGTCAAGTCCCCGAACTTTGTAAAAACGTTCAATTGAGTCCATTTGCAGGTTTACTTGCCATGTCAACAGGTCACTCGCTGACGTGACGCACATGTAGCAGCTCAATCAGCAATAATTTTGCTGGCGTGGCACACATTTGGAAGTCCAGTAAGTCATTTGTTGATGACGTGGCGTGCACGTGGACTGTCATGTGTGTGCCACATCAGTGGGGATTTGATTGATTTTTTTAAATGTACGAAGACCTAATTAATTTTTTCATGAAAGTACGAAGACCAAATTGATAGTTTTCCCAAAAAGTAAGGTCGTGTATCAAAAGTGTCAATGAAATAATAGTGAAGAACTAATAGTAGGGGTGGGCATATCGGTTTCGATTCGATTCGGAACATGAAGAATTATTGTCAAATAAAAGTCATACTATGTTTTGGTTTGGTTCAATCCCGTATAATTCGATTTGGTTCAGTTTGGATTTGTTGTTTTTTAATACGTAGTAATATATGATTGTTTTATTGAATTTCTTTACTTCGATTCGATTTTTATCAGTTTCCATTACGTTTGGTTTAATACGATTTAAAAGAAAAACTATCAAATTCAAATTAAATTGCATATGATCCGACTTTGATTCGATTTAGTTCGTTTTGGTACGATTCAATTAAATCAAACTCATATACCCACCCTCCATAAAAGTAATAAAAACTCTTTTTGAAACCGTAATGAGTTTAGTACTCCCTCCATCCCAATTTGATGGTCTCATTTCTTTTGGGCACAAATTTTAATAAAGTGATTGTAAATGTAAAAGTTGTGGTTGCGGTTTAAGTAGAAAAAAGTGAAATTATGTGGATCACATCTTTCATTCCAAAAAGGGAACCATAACCATTAACCAACTTACATAATCATCATTTTGGAACATCCCAAAAAGGAAATATAAGTCCATCAATCATTTTAGGGCGGAGGGAGTAATACTTTTCCTCAAAGATCCAAGACCCGCCGGTTCATGAGTGGATTCCACAACGATCCTCATACAGAGCATTTCCTAGCTGAGCTGTATCCAGTAGAATCAGCTTCTCCACCTGTACCACGTGCATTGTCATGCTTTGTAATTTAGTTGGAAAGCTTTGCCCTCAAAGTTATGGGGGTTCCACTCCTTTTTGCTATTCCTAACCTATGGTAGAGAACCCAAATCAATCATTTATTCTGCTGAAACACTAATCCGCGTTAGGTGCTGCCCATACGGTTTTTGTTTTAGATCTGGGTACCAGAAGAAATTAAAAATGGCTCATAAAAAAGAGATGGCCTTTCTGGGGAATCTTCCTCTGAAGTGTATGTAATATATAGACACTTTATCTCTTGCCAATAACAATTTCCCTCTTCCTCCAAATGGATATGGCCATTCATCTTAGGATCTCAAGAAACTGCCATTTTTGGTACTTTCTCCTCTTATTACAAGCCTCTTGCCTCTTCTGTTACCAATACAAGGTTGGAGATTTAGATTCCTGGAACATTCCTTCTTCAGGAAATTCCAATGTCTATGCTAAATGGGCAAAACATCATGTTCTCAGGATTGGAGATTCACTCTGTAAGCCTTTTTTACCCTTCTTCATTTTTGCCTTGATTTTTCTGTTTCTTGGTTTACATTAAAATTGCCTTTTTTATTTTTACCTTTTTGCCATTTCTGCAGTGTTTTTGTACCCACCAAGTCAAGATTCAGTAATACAAGTTTCTGCTCAATCATACAAGGACTGCAACACAAAAGATCCAATATTGTCTATGGACAATGGCAACTCCTTGTTCAACATAACAGAACCAGGGGACTATTTCTTCATTAGTGGGGAAAAGGGTCACTGTGAGAAGTCTCAGAAACTTCATATTTTTGTGGCAGGAGGGAATGCTTCTGCATCATCTCCTTATGATGCAGTCTCACCCACAGCTTATGGTCCATCTTCTGCAGCTTCTGGACCTTCTGCCCCTAATGTTTTTGGGTCCATTCCTTTTCAAGGTTCCACTTCTTCCTCATTGAAGACTCCATTCTTTTTGCCAGTTGTCGCGATTGGCCTGGTTTATATCTCTACTCTTCAACAGAACCATATGGTTATAAGGGCAGATTAATACATTCTTCCCCCCAGTTTGATGTCTTCCTCCATTCTTGATAAAATTCATGTGATGTATAGTTTGGATACACTTGGTGGTGGGTTCTTTTAGAAGTAACTGTTTGGGAGGTTCTTCAAACAGTTATTAGTTATTCTTCACAAGGCCCTTGAACTACATTAAAATATTCAATTAGCCCCTTATATAGGAGGTTCTGCCCGACCGTCACCAATTGCGCCTGTTCCCTGTGAAATTTTTCAATGAAATTTTTTGAGCATCTTCTTCATTAAGTCTAGTTTACTCATACCAAATTTCAACTAAAAATTCAACCGAGAAGGTAGTCAAATGATTTTTTGAAGATAACTGCGAAGTAAAACAGCGCAGTACATTTCATAAAATCATTTGTCTGCCTTCCCGGTTGAATTTTTAGTTGAAAAATTCATCAAAAAGTTTCATCGGGAACTGCCCCAATTAGCGACGGCCGGACATAACCTCCTATGTAAGGAGATAATCGAACACTTTAAGTCAGTTCAAGGCCTATTTGACCCTTTACCCTAAAAATATTATTCTCTTGGCAGGATATAGGAGTATATTTTTCCATGTTTGATGTTTTCATCCCTACCCTGTTAGGCTGTTATTTTTTATTGATGTGTTTATATTACTGAATGATGTTTTATTATAAGAAGAAACTTGGGTGTTAAATTTACTGGTTTCGTTTTTTTTTACACCAGTTTAATTACACTAGTGTCAATTACACTTAGGATAGGATATACTTCGTATATTTTTATATTTTTCCATGTTTGATGTCTTCCTCCCTACCCTGGTTTTTTATTGATGTGTTTGTATTACTGAATGATGATTTATCATAAGAAGAAACTTGGATGTTAAATATGCTGGAATCTGACATTGCAAGATTATGATCAAAATTAGATTTTACACCGGATTAAAAAAAACTGGCGTGTGCTTAATTGAAAAGAAGCCCAATCTCTTAAAATCAAGTCAAATTGAATTCATGATAATGTTCTACGGAGTAATTGGTTTCGTTATTTTCTAGTTGATGTAAATTAGACTTATTTAATTTGTCATAATTGCACATTTGCACTTGCCATAAGTGTGTTAGGTTGAGACCAGACACGTATTTTGCCTTTGATTTTTATATGGCAAAACATTCAAATAAACTCTCGGGAAAGTTCCCGAAATAGAACTAAATAAGTTTGAAAATTCCAAAATAGGATTGTCATGTTTTTATTCCCAAATACGAGTAATTACTATCAAATTTGGAAAATACTGTCATCTTTAAAGCCCGGGTACTGCCAAAATATGACAGTAATTAGTTCTATTTTGAAAATAAAAACATGGCAGTCCTATTTTTGGAATATAGAGGTGCTTTTAGTCCTATTTAGGGTAATTTTTCTAAACACTTCTATTGAGTTATTTTCCTAAGTAAGGTTAAAAAAGAATTATTTACAAAAATAGTGTTGGGTTAATACGAGTAATATTTACCAAGATACTGCTATTCTAAAGAGGGAATTCCCCAAATAGGAGTAAAAACGTTTTGAAATTCCAAAACAGGGGTATCATGTTTTTTATCCTTGAATAGAAGTAAATTTCTGACAAGTTTGGCATTACAAGACTTTAAACATGACATTTTTTTCCAAACTTGGAAGATTACTCCTATTCAGAGAATAAAAACACATGATATTCCTATTTTGTAATTTCAAAATGTTTTTACCCCTTATTTAGGACAATTTGTGTATTCAAAACTATAGTTAGGAAAATCCATTCCTACGCCGCTACGCATGAGAAGGGGAACGAAGCATCAGAAATGGTTAAGTGGGGCCCAAGTAAAAAAATCCTCTTTTTATTTTAAACTGCTATAATTTTTATTTTTTGCTCCAAATTTCATAAAAAATATATTCCGTATTAATTTTCATAACTTTTTACGATCTTTCATATGACACCAATAATATATACATTAAATTTTAAAAATATATGAAATTCTTGTGGAATGAAAAGGGAAGTTGCAGTAATGCCCTATGAACAAATCTAATTATAGACCAATATTTTTCTTACAAAAATTTGAAGGTTCGATCGGTAAAGTTTGTCAGACTCAACAGTTTTCATAAATAAATTCAAGTGCTAGAATTTATATTTGATAATTACTTTTACATTTTCCCGATAAGTTTTTCATGTGAAGTAACAAAAACAAATATGAAATGTTATTCTTTTTAGGGAAAAATAATTAAAAGAGTTTTTTTCCGTATTAATGCTAATTAATTAAGTATTTACGAAAATAGAGTTGGGTTAAAAGTATTTACGGATATACTGCAGGGCTTAACCCTGGTCAGGGTAAGTCGCCAAACCGTTTGGCGACTTATAAGTCGCCCAACGGTTTGGCGGCTTATAAGTCGCCCAACGGTTTGGCGACTTACCCATAAATTAAAAAACCGGGTTAAGCTATTAAAAAAAAGAGGGGCAAAATTGTCTTTTGAGACCCGCTGAATTTTACGGCTATCGTGTCCGCAGGTCGCCCGCGCAGGGGGGTGCGGATTTTCGATTCTGAACTAGAAGCCGAGATTCTTGTGTGCACGAGAGCTTCCCTCTTCTCATTCACCTTTTAATACTAAGTGAAGAGTGGTTCATATTTATAGGCTCAAAAGTTCTCAAGGAGTTTATGTGTGGGAAAGGTTAAAAGATCCTTTTTTCTCCTATACTTGAGAAGATCATTTTTTGCGTCTACCTTCTTTAAGAGCTAGTTTTTGAGCCACTTCAAACTTCAAAGTCCAAAACTCCAACACCAAAGGTCAACACTACAATCAAAGCTTCCAAGAGTCAACCTTGAGATTAAAAAAAATCAAGGTTAACACTATTTTTCTCAAACTCCAAGCTACATCTCAAGGTCCAGGAATTTGCAGAAAATTCAATCAACTTCACGTCTACGGTCAACATTCAACAATCAACAATGGATGTCTCTAACTCATCAATGTGTAAGAACAAATGCGTTAAAGTTTCTGATGAGTCTGAGATAAGCAAATCTGACAGTCAACAAATAATCACGTCTACTTTAAATAAATAATGTAACCCCGAATTAACATTAACATTATAAACTTCCATTGCAAAATAAATAATGTAACCCCAACTCTATATAATTGCAACACTTTGCATTTGCTATTTTAAATTATGCAATTAACCCCATAAATTTACATTTCTTTAAAAAAAATACAGGGAAAATCGCATATATGGTCCCTCGGTTATCCACAAAATTAAAATCTCAGATCTGTATTTCTGAGATTGTAAATGTCACCCCTCAATTGTCCAAATTGTTGTAATTGTGGTTCTTTAAGTAATAAAATGTACTCTCGCCCACATTGTATATTTCACCCTCAAAAGGACCACATTTACAACATTTCTGACAATTGAGGGGTGACATTTACAATCTCAGAAATACGGGTCTGAAATTTTAATTTCGTGGATAATTGAGGGACCATATATGCGATTTTCACAAAAACACATGAGAATGGTGCGAAAATAACTTTTTATATAAAGTCTGAGATATTTAAATTACATATGCAAGTTTGGGGTATTTACTTCACACCTCATCAAAGTTTGAGATATTTTTATTTTTTTTCCCCTTCTTTTTAATGTATTTACGTCTTTGATATAAACTACGAAGTAGTTTAGAATCAGGTTTATTGACATAAAATGATTACAAATACTTGAAAGATGAAAAAAGAAATGGAAGATGTTAATATTTGAAAAGTAAAATTTCATAACTATTTTTTTTGTTAATTCAAATGAAACAAAATACGTGAAAGATGTAAACATAATTATGAGATCTTAATTTAACAGGTGGATCTTTTAGGAAAATATTTGAACCTAAAAAAATATTCTAATCTGGTCTCCCCAACTTTCATAAACTATTTTTATAACCATATCACCCATTTTTTAGTTTCATATATTGTTTTAAATAGACCCAACTGCTAAATTAAGATGTCATTATTATGTAATTAAGATGTCATTAATATGTTTACATCTTTAAGGTATTTTCTTTCATTTGAAGTAACAAAGAAATTTTACTTTTCAAATATTTACATCTTCAATTTTCTTCATCTTTCTGGCATTTGTAATCATTTTATGTCAATAAACCTGATTCTAAACTAGTTTATATCAAAGATGTAAATATCTAAAAAATAACATTTCATAAATTTTTTTGTTGCTCCGGATGAAAAAATATCTGAAAGATGTAAAAGTAATTGTTAAATCTTTATTACACCTACATCACTTGGATTTATTTATAAAATGTTGAGTCTGAAAAATTCTACCAAACCTTCAAATTTTTGTAAAAAATATTGGTTTGGAATTAGATTTATTGATGCTTGTTGCAACTTGCCTTTTAACTCCATATGATATTTTACTTTTTTAAAAAAATTTATGTAAATAATATTGGTGTCATATAAAGATAATAAAAAAATATAAAAGTTGATATATTTTTTATAAATATTGGCGCAAAAATATAAAAATTATAGTACTTTAAGGTAAAAGGAGATTTTTTTTTTTAATTTGGGCCCACTTAACCATGTCTCTTGCGCATTTGCTTCGTTGAAGTCGTTCCTCTTCCCAGAGTATTTAACGTATTTTCGTGACCATAGTTTAAAAGAGCAGCACTTTTGTAAATATTTTTAGCCCAACACTAGTTAAGTAAATAATTATTTATTCAGTAAATAAGTGGTTGTTTGATACGGAGTACTATTTAGAAAGTCCTTAGAAACTTCTAGTTGAATGTGTTGAGTTTAATCCAACACGATATAGTAAATATATGTATAAATGTGTATGAACAAGCTATTTTTACGTGGAAACCCGGAAAGGGAGAAAACCACGGGACTTTTTAGGCTAATGTTCAAGCCCTCTCTTTCTCATTAGGGCTCTCCTCACCATTACATTGTACAAGCTCCCATTAATGGAGTATTTGAGCTATTCTAGAGGAAGAAAGAAGAAGGAAGGGATCCCTAATATGGAGGGAAGACCTCCTATAAATAGGGAAAGGGGTGAGGGAAGTACTCCACCCTAATGGGCCAAACGGGCCGATGTCGGGCCTAATGGCCAAAGTGGGCCAGAATGGGCCGAAATGGACCTAGCTGCTCGGGCTCCGTACTGGATAATGTCTTGGGCTCCTGAACAGTAATAAGCCGGGATAATATATCCCAACACAAGTCCCCCAGTTTCTTGAGTAGTGAGCGTGCGAATCTGCTCGAGAAAATATACTCTTGTCTGCGCTCTTCCTCTGTCTTGCTGGAAACTGTGTCTTCGAATAATCATAATATATGAGTGGGTATCTGCACTCCTGAACGTAATCTGCCGGTGAGGCACCCCCCTTCCCGACGGGGTCGGGCGAAGGGTGCTACTCCACGGGCACACTCCCCCTGAATGCATCAGGCGGGGGTAAAGGACTCTGACTCGAGCTTTCCAATCGGAGAAGCTTAGAGGTCCATGCATCTATAAACCGACGTCGCGGTACTGTCAAAACATGATGCACGTGTGTATGTATGAATGTATGAGGTATGATGCATGAATGCATGAATGCATGTAATGTATGGGTGCAATGTATGAGAGAAGGAATGTGAGATGTGATAGAAAGCGGTGGCTCTCATCGATAAATCGGGCATGTCAGCGCCGAGAGGCAGACATGCTGCATAAGATGGTCGTCGCCATCCTAGAAGGGATTGGCGGTCCGGAGATGAACTCGACACAATGGCACGGCGGGGCCGATTGTGCTGCATAAGAGACGTTTGTCGCCATCCTGGAAGGGATGGGCCAGCCGAACATGAGCCAGACACGATGGCGTTGAGGGGCCGATCGTACTGCATAAGACGGTCGTCGCCATCCTGGAGGGAATGGGCGAGCCGAACCGTGAATCTGGACACGGTGGCGCTGAGGGGCCGATCGTGATGCATAAGACGTTCGTCGCCACCCTGGAAGGGATGGACGAGCTGAACGTGAGCTGGGTACGATGGCGCTGAGGGGCCGATCGTACAGCGTAAGACGGTCGTCGCCATCCTAGAGGGAATGGGCGAGCCGAACCGTGAATCTGGACACGATGGCGCTGAGGGGCCGATCGTGATGCATAAGACGTTCGTCGCCACCCTGGAAGGGATGGACGAGCTGAACGTGAGCTGGGTACGATGGCGCTGAGGGGCCGATCGTACTGCATAAGATGGTCGTCGCCATCCTGGAGGGAATGGGCGAGCTGAACCATGAATCTGGACACGATGGCGCTGAGGGGCCGATCGTGATGCATAAGTCGTTCGTCGCCACCCTGGAAGGGATGGACGAGCTGAACGTGAGCTGGGTACGATGGCGCTGAGGGGCCGATCGTACTGCATAAGACGGTCGTCGCCATCCTGGAGGGGAATGGGCGAGCCGAACCGTGAGTCTGGACACGATGGCGCTGAGGGGCCGATCGTGCTGCATAAGACGTTCGTCGCCACCCTGGAAGGGATGGACGAGCTGAACGTGAGCTGGGTACGATGGCGCTGAGGGGCCGATCGTACTGCATAAGACGGTCGTCGCCATCCTGGAAGGGATTGGGCGAGCCGAACCGTGAGTCTGGACACGATGGCACTGAGGGGCCGATCGTGCTGCATAAGACGTTCGTCGCCACCCTGGAAAGGATGGACGAGCTGAACGCCGGGCTGGGTACGATGGCGCTGAGGGGCCGATTGTACTGCATAAGACGGTCGTCGCCATCCTGGAAGGGAATGGGCGAGCCGAACCGTGAGTCTGGACACGATGGCGCTGAGGGGCCGATCGTGCTGCATAAGACGTTCGTCGCCACCCTAGAAGGGATGGACGAGCTGAACGCCGGGCTGGGTACGATGGCGCTGAGGGGCCGATCGTACTGCATAAGACGGTCGTCGCCATCCTGGAAGGGAATGGGCGAGTCGAACCGTGAGTCTGGACACGATGGCGCTGAGGGGCCGATCGTGATGCATAAAAATAGTGATGATCATCTCATGGCCCTCGGCCTGTCGGTGAGTGGTAATCGTCTCACGGCCCTCGGCCGTGCTGGTGATGTGTCAAGTCTCTCTCCTGATTGGCTGTGAGAAGCCGATCGTCTGCCAGGACTCCATCCGGGAAGGAATGGTGAGCCTGAAATAAATCTGGGCGATGTCCCTCCTACCTGATCTGGGGAGCTGATCGTCGTTCGTCTACCGTATCCGTGGTCCTATGTACGGACCGCTAAGCGGTGTACACTCGGTACGCAACAGACTCCGGTAAAGAACTGGTTCTTCGTGTCTGATCCATGGAGCTGGTCTTCGTTCGTCTACCGTATCCGTGGTCCTATGTATGGACCGCTAAGCGGTGTACACTCGGCACGCAACAGACCCCGGTAAAGAACTGGTCCTTCGTGTCTGATCCGTGGAGCTGGTCTTCGTTCGTCTACCGTATCCGTGGTCCTATGTATGGACCGCTAAGCGGTGTACACTCGGCACGCAACAGACTTCGGTAAAGAACTCGGTCTTTGTTCTTCCCAAGTCTCGTGAGTACTGGTCTCCTGGTTTCGCAGGAGACGTTCGTCATCCCAACTATGAGAAGGAACAGGTTTATCCACGTCGGGATTCCCTATCTCTGTTCGTCCCCCGTCGTGAGTTACTAGTCTTCTGGCTTCGCAGAAGACGTTCGTCATCCGTCCATCAAGGGGGGGGGGGGGAACTGGTATACCCTGTCAGGGTTCCCTTTTCTTCGTTCGTCCCTGTCGTGATCCTACTAATCTTCTTCCCTCGAAGAAGACGTTCGGCATCCACCGATCGCAAGGAGGAACTGGTTTATCCTATCGCGGGTTCCCTGCTTCGTCGTCCCATGCTCGTGGCCCTACTGGACTTCTGCTCTGGCAGAAGGTGTTCGTCGATCCACGGGAAGTGGGAGGAACTGGTTTATCTTGCCGAGGTTCCCTTTGGTTCGTCTAGCCCCCCCACGTTCCTACTGGCCTCCGTGTCAGGAGACGTTCGTCATCCACGGCGAAGGAAGATCTGGCATACCTTGTCAAGACTCCCTCTCTCATAGGAGCTTGTCTCCCCTTCTCCCCATCTTGTTTTTTTTGAGGGAGGAAAAATACGTCCGTCGGTTCCAAGAATAATTACAAGTGATGTCACATATAATGGTGGTGGGATACCAAAATGAATAGAATGACGAGGCGATGGAAATGCTGGTCGTCATGCGAAGGCGATGGTCACCCTCCTGGAGGGGAGGGGTGAGCCCGATCGCTAACTCAAGAAGGTCGGCATTGAGAGCCGATAATGATCATAATGTCGCTGAGTAGTCGGTCCTGATAAGAAGATGACAATGGTGTCGAGATCAGGCCGACATATCCGAGCAACGGCTCTCATCCACGCAGCGCGGGGATGAAACCGGTCTTCAAAAGATAAATATGTCGTGCCGAGAGGCCGAACATAACATGATAGTGTCGACAGTAAAGGCCGACCTGAAAGAATCAAGCAATGGCCCTCGTCCGCGGGGGGCGGGGACAAGGCCGGTCTTCAAAAGATAAACACGCCGTGCCGAGAGGCCGGTCGTGATATAATGACATCGACAATGAGAGGTCGATCTGAGAGTGAGCACGCAACGGTCCTCATCCGCGAGGAGCGGGGACGAGGCCGGTCTTCAAATATGGAAAGCACGCCGAGCCGGGAGGCCGGTCGTGATATAACGGTGTCGGCCATGAGAGGCCGATCTGAGAAAACAAGCAACGGTCCTCATCCACGCATCGCGGGGATGAGCCCGGTCTTCAAATAAGATAATCATGCCGTGCCGAGGGGCCGGTCATGATGTAATGATGTCGGCAATGAGAGGCCGTTCTGAAATCAAGCAACTGTCCTCATCCGCGCAGTGCGGGGACGAGGCCGGTCTTCAAGTATGATGATCATGCCGTGCCGAGGGGCCGATCATGATGTAATGATGGCGTCGGACGGCCCTCGGCCGTGACGATCTCTTCTAGGCCCTTGGCCTCTGAATAACGAGTGATCGTCTCACGGTTCTCTGTCATGGCATTCGCCTCTAGACCCTCGGCCTCTAGGTGTTCTTCCTAGGCCATCGGTCTCTGGGGTGGAGATGCTCGTCCCACGGTTCTCAATCGTGGTGGTCTCCTCTAGGCCCTCGACCTCTGGGTGGAGATGCTCGTCCATCGGCTCTCAGCCGTGATGGTCTCCACTTTAGCTGGCCCTAAACGTCTTTGAGACTTAGGCCGATCGTCTTTTAATCATTTCGCTCGAGCGCGTCGAACGGCTTCAGCTGCGCAATAAGCATGGTAACGGGCTGCACGGCCCGACAATAAATATGCACACATAACCATCTGCATGGCTTTCTCTTTAACATCCACGATTACCGGCCTATGGGTCATCGTGACCCTCGGCCCGGCTCATCGTGCGGGGTTAAGGGACGTAGCAGCTTGCGGCGGGGCCAATTAGCACCCCGCCGAACGTCACATAGAGATATTCATCGGTCTGTGAGTTTTCAAACTCAGACCCAAGTTGGTCGCACTGCCCTCGGAAAAACGAGGTTGAGTGCTTTGCTGCCCTCGGGCCCCATAGGCCACGTTTGGCAATAGTCACTTCGCGCCTAGCGGCGCGGATGGTTCTGGGGTACGGTCGTCGATCGGGCACGTAGTGCCGTGCGGACTAATGCGCAACCCTCCAATTAAAATGCGTCGTCGGGGCATCGCCCTTTTGGAGACGCTCAGATCGCTTAATCAAGCTGATCGAGAGTGGGCCAACGGGCCCACAAGAAATTAAATATTCGATAAATATTGGCCGAACTAACTATCACTAGAGCTTCGCTCCACATTATTTAATTCGGGGCATTTTTATCCCTAATAAATAATAGTGATGTACGGGTAGTAATAATAGTATTATCCTACCATAGGCCATTCAGATACGCTCCGTTCGCTAATTAAAGCCGGTCGGGAGCGGGCCGACGGGCCCACAACAACCAGTCATTAATTAAAATGACGGTGAAAATAATTATCACTAGAGCTTTACTCATTTGAGCTTTGCTCGACATTATCTAATTTCGGGATACGTAAAACCCTATTAAATAACAGTGATCAAACAACTAACTACATAGCAGTAGTTAATTCGTACTACTCTACATCATTAATAATTAAATGCACCAATCTAATAATTAAATGCACCAATCTTAAGAGTAAGCAATTAAGTATAGGTACTTAGCTCTCTTGAGAGGTAGGTTCGGCCAGATAATTGGCCCTGACCTGGTCAAACTGAGCTCCCCACCAGATTGTGACTTGGTCAAAAATTTCCCAAGGAAAGTGGCTCTCCCTTGTTTGGCCTCAAACACGCAGACGTGGTCTGCTTAGAACCAAGGCAGTCTGAACGGTTCTCCGTGTCTTGGGGAGAATAACAGGGGCATCTTCTCATCGACCCAAGGCCAGACTATCCGCGTCTGCTACTCACCGAGGGCGGCACGGCGGTTGCAGCGGAGCAAGGTCGGCCAGAGGGTGTGCTTTTCGGTGGGAGGTCGGTTGAGCTTCTGATGTATCCTCCTTGACTTCAAACTGCCATTAATGGCGGAAGCTCCTTCAGGTCGCGTCAGCTTCAGACCGCTGATGCCGAGCGGTGGCGTGCGCCTTAGGCGGTGGCCGCCCGAAACAGCCGGGATGCTGCAGCGAGCTCCACCTGTCGCAGCTGATTTCGCCGGAGTTCACCGCGGCGGGGATGGTTACGGTGGCTCCGGCGACCTCAAAACAGGCCTGGAAAAAACCAGATTTGGACTTCTAAAATCCGTAGCTTCTTCGCTCCTCCCTTCCCCAGAATCCTTTCTCTTCCTTTTCTGGAATCAGTCCACTTCGTATGAATTTTTTGTAGATAAAACTCAAGAACGGTAGAACACACGAATCTTTTTGGACAGATTCCCACAGACGGCGCCACTGTTGAGTTTAATCCAACACGATATAGTAAATATATGTATAAATGTGTATGAACAAGCTATTTTTACGTGGAAACCCGGAAAGGGAGAAAACCACGGGACTTTTTAGGCTAATGTCCAAGCCCTCTCTTTCTCATTAGGACTCTCCTCACCGTTACATTGTACAAGCTCCCATTAATGGAGTATTTGAGCTATTCTAGAGGAAGAAAGAAGAAGGAAGGGATCCCTAATATGGAGGGAAGACCTCCTATAAATAGGGAAAGGGGTGAGGGAAGTACTCCACCCTAATGGGTAGGGCTGAGCAAAACCCGATCCGACCCGAAAAACCCGATATTTTTTTCGGATATTATCCGAACCGAAGTGGATATCCGACCCGAAAAACCCGAAACCGAAAATCCGATTAGTATTGGGCCTAGATCGGGTGGCGGGTAGGGTTTGTGAAATCCCAACCCGACCCGCCCGAATATCCGAAATATATGTTAGTGTGTACTTTGAATATTTAATTTAATACTTGTGTTCAATTATTTGTGCAATTTGTATTAAATTATTTGTGTAAATTGAATGTGTAGTGAACTAGTGTGTACAATTTTGGTTAAAGTGGCATTCCAACACTTTAACTATCCAATTATAATGTGTTTTGATATAAACAAAATATCCAAAATATATTAAATTATGTAGTGTGTACTTTGAATATGTTAAATTAATACTTGTGTTCAATTATTTGTGTAATTATTTGTGGAATTTGTGTTAAATTATTTGTGTAATTTGGAAGTTTAGTGCACTAGTGTGTACAATTTTTGTCAATGTGGCATTTAAACACTTTAATTATCCAATTATAATTTTTTTTAATATAACCGAAATATCCGAAACCCGACCCGATATCCGATAATATCCGACTTAAAAATATCCGAAATACCCGATTTGAAATATCAAAGGGTCGGACCTAGTATTTAAATTAAAAAACCCGAACGGGTTTAGGGTTCGCAAACCCGACTTGCCCGAACCCGACCCGTGCACACCCCTACTAATGGGCCAAACGGGCCGATGTCGGGTCTAATGGCCAAAGTGGGCCAGAATGGGCCGAAATGGACCTAGCTGCTCGGGCTCCGTACTGGATAATGTCTTGGGCTCCTGAACAATAATAGGCCGGGATAATATATCCCAACAGAATGTTTGGTAGGAAAATTTTTAAGAGCTCCATACAAAACAAAAGATCTTTTTTGAGATGTTTTGTTAATAATGTTAATTAAAACAAAGAGTTTTTTCCCGAAATAATGTTAATTAAATAAATAATTCCCAAAATACTGTTGGGTTAAAAATAATTCCCAAAATACCGCCGGGTTAATCGTAGTTAAGGAAAGCCGCCACTTCTGTTACAGTACAAAAGCCGCCACTTGGAGTGGCGGCTCTTCTCTTACAGCACATTTTGTACATATATAAAATGCAGTATGTTTCAACAATTGTTTTAACTATCTTCCCGATTGAATTTTGAGCTGAAATTTGGTATGAATAAACTAGACTTGATAAGGAACATGCTCAAAAAAATTCATCAAAAAAATTCAGTGGGAAAACCCTCTGATGGTGTTGTCCGCACAGGGAGTCCGGTCAGGACGTCGTGACAGGAATGAGATTTTTTTATAAAATTTGAGTTGCTTCGGAGTCGATTTTTTTGATAAAATTTGGTGATCATGTTCTTCCTAAAGTGTAGGTTATGCTCAACGAATTTCAGATTAAAATTAAATCAAGAAGTTACTAAATAATTTATTGAAAAAAATGCATTTTTAGACCTAAAAAATTATACAATTTTTAAAAATTTATTTAACTAACTTCCAGATTGAATTTTAATCTAAAATTTGGTGAACATAATCTCTATTCCATAGGAACATGCTCAACAAATTTCATAAAAAAAAATTCGACCCGGAAATAGCTCAAATGAAATAGGCCTAAAATTGCAACTTTTAGGCCTACCTTACATGAACATTTTCAGAAGACACATGACAAATTTTTTGCCACGAAAATTTTAGAAATTATGCAACTAGATCGTTTGGTATATTATTTCCCGGAAGCAATGTTTTATAATTTCTTATTGTTTCATATTTGTTGATAATTTATCGATAAGTTATCATCTTTTAGCTGCATCTGTTATACTCCCTCCGTATTCTAAAGTTTGCTACACTTTTCCTTTTGAGATGTAATTAAAAGTTTGCTACACTTTCCCTTTTTGGTAAGTTTTTTCCTTTAAAAAATACCCAACTATCCTTACTTTTTCAACTTTTTATCTTCTCTTTCCTACTTTTTCACCTTCTCTCCTACTTTTTCTACACTATTCATTACTCCTACTATTTCCTCCTTAAATATTGTGCCAAATCGTAATGTAGTGATCTTTACAATACGGAGGGAGTATATGATATGCAATTCCATTTTTACATTAGTTTGAGCATTTCTATCAATAGTTTGTATGTTGTAGGATTACACATGCTTCTTTAGATTACAGAATTTGAATTTACCATTGTCTTTCAGACACGAGCTCAAGTGAATCGGGCGAAACTGTGATTATTCAATTAGAACTTAGAGCAATAGTACCGGTTGCTAAAGTTGATATGGGTGTTGAAACTATTTCCAATGACCATAAACTGCCCAAAGAGAGTTCATATTTATTTAGTAAGTAGAAGAGAAAGAATTGTTTGCAAGGGCATAATGATGAGAGTGATAGCTCGAATCTGCAATTAGTTCCTTTCTGATAGAGTATATAGGCCAGGACGCCGTGACCCACATACTCAAAGGTCAAGGACACCAGCAGGACAGCCATGTGGCACACTACGGTCCGGTGGGGTCCGCAACGGCCAGAAACAAGATCGACCCAGTGCGCCATTTGGGCTCTGGGGGCCGCAGCGGCCCATGGACCGCATCGGCCATGGGGCCGCATCAGCCAAGACTGCATCGCATCGGCCAGATTCTGGCCCGGCAGAATGTATTTTCTCATCTTATTTGCTAAGTATTGTACTCAGCCCATTAGTGGCCCTATTCCGTCCAAAGAAGGCATGGTTATTGTAACGGGCCTCGTAAGCCCAAGGCTACGAGCCCAAATCCACATTTTTACCTATAAATAGACCCCTTGGGGCTAGTTGTAGGGGGTTGAGAAATATTAATTACTCATTTTCTCTCTCTAACTCTCACTTCTCTCTAGAATTAAATACTCTATCACTTTCAATCGGGAAGTTAGTTAAATAAATTTTTGAAAATTGCACAATCTCTTAGGCATAAAAATGCAAGTTTTTTCAATAAATAATTTAACTAACTTCTTGATTTAAATTTAATCTGAAATTCGGTGAACATAACCTACACTTTAGGAAGAACATGATCACCAAATGTCATCAAAAAATTCAACTCGGAAGCACCTCAAATTTCATAAAAATGTCATATTCCTGTCACGACGTCCTGACCGGAACCCCCATGCGGACAACACTATCATAGGATCTTCTCGGTGAATTTTTTTGATGAATTTTTTTGAACATGTTCCTCATCAAGTCTAGTTTATTCATACCAAGTTTCAGCTCAAAATTCAATCGGGAAGATAGTTAAAAAAAAATGTTGAAACATACTGCGTTTTATATATGTACAAAATGTGTTGTAAGAGAAGAGCCGCCACTTGGAGTGGCGGCTTTTGTACTGTAAGAGAAGAGCTGCCACTTCAAGTGGCGACTTTCCTTAACCACGGTTAACCCGACAGTATTTTGGGAATTATTTTTAACCCAACAGTATTTTTGGAATAATTTATTTAATTAGCAATATTTCGGGAAAAAACTCAATATCTTTTAGCATTAATTAGTCACACCTTGTTATGAATTGAATCAAACAGTCAGCATTTATCAAACAAGCAGAAATTGTTTCCTTTTAAAAGTTATTAAAAAGCTCATAAAAGTATATTTTCAGCTAGTTGCGTCAAACGGGGAGGGTTCAAATAAAAAAGAGTCTTAAAAGGAAAGTGCATTAGATAAGGAATGTTGTGCATCTGATTGAAAATTTGGACGACTCAGATTAATTCTCATCTTACATGTTAAGACCTTTTTTTATTTGATCCAAACTTTGTGTCAAACATACCCTCATAACGCTTACTTTAAAAAATTTGCAATTTAACTGTTTATTCAATCTTTCACCTGTAATACCAGGTTTTTTAGATTAAAAAAATGTAAAAAATTGTTAACATTTGAAGAAATATAGATAAAAATGTGGATATTTCAAGAATGTCAATGCCAAATATTGAAATTATATGTATATTCTACATCTATTATAAAGTTTTATACATTTTATATTTTTATATGTTTTACATTTTCCCTTTATTTTTTCAGTTATCTGGTTTTTATTTAATTTTTATTTTAACGATTTATTATTATTGATCTATTTTTACATTTTTCGTATTTGTATATTATTATTAGATTATTTTTCAAATTTATATAAATTTTTATAACATTTACAATGCTTCGAATTACTAATTTTGTCCCACTAACTTTGGCATATGAGTAGTGACACTGTCACGCCCCGGACCTAACCGGACACGTCAACAACCCGCCGTACAGTACGAATAGTCAACCGCAGTCCAACACATCCATACTATACAAGGCGTCTGGAATATCGTTCACACATAGTACATCCATAAACAAACATAATGTAAAATATTCATTTAAAGCAGCGGAAACATTCAATACAAGTGTTCATGCCACACCTTGGCAAACATGGGCATACAAGCCCCCAAATAAATATTTAAAAAAAATAATATCCATGAGCATTATTTAAAATGTTTTCAAAACAGGAACGGAAGAAGCACGAACCACGTCTCCCTCCTTTGATCTTCCCGAAGCAACGGGCAGTGGTAGCAACCTTCAAGTTCTACCTGAAACTGTGAGGTGGCCTCCCCCGTGAAGGGGAGGTCAGTACTTGGAAGCATTTGACAAGTACAATGACAACTATACTAAGTATAATCAAAGTTTCAATTTCCAAGACCCTCAATCTAGGATGTTATTACATTATAGGTCATAACCCGTGGTTACCCTCTTTGAAAGTATACTTACTTTATATATAAAGTCAAGTAGTCGCCCGAAGGCCCATGTTTACTTTGAAAACACTAACCCTTTCCCCGTGACTTCAAGCCACACCCATCTATATTAGTTTACCATGCTAGAGGCTTCCTCTAGTCATGTTTTGTCGTGCTAGAGGCTGACTCTAGTCACTCCACTTGGTGTTAGAGGCTTCCTCTAATCACCTTACATACGTTGTGCTGGAGGCTTCCTCCAGTCACATTACGTTACGCTAGAGGCTTCCTCTAGTCGTCCTACACGAATGCTGGAGGCTTCCTCCAGTCATTCTTCATCGTGCTAGAGGCTTCCTCTAGTCACATTACGTTACGCTAGAGGCTTCCTCTAGTCGTCCTACACGAATGCTGGAGGCTTCCTCCAGTCATTCTTCATCGTGCTAGAGGCTTCCTCTAGTCACGATACTAGTTCACTAAGCAAGTTCTATGCCTAGAGTTCCTCTATTATGAGTAGCCTTTGAGGCCTACTCCTACGGTAACTTAGCGTTTACCCATTTCTACCTTAAGACATCTCATAAGACTACTTAAGGTGTACCCCTCTCACAATTCAAGCCCTTAGGATTTGTTCTATCACCTTTCACACTAACATTTCCGACTAGTAAAATCGATACTAATCCATTTGTCTTTAAGCCACCAAGCTCTTTAATTCATAGTTATAGGGCTCATTCCCATGAATTTCCAAATCCATATATGATTTAATCTCAATATCAAAATATCACTTTTATCCATTCATGATTTCTATACATGAAGTAAAAGTATATTTCATCACAAAAATTCATGATTTATACATTCATCATATCATCATTCTTACAATGCATAACTATACACCATTTACTCATAAAATTGTATATTATGCATCTTCTATTAATAAACAACAATATTTTCATTAGGCATTATTAATCATTAATAATCCATGAAAATCACATTTAATTATCTTAGGTAATCTTATGAAATTAACCCAAGGATTATAAGCAATATAGTCGGTCATCCTCACCTCAATTGAGCTTTAAACTATCCCTTCTTGGTCCAATGGTCAAGACTTTGGTCAAGGTGGATTTGGAACTGATTCCTTGCTCAAATATGGGTGTTAAACAGCCTCTTCAAAGCGCTAGCTCAACCCCTAAACGTTGGTACGAAAACAGCCCCTAGAATGGGTGTTTTCCGGTGAACACGTTTCCTAGTTTTCCAAGATTTACTCTAGGTTAGTATCTAACCTTTACATCAATAAAATAACTTTACAAGGACATATTATACACTTGTATTAGTGTACAATAGTTCCACCAATCGTTCATATCATTTGGAAAATGAAAGGAAAGGTTTTGGGGTTAACAACTCACTTTAGAAGAGTAGATCCGTTTCTGCGAGGTTGTGTTTTTCTCGGACGATTTGGAAGCCTTCCACTACTCCGATTGATGCAAACCAGACCTTCACGGATTCCTAGTCTTGAGATCTTTCTTTTGGTATCTCACACGCCTTAATTGGATTGGTATAACTCGAGATATCCACCAAACAGCTTCAGCACTCTCAGAGCTCGAGTTTACAGACCACTGCTCGCTCCAGATCGATTTCTGGATTATTACTCTCTCCTCTCGAACAGAGACCACTCAATTATGAAAATAGACTTCAAAGGCTATCCAAGGACACCTTATACACGTTGTTTGGTCGAGTATAACTCCCATAATGAGTGGAGACAAACAGCACACCATTTTGTGCGAAAAATGGAGATGGTGGCCCAACATTTGATTCCTATCAAGTTTTGTACAGCTCCTCTCCATGGTGGTCGGCCAAGGTAAGTCTTCTCACCCATTTTGATTTGTCTTGCAGTTACTAATATCATGTGGAGTGGTTCCCCATTGATCCCAATTATTTTGGGGTCCAAAATATCTATCAATACTTCCAAAAATGGGAAGATGGGTTCTATTATTTTATCTTTTGTCAAAGATGTCTTTTTGTACTCATCCTAATTTATTTAGAACAAGTCAACTTCCTACATCACATTATTGATCTCCAATATGTGTAGGCTCATCTCAATAATTTACTTGATGGACATTATAGAAGGAAAATCCTACTCCCATTATTTAGCTCAATAATGTCAAAGATGGGATCATAGGCATTTGTATTCATCTCAAATCATCCTATCACTTATTTTGACATTTGTCATTCATATTATTGGCCTACAAGCCGTGTGGGTCGCCCCCGAGTGGGCCTACGACGCCATTCTCGAATACTTGCTATTTTAGCGGGTTGAGCCCAAAATAATATCTGGGCCGCCCGCCCTTCCTCAACTTGTCTTGAAACGTTATGTATCACTATTTAGATAATTTTAGGCTCTTTTATTTATTAATCAGGCCCGATACTTATATACGAGTTCGAACAGTACAATAATCGACCATTAATTACGTAAAACATTAATCGTTTTACAATCGTTTGGGAATCAGAAATCCAATACATAAACTTTGAATTTTAAAATCAAATTTTCAAGGACGTTCGGGTGCGGTGTCACAAGTTCACCCCCCCTTAACAGGAATTTCGTCCCCGAAATTCACAGCTCTACTCGAATAGGAAAGCATACTGCTTTCTCATCAAAGCCTCTGTTTCCCATGTCTCTTCTTCGACCTGATCGCTCTTCCAAAGTACTTTAACCATTGGGACCTCTTTGCTCCTCAGTTTCTTCACCTTTCTATCGGTGACCTTGATTGGTTGCACAGCGTAGTTCCCCTCAATGCCCTCAAACTAGTCGACAATGCCCCAGACAACTCTTCCGACTGAGGGCATCTGCTACAACGTTTGCCTTACCTGGATGGTACTCAATAACTAGATGGTAGTCCTTTATCAACTCCATCCACCCTCTCTGTCTCATGTTTTAACTCTTTCTGAGTAAACACGTACTTCAAGCTCTTATGATCAGTATATATGTGACATGTCTCTCCGTAGAGACAATGTCTCCAAATTTTCAGTGCAAACACCACTGCTCCCAGCTCTAGATCATGGGTAGGGTAATCCACCTCATGCTTCTTCAACTCTCGTGAAGCATAGGCATTTACCCTCCCTTCCTGCATCAACACCCATCCAAGCCCTTGGATGTTCGCGTCACTATAGACATCGTACCCCATACCCTGTTTGGGTAATGCAAGTACCGGTGCCTCGATCAATCTCTTCTTTAGTTCAATGAACCCTTTCTCACATTTGTCATCCCATACAAACTTAGCTCCTTTACGAGTGAGCTTTGTCAATGGTGATGCCAAAACGGAGAATTTCTACACGAACTTCCTGTAGTAGCCTGCTAACCCAAGGAAACCACGAATTTCCTTGACGTTCTTTGGTCTCTCCCATTCGGTAATGGCCCCTATCTTCTTATTATCAACAGCAATTCCCGATCCCGAAACCACATGCCCGAGAAAGCCAATTTCCTTTAGCCAAAATTCACATTTAGAAAATTTGGCATAAAGTTGCTTCTCCCGTAGCGTCTCAAGAACGAGAGAACGAGTATCAAGTGATCTTCATGCTCTTCCTTACTCTTTGAGTAAATCAAAATGTCATCTATGAACACAATCACGAATCGATCCAAGTATTTATGGAATACTCGGTTCATCAAGTCCATGAATGCTGCTGGGGCGTTTGTTAACCCAAACGACATAACAAGGAACTCAAAATGCCCATACCTTGTGCGGAAAGCACTCTTTGGTATGTCATCTTCCTTAACCCTCGATTGATGGTACCCTGACCTCAAGTCAATCTTTGAAAACACAGTTGCTCCTCGTAGTTGATCAAACAAGTCATCGATCCTAGGCAAAGGATACCTATTCTTGATTGTGACCTTGTTCAGTTGACGATAGTCAATGCACATTCGAAGTGTCCCATCTTTCTTTTTCACAAAAAGAATCGGTGCTCCCCACGGGGAGTGGCTTGGTCTAATGAAGCCATTATCCAAAAGCTCTTGCAATTGGGTTTTCAACTCGTTAAGTTCAGCGGGTGCCATACGGTATGGCGGTATGGAGATTGGTTTGGTGCCGGGCTCGACCTCGATCACAAATTCAATCTCCCTATCAGGTGGAAGCCCCGACAGGTCCTTTGGGAAGACATTCGGGTACTTACAAACCACCCTCACGTCGTCGATGTTCGTTTCCTCCTTGGTCTTGTCAACCACGTATGCTAGATAAGCGTGGCATCCCTTTCTCATCATACTTCTCGCTCTCACAGCGGATATGATACAGCTGTTTGATTTGCCTCGGTCCCCCTCGAAGCGTAGGGTATCCCCATCATTGCCTTCGAGTCCCAAGACCTTTGTGTAGCAATCTACCCTAGCATGATGCTTTTCTAGCCAATCCATCCCTAGGATTGCATCGAACTCCATCATACTCAGCGGTACGAAATCACACGTCAAGGGTTGACCCGTCACTTCCACCTCACATGATGGATAGTAATGATTTCTCTCCACATCGTCTCCTAACGGTGTGGAGACTAGCAACGTTTGCATCATAGGTGTCAATGGCACGTCAAGGCCCTCGGCGAACGCCTCACTCACAAATGAGCGTTGTGCCCCGATATCGATGAGGATCCTCGCATACCTACCATTGATCTTTAATGTTCCTACATTTATACACCATGTGGGATACCTTTTCTAATGTTTTTACACATCATTAGGAGGTTATTAGGTTCATACTAATGTTTGGAATCAATCGGGGGTCCAAACGTAGAAGAACGGAGCGGAAAAAATTCGATTTTCGGGTTCTGGGGCCTACGCACGGCGTGCCTGGGTGGCACGCACGGCCGTGCGTGCCTCGGATTCTTCCTGCTCACCACTGCCTCCCAGGCACGGTGCCAGGCACGGCGTGCCTGCGGCCGTGCCTGGCCAAATTTTCTTCGGGCGATACTGCCTTCCAGGCACGGTGCCACGCACGGCGTGCCTGTGGCCGTGCCTGGCCAAATTTTCTTCGGGGCGACACTGCCTTCCAGGCACGGTGCCACGCACGGCGTGCCTGTGGCCGTGCCTGGCCAAACCTCCTTCGGTGCGCCACTGCCTTCCAGGCACGGTGCCACGCACGGCGTGCCTGCGGCCGTGCCTGGCCGGCAGTGGCTGTTTCCCAGCCGATTTGGCCTAACTTGCCCGGTTTGACCCCGGGGTGGCCCGCACTCAATCCCAACGACGCATATGATCAAAGTAAGCCTAGAAATGACCAGAATAAGTGTATTACCTGCGACGGAGTCGGGATTAGCCCGAGCATCGGCCTCGGTCATTGCGTACACTCTCGCTTGAGTCCTTCCTTGGTTCACGGAGGGTGCGTTGCTTGTACTTGCCCCGCCGTGGTTCGTGCTTGCATTTGGTGCCCCACCCCGGTTTCTACTCACCGTGGTGGCATTGCTTGGTCCTGATGACCGGTTCCCACCAAGCTGAGGGCAATTGGGCTTTATGTGCCCCGTATCTCCGCATTGGTAGCACCGTGGGGGATCACGACAGTTGCCCTCGTGATTTCTCTTGCAATTCCTGCACTTAGGCTTCGTCGAGGCTTGTGACCCCGAGTTTTGCCCACCCATGTTGGGATTCCCCCTTGATGGTGGTGCGGGTGCCCTGAAGGATCCTCCTCCCCCGTGATTCCCCTTCTTGTTTGAACCCTGGGTGCCATGGTTCTCCCATTTTCTTTTCCTTGCCTCCTCGACATTTCTTCGCTTCCTTTCCTCCCATTCCTTCTCCCCCTTCAAGCCTTGTTCGACCACTTGGCTAAACGTCATATTAGGCAATTGTGTTGCCCTCTCACGTATATCAAGGTCCAAGGCGTCCCAGAAATGGTTCACCATCCGATTTTCATCACAAATGTACTCCGGTATGAACTCGGCAAGCTTTCTGAATTTGTGCTCAAGTTCCTTCACCGTGCATTCCCCTCCTTGGGTCAAATTCGTGTACTCCCTCCTCTTCAAGTTCACCTCGAAGTCGGAGTAGTATTGGCTAAAGAATTCTTGCCTGAAGTTCTCCCAAGTGACCGCCTCACCATACTTCCCCTTGACACCGTCCCACCATGTGGACGCCATTCCTTCTAGCAATCTTGTTGCCACTCTCATCTTCATATGGGGTGGCAGCTGCATATCAAGGGCCGCTTCATTGAATCTTTTGATCCATTCGGCTGCCACGGAGATGTCTCCCATTCCATCGAATGGTTTGCATCCCAACTCTCTCGCCTCTTTGAGGTATTTCGAGATTCTTATGATGGGAACCTCGGTACCTCTTCCTCCTCGGGACTCCTCATGTTCCCTAGAGCTAACACGGCTCCCTCTTCTCGAAGCCCCTCCCGAGGCACGCCTTGCCCGGCGCCTTTGGCGATCTTGTTGGTATTGCCGAAGCAATTCCTCAATCCTCTCGAGAGCGTCATTATCATCGCTCTCTTCGCTAACGTCATCGTCCCCTCCATCATATGGGGTTTCAACCGGCTCAGTTCCCGGCCGGTAAGTTGAATCCTCCTCGGATTCATAATGCTCGTCAATCGTCTCAACATGGCCGTCACTCACGGTCAGCGAGTGGCCTGCACGACCTTGTCCCCCGGACATCCTCGATGCTCCCCGACTGCCACGTTGGGACCTTCCCGGTGCCTGGCCAGTCGGGTTCCGTCGAGTAACTTTCCCGGTACGTTCCATTTCTGAAAGAAATTGAGAATGAGCCATTAGACTCGTATCAATGTCAAGTGACGGATAGGCACTTAAAGACATCCTTTGGCTCAAATCACCGTCATACCAATTGTTAAGGGTACCATCTTAACAATTAGAGACTCTGCAACTCAAGTACCAAAAGTTCTATAAGTGCAAAACTTTTATGCTCATGGTTTTCAAAATCATTTTCAAAAGGGATTTTGAAGCTTCATTATGAAGTTTACGGACTAAGGCTCTGATACCAATTAAATTGTCACGCCCCGGACCTAACCGGACACGTCAACAACCCGCCGTACAGTACGAATAGTCAACCGCAGTCCAACACATCCATACTATACAAGGCGTCTGGAATATCGTTCACACATAGTACATCCATAAACAAACATAATGTAAAATATTCATTTAAAGCAGCGGAAACATTCAATACAAGTGTTCATGCCACACCTTGGCAAACATGGGCATACAAGCCCCCAAATAAATATTTAAAAAAAATAATATCCATGAGCATTATTTAAAATGTTTTCAAAACAGGAACGGAAGAAGCACGAACCACGTCTCCCTCCTTTGATCTTCCCGAAGCAACGGGCAGTGGTAGCAACCTTCAAGTTCTACCTGAAACTGTGAGGTGGCCTCCCCCGTGAAGGGGAGGTCAGTACTTGGAAGCATTTGACAAGTACAATGACAACTATACTAAGTATAATCAAAGTTTCAATTTCCAAGACCCTCAATCTAGGATGTTATTACATTATAGGTCATAACCCGTGGTTACCCTCTTTGAAAGTATACTTACTTTATATATAAAGTCAAGTAGTCGCCCGAAGGCCCATGTTTACTTTGAAAACACTAACCCTTTCCCCATGACTTCAAGCCACACCCATCTATATTAGTTTACCATGCTAGAGGCTTCCTCTAGTCATGTTTTGTCGTGCTAGAGGCTGACTCTAGTCACTCCACTTGGTGTTAGAGGCTTCCTCTAATCACCTTACATACGTTGTGCTGGAGGCTTCCTCCAGTCACATTACGTTACGCTAGAGGCTTCCTCTAGTCGTCCTACACGAATGCTGGAGGCTTCCTCCAGTCATTCTTCATCGTGCTAGAGGCTTCCTCTAGTCACATTACGTTACGCTAGAGGCTTCCTCTAGTCGTCCTACACGAATGCTGGAGGCTTCCTCCAGTCATTCTTCATCGTGCTAGAGGCTTCCTCTAGTCACGATACTAGTTCACTAAGCAAGTTCTATGCCTAGAGTTCCTCTATTATGAGTAGCCTTTGAGGCCTACTCCTACGGTAACTTAGCGTTTACCCATTTCTACCTTAAGACATCTCATAAGACTACTTAAGGTGTACCCCTCTCACAATTCAAGCCCTTAGGATTTGTTCTATCACCTTTCACACTAACATTTCCGACTAGTAAAATCGATACTAATCCATTTGTCTTTAAGCCACCAAGCTCTTTAATTCATAGTTATAGGGCTCATTCCCATGAATTTCCAAATCCATATATGATTTAATCTCAATATCAAAATATCACTTTTATCCATTCATGATTTCTATACATGAAGTAAAAGTATATTTCATCACAAAAATTCATGATTTATACATTCATCATATCATCATTCTTACAATGCATAACTATACACCATTTACTCATAAAATTGTATATTATGCATCTTCTATTAATAAACAACAATATTTTCATTAGGCATTATTAATCATTAATAATCCATGAAAATCACATTTAATTATCTTAGGTAATCTTATGAAATTAACCCAAGGATTATAAGCAATATAGTCGGTCATCCTCACCTCAATTGAGCTTTAAACTATCCCTTCTTGGTCCAATGGTCAAGACTTTGGTCAAGGTGGATTTGGAACTGATTCCTTGCTCAAATATGGGTGTTAAACAGCCTCTTCAAAGCGCTAGCTCAACCCCTAAACGTTGGTACGAAAACAGCCCCTAGAATGGGTGTTTTCCGGTGAACACGTTTCCTAGTTTTCCAAGATTTACTCTAGGTTAGTATCTAACCTTTACATCAATAAAATAACTTTACAAGGACATATTATACACTTGTATTAGTGTATAATAGTTCCACCAATCGTTCATATCATTTGGAAAATGAAAGGAAAGGTTTTGGGGTTAACAACTCACTTTAGAAGAGTAGATCCGTTTCTGCGAGGTTGTGTTTTTCTCGGACGATTTGGAAGCCTTCCACTACTCCTATTGATGCAAACCAGACCTTCACGGATTCCTCGTCTTGAGATCTTTCTTTTGGTATCTCACACGCCTTAATTGGATTGGTATAACTCGAGATATCCACCAAACAGCTTCAGCACTCTCAGAGCTCGAGTTTACAGACCACTGCTCGCTCCAGATCGATTTCTGGATTATTACTCTCTCCTCTCGAACAGAGACCACTCAATTATGAAAATAGACTTCAAAGGCTATCCAAGGACACCTTATACACGTTGTTTGGTCGAGTATAACTCCCATAATGAGTGGAGACAAACAGCACACCATTTTGTGCGAAAAATGGAGATGGTGGCCCAACATTTGATTCCTATCAAGTTTTGTACAGCTCCTCTCCATGGTGGTCGGCCAAGGTAAGTCTTCTCACCCATTTTGATTTGTCTTGCAGTTACTAATATCATGTGGAGTGGTTCCCCATTGATCCCAATTATTTTGGGGTCCAAAATATCTATCAATACTTCCAAAAATGGGAAGATGGGTTCTATTATTTTATCTTTTGTCAAAGATGTCTTTTTGTACTCATCCTAATTTATTTAGAACAAGTCAACTTCCTACATCACATTATTGATCTCCAATATGTGTAGGCTCATCTCAATAATTTACTTGATGGACATTATAGAAGGAAAATCCTACTCCCATTATTTAGCTCAATAATGTCAAAGATGGGATCATAGGCATTTGTATTCATCTCAAATCATCCTATCACTTATTTTGACATTTGTCATTCATATTATTGGCCTACAAGCCGTGTGGGTCGCCCCCGAGTGGGCCTACGACGCCATTCTCGAATACTTGCTATTTTAGCGGGTTGAGCCCAAAATAATATCTGGGCCGCCCGCCCTTCCTCAACTTGTCTTGAAACGTTATGTATCACTATTTAGATAATTTTAGGCTCTTTTATTTATTAATCAGGCCCGATACTTATATACGAGTTCGAACAGTACAATAATCGACCATTAATTACGTAAAACATTAATCGTTTTACAATCGTTTGGGAATCAGAAATCCAATACATAAACTTTGAATTTTAAAATCAAATTTTCAAGGACGTTCGGGTGCGGTGTCACAGACACAGTTATTAAGAAAACAGAGTTTGTATAGTCAATATTGAATTGATAAAGTAAGAATAAAGTATGAATGATTTAGGACCACAGAAATTACCAAGTTTGGTATGAAACAATCTTAGTGGTACATACCGTAAAGGAAAGATGAGATAGATTCAACGTGAAGGGGGAGTAATTTTATAAAGAGTCGTGCTAGCTATACAATTTTTTGTGTAGACTTTCGTACACCGGTCTGTCTCACGCATACAGAATTATCTGTTACAGACAACTCTATAGGACCTACAAGTATTTCATGAACCGTACTTGAGATATTTACGAATCAACAAACACTAATATATAGTAATAATAATAGTGATGCTAATAATTATAGTGCTAATAATAACAGTTATAACAACAACAACAACAACAACAATAATAATACTCAGTAATAATAATAATAATAATAATAATAATAATAATAATAATAATAATAATAATAATAATAATAATAATAATAATAATATAATAATAATAATAATAATAATAATAATAATAATAATAATAATAACAACAACAACAATAACAATAACAACAATAATCGTAGTAGTAGTAGTAGTAGTAATAATAATAATAATAATAATAATAATAATAATAATAATAATTGTTGTTGTTGTTAAGTTGTTGGGTGCCCCTATCAGTAGCAATTCTGAATTTTGTGTGAAAATGGTCCTTGGTAGAACTCAAAAAGCCCCGAATCTTATGGATGCTGTTAGTACCATTAAAGATCCCCAATGTGAATTGCTTCTTTTACACAATTGTGTTGGAGTTTCTAAACTATATTTCACCATGAGGACCACCTGCCCTGAACACATCCTGCCAGCTCAGTCACTGTTTGATGAACACCTTTACCAATATTTGCATAGTCTAATCATGGGTGAAGGTGCTGGTTTTGGTCCTCTTCATTACAGGTTATCTACTCTTCCTATTCATGAAGGTGGTCTTGGGATTTACTGTCTACAGGATACTCTGCTCTACTGTTACATAGCCTCACATTTTCAAACTAAAGAGTTACAAACACAGATCCTCAGGCATACTACTACCCCTGATTGTTTTCCACCTTTGCAGCAAGCACAGGACAATTTTAACTATGCTTGTGGTCTGCCTTCTACTCATGATAATACTGTCACTGCCCCACATCCTATGAAATCTTTGGCTTTGCAGTATTTTAATGGTGTAGTTAAGGGTATGGCTTCTAAATATAACATGAGCTGCAGAGATCTTGCTCTTTGGAGGAGTAACAAAATGAAACATGCCATGGATTTTCTTCTTGCTATACCTGTTGAAGGTCTGGGGCAAACTATTAGCCCTAGGCAGTTTACTGCAATCCTTGCTTATAGACTGGGCATTCCCCTTTTCCAAAATGGAGCCACTTGTTCTTGTTGTCTCGGTTTTATGGATGTTTGGGGAGATCACGCCCTTCACTGCTCCAGTTTGATTGGTCCCAAATTTAGGCATAATTTGGTTCGGGATACAGTGGCGGATATTTGTTTTAGGGCTGGTATTTCTCACAAAATTGAGGCTCCCTTGGGGTTTCTTACGCAGCAGGGGTGTGGAGCTAAACCGACTGATGTCCTTCTTTATGGGTGGGATAAGGGGGCTGATGTTTGTCTGGATGTTACTATTGTCTCTCCCTTTGCAGGTGATGTTGATCTTGAGCATTTTAAACCTGGTGCAGCACTTGCTAGAGCCATTGAAAGGAAACGACATAAATATGAGGATATTTGCAGAGCAAATGGGCAAAGTTTTGGTACCTTGGGCTTCACCACCTTGGGAGAGCTTGGACCGGATTCCATTTTGTTTCTTAAACGTGTTAAGAGCCATATTGCTAGACATGATTCTACTCTAAGAGTTGGCAATTTTCTTTTTATTAGGATTGGATTAGCCATTCAGAAAGGTGTTGGAGCTCAACTTGTTGCTAGGCTCCCTACTTGTTATTTGTAATCTTCCAAATTTTCTTATCCTAATAAAATGCCTTTTCATAATAATAATAATAATAATAATAATAATAATAATAATAATAATAATAATAATAATAATAATAATAACACTACACACTACGCAGCACTCCGAAGCTAGTTCTTGAGATTTGAAGGGCGCGAGTTTTATAGATTATAATAAGGCTGTTGCATTCCATCCACAACAAGGTGTCGTGGTGTAGTTGGTTATCACGTCAGTCTAACACACTGAAGGTCTCCGGTTCGAACCCGGGCGACGCCATGTGTTTTAATGTTACCGTATTATGTCTTCTTGCGTTCTTTAGCTTTTAATTATGTCATTACCTTTTTGTATACTAGTATTTTAGCCCCCAAACCTTGACGGCTTGACCTCAAATGGCATGGTCTAAAACTTACCTAATTTTTATTATTTAAATGCTGCAAGTCATATCATTTTATCAGTAATATGTACTTTAGTATTCAAATTAAAATTATTAAATTAACGTGTGTTAACGCATATAATTTCAGCGATTATCAAATTAAATGTTTCAACGCATGAATTTCGGATAGCCGGGGGCCCGGGGTAGTGTAAAAAACTACGGAGTACATACTAATACCTACATATAGAGTAGGTTTTGGGGACTATCCCGGTGAAATTTTTCGATGAAATGTTTTGAGCATGTTCCATATGAAGTCTAGTTTATCCATACCAAATTTCAGCTAAAAATTCGATCGGGAAGACAGTCAAAAAAATTCTCTACGAAAACTGCGCTGTTTATATATATATAAAGCACAGTTATAGTAGACAATTTTTTTGACTGCCTTCCCGATTGAATTTTTATCTGAAATTTGGTATGGACATACTAGACTAGACAAGGAACATACTCAAAAAATTTCATCCAAAAATTCCACCGGGAAGGGTTCCAAATGGCCTCGGCCTGACAACGGTTCCCGTCAGGACGGCCTGATATGAACTGCCCTCCCTACATACAATGTATTAAAATTTTAGATTACTTATACCTAGTAGAAAATTTTATATTTACTCCTATAAGTATAATTTCTCTATTACGTTAATGAGTTAGAACTCTAATGAAACGTTAACTGATTAATGATACAAGATTATTGTTTAACTACTCATTTATTATGTTACCGATCACATAAAAGTCTAAGATGCTCCCAATGTTCTAAAATTCGTTAGGCGCTAGTCGGACGGCAGAGCACCGCCTAGCGCCTAGGCGCCGACTAGGCGGCCAACTCGGTTTCAACATAATATATAAAAAAAATCTTAGCAAAAAATAATATATTAAACAAATGAGACATTCAAAAAAGATATAGTTGATCAATGAAAAATAGTTAACTAATAAGCAGCTATATTGTTTTTTTATCAAAACAGAAGCTTAGCATGACTTGATACAGTGATGCACAATATTGGACGCCACATAATCTGAAAGCATTCAAACTTAACTATGAAAACCAGGTGTAGTAATCATTATTATCACGGAGTACGTAATAAAAACATTAAGACAGAACGAAGCAGAAAGGCTAGGGATCATATTTGTTCTTAAATTGGACAGCATAAGCTACAAGTATATGATATTAGGCCCTCAAGGAGAAGCTTGTCCAGCGTGCTTATCTAAGGTACTAGTGTTCCTTACGCGCGTTGCGCGTGGGGATAGTGCCCAATGAGTTTTGCGAAATTGATGAGGTATATCAATAGATAGAATATTATAGCAATGTTGATTTTAGAACTATTTTGAAAGAGGAATGTTTTCCAATGTCTGAGCCAAATTGTGGGTGTTATTATAGCAAGCAAGATATCTTTTAATAATTATCAATAATAATTGCAATTGTATATACATATTACATATTACATATTAAATCGGTTAGTATGTAGTTATATTTCATTCTATCAATCCGATTTGTCTAAAATGATCATGTGTGTGCATCACTATGCACTACTTCCATTTCCTCTATATTAAGGCAGTATTTGCGATTGCTTCTACTTAAAAAATGATTTATTGAAATGATTTTAGGAAAAATGCTTAATAGTAAAAATAGATCGTAAATGTTGACAATATTTAAGAAAAAAATGCTTTTGAAAAAATAAAAGTCGGTATAGTTTGATGAAAATGTGTTTTTTTGTGTAAGACGGAAAAGTGAAAAATAATTTAAAGCACTCATACACCTGCTTCCCGCGTTATTGCAAGTACCCATTTCAGATTTTTTAAGTCAAAAGGTGAAAATCATTTTTTAAGTTTTTGCTGACACTCTCAAAAACTTTTGAATTAGAATACAAAATAGAATCAATGTGAAATACTACACATCATGTTTGCAGTGATGATGTTTTATTTATTCAAAATAAAACATACGTAGTATGATCTTATTAACATCACGGGAAGTGAGACAACTACATTATGGGGTCGCTTTTGTGTTGGCTTCTCCAGCTTTATTTATAATTTCTGATATACTGTAAAAGATGTCAAGCAATTAAAACATGCTAGTCCAAAGTTCTCCATGTGAATAAGGCACAAATGATTAGTTATTAGTATGTTCAATTTTGTTGGTTTGATGGAAAAATCTATGATAGGGAATGGGAGAAAAAAAGTAGGGTAGCTAGCTTCCAGCTCTGAAAGAGTGTGCACTCCAAGGTGAAATATGGCACAACAAGAAAGAAGAAATAAAACTTTGAAATTAGAAACAACCTTTACCTAAGCTACAGAAAGGTTGATTAGTGTTCGTAGGGCTATTCACACCCAAAGTGTCTTTGTATTTAAGAACAATGGCTAAAGGTTTAGAATGATGTAATTGAACTAAGTAAAGTAATACGGAGTATATCAATTTGGGCAGAGTGGGAAGAGTACAATCCGTACAGGTATGTTGCAATGAATACTATTAAAACTGATATGCAATAGGGCAGTAAATGTAGTTGAAGATTGCTATAGGCCTTGATATACATGGTTTATGGAGATTTCTTGAACAATGAAAACTGATAATAATTACAACAAGCATAGTGTTTCTAACAATAAATGATAATAACACGGATAGATTAACATCTAAAATATGCAGGAAAGTTGCTATGAAATGCATAAACAATCTGCAACAATAACCTGCTGTTTTTTAGGGGGGAAACTCTATGAAATGTAAAAACACTCTGCAGCGATAACCCGCTTTTTTCAGGAAAAATCTCTATGAAATGCAGAAGCAATCTGCAGCGATAACTTGGCGATAAGTTGTCGTTCTCAGGAAAATTCCCTTAATACTTCATATAATTCAAATGGCTTTTAGGTGGTTAAGAATATGTTATGTAATAATCAAAATGTTTGTTTTCAAAAGCCGGTTAAGGTCTTCAAAGGTGGGATATTTTTCTTTGAATAAATTCATTGGAATATGCAAATTAAAACTTAGAGAGTGCTATGTTAAAAAATTAATGTTTAAAGATGTATCAAACACATCAAAAGTTACTGGTGAGAAATCTGGAACAAGCACACCATCTTTCTTCTTCTCTATTTTGTTTGGAAAACAAAAAACATCACCTCAAGAGATTATGAAGTCACTGTTTTCCGTATACTCTCTGTTTTGATTTAGTATGTCATCAATATGAGCCCTTTAGATTTCCAATTACCACTTCAGTAAGATACATAGCATCAGTACCACTCTGAATCTATGTTATCCCATTTGACAACATGACTAAGTTCTTAAGCTAGAAATGCGGTCTCATAACCGAATTTGACGAATTTAGATACATAAGGAATCACGTGTCATTGCGAGTCTTGGTTTCAATCAGTCTCTTTTCACTAAGGTTCCTTTATTGTATCTTAGGAATATGACACCTTGGAATATAAACTAATAAAATTAAACTATATAAAAGGGAAAATGTGAAGCAAAACATTTTGGAGTATTTTTAAGCTATAAGTTTATACTTTGTTATATGTGTAATCAATTGGGTTCATTTGAATTTCACCCACACACATAAATTTGTCCTTCAATTAAATTTACATTGCTCACTCATAATGTTCTAGGACTAAATATGAGAAAATCATATAGTAAGAAGGTTTGTTAAGCACTAAAAATATCACCAGGGTTAGGTTAAATATGAGAAAATCATATTAAAGAGTTGAAAATTATTCCAATTAACTTTTCCACAACAACAACAACATCCAAACCTTAATCTTAAAAGAAAAACATTTCCATAAAATAGGTGAAAATATATAGCAACTGCAAATATCCCTTTTAAAAGGACCTAAGATTTTGAGAGAGCAATGAATAAGTAAAAGTATGAAAAGAGTGTCTTCTGAACATTTTTACAAACATGCTGCTAGCACGCTAAATTCAAAGTTGGTAAAAATTCGATACTTTGGAACTCTAACTCGGATGTACCAATGACAATTGAGACCAACAAATAGGAGACTCTGAAGCTCTAATCCAGTTGTATTGGATAAAACTTGTAGCGCCTGGTAGGGTCTTCAATTCTATTTCCTCCGTATAGCCTGCGATGTTCTTCTTCATATATCAGGGCCATTCATCTTCTCCCCAAAATGAGACGAATGAATTGAAACTGGAGTGAATGAACAAAAAGATCGTATATTCAATTACAAAAGCGGGGTATGTCATATGTTCCACCGAAGCGGGTTAGAGCATCTTTAGTGGGAAGATGGATTGGTTATAAAGGTAAAATTATGTCTCCAACAGCAATATGGACCGTGGCTGTGGTGATGACCTGGAATGAAAAAACAGGGAAATCGTCTATTCCACCTTCTAGTTTCAGAAAGCCCGTCCCATAGCCAACTCAGCAAAATATATATTCTACGGATTTTTTTTTCTTAAATCGGAATCATATACGTAGTCCAAAAAAACACTCCTTCCCTTCCGTCAAACACACCTCTGCAACACACTCTTTCCCTTTCGTCGTCTTCAACCTCTCTACCGGCAACTGGCGGCAACGACCTTATCAAATTCTTCTTCAGTTATGGCGCCAATTTGATTTTATATGCCTCCGGCCATGGTTGATTTTGCTGATTTGATTTTCTATGCCTCTAATTGAAGAGGAAATTGAAAGAGGCGGTGTTACTTAATGTTTGTAATCTAATTAATTAATTCCATACTCATACGTATATTAGATTTGAAAAAAGTGAGGCAACTGGAGGAGGCTAAAGTGATTTCGCCGATTTCGTTTCTTGCTTATGACAACGATGATTTCTGCCTTAGGTTTATATGGTCAAGACCCGCTAAACTCAGTGCTAGGAGCCTAGGAGTGAGGCATCTGGAGAAGAAGGCTAGAAGAGAGCAGCGTACTTGGTATATCTTAGAGATGAATAATAAACGAACTCCCAAACCCACCGTTGGAGAGCAAGTATCATTTTGACGGTCCATGTGTACATCAGTACATGTAAGCTTAGGAAAGACAGAAGCAAGAGGTTGTGGGCAGACTAAGAGAAACAAACGGCGTGGTCTAATAAAGGGATAAGCAATGGGAATATAAAAGAATAACAAACTTTTCAGCATGATGTACATGTGAACTAAGCATACAATTACCACCAACAAATTTTTGATACCTAAAATAGGCTTACCCTCATTCATCCTTATTAGTTTGTAGAGATTTTTAGCTCATCTTTCTTAGCACCCACAACCCTATCCACCTCCACTCCACCTACTGGGAAAACAACTTAAACAAGAGTTGACATGGCCTCAACACCGAATAGTTCAGCAGCTTCCAAATAGATAAGCTACAGATTTGATTAACTATAACTATAATTGCCAACAGCACAAATAGAATAGCCATATAGAAGTGCAAAAATGCAGTTATGCAACCATAAACAAGCTCCTCCAACAACTGTGATTTCAATTACAAAAAATGATTCCTATACGGAATGGAATTATCAGCTCTTGGGTAAACTTGGCCAGGTAACTCTGTCCTGGCACAACTTACATAAATAGGGTACCAAGAGCAAGAAAAAAGAAAACTCAAATAAAAGAAACCCATTGCTTGGTAGGAATAATTAAGCACTAACCTAGCATTTCCATATGGTCATACACTCACACCCAAGTAAAGATATACCACAGACAACTGGCTTCTCAAGGGAAGATAGAGAAATAAACAAACATTTAAGAAAAACTGGATTTTTTAAGAAAAACAAAGTAACTGAAAAAAATTACTAGTTCAGGTTTGCATTTTTCTTTGAGAATTTTATCAAACATCATAGCTCCAATCCATGTTCCTATCAATATTAGGCATTTAGGCTATACATTTATCAATTCATAGGTCAATCTCACTGCTCATGTATACAAAAACGAATTACATACAAACTATTTCAGCACATATTTTCAAAAAACTCAGCACATATATTTATCAATTCACAAGTCAAGAAAACTCAACACATATTTTTAGAACTACCATATTAACAAAGCAAATAGAATAATACATTCAAAATATTTTACCTGGACAGCGCTGGACTGCTGGACATCGGAGAGCTGAAGAAGCTGGTTCAACACTCAAGGAAGAAGGGTCTGCGTGGACTGTGTGAACGAGAAGTGTCGTACTCGTCTACTGGGCGCCTAGGTCGTAAAGAAAGAGTAAAAAAATTTAGAATACTAAAAAAACACAGCTTTTAAGGTCTTGGCCGGCTATTTCTTCGCGCTAGGCGGGCGATTCTCGGCGATTAATCGGGCTCCGCAGCGGACTACTCGGCTGAGCGATTTCTTGGCCGAAAACACAAAAACTTCTACAACAGTGTGCCGCCTAGCGAGTTTCGGCCGACTGTGCTGGCGATTTTTCCCACTTTTAGAACAGAGGATGCTCCTATGTTGTTCATAGGGCTACTCAGATTGTGCCACTCCTCGAGAGATAAAAGCTTGCAATGATACATACTCCGTATTACACAACCATGCTACTATTAATCTATCAAAATCCAGTTGGAGAACAAATCACAATAATAACAGATTACCAGCTACTCATCCATCATATATTGATTCAATATATCTGCCAAAGACTTTAACAATATTATACTCTGCAACTCCTACTAGATGATTCTATAAGATAATGTTACAACAGATTCTTGTTGACAAAACATGAATGGACTCAAGGAAAAATAAACTCGATAGTTTAGGCTAAATTTTTTGGCATAGTATATGTGGCCATTTTCTCAAGGTGCATCCAAATTCTAAAAGTCAACTGAGTTGATAGCATGCAATACAATGAGGCTGCTATATTTGGTATTCTAAGGCAGATTCTTACCGTTTCTAAATATGAATGAAGAGAAGTATCGGTCTTTGTTTATTACTACAATACTCATGAAAACCAACTCTAATTGCTTCCGCTTGAATTATTTAGATGCAAAGTAGTTCTCATTAAGTTTGCTTAATACGGCCGGCCCTTTTCACCTCCATCTTTAGCAAGTGTACAAAAAGTTTACTTTTCATGTCTAGCAAATAATTTATGATAGTTAGGGAGGGGTAGAGCTCACAATGTTTTGGGACAACATATGAATACACAAATAAGCTCAAATTAGCACACCACATTTAGTTCACAGACGTGTTTGTGTCATTGAATTTCCTTGATAAAGGGCTTATTCCGAACGCTTTCTGTTTTCTCCTCCCGGAAACATGCCCCAGTTCCAACATATCCCATGGTTTGGCTCATCTCCACCTTGACAACCGCGGCTAAGGAAGGCCATCCTTCCTTTGGCTGCTCATGAACCCAACACATAATGAAATAAACCTTTCTTTCAGCAGACTTAAGCTTTTTCTTGATCTCCAACCTTTCAGACTTGGGCTGTTTAATAATACCTGAACTCAGTTCTTCCTCTGCTGACCGAATCAGCCTTTGTAGATCACAAAGCAAGCATACCAATGCCGAACCACCGAGGTTGAGAAGCCCTATCACATCTTCCATTAGTCTGGATCCGAATTGTAGGCCACCCATGTGTCTGAGAGAAGGAGAGCATGTTTGCTCCAGACAATGTGAAAGAGCCTCCAGTACAGTTTCTGGCTGGGATCCACCTTGACCAAGAACACGAGACACAGTGAGCAAAACTGTGGCAGATCCAATAGGATCTGACTTCCAGTCACCGTTGTATATACGAAGTGTGAAACAGTAACCGTATACAATGTCAACCAGGTTGACTGCCAATAGTGGGGATGGTGGGGAAGCACTCAGCTTAGTAATTGAGGGTAAGGGAGATTCGGGGCCGGGTGGAATGTCGGGCAAAAGATCTGTTTCTTCTTCCTGCTTTTTAGATGAAAGTGGCTGGACAGGTTGAGTTCCATCGTGGCCGAGAGATATATATTGGGCTGATGGGTTGGCCCACCATGGGTCCCATGGCTTTATCAATTTGCTCAACTCTCCTGATGCCATGGCTTTCCGGTATTGCTTCTGTTCTTCGGCAGATAAATCATCTAGGCTTATCTCGCTTCCTGCAATAGATTAAATCACATGACATTACTTGAGAGTTGAGAGGGAAAAAATCAATGATGAGAACTCTGGATTGCCTACCTGATAGGACCTTTTGAATGGTTGCTTCAGACAATGAGAACTCTGGTTCTGTGACAAATGAAATGGTAGAAAATAAGTACGAAAAGAATACAGAACACATATTTGAAGAACATAGTCTGAAAGGCATAAATGATCTCTTAAAAAGTAAAGACTACTTCCAGAAGTGGCCCCTTGACTTTCAGGACATTTTCACCTAAAGCCCTTGAATTTAATTCTTTTCATACACTTGAATACGTCAAAACATAATTTACCCAAATCCCGAATGTGTTTTCATTGTAAGGAAACATTCAGGGATGCGATGAACTGTCGTATACTCATGTTTATTACAACTTAACCTCATTCATAATGTGGTAGTGTGGCGATTTCACATTTCTTTCCTCTGAAAAGTTGATGGAAGATCATGGATGGAAAAAATCATGAAGTTGGGTATGTTTAGTAGAAAAATGAAAAGAAAAGACTAGCTGGAATTTCATGAAATTGACGGACTAATGCCTATGTTGTAAGACCCGACCCGGCCCGGGCGGGTCGACCCGGAAACTGGCGACCCGCTAGGAATACCGGGCTGGTTATGGGTAACCCGCAAATATGCCCAAACCTGCTTAAAACCGAAGACCCGTTGTTGACCCGGCCGGAAACCCAGCCCATTACCCGACCAAATCCGGAGAACAAGTGTAACCCGCCCAGACCATTGCTTAAAAATTGTTTGCACGAGAGGATCGAACCCGCAACCTCTACAATATTATCCACACCAGTATCCAAATGTGCCACAGTAGCTTGCTTGCTATGGTCGTGAGTTCAATCTATATATTTCTATATCATTATTTTGTTATAAGCCTTAAGCCAAATTGTTAAAGCTTTATACGGAGTAATTAGTAACTGATATTATCAAACATCATCAAAATACTAATAGGGAATAACTATTATTGAATATTGATACGGAGTATTATCTTGCTTTTTATATATGTCTACATATCATCATTTCAAATATAATTGAAAGTTATTTATACGTAGTATAATTTAATTGGATTTTATAATAACCATCATTCACACATATTGTTTATAGTTGTATATTTAAGATCTTAGAACAATATTATTATTGTAATACTTGTTATATACTATCACTATTTAATTATAAATGAGAATATGTTTTATCCAAGGTAGTCAAAGTCGCGAGGCGCACTTAAGGCGCTAGAGTACTTCTATCGCCTGAGTCGCAAGGCGCAAAAAAGCGCTCGCCTGGCTTGGGTGAAACGCACTATTTAGAAAATATTATGTATACTATTCTAGAGTGATCCAATATGACATATTCAACACCATATTGAACTAAATGCATCAAAAAGTCATGTTTCTAAAAAAATAAAGCCATGATTCACCAAAATAATGTCATGATTCACAAAAACAAAACACTGAGTGGGGTCTGTCTTTGTTGATTTTGCAATTTTAGCACTAGGAATAACATAATTCATATAGTGTATGAAACTAATGACTGAGTTAGATCATATGAAGTTTTTATACAGTTAAAATATGAAATGATACTAGGAAGATAGAGTTATAGACTGGTATAATAAGATGAAATAATATGTTGTTCACATGTAAACTGGTAGGTCAGGTACATATATTATGTTTGAGTTGTATAGCATATATTAGAAGCAAAAAGAACCATAAAGTAAGAAAGAAGATAGACTGAAAGAACAAAATGAAAGGATCACAAAGAAGTTGACAAGATAAATGAAAACTACAAGCTGAAAAAGAAGAAAGAACGTGGGAAGATGAAGAAGAAGACGATACCTTATGGCTTCGTTGAATGTGTTTTAGCGCTGTGCATGTTGCACAAGACTTTTCCCATGACTAAGTATGGTTTAATATGGGTTTACGTTGTGTTTACCTATGATTTGGACAGGCTAAATCTTTTTATTAGTATGGGCTTATTATTTAAAATAGGATCAAACAAAAAAATAGGCGGATAAACCTTTTCTAGCCCAGGCGACTAAAGTGTGCGCTTTTCTCGCTTCGGCACTTCTGCGCTTTATATGCCTAAGTTGCGCCTGGTCATCTTTCAAGCGCTGGGCCTCTATTGCGCTGGGCCTGGTGTGCTTAAGCGCTGAAGCGCTTGACTTTGTCTACCTGTTTTATCTTTATAATCTTAATATAATTTATAATTATAGATATTTTATTTTTTAATCATGGTTTTAAAAGGCGTTTAGCCTTTACGCACCTGAGGCGCAAAGGCGCAAAGGCGGTCGGTAATCGCCTGAAAGGCTTAAGCTTTACCTTCTGCTGACAAGGCTTACGCCTTCAATTTGCTGAGGCGCTGATGCGGACTGTGGGGCGCAAGGCGTACACGAGGCGTTCGCCTTTTATTTTACCCAAGGTTGGGCCTTTTTAAAAAAAAATATTGGGGGCCTCGATTTTTTTTTCTCCTAAAATATAGAATACCCGGATGGTTTATTACTTAGCCACAACCTTAGGTCTTCCAAGTTCCAATCGCTGGTCTTTCACCCTACTACGATATTAAAAAATTAGAAACAACAACTTGAAGAAGAGCTGCTCGATCAGCCTGGTGTCTCATAGTCTCAGTCGAAGCTCGGTACGGAGACTTCAAGAGCTGCTTCGCCGGTTTGTCCAAGCAATAATAAAATATCCCCCGCCCAACTTCTATAATTTCTTGTGTTTATTATTTAACTTTTTTATTTTAACTTTTTAGTTATTTAAAGGTTTTGTTTTGAACTATCTAAAGCTATTTAACGTGATTAATGTATTTATCAAGCCTACTGTTTAATCCGTAAAGTTATCATATAAAACTTTCATTTATCTTAATAATTTGTTTAATACTACATACTTTACTAGTTTACTTGACTTAAGATTTACATTTTAATTGGAAATATTATAGTTAAGTTCATTACAGTTTGGTTTTATTTTTATATATATTAAAGTTGATTATCAATTATTTGTTTTTTTTGTCTTTGGAATTTAATGTTTTTTTATTTCATTTTGATGTTATTTTGACTTGAATATCACTATCTGATATGTTGTACGCTTTTAGACTGTTAATTTCGAGGCTTACGCCTCGTTACGCCTCGAGGCTTACGCCTCGTGAGGCTACCACCGAACGCCTCGGGGCTAGATTTCGCCTTTCAAAACCTTGGTTTTAATTTTAACAAAGGTTGACCGGGTTTTTCGCCCGTTGACAGGGTTGACCCTCCGGGTCCGGGTTGACCCTTGACCCGGTCATTCGTCCGGGTCACCCTCCGGTCCGGGTTTTACAACATAGACTAATGCTTGAATTAGTTCTTTCCTAAAGGAGATACTTCTTATCATCCTAAGGATGCCGGCAGTAGTTGGGTCCAACTTTTAGTTCCTTCGTTAGTCGAAAGGAAACAAAAACCACTAGCTATAGGACAGAGTTGCATACCTACATCATCAAGTCTCATTTCAAATACCATGGCATCACTTCATAATTTACGCGATCAAAGGGCAGGTAGCGATTAGGGCTGATTACTCAAGAGTAATTGTCATTAAGGATGTTTTTAGTCCCAGATCAGACCAGACCAGACTTAAACAGACCAGATCAGACTTAAACACACCAGACCAGACTTAAACAGACCAGACCGGACTTGACTTCAATAGTTATTATTTACACAGAGACCAGACGTTTACCAAACCAGACCAGATCAGACTTAAACAGACCAGACCAGCAAAGACCAGCAAATTACAGTCCAAGTAAAAATATCCCAAGTGGTCTTGTCATAGTTAAATGTGGCACACACTACTTAGAAAATGATCACAGGCCCAACTCTTCATACCTAATGAATGTGTGTACCACATAGGAATGCCTCCCCTGTAGTGTACACTTTTAATATCCTTACTCTTGAAGTTTAGCATAGGTTCAATAATGACAAAAATCAACACTTACCATCTTCATCTAAAGATTCCATCTCTTCTTCAGAATGCAATCGTTTCAGTATTTCCACCATTTTCTTTTTACTTTTCCCATCTGGTTGTGATTGTTGCAGTTCCTCCATAACATTCTCCCTCATAAAAGATTCAGTGCAACGAAGGCTATGCGACTGAAACAGTAACAAACATATGTAATATGAATGTATAAAATTCTATATGCATACATACATACCAATGACCAGATAAGATCAAGTAATCTTAGAAGAAAAAGAGGGTTATCTGTCACCTTATAACACGGAAGGGAGCAATAACGTGTGTTGCATCGAGGGCAGGTATACAGTGAAAATTGCTTTTGACATCTGCACATGCAGCAGAATAAATTAAACATTTTATGACTCTTTAGGCCTTTAAGCAAATGCTAACATCCATTAAATTCGGACATTCCATGCAAGCATTCATTAGATGTAGGGTGGACCTGGTTCCAGAACCGGCAAGAATCAGGTGAGAGAAAAATACGAGTACGCCGTTTTCTGGTTCAAGACTAGGTTTGGCCTGAATTGGTTCTGTTTCTGTTTGTTTTAATAGGCTAAAGAACCAGAACTGGAGCCAGGAAAGGTTCTGGGTAGGGGTGGGCATAAAAAACCGTAACCGCTAAACCGTACCAAATAACCGAAACACCGGTGTTTTTTTGGTTAACCATACCAAGTATTTTAAAACTTGCGGTACAGATAACCAACCGAATGAAAAGACGGTACACGGTACGGTTACGGTTACAAATTAAAATTATCCATGGTTAACCGTACCACTTGAAAGCAGAATATATGTGTTAATGGTAAAGTACGCGAATGACTTACGAGAAACAAATACGTATAGCCTAAGAGGCTATGGTCTAGCAAAAAGTGGCAGTGGGGTGATTGTGGGGAGCTATATGCTAATATTATTATTATTATTATAATTAATTAATTAGTTTGTCATGTGAGTAATAATACGAGGTATGAGTGTGTGACGCTTTTCATATAGGAAAGAAGAGGCCGGCACAAAAACCACAGGCTTCAGAGTTCAATTCAGACCTTCGCTACATAATAATACGGAGTGTACGGGTGTCGCTTAATGGGAAGAGGCAGCACATTTTTAATTGTTTAAACGGTTTTTCGGTTAACCACTTAATGGTTAACCTATATAACGGTTATGGTGTATCCAGTTAACCGGTGTTACAGTACGGTTAATGATATTGTAAATATACTAACCGAAACCACGGTTAACCATCCATGCCCACCCCTAGTTCTGGGTACTACCTATCTTGGACCTAGAATTGGCCGGTTTGGACACACCGCGAATTGGATGATGATGGCATATCTAACTTTAGAACACCTGATAAATGTTTAGCCACATTGCCACAATAGAATTTCTCCCTAAAATGTCTTAATTTAATCTCCCTTAGCATTACTCATAAAAGTATACATTCATGTACTTGAATGTGTACTTAATTTCTCCCATTTACTCCAACCCTAGTACACCACATAAATATACCTTTTTTCAAAAATGCAACACTAAGGCATTACCAAACAATTGTTGTAAATTGTAATATACTTTTATGCGAAGAAAACACTATAGTTCCGAGTCCGCATTATCTATCACAACAATGATCTTTTGAGGGTATTCAAACACTTTAGGCCTTTGCAATTCAGTACAGAGGCCATTGGAAGCAAAGCTCTTGTCAGTACAGGACAGCTGGGATACATTACAAAATCCATTTCTCTATTCAGTTCTCTTGAGCTAAACCAATATTAACCATATCACACGCCTTTCTGGGCTAGCCCCCCTACAGAAACGTTTATAATTTGTGAAGCAGTGATGTTTTAATACAATTAAATAAAGATTTCGAATATAGAAGAGTGACCAAAGGAGGCATACAATAAATATAGAACAGAGAAGTTACACTTACACGCGGCATATTATGCGTGAGGATGAGTTGAGATCAGAGGATGTTGACGGCATCTCGCCGGCGGATGTAATAAGGGTATCTGGCATTGACAGCTTGAAGCTGCCAGTAGTCGAGTCCGAATATTGTTGGACAAAAAGCTCGGGATCCTGGAGAACTTGGAAAGGTTTCCTTTCTTTCAATCAAGTCACGGACAAGGCTGCTACGAATCGCCCGCCCGGCCTGCAGCCAAAGCTCAATTCTTTTCAGTATTTCATGAAAATATAAAGCGTGTAAGACTCTTAGCCTTGTTTGGTTCAAAGAGGGAGGAAGGGGAGAGGCAATGAGGGAAGGGAAGGGAAGAGGAAGGAAGGATTTTGATAAAGATTTGTGTTTGGTGGGAGAAAATAGGAGGAAAGGTTTAACGAAAAGACCAGACTAGACTTAAACAGACCAGAACAACAAATTTCAGTCCAAATATACTAAGCCAACAGAAGTGGTACCGACATGCTATAAATTGGGAAATGGATAAATGGATTCATGACATAGGCTTTACAAAGATCTCTGCAATTCAGAAAATGATTCCAACACATTACCAAGCTTATAATCTGTACTATCTCCTAATGGACCGCACACAGAGAAGTACTACGATTTAAACACCAAAACTGAAATCGATTTATGCAATACAGAGGATACCAAAACTGAACCCTTGCCATAAATGAAGAGAATGTTTTTATCATATAAATTGTACCTGCGATTTGGCAAGAAATGGAGTAGCCTTGATTGAGAGCAGTGGAGACTGAAGCTACGTTTCAGCTGACTTGAGCGGTTTCAGCGGCAGCAGACTTGAGTGGTTCAGCGGCCGAGAAAGGTTGAAGTTAGTGTATTGGCTGGCTTGAAGTTAGGGTATATCAACTATTTTTACATACTCTCTCCGTCCCCTAAGTTTGTCCCGTTTTACCTTTTTCGTCCGTCCCACTAAGTTTGTCCCATACCATATTTGGTACTCCCTCCGTCCCATAATTATCTTCATTCTTTCCTTTTTGGTCCGTCCCAAATTTATCTCCTCTTTCCCTTTTTAGCAAAGGATTTGTGGTTCACAACCATTCTTACACATTTCTCTCTCCTCTGCACAACTCTCCACCACACATTTTCCACTTTCTTAATCTCTGTGCCCAGTCAAAACCGAAGTTAATTCTGGGACGGAGGGAGTAACATTTTAGTGGTTAGAATTCATTCTTACTTTATTTACACTTTATCAATTCAATACCAACCACACAATTCCACTTTTTCTTAAAAACCACACCACACCCCTCCGTCCCAAACTTAGGGGGACGGAGGCAGTATAATTTTTTCTTTATTTTATTAATAAAATCTATTTTAAAAATAATTTTTTCTTAAATCAGCAGAATCAGCCAAATCAGTAGACTTTCGTGCTACCAAACGGGCTCTTTATGTGAGAAAGCAGATAGTTTCAGCTGAAGCGGAGGATAAATTTGTCCTTGAGTAGCTAGTCCTTTTTTTATGGCTTGAGTAGCTAGACCTTAGATTTTCTGAAAATAAGTGATTCAGAAGTCCCTATTCCGACTAGATTAGGTTTTTTGAATTAAATCATATTTTAGTGCGCCCGAGACCCCATTCCGAATACGGAGTATAAAGATTTCTTTTATTTTTTTAACCAATTCGGAACATGGGTTTCCAAATGTTTGTTTTTACTTTTTAATCTCACCCCATTTGGATAATGCAATTCCAAATGCATGTCAATTCATTTTTTATTTTAACTATGTGAAATGAATTGATATGTAATTTTTTCAAAATAATTAATGAAAGTAAATTATATGAAATTAATTGAAAATTTTAAATGAAATTAATTTCTACTTCATCTATCCAATAAAATATTTCTCACTTTACTTGTTGGACTTCCATGCATTTTCACTTTATTCTCACTTTCTTAAATTCTAATCCAAACTAAAGTAGAAACTATTTTATGGGACAGAGAAAGTAATCTTTTTAAATGCAACTCTTATAATTTTTTATAAGGGGACAAAATAAAAGTAGTTTTGAATTGAAATAATTACATAAATATGACCAAAATAAAGATGTTTTACAAAAATATGACTAGTTACTAGAGTAGTAATGAAATCATAGTAATTCATGTTCAAGTTTTGAACTTAAGTTACCACAACACTGCGCTGTTGTAAAGAATAATCATATTTATGTAAATAAGTTTTATTTTAGTAATATTCTTGTAAAAAAACGGAATTGAATTTAACATATTAATAAAAATGTGTACATAGAATAATACATTTACGAAAACTATATCTAATCATCCTTATGATAACCCTGGCCAAGAACGTTGAGGTAGCTCCCTGTCCCACAGGTAATATTGTGGTGGCTAAAAAAATGGAGATTCGTAAAGAGAATTGAGGTGATGTTTGTTGTTCATCGTTCCCACCCCTTATCTTAATGGTAAATTGTACAGTATAGCCGGCATTTTTGTAATTAGATCTGAAGTAGATGACCAAAAACCATGCTCTGCAACTCATCAGATGAACGAATCACCAGGCCATCGCTACTGCTTTCTTCCTTCGTACTCGTCCTCGCCAGGTTGAACAACGTACAATCCTTTCTTCTCATCTTCATGCTTGATTGGAATACATAGTCGAGCAGTAATTCCTACCGTCTTCTGCAAATTGCCGGTATACAACTAATGATGAAAACAGAGCAACGGTATAAAATCAGTATTTAAGCATTCTGGCATGATCTATTTATTTATTTCTTCTATATGTTTCATCCCAAAAATGAAACAATTAGATAAACCTTGTTGAAGAATGGGACTAGGTCACCGAGAGTGTTGACAGTTCCTGAATCTATATGCCATCGTCCTTCTCAAAGCTTTTTCCTTGTCTAGTGCTTTCGCCTAACATAATACACACACGGCACACACATATATAATTGAATCATTGAACATAACTTGTGTGGACCATTCCATCTTTCTCTTGACTTGTTTAATTAGGTGCCCTCCCCCACCTAATATAGTTTATCAAAACAAATGAGCATACACAAATATATATTTGAGCACATTACATATTTCAAATGAGTTTTTGAATATTTTGATACTCATTTTGTAAGTTATGTATGTTCAATTGGTGTTATGGACAAAGATTACAATACTCAAATGTGTATAACGCCCAAAATGAATGAACATACACAAATGAGCTTGTGAAATTTTTATGCTCACTTTGTAAGTTATGTACACTCATTTGGTATCGCTTTATGCTCATTTAAAAAAGTTGCACATTTCAAACATAACATACTATGGTTTGGACCCTTACTCCCGATGGCTCCTACTCTTTTAAGAGTGCCTATGAGGAACTTAGACCCAAAAGACACACTGACATCCTTGCTAGTCATATTTGGAAGAGTAATATTCCTACTAAAATCTCTTTTTTCATGTTGAAGGTCATTAATAAATTGCAACCTTTTCAAGAAAAACTCCAACTCTTTGGTACTTATGGTCCCTTTAAATGTCCTTTTTGCAACGACGAAGATACCCTTGACCATTGTTACATTGACTGTGAGTTTAGCAACAAGTTGTGGATGCACTACATTAGTCTATTTCAAATTGGTTCTCATAACATGGACACTTTAAATAGTGTGCTTAAAAAGTGGTTCACAGCCCTTGACGAGTTTTTCAACCTTAAAACCGTGGTTGCAATTTATATTTGCTGGACCATTTGGAAGAGGAGAAATGCTTACATTTATGATGAAAAAATTCTTCCTATTTCTGAGGCTATTAAAAATATTAATAAGGAAATTCGGGATGTAAGTATAGCCAGACCTTTTACCACTACTCACACCAATCCTCCCTTGGAGGACATTGTGTATGCTCCTCCTCAGGTTAAACCTGTAAAGCACAATACTCATGTTGCCTGTTGGAATAAACCCCCTGCTAACTTCATTAAAATCAACATTGCCATTGGCAATTTTTGGGGTGGAGATATTATCTCGGGTATTATTATCCGGAATGACCAGGGCCGACCTATTCACATCAATTCCCATACACATATTAATAAGGACTATACAGCTAATGTTTGTGATATTTTGATCAACATTAGGAATTCTCTTATTGACAAAAACCACACTAATATCATAATTGAATGTGATAATTCACAGGTAATCAAGACTTTGAAAGGGGTGGCTAGACCCTCGTGGAAAGCGGTTTCCAATCTGTTTGCCTTTAAAGAGAAGTTCCTCACGGATAACATCCACTTTGATCATATCAAGAAAAATTGTAATCATGCTGCTAAATTTGTTGCTATTAACGCCAATCAGTTTGATAACAACCCGAACAATTATCGCAAATTTGTAGGCATCGTCAAATTTGATGCAATTAGTTTCCCGTATGTCTTTTGATTCGGTAGGTTTTGGTTCTTGTCCCCTACCTATACCTTTTTCCATATAATAAAATAGTGATAACTAAAAAAAATGAGTTTTATCACTTTTATGTTAAAATCAAATAAGGATAACGTCCAAAATGATTTTTTTGGACCTGGCAAGGGACCGGGCTGATTGTGGTAATGGAAGATGCCGTGATGGAGCACCTCTTCTACGTCTAATGCCGGGGATAGTTGGACCTGTATTAGACCTGGGCCTAATATTTCAACAATGAATATAATATCATAAATGGACTAAATGGAAACTTAATTGCACAAATAGGACTAAAAACCAAATTATTCACAAATAGGACTAAACATTAAGAGCTCGTTTGGTGACTCTGTTTTTCTGCTTATCAGCCAACTTTTTAACCAAACACATAACTTTTGATTCTCCACGCTGAATTATATAATAATAAGAAAAAGTAAAGTAGGAGTTATTTTTCTGGCTGTATTGGCTGAAGTTAGTGTAGATGACAATTTTAGCTATTTTTTCATATATTTTTTCTATATTTTATTAATAAAATATATTTAAAATATAATTTATTAATAAATCAGCAGAATAAACCAATACTGCCACTTTAGTCTGAACTTCAGAAATTTCAGTAGAATCAGCCGATTATGCCGATTTTAGTGTTACCAAACGGGCTCTAATTTTCTACCTTTATTACCCATGCGGGTATTAATTTATAATAAAATGGTAAAAAAGTAATAAAATTCGTAACAAGATAATAAAAAATTAATATAATATTTTAAAAAAATAAAAAATTAATAACATCCGTCAGAACAAAATAAAAATATAAAAAAATGGCTAGTGGATTCTTATAACTCCAACTAAATAAAAAGAAAAAAATTGGCATTTGGAAATATGCGTATGAATTAGTGGGTGCATGTTTTGTTTTGTTTTTAAGTTGCTTTTTAGCCATTATATTCCGATATTAGGCTTCCAACCATTAAAGTTATTACTTTTTAAAAAAATATCAGTCCCTCCACCCGGAAGATGCAATTCAGAATCCAAGTGTTTCATTTTCAGCCCAACCCCAATTCATTCGGAACGCCACCTTCCGAATCTCGTGTTTTCATACCCAATAGGAACTCCCTTGTTTTGGCATGGCTTGTTGGAAACTCCCGTGATTTCGTCATTTCCTCAATTAGAAGACCAAGGTTTTGGGGGAATTAGAACACCCCAAAACATTTCCCTCATTTTATTTAAACCCCCAAACACAAATCTATCTATACTTAATTAATCCAACTAAGTCTTCTCCCGCCTAACTCTTAGGGTATTTGTGTAAACTCATTCCCAATTAGGTATCGCTTCCTTGATCAGCCCTTACTCTCACGCTTGCTCCCTCCTGCGTTTCCTCCTCAACTTATTGTCTAGAGTTTCAGAAGTTACTGGCTCTCTCACAACATCATCCTCCTACATAGCTCTTTGTTCCCGAATGTTTCAGAAGGTTTTGGTTCATTCAAAGCATCCTAGCCTCCTACATGTGAGCCACAACTCTCCTTATTATTCGAAAGTACTGCATCATATTTATCAAAATTACTCTCGCCACAACAACTCTCCTACACATCTCTACGAAATAACCTAAAGTTTGATTTGCGCCATTACACTTTCTACTCAACGACCATATATGGTCGAGATGTTCTCATGAGGAGGTACACATATTATATTCCGTTTGCAATAATTTATTCTACCATTATTGTAAATGATTAGTTCCTTATTTACTACTACGTATATTCCTTTCTTTAATTTTTTGGCTTAGGGTGATCTCTCTTTCTCTTAAAATGGAAATTAATGATAGAAGCTGGCCATTCTTTAATATTTTTGCTTAGCGTGATCTACTTATGCTTTCGTTTGAATATTTTTGTCTGAAAGTGATATTTTGTAGTAATTTAAGTAGGAGCAGTTTGATTCGCTTAGGGTACACATAATTTTGTAGTAATCGTTTAGTTGTTTACACGTAATTTAACTGAACTTGTCATGTTGAAAGTTTAGCTATCTGCAGATTGTGTTGTTAATCCTAATCGTAAGCACATCATTCAGCTTTCATTGTAATTACTATCCGGTATATGTATATGTATTAGATACCTCTAGCAAGTGGGGAAAGTTGATGATTTGTTAATGATTCTGCCCTTTTTTCTGCAAAGTTACTAAATTCTAGAAAATTTGTCCCGTGTCACAAACATGTGGAACTTTTCATTCTGAGTTACTGTTGAAAATTTGGTCAAAGATTTTAGGATGAAGTGAGGGTTGGAATGGGGGAAAATATAGCGATAACACTGTGCCTAGCATTGGTGTCTACGTTAGTTTTGCTGACAAAGAATCTGGTCAGTCTTTAATCATCAACTTATGCTTTTCGTTGATTATTTTTTGCTAGCATTGATACTTAGTAAGTTTGTAGTAATTTGCTAAGGAGCAACTCAAGGAAGCATGAACCATTGAACCGGTGATCGAGATGTTTAAATTACTTGACTTCTCCTCATGTTGTCATTTGGAGTGTAAATCATTACATTGTGAGTCAAGCCAGGGCCGGTCCCGAGAAAACGAGGGCCCTGTGCAACAACAAAAATCAGGTCTTTCTTTTCTATCGTTAATAGAAATGTTATTTCAATTGAAATGGTAAATTGTTAATACGGAGTAGTTGTAATTTATTAAAAAATTATTTCAAAATAGAAGTTGCTAGTATTAACTAGAAGTAATAAATCCAAGAAAAAATTTATTTACGTATAAAGTTATATAGTGAAACAAAAAAAATTAACAGTCTAAGAACCTATTAATATCATTTTGTTGAACTCAGATTACAAAATTAATTCATAAAGAACCATTACTCTATTAGTTACGAATTTATATACCTAGAATAGTGGAGTCCTTCCGTCCTAGATGTGTCTGAATCGCCGCACCAACTTAGAAATCAGGATGGCTCGAGGCTGGAGTAGAGCCTGGAGACGGAGAGTCATCTGCACGTCGCTCGTCTCGCTCAGTCACTCGTTGTGCCCTTTGGCCCATGCGCTTCCTCTTTCGCAGATTGCTATGCTCGTCCCGCACCTTTTTGTTCGCTATTGGACTGACTAGCTTATACAGAGTAGTAGACTAGTAGTAATACTACTATTAATTTATTTTTTTGGGCCTTCCATATTTTTGGGCCCTGTGCGGTCGGACACCCTGCACACCCCTGGGCCAGCCCTGAGTCAAGCAAATCCTCATATTTTGCCTTTACTAAGGGCGAAGGAGTTTTCTAGAGCTGACGGAGGGAGTTTTGCAGCCAAGGTAGTACGAGTACCATATTGTACATTATTATGTACTTTTCTTGGACGTGTTTTCGTGTGAAAACTGAAAACTGCTTATTCATTCATTGTTTTACCTACACTGGGTTGACAAAATCAATTGAGTATATTTTTTAAAAATGGGCATAATACCAACCATCCCAGTAAACCAACAATAATGCATATTTTCAAAATCACTTTAAGCAATACCAACCAAATGTATAACAAAATTATACCAAGTGATTTTTGAACGACAAATCAAGTCATTTAATCCATCAAAAAATCACAATAAGCTATGTTATATTCTCAAAATATGACTTACTTGATTCTATTAGGAGTGAATGAGTCATATTTTATGAATGAAATAATAGTGGTCTTAATTATTGACTTCATCTATGTTTTACTTCGACATCAAAACATACCTACATCAAAACCCATTTACTTCGATTTGTGCATTTTGTCTATGTTTTACTCCTATTTGAAACAATTTCTTTTTCAAATACACTTTATATGATTGTCTGGTATCAATTTTGATGGGTTATATAACTGGATATTTAGTAGATAATTTAGCGTACAATTTCTGTTATGTAGTCAAATACTACATCTGTCCCATTTATATTGGAACGGAAGAGGGTGACACAATTATTAAGAAAAGTGGGTTTGTGTAGTTGATATTAATTGATAAAGTAAGAATAAAGTAAGAATGATTTAGAGCCACACAAACTTTGCCAAATATGGTATGAGACAATTTAAGTGGGACTTCCAGAAAAATGTAAAATGGGGCAATATAAATGGGACGGAGGGAGTAGTTGGTAAAGCTTAAAATGATTTCTTAAAGCATATATTAGTATTGGTTTGTGGGTTACAGTCGAGACTAATTAGAATTGTTTTCCCTGAAAATAATAAAGTTCTATGTTACCACTTTTTACCATGAATACCTCATTGTTTTAACTACTCTCTCGGTTCACTTTTACTAGCTCTAATAAGGATTTCCCATTTAAGGTTGTATGAGTAATCAGTAGCATGCAAAAAGTAGGAAACATAGGACTGATGACGTGCACTTTGTCGTGAGTGCACTCAAAATAAATTCAATACTAACACTTATACGTAGTATAGGTGAAGTAGAGTTCGTATCCACAGGGAAAGGAATAATTTTCTTTTTAACGAAAGGAGTAAATAAAGGGGGGTTTTGGGTTGAATGATTTAATTAAATTAAACACGAAGATGAACGAGTTATATGTGATTTAATTCAAAGATAAAAAGGACTTGGCATTGCTACTTTCCACTTGTTGATATATTTCAGTCGATCATTGTTATATCTATAACTTATCTCCTCTCGAATACTCAATCGAGGAGTATATCCAATTCATCGAGGAAAGTTATTAACAACGACCGTTCATTAATAACCCTTACTATTAGTCAAGTATAGAACAACGTCATATACCTACTTGATAGTAGCATTTAATCTCTTAACTCCTTGATGAAATCAATTGAGATTGATAACCTCAACACAACGGTTTCCGTTTAACCAACAAAATTAATCCCTCTTAAGTTTACTAACCACGACCGTGCATTAATAAACCGAAGTTACTTACTTGTGAAACCATCAACGATTAACCATCGGTTCGTTGATCGTTTCTAGTAATAATTAATATTTGAAACAAAACTAGTTGATCCTTTAAGTAATGTTCAAAAATATTAATATGAAATATGAATAGGAATTAATTAATACTCAAGGAAGAATATTAAGGAAAATGAATCGTACTATAGTTAATATCAAGATGTTAACTAATTGTCTTCTTAGTAACACTCCCCAATATTAACATAGAGGAAGGAATAGCTATTACTAAGACCAATGTCAAGATGTTAACTAATTGTCATCTTAGCAACACTCCCCAACATTGATATAGAAATAGTATTTAAGAGAAGCATTAATATTCAAGGAAAGAAGTTAAGAAAATAACTCACAACTTTAATAATCAACAAGTTTCAAGAGCAACACCAAGAAATGGAAGTTTAGCTCCTCATTTGGAGACTAAACATGCTATAAAAATATAAAAGAAATACTATTCTAAACTGAGCTTAAGAGTATGGAAGAAGGAGTGCTTTTATTGTGAAGGAAAAGGGGTGTATTTATAGGTGTTTGGAGGTAGCAGGGTGGTGTACCCGACCGGGTATATAGGGTACTCGATCGGGTATTTTAGGCAGTTTCCCGGAAAATCACTTTTCTAGACATACCCTATCGGGTATGAAGGCATACCCGATCGGGTATGAGCCAAATCTTCAAAATCCTGCACGTTTTTTTGTCTCTCCAGATTCTGATTTTGACACCCGAATCAACTCAATACCCGATCGGGTATTGCCTATACCCGACCGGGTATATGAAATATTTTCTCAATCTTCTTTTTATCTTGTCCCCTTGCACTTTCCTTGATCTTTTGGGGTCCAATCTTGATCCTTTGGATGATCTTGACCTGTTTTAAGCTCAGAATAATCCTAATCTAAACAAATTACATTTATATAGGAAAATAAACTAATTACACCAAAAGTGTGTAATTTTCCAAACAACAACAAATAAAACTAGTTAAAGTAGAAATAATAAATAATAAAAATACAACTCTATCAACTGATAGAGCGATGAGAACCAAATGATAGAGCGATTAATAATAAACTTCTATAAGACTAAAATGGAACAACTGAAAGTAAATGGAAGTAGTACTTTAAATCTTCTCCAATTGTTTTAACTAAATTAGGTTTAGTTCACCTAAAAGCGTTTTTTATATGAAGCGGGAAGAGCATGGGGCGGGACCGGGCTTGGGCCCACTTCCGTGGGCCGGTTAGGGGCTGGGTTATCCATGGGCTGGTTAGATTCATTTATATTATTTCTTTTAGTAATTCTTTTCTTTTAGTAATTCTTTTTATTAAATTAGGACTCTGCTTTAAGGTTTATTAGTTGGGCCGCAACCCGCATGTAAGGCTTGGTGCGGAAGTTTTGTTTCCCACTAACATAGGTTACGTACAATTTTTTAGTTTGGTAGTATCCTACTGGAACTTAACTTGGTTGGAAAGGGTATTATATATACTCTCAGGGCTCTTCAGGACGTTATCAATAAAAATTCACATTTGGTTAAGCTAAATTAGCTTGGGCAACAGATCCTTCCGTTGATTATTCTAGGCAACGATTTATCCCGTTGATTGTTATTTTTCTGTTCTTATCAATTGGTCCGACCTGTCGAATCTCGTCCCGCCAAGATGACCAAAACTCAGAATGAACGCTTGACAGAGATGGAGAATGAGCAGAACCGAATGGCAGAGGAAGTGGCCCGGCTGGGGGCTGAGCAAACCCGGATGGCACTCGAGCAGAACCGGATGAACCAGACGCTCGAAGACCACGGTGCAAAGCCGGCGGAGATCGCTGCCTCGCTAGCCGCGTTAACTCAGGCGCTGGTGCCGCCTGTTTCGCCAGACGTCGCCGCGGCTGGAGTCGGCAGTGCCGTGATGACGATGTTGCGTGTTGACAGGGTACTACGCGACCCAGTTGTGTTGCGTGACCCAGTTCCTTCATTATTGCCTGCGTTTGACGGAACAGACCCAATCAGGTGGATGGCTAGGGCTGCACAATAGTTCGAAATTAATCAAACCCTACATGAGAGGAAAGTGGCAGCAACTACGACAACCATGGAAGGGGCTGCACTGAACTGGTTGACCTGGCTGAAGGCACGGAAACCGGGCCTGTCTTGGGAGGAATTCATAGATGCACTGGTGGCCCGTTTTGATTCGTGGTTCAAGGGCAACCGATTTGAACGGCTGTCCGGGGCCAAACAGTTGGGGACCATAGAAGAATATAATAACCTTTTTGTGCAGTTGGCCAGTCGGGTTCCTGGGTTGTCCGAGGATCATTACTTGGGCAATTACATGAGTGGGCATAAAGAAGCAATTCGAAGCTCGCTGCGATTACTTCGGCCGAACAACTTGGAGATGGCTATGGAATTAGCGCGTGAAGTGGAGCATAAGTTGTCCGTCCAAAGTGGAGAAAGTGGCAGCCTGAATTATCATTCTTCAGGGGTACGTTTTAGCAGCCTTTCAATGGCAAACACAGGTTCCCCGTTGACTGCCATCGGTGGCAACTTACAGGGTTCGGAGGGCAGCTTTGCAAAAGATAGTGGACAGCCTCAGGGGGCGAAATCAGGGCTGTCCGGGCAGCCTACGGCACGCTCTCAGTTCACTCGACTTCCGCCGAAAGAGTTTATAGAATTGAGGGCGAAAGGATTATGCTTTAGGTGCAAGAATCCATTTACGCCGGGGCATGATTGTCCCTTTAAGCAGCTGCGGGTAATGATAGCTGAGGAGGATGAAGAGTTGACCACAAGCAACATGAATTCTGTGAAATAACCGGCCAGGAAAGGGTTCAGGTCTTCAGGAAAGAGAAGGATATTTTCCAGTCTATTCTCTGTCTGGAAATTTCAGTTCACGATCCGCGAGTTTTCAACCTTGAGGAAAAGGTTAATTTGAAGGAGGATGGATTGATATGAAGCGGGAAGAGCATGGGGCGGGACCGGGCTTGGGCCCACTTCCGTGGGCCGGTTAGGGGATGGGTTATCCATGGGCTGAGATATTAATTTTATTTAGTTTCATTTATATTATTTCTTTTAGTAATTCTTTTTATTAAATTAGGACTCTGCTTTAAGGTTTATTAGTTGGGCCGGCTTGGTGCGGAAGTTTTGTTTCCCACTAACATAGGTTACGTACAATTTTTTAGTTTGGTAGTATCCTACTGGAACTTAACTTGGTTGTAAAGGGTATTATATATACCCTACGCAGGGATCTTCAGGAGGTTATCAATAAAAATTCAGATTCGGTTAAGCTAAATTTGCTTGGGCAACAGATCCTTCCGTTGATTATTCTAGGCAACGGTTTATCCCGTTGTTTGTTATTTTTCTGTTCTTATCAGCTTTGCTGAGCTATTTGACTTGAACCTTATAAACGTGTGATATAGAAGGCTTAACAAGTGTTTTTCGAATGAAGCTAGCAAAGCTTACTGAGATGGAGGTAAAGCACAGGTGCAATCAGATCCTAGAACTTGGGTTCCCACTTGGGGGATTAGCGAAGCTTTTTGCTCAAGACTTGGAGGGAGATGTGACTGTTGTAATGGCTGCAACTCTTGCTCAGGTTTTTATTTTTAATTCTTTTGCTTCTACCTATTTATGATGAATAATGAAACTCTTGACATGTGAATAGGTAAGCTATTTGTCCTTCTTGACATGTATGAAATCATGAGAGAAGTTCAACCAGATATGGATATACTTTTTGGAAAGGATTATTAGCTTATTTGAAAGATGACACTGATGCAGATGCTCAAATGGGAGTTATAGATATGTTCGCAGGTCGGAAGCTAAAGATATGTTAGGTGATGATTGGGTGCAGATACTCAGAAGGATAGTCCAGCAGCATGCTAACCAGTACAAGAGACTCTTGGTCTAAGATTCTTCAGTGTCTATCAATTCAAAGGGGTTTCAACAGGAGGAAGCAGTTCATTTACAAGTGATACTCCTGTGTGTTCCACCTCCAGAAATGTTTCGAGAGCAATGATGAAGGACATGTACAAGATTTTCAACATACTATTTGAAGAACTTCATCAAAGGTGATCACAGTGAACGGTTCCCGACAGCGAGTTGCGTGAGTCTTTGAGGCTGAAGTTCTCTTGACAGCTTATAGAACTTTCAAGAAACGTTTTGGGCCTATGATCAAAATGGGAAGAATCCTCAGAAGTACATACGGTTCACTTCCCTAGGACCTATAGTTGGGAAACATCGAATGAGCAAACACGATAGAGATCTATAGTTGGGATCCAGTTTGTGCTAGAGAGCTCATGTTCAGATATCAATCGATTCTGTAGGTTTACAATGATTCAAACATTGTGATGCCTCCATTAATCTGTCTCTTCTTTATTTGCTTCTAAATCATGCAAACCATTGATTTGTGCAAATAATCGTGTTAAGTGTTATTCAAACATTGGTTTAATACGAATTATTGCGCTCTAATAAGAGCTTGATAAGGTTTTTTACGACTCACCAAATTTTCATGTATTTGTGGGCATGTAGTCCCTTTGGGAAAACAACCTTCATATTTCACCAAAATTTAATAGATTCATTACTTAGTTAATTGCATATATATTCGTTGTCTATTTTCACCCATGCAATCAATGGATTTTTCAAAGGTTGGAAAGGCTAATTTAATCAATTTTATTTTTTTACTATTATACCCAGTGGCGGATTTAGAATTCAATTTTTAAGTGTTCAATGTTTTAACTATTAAAATTTTAAAGAAGAATAAATAGATTTATATTAAATTACACATACGATAGTATATACTTGCATGATTTTTTAAATTTTAGGTGTTCATGTGAACCTTGGAACACTACCACATCCGCCACTAATTATACCAATTGGCGAACAATTAACATAATTTTATATTTTCTAATAAAATTTACTAGGATGATTAATTAACCTTTTATTCTATAGTACATCGATTTCGTTTATAAATTATCAACCAACCAATATAGTTAAGAGTAATATTATGGTACATGTTTATGCTATTCTACGTAAATTATGACTTGATGAAAGAAAATGTGAAGAATCACGTCGTACAAGATTCGAATACATATTATTAATCAAGAATACTTTGATGGTAATGACGTATATCATTTGGTATTGTTCAAAATAGAAGACTCGAATTTCTTTACAATTAGACTTAGAGTTCTCTCCATTGAAAACAAAAGCAATTGATATCTTCTCGATCACTCACTCATCTTTTTGACAAATCAGGAACTGCCCATCCGAATCAGGATTCGGTTTGGACCATTCAAACTCATCCCTGTAGACTGGGGTTGGCTGAGTCGTTTGGAGTCATATATTGTGTTGACATGAACTCTTTTATAGATAAATATAAACAAAATAAAAATAGAAATTGTTTTTCTAATTCTGCTCCAACAATAGCCCCCTTTGAAAAGTTGGATTGTTAGGGCGCATACTTTGTCTCATTTACATGCCAGGTTGGATTGAAATGCTTCTAGACAACAATGCATGTAAATCACTCTTAACTCATTTTGTATTAAGGGCTTGACTTTCGCATATATATTTAAAAAGAAGTGTTTAGTTCATTAACTTACATCCCGTGCAACACACGGATGTTTAGCCATATATACAAAGTATATTTACTATTTTATTTACCCATATATACATTTTAAGTCCTTTCATTTGAATCCATATATATCATATAATTAAGTTTTTGCAAGCCACAATTTTCCGGAATGTGTATTTGAGAATATCATTGTCATTGGAAATAATTTATGTACATTGCTTCCATAAGCCTTTGAACTACTTGACAACTTTGTAGGTAATTTGCTAATTTGTTATTCCGTGCAACGCACGGGTAAAAGACTAGTTGAGGGTTATTTCTCTCACGTGCTTAAGTGCCTTTCCCTCCTCTCCAAAAACAACTACCAAACACACCCTTACAATATGAGTAAGGTTTATTCTCGACAAATGTTTTTTAGAATAATTTAGTAGATTAGAAGTTGAAGTTTGAATAAAACTTATGGGAATGTTGTGGAATTGGAGTTTTGATTTTTAAATAAATAAATCAGCCGTGCTCCTTCTGGATCAAATGTGCCCATGTATACACACGCCTAGTTACATGTGTACACAGAATATTTATGAACGAGTTGTATCAAGCAACTAGGAGTATGTACATAAAATGTGTACAAATTTCGTGTACAAATAATTTTTTTCTAAATAAATTGCATACACAGAAGCTTATTAGCGGTAGTAGATGAATGGTGTACGAGGGAGGAAATAGTGCTCCTACGTTGACCTGCTCTCGGAGGATATTCGAGTTTTGCTGAAAATAAAGAGAAGGTTTAGTTTCTCTTTTTGTAGACAGTATGCGAACTGTTTGCTCATTTGTTAGCTAGACAAGGCGTGTTAATACTTGATCAAGATAGAAGTTTTGATGTTATTTAGGATTGTATTCTAAGCTAGTTGGCGAACGATTTGCTTGAGTAATACTATTATCTGTTTGGTTGTAAAAATAAATAATTAAATAAATTGTATACATAAGCTTATTAGTGGTAGTAGATAAATTTGGGAATTTTCTTAGCATTCCATTTTTTGGTCAAATTTGAGTTTATACCTATTTTTAAAATAAAAAAAGTGTTTGCATTTATATTTTCAAAAAGTTTATTACAAATGGGGGTAAACTCCAATTTAAAGGAGTTATTGGGTGCAAATTTTAATGATTCAGATGCAAATTCCCTCGGTCCATCAATTTATTAAAGCAATCTAAATAAATTCAAATTCGAAAATAGGATGTAAATTCCCATGGGCCCATATTGATATCCAAAGAAAAATTGGATAATTTTCTTCTCTTCTTCATCCTCATCTTCCCTTCTTCATCATGTTCTTCTATACTTTTTTATATCTAAATCTTTCCATTACTTACGCAAAACCATTACTATGGAATTCCAAACAAACTTCATTATGATCCATATCAATCAGATACCTTACAATATGACATTTTTTAAAATATAGACTATTTTCAACATTGATTCACGTTTCTTTCACTCCACAGTTTCACTGATATACTACACTGCTTGAATCAGAATGCCAGTACTGACAAGTTGCAATTATTAGGGGCTTCTTTCATTTCAAGTTGAACTAGTTTATTCTGAAAGGATAGTTGAAGCATTAAAGAAGATGATACATCATAGCATCACATTCTCTTTTGCTTCTAATTAATAAGTCTTTTTCATGTGCTCAAATGCTCAAGACTTTGGTTTCATCAGCTTTGAGTTAGTGATCATGTTCTGTACTTGAAACCAAATGCAGCAATGCATTTTGTGAACAAAGAGCTGTTTGTTCTGAACTCAGTTGTAGATAAAATAGCTGAAGGGAAGAAATACCATAAATCTAACTTTCATGATGAAAAAAGTAGAAAATAAAATTACAAACATTTCCAACTGTGAGCTGTTAGCCTATAATCAGTGAGTTTTCAAATCGCAAAAGGCAAATATGAATACAGTTCTGGAATAGAAACACACTCATTTTCCTCATGAGGCTGTTGTGCCTATATCCATTCATCAATTCCCCATTGTATCCATCCTCTCCACTAGAGATCAATATGACAACCAACTATTCAGCCGAGATGAGATTTTCTATTCCAAAACTGTATTCCACGTGCACGGGTAATAAATTAACTTCACACTAGGTTCATGCATGGTATTCCCTCGGGCATGCCAATAAAAGGAAGAACATATTCCGAGCAACTGTTTAATGGACTACTCATTCCATCTCTAATGCTGCCAACTTGATCATTCAAACACAATTCACTTGGTCCTGCCACTTGTAACAGTTGAAGAAGGGAGGAAAATATCTCGTGCCTCGACACAATCTGATTTTCCTGCCAGGAATCACAAAATCAATAAGCGCAAATGAAGTCTCAACAACTTGACAGTAATAAGGCTTGGGTCCTGTTCTTAGCCTAAAAGACTCATTGGAGCACACTAATCTTAAACCAGTATTACTATTTTTAGGCTTACTAATGTTACTATAACCAAATAGCTTGTTTGTGCTAACTATGTTTTGATACCATATTAAGTCTTAGCAAAATACATTATATTATTCCCTCTTAGATTTACTTGATCTAATACCTCAGCCTCAACGACGAAGTGTGCCCATATCTTGGTCACACGAAGTTCCATGACTCCTTTCAGTATATTCAACCCAAAACCTCGGACTATATCTACAATCTCCAAAAAGAAACCTTGTTCTTGACATAGGATCTGAACCAAGAAGTTAACAAGATCAATACAGATTCAAGATTTGGAACAATTTTCTATGAGAAGAGGAGATAGATTTATTAATAAAATTAAAGATAATTAGGAATTTAAAAAAATCTCACCTCTATAAGCATTTGGCCAGGAGTACAAAGTTCCTCAACTTTTAGGGGACAAACCATTGTTTGGTTTTCAATTTCACACACCCATGTCACTCCGTTGGCATTACTATTGAAGCCAGTCTCTTTCTGACCCTTTCTTTCCTGTTATCCAATACAGATGAGAATTAACACTTGAGAACTGTGTAAAAAGAGATAATGTCCTATAATTGTGATAATGTAAGAGAAAAATATGAACCTTAAGCACATCTGCGTTTTTAAGTTCTTCAGCACGCTTTGTGACTCTTTGCAAGAAAAGTAGCTGTTTTATAGTTTGATTCAACAGACGATCAATGCTCATCTGCAATTTAATTTAATCTCATTGAATTAGTCCTCAGACATTATGTTTTCCCCTTTATGAGGTATATTAATTTATTTATATTTATATAGAAAGTTATTAAAGTGGTGAAAATTAAGATGACCTTTTCACCATTTGGAACGAGCTTTCTCAATTCTGCAAGACGTTCATAGGTGCGAATTCGATCTTTTGGAACAGGCCGAGTACCTCTTTTAGCCTTCTTCTTTGTTGCTTTTGAAGTACTTTCATGATCCTTGGATAATGGTATGTTCAAGTTGCTATAAAGTTGAGAAGTTTTGGCTGAGTAGCTGGTCTCTAAAGGACTTCCCGTTCTCTTCCTCTTGCTTCCTGCTGATAATGACTGATCATTGCAACTAGAACTGCCTAAAGAGCTCCCAGGAATGTCATTCAACAACTGGTCAAGGCCTAATTGGGAGAATAACCTATTAGATGGCCATTCTTGAGAAACATTTGAGTGCTCTGAGAGGCACCCTGAGTTAGCTGTCCACTTTGAACCAATATTATTCAAGTTTTTCTCTATCTGATTAAAGGAGTTGCACACATTGAGAAGGATATCAGTCTGGTCACTCATTCTGGGTGCTGAAATCACATTTGTGGCACATGAGAGTTCATCATCGGTCGAATTAAGCCTGTTATGGGCCAGACCCACCACAGGAGAAAATGACTGAGAAATATCATACATCAAAGAAGTTCCTGTGCTGTGATTTTGAAACTGGTAATCAAATTCCAACAGATCAGCAAAGTCTGGACTTGGAAGAGTTTCTGGGCTCGCAAGGTAGGGAGAATTGGTGATTGATGAAGGAAGAGATTCCAAAGAGGGGAAAATTTCTCCATTTTCTGGTGAAGCTGAGATTTCAGGCAAAAATGTTTCCATATCTATATCCAGGAAAAGTTTTTTCGCTTCCGTGATAAACTCCATCCTCTCTGGGAGCTGCAGTCAGTATAAGGAAAAAGAACAATGGATTTGTTAGTGGAATGAAGGATCAAATAAAGAGTTAAAGAGTAAACTTGAAGATGGTATTAACCTTCTCCATGGATCCAAATTGAACCACCCCAAAAGGTTCAACCAATATCACTGCAATTGTCTGGAAAAATAAAGCTGATTTGGATTAGTAATAAGTAATACACATTATAGTCTACAGATCATCCTTCATTCATTGTCATCATATAGTAAAGATTATACATATCAGAGAGCCCATTATAAACTTATAATACCTTAATCCCACAGGAAAATTGCCCATAAAATTCAGAACCATCCTGTAAAAGTAAATTGCAAAAATATCAAATCATTGCCCATAAATGAATTATGAAAAGCAATATATGTGTGTTTAATTAAAGATTGCTGATAATAATTACAAAATACCAAACCATTAATTGCTGGATTTTGTAAGGGGAGCCTTAATTACCTGTAAGAACTCACTATTAACATGGTGGCTCTGCCAAGCAGAATTGGAGTCGGAAAACATCCATTTGTGTTTCTTGGTAAAAGCAACTTGACCAACCACCCTGTCCAAAATTAAAGTTCACTTTTCCTTGGAAGCCTTTTCTTTATTTTTTCAAAAAGACTAAAACTTTTTTATTATTATTAAAAGAATCAGAAAGATTGAGAGGATTTTGAACATACCCACTCCCTAGAACATGAACTTGCAGAAGCATATCGTCAATGATCCCGCCCATCTGTTCATCATAGTATGCATCCCTCAGCGTCAACAATCTGGCTTCCATAAAACACCAAGTAAAATGAGCAGCACTCAAAAATTGAGGTGGGTGGAGCACCAAATTGAAAATGAAATCAACAGGAACTTAAAGAATTGGTATCTAATTTTCTGATTTCAAGAAGAGGAAAAGGCCAAAGAAAGCTAAAATTTGAAAAATGTAAAATAAAATAAAATAAATTGCTTAAATGTGTGAATACATGCAGAGAAGCTGAAGGACTTACAAGGAATTTTGCTGGTTGAAACCCCAGAAGACTCCATAACACCATCCATTGCCACAGCAAAGGCTCTTAAGTAGTGCTTTTGTGACTGTTTCACCATTCCTTTTACTCATTCTTCCCAGACAAAAAACAAAGGAAGAAGCGCAGCTATGTATAGTGGATAAATGTAGATTTGTAACAATGGGCTTTAAGACAAAAAAATCAATAGACTGAAAAGGAGGGTTTAGTGTCCTTGAAGAAAACTGAGACAGCTTTATAGAATGAGCAGGCTCTGGGAAGCCTTTGGACTTATGAAAGAAAAAAGAGAAGACCAGAATAAAATGTGGTCAGAGCAGGTGGGAGAAGGAGAAGACAATCTGTAGGGAGGAAATATACCTTAAACCTCTTATAAAGTACGGAGTAGGCCTGAATAAAGACATAGAATGTGATGGGGGTAATTGCGTTCAGTGTGATGCGAGGAGAATGTCTCTAGGGACTGGCTTATAGGGTGTAGTAGGGGTGAAAAGGCAGGCAGGTTAGAGTATTACCAGGTTTGGCTGAGCAAACTGCAACACCTTTGGAAGAACATACTCATGATTTCCCTTATTTTTTGCTTTGCATTTTACCCACCACATGTTGACTATGTTGTCCTCCTCATTAGTGGGGAATTACTAGTGAACTAGTCTTATTAAAGTAGTAATAATATCAATTACTCCATCATCCAAATTTGAAGATTTTTACTAACTTTTTCAAAGTCAATTTAATTCTTTGTTACATTTTTTAAAATACATATTTATGTTTTGTTAGTCATTCCCATTTCATCGACATAATTCTGAGCACTCAAAAACTCACATGAACCTTTGAGAGATGTAAATCTGAGTTGCTCGAACAATCTGGTAAAAATCGCCCCTAACAAATTGAGTACACCTGTATAAGAGATAACATTTCTATTCAATCACCTCTAGTTTTAACATGTACTCCGTATATGTCATTATTTCTAAATTAATTTCAAATCACTTGTATGTGTAATTAAAATATAAAACTTCATGAAAATATTACATACCACGTATATATAATAGGAGTAGAAAATATTGAAGGTTTAAGGATGTTTTCTTTTGGACGTACTGAAATTTGCTGCTCTGTTCCGATCTGGTCTGAACTGGTTTGGTAAATGTCTGGTCTCCGTGTATTTTATATCTACGGAAGTCTGGTCTGGTCTGATCTGGTAAATGTTTGGTCTCTGTGTATTTTATATCTACGGAAGTCTGGTATGTTCTGATCTGGTCTGGTCTGGTCTGGTTTGGTCTGGTTAGGTTTGGTCTGGAACTAAAAACAGTCCAAAACAAAACTTCATAAGTGAGAGGTTGTCCTACTCCGGGTCTCCAGCCCAGCCCTATATCCATCCATGCATATCTAGTACCTCCCAACTCTCTTTTTGATAAATGTACTATCAACCTTTAAGAGGTATTCAAGTTTTCACCTATCCTTTTTGTTGACATTTTCAGTGTTCATGAGATTATTTGTTTTTGGATGTTTGATCATTGTGTTCTCTTTGGTCTATAGTTGTTTCTGACTTTCTGTTAGGTAATTATATAGTGATGCGTATTATTGTGGATTTGTGGGGCTATTTTACAACTTCATTATCCTAGCTAATATCTAATGTCAAACGTCAATGATAAAGTTAATCCGGAGCACTTATTAAAAGGGGAAAGAAATTCAAGTAATAAAAATATCTCAAAAGGGAATACAAGACAATTATTTGAGAACGGAGATAGTACACCGGAAATGTAAGCGTTCATTTAATTAAAATATGAGTCAGCGTTCATTTAATTAAAATATGGAGTAATTTTTAACTTTTTCAAAGACAAACATAATTTGGACTAGAACTAAGTCATCTGTTTCTAATTTTGGAATTGACTTCCAGTTGTTTTCATTTATGAGTTAATAACTAAATCTAGAATCTATAGATGTTCATCACTTGAGCAAGAACTGAACAATCCATATGTAGTTAAAAGTTGTGCAAACTAAACAAATTCTTCTGTGTCAGACCCAGCCCGACCCATTCTTCCATGCAACCTTGACCACCTTGAGAAAATTTCTGAGTCCGCGATTGGTGATGAACTATATCCATATAATATATGTGACATAATATGTATGTGTATGTATGTGTGTATCAGGATTGAGGGTTGATTCATACTTGATACTACTCTAGAGTCAATGCATCCATATCATAAGGTATGTTGCTTTTATTTTATTGAATTCGCTTATTTGCATGTACCTTACATACTATCTGTATTAAATAAAATGGTGCTTTGATTAGTTAAAACTAATATATTCATTTTAAAAAGTAACGATTCATTTTATACGGAGTACAATTTATCAATTTGAGGTGAATACTTTTATATAGTGTATACTCAATCCATTCACTTCATAACTATTGCATGTATTCATTACATTTGTACTTCCAGTTATAATTGTTATCTTTATGTATATATCTCCATCTGAACATTAAACATATACTCCGTATAAAGTTATGTGAAATATTGTTAATGCATGTATGGAGAGATTTTCTAATATAAATACTCCCTCCGTCCCCTTTTAAATGTCTCATTTTATCATATTGGGATGTCCCTATTTAAGAGGTTATTCCGTAAGTGGGACTAAAAATAACTTCAATTGCTATAATAGGAGTAAAATTCAAAATGTTCCCAAATAGGAGTTAATTTCTGGACTTGGACAGAAACACCCCTGGCTTGACAAAAGAGGATACTGGACCTCCGCCAGTCACTGGTAGCCGGTCGCCGGAGCCGCCGCAGAAACAGAGCCGCTGCACATCTCGCTGCCTCAGTGTCATATCTCGTCGTCGCTGATATTCATCTGCCCACCGCCGCCGTTGATCCGGCCGTCGTCGCCGTTAATCCGGCCGATTCCTCTACGGATCTAGCATCCTACAACACAGATCTGGCAGTCACTGCCAATTTTTATCCAAATGCATGAATATGAAATTCCATGTTAATGACATTTTCAAAAGAAAATGACATTTTAGAAAAGTAAAAATGCCATTTTATTGGCATTTTAGAAGAGTAAAATGCCATTTTATTGGCATTTTAAAATAAAATTTGGCATTTTTCAAAAATCAAACCAAATCCAAATGAAGACGAACATTAGGTGTTTGCCATCGTCTAGTAGTGAATATGGACTGACAAAGAGGGAAAAGAGAGAAACTGAATAGAGATGATGGATGAGGAAGACGAAGAAGAATTACAGACAGGAGGGAGAAATACGAGCTTGAAGTCCACAATCAGATCTGAACTACAGCTCGCCGCCGCTTGTTCACCGCCTCCCACTCGCCGCCGCTCGCCGCCGCACCTTTGCCGCTCTCTGCCGCTCTCTGTTGCTCGCCGCCACAGAAGGTTGCTTGCCTAGCCTCTATTCACCACATTGAAATCCCTTACCAAGTCTGTTGCAGATTTGTCAATATACTTACTCCGTATGATATGAGCAGAACAACAGGTAGAGTAGGTCAGTAGGGTGCTGCACGATTAAATGTAATGTAGGGGTAAATCGGTACAATAGTCCTATTTAGGGAATATAAATATATATACTTAATCCCATTTAGAAATTTAAGCAACAATTTAGTCCTATTTAGAGTAAAAAAACTCCCTATTTAATTGTCTCATACCTTATTTGATAAAATTTGTGTGGCTCAAAATTATTTTTACTGTATTCTTACTTTATCAATTAATATCAACCACACAAACTCACTTTTCTTAAAACTTGTGTCACCCTCTTCCGTCCCATTATAAAAAGGACGGAGGTAGTATAATATTTTAATAATATATAGAATAATGTACTTGTATAATAAACTAATTTGAAGTTGCATTTGCAATAGATAGGAGGAGAATAGAAGTTTTGGGTAAGAATTTATTCATTATTTGAGTTAATGAATTTTTAATATTTTTGCACTACAATGAAGATAGTGGTATCTCGTTATGAGGGACATAATTGGGGGCAACCCTACCCTGTTCCAACCGAAATCATAAAAATGCCTATATTTTTAAGGAAAAATTGACAAGAATAATCTCACCTTTCACTGGTCTTCTCATAATAATCCCACCTTTACATAATCTCAAAATAATCTAACATTTGCATTCCATCTTCTTTCATTGGACCCTGACCAAGTTTTTTACATTTCTTTGAAAATCTTATATAAATAATCTCACATTTATAAAGATATAATAGAAAAGTGAAAGGTAAGATTATTTATATGCTTTTCAAAAAAGAGTAAAAAACATGGTCAGGGTCCAATGAAAGAAGATGAGGTGCAAAGGTGAGATTATTATGGGATTACCTAAAGGTGAGATTATTATGAGAAGACCAACGAAAGGTGAGATTATATTTGTCAATTTTTCCTATTTTTAATGTAAAAATTCCGTGTATTTTTTTTTCCTCCGAAAATATTCTTGGTATCGGTCCAGTGCCCTGACGCCGCCCCTGCTAGTTATGTTCTCAATGATAATTTTACTACATACATTTTAATGCTCTTGAACTTGACAGTAATTCTCCCCAAATTGTGAACGATGAAGACTCAAGCGCACTTGTATTCTCATATTGATGAATTAGGAGATACTCTCTCAGTCCCGCTATGATTGTCTCATTTTAGCTTTTCGGTCCGTCCCACTAAGATTGTCTCATACCTTATTTGGTAAAATTTGTGTGATTCTAAATCATTCATACTTTATTCTTACTTTATCAATTCAATATCAACCACATAAACTCGCTTTTATTAATAAACATGTCACATTCTCTTGTCCCAAACTTTAGGGGACGGAGGTAGTAAATTTTAAGATGTCTAAAAAGTAAAAAGTGACCAAACACCTCTATAGCGCAATTGACCATTTCAAAGTTGTTAAATATAAAATCAGAATCAAAATTGCAATTCGTAGGAGGCATGTAAGAGTGGTGATCCTATCCATCCGGATGGACAAGAAGCGCCGTCTGGCCGAGGCCATCAGAGGTCCTTTCCGATGGAGTTTTTTAATGAAAATTTTTGAACATGTTCCTCATCAAGTCTTGTTTATCCATATCAAATTTCAGCTAAAACTTCGATCAGGAAGACAGTCAAATAAATTGTGGAACAAAACTGCGTTGTTTATATATATATATATATATATAAAGCACAATTATCTTCAAAAATTTATTTGATTGCCTTCTCGATCGAATGTTTAGCTGAAATTTGGTATGGATAAACTAGACTTGATTTGGAACATGTCCAAAAAGTTTCATCAACAAATTCCACCGGGAAAGGCCTCTGATAGCCTCGGCCGGACGGCTCCTCCTGTCCATCTGGATGGACAAGATCTTTTTCCTTACATGTAATAATTAATTTCCGAACTAGCAAAAAAAAATAAAACTAATTTCCGAGCGTATGTCGTTTTTCAGTGATGATGAAACATTTGTTTATAAGTTTATTGCATGTTTTCCGGTTGGTGAATACAAACCTCTCCACAAGAGCATAATTTTTTTGTAACATGGAGGCTTATATTGATAATAAAACATTCAACAAGGGACATAAACGATAAATGAAACACTTCCAGCTCAAACCAGGTGGAGAATCAATCACTCTAGACAGAACATTATGATTCTTTGATCCTGTAGTGGGTCTAAATGAGCCTAACGTGACCAGAGCAAAACTCTCATCACCCCACCTAATGTAAGAGTCTAGCAAAAGTAAGCGTACATAACGCACAAAACAACATGTAACTCGAAGTAAAAACACAAACAAAGTAAAACAGAAATAGAAAAAGTCGCCCAAACCCTATTCGCACACTTCCTCCATGGCAACGACTCGGGAGGAGGACGGATTAACACCTCTTCGTCTTCCTTCGCCCGTAGGCTCCTGCCCGGGACCTCTTCCTTGCCCACAACCTTCTCGTCCAAAATCAGATAGCCCTCATCACCCCAGAGCATCGTGTTATCACGAACCCGATCGAGAGCCGATGTCTTGTTGCGATCGATCATACCTGCGGCGCCGGAGTTTCGCATTATCTCAATTCCGTCCACACCCTCGGTGCCACTGTTGAAAGGGATCGTCGGAAAAGAACCTATTCGCTCTGTCCCTATCTCCTCACCGTCCGGCGTCCGAGACCCACGGCCAACCTGCACAAACCTACCAGTAAAAACAGAAGCCAAACACACCACCCGGAAACCTTGAGGCCGAAGCCGATGCAAAACAGCGCACATATATCCCGCGATGGGCGAAGCCGATCGTTTAGCGAGGATCGACACTAGCAACCAAACCCTAAAGGACTAGGGAGACGACCGCTATGACTGTTAGCAAACATAGAGCCCGTTTAGTAGCACGAAAATCGTCTGATTGGGCTGATTCTGCTGAAATTTATGAATTTCTGGCTGAAGTGGCTACATTGGCTGATTCTGTTGATTTAAGAAAAATTATTTTTAAAATATATTGTATTAATAAAATAAAGAAAAAATTGTATATAAAAATAGCTAAAATTGTCATCTACAGTAACTTCAGCCAATATAGCTAAAAAAGTAACTCCAGCCTTACTTTTTCTGCTTATTACACTATTCAGCGCCAAAGTAAACGCGTTTTTCTTTTTTCCTTTCTCCAGTTTTCCAGGAATTTCTTTGGTAAACACGTTTCCTGTTTTCTGTTTTCCAATTTTCCAGTTTTCTGGAAAACTGGAAAATATCTCTGTTAGTAAACAGGCCCTTAAAGTGTTTGGTGAAAAAGTTGACTGATAAGCCTGATAAGCTGAAAAGAAAAATAGTGGTTCCGAACGGTCTCATATTCTATGAAGTTTAATATTTACCACCGTGTTAAGAGCATAAAAATAAAAGAAGAGATTTGCATTGTCTAGATCATTTTATCTCTAAAATAAAAGAAGAGATTTGCATTGAATTGAAAGAAGTGGCGATTTCTAAAATACGACTAAACATTTTTTATTCAAAATTTAATGGTGTTTTACACGTATGACATGTGTTTTGTTGTTCATATACTTGTATTAAGTATTTATTTATGAATATTTTAGTCGCATGTAAATAAATTTTTAAAGATTGAATAAGAAATGCACTTCTAATGTTACTATCAAACACATGACAATGCACGAGCATGTTCACACTCTTATACTTCTCAAATAGACCATTTTCAATAAATTGCTATATCAGCTACAATGCACCATTAGCATTATTGGATTTGTTTTTAGAGGGATCTGCATGAATGCACCATCAACTTGGAGAGATCCTATATGGTTCAAGTTTAACACGGTTGTAATGTTCTATCGTTCTAGTCTTAAAGATTTTCATTGTATACTACGTATATGTTTTGATCTGAAGTTGTATTTAATTTTCATTGGCACAAAATAAGGAAAGAAATTTGACTTTACTGTAGAGTACACTGTTTGGCACTGTAGAGACACTGTTTGGCACTGTTGAGACACTGTTTGGCACTGTTTGGCACTGTTTGGCACTGTTTTGATGTTGATTTCTTTGCCAAAAAAAGAAATAAGGAAGTGTAAAGTTTATTTTAGACTGTCCCAAAAAGGAAAGTGTGAAGTTTATTAAAAACCGGAGGGAGTATATATAATAGTCTTTGAGGTTTTCTAAGTATGCAAATTTATACTACCAATTGCATTAAAAAAATCAAATGTATTTATCTTAATGAATAAATTTCACTTTTGGTCCTACGAGTTTTTGGTTAATTCCACATTTAATCCACATCTTTCATTTTGTCCACTTTTGATACATGACTATTGAATTTTCGCTCATATATGGTCCTTCCGGCATTGTTTCTGATGGTTAACATTGCTGAAAAGGACCACTTACGGTTAAAAACATTAGTCAGGTAATAAAAGTGGAAAAAGTAAAAGACGTGGATTAAATGTGGAATTGTCACAAAACTCGTATGATCAGAAGTGGAATGAATTCTTATTTTAACCAATTAGAGAGTATAATATTTTTTATTGCAATTTTTATGAAAGCGCAAATGATTACATGTACTTGTTAACATGTGAAAATGAACTTTAATATACATATAATGTAGTTATTCCATGCTATTGTTTGAAGCTCAGATTTTGGGTTCAAAAACTCTCAAATGTACACCACTTTAAAAGATCAAATGTACACTACCTAAGTACTTATATATATCTAAAGCTCGTTTGATAACATTGAAATTGGTTGAATTGGGTGATTCTGGTAAAATTTATGAACTTTTGAGTGAATTGCCTGGGTTGGCTTATTCTGTTGACAATGAAAAAAATTATATTTAAAATATTTTTTATTAATAAAACAAAGAAAAAATTATATGAAAAAATAGTTGGAATGATACTCTACACTAGTTTCAGCCAATTCAACGGGCTCCTATATATATAAAATTATTCATTTTTATAACTGGATTAGAATTGAACATCACAGACTCAAGGTCACTGACCCTAACCCTTTTGAAAAGGTCTACATGCATAATTATATCTGCAAAAAAATATATATAGGGAGTATATATATATAAATTAATAATGTAAGTCGTTTCCGACCCCTGAGGCCCTGAGGCATGAATATATATGTTACCTCATCCACCCCTAATAAAGTGTTTTGTTTTGTTTTTCAGTGAAATTATATATTTTAGGGTTTTATACAAAAATATTACTAAAATAAAATTTATTTACATAAATATGATTATTCATTAGTACAACGTAGTATTGTGGTAACTTAAGTTCAAAATTTGTTCACAATTTCTCATTCTTATGCCTATTCTCAATATGACTATTCATGACTACAAAGTTATTCTCAATTTCTCATTCTTATACTCATTTTGTTAAATCGTTTCATGTTTTTGTTTTACTTTTTAATTGCTTTTTGTGTAAGTGTGTCACACATAAATAAGATACTCTGTTTCTCAAAGTTTTGTCAAATCTGTTATCTGACTAGTCAAGAAATAAAAGGTAAAAATTATGTAGTTGAGATTTAATTTGTTCAAATATGGAGAAATGATATGAATTACAAATTCATTGGTCCAAAACAATTGAAAAACTAAAAAAAATGGAAAATGACAAAATTATAAGAACAGACAAGTATTAATTAAGCACAGGGAAGTTGTTTTGGCAATTAAAATTGGAGAGAATATTTAATCATCATCAAATACATATTCGAATGTTTTAATGCTGGGAGATTCACCCATCCATTGCATTTAACAACTTTACTTTATGCCTCGAATAATTATTAATTGTGTATATGGCTTATAACAATAATGATTGTAATGAATAAGGATGTTTTTACTTGGACGGTAATTTGTCCCAGACCAGTTCAGACCATACCAGACCAGACCAGACTTGAATAGTTTTAAAAATACAAAGAAACCAGACCTTACCAGACCAGACCAGTTCAGACCAGACCAGACCAGACCAGACCAGACCAGCAAATTACAGTCCAAGTAAAAACATCCTAAGTGATCTTTCAACATCATAAAGTTACTTTATGACAAAATCAAGTTTTTCGTTCCATTCGTTTAATATTTAAGAGTCATTTGATAATACTAAATTGGTTGAATCGACCTATTTTGTTAAAATTGATTCAGTTTGACTGAATTAGCTAAATGGGCCGAATCTATTGAATTATGAAAAAATATTAATAATATACTACATATTATGTTGATGAAATAATGCAAAAATCATATAAAAATCGTCATTTACAGTAATTTCAAACAACTCAGTCTAGAAAAGTAATTTCAACTTATTTATTTTGATTATTACACAATTCAGTGCACAAAATTAAAAGTTACTATTTGATGAAACCATTACCGATAAAACTAATAAACGGAAAATAGGGATCATCAAACGAGCTCTAAATATCTAATCAGATAGCCAATAGTCTGGTATGGGTCTTGTAGCATATTTTTTCTTCAATATAAAGTTACCATTATCTATGTAGGCTTTTACAACGAAAATAAAAAGCAAATGAGCGATTTCCAATTATTAGCTGATCATGAAGTTATCTATGTCCTGAGGGAAAAGGTGCAAATAGGCCCATGTACTAACTAAAAAGGTCAAATAAGCCCTTATTTAGGAGGATCTGTCCGGCCGTCGTCATTTGGGGTGGTTCCCGGTAGAATTTTTTGATGAAATTTTTTGAGCATCTTATTCATCAAGTCTAGTTTACTCATACCAAATTTCAGCTAAAACTTCAATCGGGAAGGCATTCAAATGAATTCTTGAAGATAACTGCGCTTCTAACTGCGTAGTTATTTTCAAGAATTAATTTGAATGCCTTCCCGATCGAAGTTTTAGCTGAAATTTGGTATGAGTAAACTAGACTTGATGAATAAGATGATAAAAAAATTTCATCAAAAAATTTCACCGGGAACCACCCCAAATGACGACGGCCAGACAGAACCTCCTAAATAAGGGCTTATTTGACCTTTTTTGGTTAGTACATGGGCTTATTTGCACCTTTTCTCATTTCCTGATTATATATATTTTGATTTAAAAAAAACTCCATACATATTTAGAGACAAAGCTTTAACTTCTACAAATTCACAAAATTAAATTTTAAAGAGTATAGTAGTAATTACTCCGTATATATCTTTAGAGATATTTGTGTAATTATATTTAACTCTCCTATTATAAATACACGTGGCAAGGCTTCTATTAGAGTAACTTATTCCATTATTTCACGTGATATTAAGAGTACAAGTCTAATATTTTTTCGGTCCTCTCCTACGCTAACCCTAACCCTAAGCTATCACCATGCAGCCGAACACCACTATCGGTGCATCTTCTTAATCGTTGGCGTCTACAGTCGACTCAGCTCCGCTAGCCACGGTGCCAGTTTCCTCTTCTCCAACCGTGCAGACTTCGATGCATCAAGCGTCGTCTTCTCTTCGATGTTGCAGACTGCTGTGTCTTTGCCCCAGTCACCTGTGTTGTCAATTGCCTAGGCGCCGACCGTTACAACGTATTCTCGGTTTGACACGCTCCCCTTGTTTTTTCATGGCAGTCTGTCGGGATGTAACCATCTCCTCCGTTGCCTAGCTCGGGCTTCTTTGGCTCCACTTTCTCTAGTACACTGGGCACATCTCGGTCGAATGATCAACTCATGTTTGCCACTCATTGGGCAGCTTTGACGCAGTCTATGGTGCATGTTGCTACTAATGTTACCCAAATTTTTACCACCAAGCTCATGGTTGTCGAAGATTATCTCACGCGGCGCACTCACTTTAAATTCTTTTTTGGTCTCCCAGGATCTGTTTGGTATAGTTGATGGCTCCATTCAGGTACCTTTCATGTACACAGTTGACTTTAATAATTGTCAAACTATTAATGTTGAATACTACCATTAGCTACGAGTGGATCAAAACAATCGTTCTTATTTGTTTGCCACTTTTATTCGTGATTTATTAATTGATGTACGTGATGTCAAACATTCTTTTGATATCTGAGATTGGTTGCAAACCTATTTTATGTATACTAGTTTAGCTCGGTCTGTGGAACTTAAATGCCTATTGTCTCACACTAAAAAGAAAGAAAATCAGTCTATAGAACGTTATATGAGAGATATCAAGATTATGATCTAGCCGCAATTAGTTCTCCTGTGTCTGACACGGATTTGCTACAATACACTGACTTTGGTTTGGTTCGTGAATATGAGTCTATTGTTAGCACCATCTCATTGTTTCCTCAATCTTTTTCTCCTCACGTACTTCATTCGAGGCTTCTAGAGCAGGAATAATGCATCTTTTACATTGGCCAGCAAAACACTTCTCATGCTCATCATGTGTTTGGAACTCAAGCAGGTTACGATCAGCATGTGTTGGCCACACACCGACGGAGAAGCGGCTGTGGCAGAGGGCGGCGGCGTAGAGGGCGGTTATAACAGCAGGGGAACCCACAGGGACCACAACACGGGAATCCAATTTTTGGAGAGGCCGCACCACGTTGTCCACTTTCAATACTAATGTTATATCTACTTGTGGTACTAACTTTGGTTATGCAGGCTTCCCATCAGTTGAGAGTATCCTTTATGCTATTCCCCCCTCACCTTGTGTCTCAAATCTTTTTTTTTCCTGCACGTCATTCTGCTCTTCATTGTCCGTCTCGCTTTTCTTTGCCTTCTATGTCATCTCTTCCGACTCACATTGGGGAATCTCATAACATTTTGTGGTATTCGGACTCTAGTGTCTCTGCGCACATGACTCCATATGAAGGTATGTTGACTAATAAATCTTCTTATTCAGGTCCCATCTATGTTAGTGTTGCTAATGGTACTCAGCTTTCCATTAAACATATTGGTAATATTTGGTTAAATACCTCCAACCACTTACTTTTATTAAAATATGTTTATCATGTGGCTCAAATTAAATAAAATTTAGTTTTATTCACAAATTGTGTGATGATAACAATTGTATTGTTATTTTTTATAAAAATTCTTTCCATGTTAAGGATAAACTTTCGGGAGTGGTACTTCTTCAAGAACACGGTAATGGACATATCTACCCTCTCAGCCTTAGCCGCCTTCCAAATTTAGCTTTATCTTCTGTTACTACATTTGGCCTTATTTGACATCATATTAGATTCGGTCACTGTGGTTAAAATGTTTAACGTCTTTTGCATACTCAAAAACATATTTGTAGTACTTCTACTTTTTCTCATGATTGTATTTCTTTTCGATTAGATAAATCTCAATGACTACTTTTTTCAGATGCTAGTCATACTTCTTCAATGCCATTACAATTAATTCATTTTGATGAGAGACAATCTTTTGTTATTTGCAATTTAGGGTTTAAATAGTATGGAGCACAATGTTTTATTGATGACTTCTCTCATTTTACCTAGTCATATGTGATGCACACTAAATGTGAAGTCTTTAGTCAATTTTGAACTTTTAAAGTTTTAGTTGAAATATTCTGTTTTCACTTCCTTCATTAACCCTATTACTCGGCATCTTACAATGAAAGATTTGAGTGATTTTCATTATTTTCTAGGAGTCTAGGCTCTATGTACTTCTAAAAGTTTATACTCTTTCAATATAAATGTCTGATCTTATCTCTTGTTTTCATTTACACACCTTTAATTTTTTCGGCACTCCACATATGGGGTTGAAATTTTGCTTGAAATGAGTGAAATGATGCTAACCACCTACTTATTTCCGGATAAAAGAAACATAAGCATAATTTTGTGATTGATTGTAAAGGAAATATCGAAAACTGGAAGATTATTTCAGGACAGAGAGGTGTAAGACTGTACAAGTAAACGAAAACTGAACTATAAACTGAACTATATCTCTGATCTTATCTCTTGTTCAATATTTAAGTTAAAAATTGAACTATAAATGTCAATATTCCGGATCTAACCCTAATGATTTGAACCACATTTAAATTGCAAAGCTAAGATAAAAACTGGAAGTCTGGAATACTACTTAAACAAATTTGATTGCAAGTTTTTTGCATTTAGTAAGTGTTAGGAATAATTAATGTGAGACAGAAAACTTTTTTCTTTTCTTTTTGTTGGGCACCAACCTAATTAAAGTTGCATTTGTGTAGGGGATGACAAGGCAAATAACTCAAACTGTTGAAAAGAGAGAATCAAAGAGTGGGACCCACAGAGTGATTGCATAGAAGCAAAATAAGTAGCTCCCACTTACTCCCATCTCCTCATTACGGAATTTGCACTTTTTTCCATCTTTGGGCTGCAAAGCCTATAATTTTGTCTCCTAATTACGTACCATGCACCATCATACCCGTTAAGCAGCTGCGCGCATTAACAAATTTTGAGACTAATTAAACCGCTCAAAATTTCTTGATCATCTATAAAATAGAAAATGGAAAGGTGACAACTCCGGTACTCATTTAAAAAATGGGGTACTGTACCTACCATGAATTTGATTGGTCCAAATCATTATATGCTTTTTAATTTAGATTTAAATAATTCAACTGCATCATTCTTATTGGTCCATTTGGACAAAGGTACGGTACATTTGGGGTACCATAGAATCTACCAAATGGAAAATTCTTGAAAAGTGACTACAAACATTCTAAAACTCCATGTTATATGTCTTTATTCTTTAAATACGAATGACTGCAGTTAGTTTTATAAAATATCGAAATGTTTAAATGATATAAAGTATTTTTCTCACACCACAAAACTATAAAACAATAAAATGTTACATAAGACTACTTTTCCTATTGATCTTTTAGCATGAAATAATCACATATCTTAACATGATTTCAGAGCAAAGTCTAGTTAAGTTTGACGACTTGCTTAGTTAAAAAGTATTTGTCGCGCACTGAAAAACTATAAAAAATAAAACATTATACGTAGTATTATACTTGAGACTATTCCTACTATTAGGTAATTTAGGATGACCTTTTAGCGTGGAATCCTGAACCTAACATTAAAATATGACAATGTCGGAAATGACAATAACTCGTCATACTTATTGAATACAAATACAATAATTCTATTTTGAAATTCAAAAATATTTTTATTTCTATTTAGGACATTTTCTTTTAATCGTCCCGGCCTCCCAACGTGATGTCTCTATTGTCTTTATGCCAAGAATTAAAGAATTACTGATATATCAAGACATTGTTTATTAAATTTTCATTTTCTCCCCGTCAATTCCTAGTTATGTTTATCATTTTTTTAAAGTAGTTGCTTTAATGTTTTGGCATTACAGAATAATGGCTTTGGACATGATTGAATTTTCCAAACTTACCATTAATTACTCATATTTAGCGAATAAAAGCGTAGTAGTTCTATTTTGAAATTCCAAAACGTTTACTCCTATTTTGAGACTTTTATCTTTCTAGTTTTATCTAAAAAATCTAAATTAGTAATAACTAATGCACGCTTCAAGACATGAAAGGAAGCCACGTCCGTAAAATTTATTTCTCAACTTGAAAAAAGGGAAAAACCATAGACTACAATAAAAACGATTTAAAAATTAACAAAGAAATTGAGGAATATATGACGAATGCTTTCCGATAGCAATTAAGAAATTATGAAAATAACGGACTCTTTCCGCAAAGGCCCTAGCACCGGCCTGGTAATCTATCTCCTGTCCTCCACTAATGAATGCTACATAAATTAATACAAGTAACAATTGAGCAAAGAGATCTCATTAATTAGAGGTAAAAATTAATTTTAAAAAGGGGTGTCTGTATTCCCACTTTTGTGCTAATGCTCTTTAAGTACTCTATTACCTATTACAGAGTACTTTAGTACTTTCTACTTTCTAGTACTGTCCACGCAATTACACAAAACCTACTTTAGAGTTTTTTTTTGTTTTGTTTTAAAAGTAGATGAGATTATCAGAGTGTTACCTTCTAATAAAAATTGAAAACTAAAAAGTATAGCATATCGTATGTTTTGAAGTATTCAAATTTTGTTGGTAAATTGTCCTAGAGTAAATAAAGTTTGTAATTCCAAATAGAATTAGTATGTTTTTCTTAGCGAAATAGGAGTTGTTACTGCCATGTATGAAAAATACTATTATGATTGAAAAATATTTTCATTAATTATAATAAATATTGTCATGTTAAATGCATTGTATTGCAACTATTTGGCAGTTATGCATAAAAATGACAGTAAATACCGCCATATTAGTCCTATTTCGTTAATGAAAACATGAAAGTCTTATTTTGAAATTTCAAACTTCATTTACTCTTATTTTGGGAAAGAGCAATGATAGAGGTACCCAATTTTGAGGTACCCATTTGTACCTCCTCCCATTGAGTAGCTCACAAAATCTCAACCCATCAAAATAATTGTCCCATTTTAACTCATTGCCTTTGTAAACCATAAAAATAGGAAATGGTACAAAATGAGGTAGCTTTACAATTTTATCTGCCAATTTTGTTTAGAATTACGTAGTGTTAGTTCAGAAAATAATGACTTTCCGTATGATGATGAACTCATATAGCGAGACTACGTACTTACATACGAGTAATACCTACTCCTCGATTTCTTTTGATAAAAGATGTCACCAATTATGAGAAGACATTGACCAACAACATCTATTTGGTAGCTTTAAAGTCAACGAAAAGTTGTCATTTTGGTGACCCACTAGATGCATTTGACATTCAGCTCAGCTCATAGACATAATTAAGGCATATTAAGAAAAATAGAGACTCTAATCTATTGTCATGTAAGAATGTTAGGAGAATGTCGTTTTAACAAGTATAGAAAGAATTTCTCAAAGCATTTAAATTAAAGAGTCTCAATTGCAACGGAATAAAATAGTTCATGGGTGTTACCGCCACATTCGATTATCTCTTAATCGGATGCACAGGCTAAATCACAATCCAAAAATAATTCAAATAACTAACTACTGAAATTTCAAAAAACAATTTAATTGCCTACATGTCTCAAAGCTAAAAAATAATAATTAGGCGATTATAAATACTAAATTACGTGGTCTAACGCAGCTCTCATTATCGAGCAAAATCTTCATCACCTGCACCCAGTAAAGTGTAGAAAACAAAACCAAAACAAACGAACAAAAGTTAGCTTTTTAGCTAAGTAAGACTTACCCAACCCCATAAAATAATTTAATTTGTCAAAATATTTTTTATTCATAAGTATAGTTGAAAACTCAGTGACTTTTCAAAATACTTCGTAGTCTCAAAAAACATTAGTTACACTTTGGTAAAATACTAATAATTTCCAAAGCCATAATATCTAGTCAAAAACATTAATAATCAATTTGTACACATAAACTATAAATTATTATTAATAATAATATATAATAACGGGGTTGTAAAATAATTTATTGAAAACATATTCATTCTCAGGCATATTTCAAGTCAAATAATTTTTCAAATCTCAATTAATTCTCAAGTGATGGGCAGAACTTAAGATTCCTCGAGCCTAGTGAGCATGTGGATCATCGCAGCCCCCACGACTCACCCTCAATTGCAGATCCCATCGGTCAAAGATAATTGGAAGCTACACATCTACCTTAAGTGTGCTCACACCCTCTAAAAGAGATTTCAAGCCCTCTGAACAATAAGAAGTCTAATCAACCGGGATATGTTTCTACTAACTACTTACAAATAGATGTAATCCTCACAAAGCAAATTAGGAACTGCCACTACCGTCACAAAAAAAGGATGATTACATCCTAGTGTCCGGGATGTCTACCGAATCACTCACAAGTCTCAAACAATTCAAGTCAATAGTAGTAGCAGTTCTAACCCACTAGCATCTCGGGTTCTCTGCGGGACACTCACAAGTCACAATTATGAAATTGTTGTTCATAGTTCTTAGCAAAATAATTTGATCTCATTCTCAAACTCTTTCTCAAAATATCTCAATCATATTCATATTTCAAAATTATTTGCATAGCATATCAAGTTTAAAGTCATAGTTCTCAAATTAGGATTTCCTTCCAAACTTGTTACGAAATAGTCTTTAATCTCATGTTCAAAATCATCCAAGAAGGATAATTCTAACTCCCGAATATATGCATACATATATATATATATATATATATATATATATATATGTATGTATATGTATATTCAAACCAAACTATACATTTAAAAATATATAATTTTTCTCAAAACAATCTATTGGGACAAATACTTTGTATATATTAGTTTAGCCTAATTGTAATTAGAGGTAAGGCTATTATTTTCGGCCCATGTACAATACTCCTGTATATTTACTTGCTCGTACGTAATAATAAGCATGCTGAATTTTGAACCCTATACACGATTCAACATGGTATCAGAGCCAAATTGATCCCTGGTATGGGGCCCTTTATGAATCGTGATGACACGATTATAAAAAAAATGACAATTACGGCCGGATGAAAAAACGGACCGATGAAAAAATGAATGATGGCACGATCCAGACGAAGTGTCTGGTCGTGAGGAGGGGTGTTGAATGTCCCACACCGGAAAAAGATTGGATGAACGAAATGCTATATTAACACATGGGCTACTCCTCCTATACTGATATATCATATACTAATATATACAAAGTATTTGTCCTACCTCTAATTACAATTGGGCTAAACTAATACTCCCTCTGGTTTTATTTAATCTTCACACTTTGACTTCATACAAAATAAGGAAAGAAATTTGACTTTACTGTAGAGTACACTGTTGAGGCACTGTTTAACACTGTTTGGCACTGTTGAGACACCGTTCGACACTGTTTGGCACTGTTTTGATGTAGATTTCTTTGCCAAAAAGAAAATAAGAAAGTGTGAAGTTTATTTTAGACCGTCCCAAAAAGGAAAGTGTGAAGTTTATTAAAAACCGGAGGGAGTATATACAAAGTATTTGTCCCAATACCCCCCTCACAATTCACAATTTCTGCTATAGTAACTAAAATAATTAATTACTTAAAATTCACAAGTTCAAGAATTCACAGAAAATCATTTCATACTCAAATAAGTTCATCATAGCCTAATCACACATAAAAATTCATAAAGAATCTCAAATCATAGCTCAAATCCTAATTAATACATAATCGGGGAAAGTAGTAATTTTGGTTGCAATAGTCCTTACCTCGAGGCTGGAAATGAATCCTAAATGTCAAAACTAGATTGAGAGGTCACTCACATGTCCCACCTCTCTCTTGGATCTTGTGATTATCTTCTCTTAACTCATTTTCAATTCTCAAACCTACTTCAGTGGCTTCAACAATGTCATTACTGATCTCCTCCATGTCCTCATCAGGGGTTGAGACTAATGGTAAATCAAACGGCTGGAGAGTTTCTATATGAAAATCATAGCGATTTGTGTCTTCATCAGTTTCAGCTTGTACGGTTTGAAACTTTTGCACGTATTGCATGGATTCTTGGTACACAGACTCGAGACTACTCTCTTTTTGTTGAAGTTCAAAGAGAGCCGTGACTTTAAAAGCATCGGGAAGTGTATCATCCATTATATTCTCACCAACGTAATCTGACCCACTCCCATGATCAATCCTATTGGTCTCCTCATACTGGGCTTCTGCCAGCTGACCCACCTCGCAGGGGCGGATCTGGCTCTGGGCGAGGTAAGGCCTAGGGCCAACCTAAAAATAAATAAATTTACTAGTATATGCTATCGGTATATGCATTACTATATGTAGTGTTGTTAAATAATGGTATACGTACAAAAGAAGTCATTTTGAGCATGAATTCCGTGATAGCAAGATGGAAGTACACTGATGTGTTGGCCTGCACGTCCCTAGTTCGAATCCCAAGTGCATCATGTCTTTTGAACTTTTCAATGGTAGAGCATAGTTTGTAAAGATTTCAATTTCTTTTTTACTTCTAAAAACTCTTTGTCTCACACTTGAAGAATAAAAAGACTCGATCTTCGTTTATATTTAATCTTGACCTCCTAAGTTTAATTAATACAAGCTTAACATCAATCTCAAACCGGTCTCACACTTGAAGAATAAAAAGACTCGATCTTCGTTTATATTTAATCTTGACCTCCTAAGTTTAATTAATACAAGCTTAACATCAATCTCAAACCGTGAATGAGCTAGATAGTAATATTGTGAACGTTCTTGGGTTTTTAGATATTAGTTTGAAAAATTAATTTGTTCAATTCATTAGGCTTGGTAGGTGAAAATTAGTTTAATATATATGCATTTGAGGTGTTATGTATTCGGAAAAAATTCTTATTCCCGTTATATTTATATATTTTTGTCTTTGACATTTATGTTGCAAAAGATTTTATTTTATATTTGAAAATAAATTTTGTTATATAACAAACTATTTTACTACATTTTGACATTTTTTTTGCAATATACGTTGTTTAATCAAATTTTGGCCCCATCTTATCGACAATGCTAGATCCGCCACTGCCACCTAGCTCGTTGTTTAGATTCAGAATTTGGGCTGTGGACTGCATGAGTATCTTTTTCAAGTTAGACAGCCTATTTGAAATTGTCTACATAAATTGGTTCTGTGGCTCATTATGCGGTAATGATGTAGGAATGGCTGAAACAACTTTGCTCCTAATTTGTGGGCAGGAAGAAGAACGGTATGCGTTTTCCAGAAAAGATGGTCATATAGAAGTTTAACAGGGCAAAGAGATAAATGGTGAAATCCTTCACAAAAGGAACAAATGTTATTCTTAGGAAAGTAATGAGACAAATGGTGAAATCCTTCAGGAGTTTTAGTTTGAAGAAGATATTCAAGAATGAAGCCGGATCTTACCCTAGGGTATTGTGAGGAAGGATAATGGTGAGAAGAATGAGATTGGGAGTATTGCGTAGTTTGAGAAGGGTAAGGATAAGAACACTTAATATTTTGTGGTATGAGAGAGTAGTATTGATGAGGAGTGTAATACTGATGAGGAATGTGAGAATGTGGCTTATATGGTGAATATTCTGTGGAGGTTTGAGGGTAAGGTGTTTCTCCAGTAATTGAGCTGAATTGATCCATCTCATGCCTCTTAGAAAAATACCCGAAAGGTTAACAAAGAAAAATCCTACGAACAAACTAAAGGAAAAAAAGTAACTAAAAAAATCTCGCTCAAATTTATCTAACACTAAAAACCGACACCGTCCCCGGCAACGGCACCAAAAACTGATGTAAGTTTTCTCGCACTAATAATAATGTAGCAGTATAGGGTATAAGTACGAGTATTGTCTCCACAAGGATGGGTAAAGGGAATTAAAATTAAAGAAATTCAGCAATTAAAATAAATAAAATAAATGCGATGTGCGAGATTGGATTCTTTTGAAAATAAATTAATGCGAAAAAACAGCTAAATTAATGGGTTCTTTTATATTAATGATGATAGGGAACACGAATTGGTTCTAAGGTAATCGCATTTTGGGATTGATTAGGTTTAATCACATGAAACTTAATTAATTGAGCAACGCTGGTCAAGACTAAGTTCTTACCGCTCTCGCGGCATAGAGTACAACAATTTAGGAAACCACTCTGATCTCTCATGCGACGGGATCCTAAATTATTACCAAAATGAGTGGGCATACGTCTCTCTAACCGTTATTAATTTCTTAGCGAACAATTAAGTGTGTGTGAAAGTGTCATAAAATAAATTAGATATCTCTTAATTTATTTTATGTGCAATTATAATCCTAGCGGCCGTTCCAGGTTACAAACTATATCAAATAAGTTATTCAAACACAAATTAAATAAAGATCTTGCAATTAATCCCTCAAGAAATTAACCCTAGATCATGATTAACCCCTTCATCAATCTCAAATCTCTAATTAAAACTACTCACAATTCATAATTGAATTAATAATAGAATTGAGAAGAAAAGAATTAATTGTCATTAATTCAAAAGTTGAAACTTACAAATAATCTTCAGGCTTCTAATAACAAAGCGGAAAAGTAGCAAAATTTTGTCCTAGGCCTCTCTGTCTAAGCTTTGTAACCAAAAACATGGGTTTACAGGGCTGTTTAAATAGAAAAACAAAGGAATTCAGGCCGAAAATGGATTTCTGAGGGCAGGCACGATTAGTGAGAATATGATGGGCACAGCGTGCCTCCCTGGCAGTCACGGCGGGCTGGCCATCCAGTGGCCTCTACGTGATTTTCTTCTTTTGGGCGCGGTGTGCCTGGCTGCGCACACGTCGTGCCTAATGTCTCTTCCGAATTTGACTGTTATTCTTTCACTAAAGTTGTAGATAATTAAGTCTTTTATCCACCACAACTTGAAAAGCCGGATTTGGATAAGCCAATCAAAAGATATAAATAAAATGGTGGAAGGTCGCATCCTGAAATCTCAACAGCGCGATTATTTGGCTTCCTCGTCTGTTTTCACCTTGCTCTTCTCACACTCTCGTCTTGGTGCCTTCATATGAATTATATCATATTGAACTTGAATCATATACTTTGGATGTTTGTACAAAACGATATGCCTAAACAATTGACAGAACGTCATTCTAATCGCCGTTTTCAAGCTCTATTCGTCTTCTTTTGATCTTGTATCCAAAACTTTGTCTTTAACACCTCATTGACCTCCAATACTCCTAATCAACTCTCAAATGCGTCTCAACTCTCTTGATTGCTTCTCAAACGCCGGTGTCGAGCTTAATTCCCTGATTTTGACCTTAAAAATACCAAACATACACCAAAACATGGTAAATCATGACTTGAGCTAACTATGAGCCTTTTAACACATTTAAGCTAGGAAAATTGACCAAAAACCAATCTCAACACGCATTGAATGCGCATTGAAATATGAACTTATCATAGTTTATTCTCGTAATTATTATCCTACTTTCCTTTTTTGTTGTTCAAAATAATTTTCATTTTCTTTTTATGATAAAGAAATTTTTGTTCAGACAATTTCTCACTCTTTTGCCCAATTTTCAACAACACGGTTTTCAATTTCTTAAATCATGTGAAAATGTAAACTGAGAGTAAATATTAAGGAGGGAATACATTATACACAGGACATAATTCATAATTATGAAGTAGTACTTTATTCAATTTGAGTGGATATTTTTAAAAGAGTAAATTCTGCATATTTTTCTCAAATCAAAATTATGTTGCTTTCTTTTGAAAATAGGACTCTTGCACTTCTATCAAGAGGTGTTTTATTCTTTAAGTCTTTTAATAAGACTTAATAAGTCCTATTTTAAGAAAACATACTTGATTTAATTTTACAACTTTGTCTTTACTTTCTTCCTAATTTAATCAATTTCTATATTTAAAATTGTTGTGTATACATGTGTTGCCTTAATTATCTTCAATTTCTAACGTTACACGAATAATGCATATTGATGGAGTATATTGCTACATATCCCAAGGGTCTAGATATAGGTGGTCCAGAATAGGGTGTTGTCATTTACACAATGAGCTAAGGCCTAACGTTGAAGCCACTATCATAGTTAGGACCAACTCTCTCTTAGCGAGCCTATCTTGCTTTGGGTCAAATTTAATTATGATTAATTCAGAATTTATTGTTCGCGCTGTCCGATCAGGGCCGTCTAATGAATTTGGAGTCCTCGGTTCTAAATATAAAATCGGGGCCCAAACTAATGTAAAAAGTTTATTAAAAAATAGGGGAAAATAAAAAAAATACCCTAAACTTTGCCCAAGTGTAAGCTCCCCACCCTATACTTGTCTTGTTTAAAAAACTACCTCCAACTATTTAAATTTGAGATGTTTATACCCTTGATGTTTCTAAAGCTTGAAAGAAGCATCGTAGTTGACATAATTTTCCACGTTGGCCAATTATTGTTTTATACGTAGTATTTGAATAAATAATGCTTGATTGTGCTTCCTAAATCTGTAAAGGCGATGACAAGGATTCAAAACCCTCTTCCAGAGACCTTCCAAGCTTCAGAGATTACAGAGAACAGAGAAGACGATGTCAGATTGTCAGGCCCTACTAAAACATCAAAACAGGCACTAGCTGCACGGCCTGCGCCCGAATTGGATTTAAACCTCTCTTCATCCAGATTCCAGAGAACTTCTTGGCTTTTGCAACTATTGGCTACCGAGACAAAAACCTTTTTGTTCGACGATTGCAAAACAGGGGACAATTGAGACACAGAGAGAAGTTTCCCCGGTCAAAGGCCGAAGTGGAGTACTTGTTAAGTAAAAGATGGGATACAGGTAATACAAATTGAGATAGTTGGGGGTGTATTTTTAACCAAGACAAGTATGGGGTGGGGAACTCACACTTAAGGAAAGTTTAGGGTATTTTGTTTATTTTCCCCTAAAAAATATCAATCCAAATACTTATATTCAAATCAATTGAATACTTATTAAAGAGAACCAAGAGTAAAAGGACCAACGAAAAAAATAATGGATCTATAATTTTCTTCCTTACCAACTGTATTTTACTGTTTAGTATTAATATATAATATTACTCCTTACTATATAATACTAAAAGAAATTTAAAAATTTGGGGCCCCATAAATTTGAGGGCTCTGTTCTGAATAACCTATTGAACCCACGGTTGCAATTCATATATTTGGCGGTTTCCTAATCGTTCCAGACTTCCAAACATGCACTGATGCACACCAAGGCATAAGTTACAATTGTTATTGATAACATGGCACTATGGGCCTATGGCAGTCTAGTTCTCAAGAGTTAACATCATTATTGATATCACAACCTAGTTCCTTATGACTGACATCGTCACTAATACCACCCTACGTGAGCATGATGAATTGCTGATAACACTTGTGTTATCGCCAAGGCTTTTAAGGGACGTTTGTCACTCTTGAATTAGCTAGCATTTTTGGCCTATTAGTGAGACATTGTATTTTGTCAAATAACATATTGCCCTTTTAGAAAGGGATTCCAATAATTAATTACACTACTTAGTGGAGTATTATTCTACCAAATGTAATACACAATTTTCTCACACTAAAATTGTTTCAGTTTCTCTCTAATTTCCTACTGCCTGGATTCCATAAACCATAACATATACTACCTCCGTCCCGGTGGACTTTACCAAGTGCAAAGTAAGTGAGAAATAAGAATAGTAAAAACTGTGTGGTTGAGATTTGTACAGAAGAGAGAGAAATATGCAGAACCACAAATTAATTGCTTTAATAGGAAAGTGACAAAGTTTTTTGGGACAATAAAAAAGGGAAAGTCGGCAAAGTCCTATGAGACGGAGGAAGTATTTTTTAAAAAAATTATACTTATTATATAATATAGTACGGAGTACAATTTATAGCATACAATCATTTCAATAATCCAAAAAAAAAAACAATAAACTCATTGGAATAAAAGTCAATAGAGATAGTTACATTTATTTCACTGTCGTAAGAAAACACCTTTTGAAAATTAGTCTGCAATCATCTTGCATCTCTGTATAAAATTAAATTACCATAGACGTAGCTCACTTGGTAGAAAGAGAGTGATACAAGTGAGAGGTCACGTGTTTAACTCCAAGCAATGACTTGGGATGGAAACTCACTCTATTTCCATCAGAGTGTGATCAAAGCTTAACTTAGATCTTTTAAGATAATTGTCTAAATTGTTTTTGGGGGACCCTTGGGGTGAGGTGTCGTCTTTTTTTTTTACTCCAAGGGGTTGGGGGAGTCTGAAGTAATCTAGGCTAAAACTCACTCCATTGAGTTTTGAACCCGAGACCTCTCGTAAGGAAGAGTGAGTCGGCGACCAGCTGGGCTGGACCGCTTCCTCCGTCTTTTTTTTATATTAAAGAGAAAATGGTCTTATAATGAGTCATTTTTATTTGTTAGTGTCAGTAAGATTGTAAACTCCGATACTACATAATGAGATGTAACCGGCACGAACAAGTGAAAAAGGCTACCATTGCTTTTTTCAATGAGTTGAGTCGTGTATTTATAAGATCATCATGTTCATGCCCTCAAGCCCCAATTGTCGAGAAGAGATATTATATTCATTAATTATGATCAATTTTTAATAGTCCCTTGAAATATTGACAAGGTCGGAAATCACCTTCTCTTGTGCAGTGTTGAGCGAAGAGAAGCTCTTCATCTTTATTGATTCCCACCTTGTTGAATTTTAGATATACGGAGTATGTATTTTGGTTCCACGTTTCTTTAAAAGGAACATGGGAACACCTATTTCGCCCCCTAAAGGAATAACAGAGGTCCTCATGCCTTTGCTGGAATCGTCCCCAATCTCTTGCATTTGCGGAGATGAAGGAGAAGACCATGCCCAGTCGCCGATTCCTGCCCCCAAATGGTAGGCAACTGAAATAGAAAAAGTGAAGAACAATGTGAGATTGTATAGGCGGGATCATGGAATAGGGTCTTAAAACTGTTATTATTATGAGTAGTGTTCCTGTCAAACCTCCAAAAACGGACCTCCGTACGGATCTCGGCGTTTGGGCCCCTTCACGGTGGAATTTTTTGATGAAATTTTTTTAGCATGTTATTCATCAAGTCTAGTCTAGCCATACCAAATCTCAGCTAAAAATTCCATCGGAAAAGTAGTCAAATAATTTTTTGAAGTTAACTGCACACTTTTATATACATATAAAATGCAGTTAACTTCCAAAACTTATTTGACTGCCTTTCCGATAGAATTTTTAGCTGCAATTTGGTATGGGTAACTAGACTTGATGAAAAACATGCTCAAAATATTTCATCAAAAAATTCCACCGGGAAGGAGCCCAAACGCCGAGGTCCGTACGGAGGTCCATTTTTGGAGGTCCTGACATGAACTTTCCTCTATTTTTGGAATATCCTTTTAAACTTATTAAAGTATATGTGCTCATGATAATGCCAACATCCTTGATTAGGATGAAAGTCGAACATGTGACCTTGTTCATTTTTATCTATTGGACATTTAATATTATTAGTTTCACTATTATTTTTTAAATCTAAGAAATAAAAGAAATTCGTGATTCATAAGACCCTTAATTTTTATTGCCCAGTTATTGAAATTCGTGATTCATAGGACCCTTAAATCTAAGAAATTTGTGGACATTTAATACTATTGAAGATAATTGCGCTTTTTACTGCGCAGTTATCTTCTAGAATTCATTTGAATGCTTTCCTGATTAAAGTTTTAGCTGAAATTTGGTATGAGTAAACTAGACTTAATGAATACGATGTTAAAAAAATTTCATCAAAAAATTCCATCGGGACCCGCCCCAAATGGCGACGTTCGGACAGAGCCTCCTATATAAGGGCTTATTTGACCTTTTTATGTAAGTTCGAGGGCCTATCTGACCCTTTTCCCTAACAATAATGCCTGATATTCCAGCCTAGCGGTAATAATCTCTTACCTTAAGTATCCACGTGATTTCTCCTTTCCGAAAGAATGGTTAGATCTCCCATAGAGAAAGGCTAAGAAATCTCTTGAATCTTATTTCCGAAAGCCCACTTAGAACATGTAGATCTCCCAACCGCATCAAATCACTGGCTCAAGGTGTTAAGAGGTCCACCCCGGCTTTGATAAATTCAACATCTGCATCCCTTTGAATCTTTGATCATCCCTTTAGTTGAAAAAATGCACTCTTAAACTTGTTATGCCATGCTTCGGAACCTCTGTCATCTATTTTGGAGTACATAAGGTTTATGAATTGTAACTTCGTCTTATCTTATATTCAACATTTTTAGCATTTGCAGTTTTGCATCGCCACTGAAGTAATTGATACATGGCTAGTGTTAATTTGTTTAGTTTTTTGGGCCTACTTCATTGATGACTTACTCTTTAAATGCAAATGTTGTTCTTATTAGAAGCCGAGTACTAATTGATTATAGTGTATATATGTACCTTATTGTGCTTTAACAAAAGTCGTTGCATAATGATTGCATAATGACAGTAGTCTCATTATTCCTCCTGTTAACTTGTACTCCCTCCGTCCCAGAAAATTCTTCCCACTTTGACTTGGCACGGAGATTAAGAAAGTGGAAATGTGTGATTGTGGTTATGTAAGAAAAAAGGTGAAATGAATGTGAACCACACAAATTGTCCAAAAAAGGAAAATGGGAATAATTTTTTGGGACGACCCAAAACGGAAAGTGGGAAGAATTTTATGGGACGGAGGGAGTAATAACTAATTTCATTACATCGGTGCTTCCTTTTCATTTCTCTCAAGAGAAGTATGCTCTTGCCATAAGGCTTTGAGCCGGGAGTTTGTGTTGGAAGTTTTTTTCCATAACTTTATATGGTATCAATTTTTCTTCATTTATATTTCATAGAAACGTCGGTGTGGTATGGTTTCTCTTATTTGTTTTAGAAATCTCTTTCACTTTAAAGATCATCTTTAAGGATATGTTTAATCTCTAAATAAGACTACTCTGGAAAATATCAATTCTTAAATATTGATTCTTTGTTTATACCGTGACTAGTCTTGAAAAGCTCTTAATCTTATTAGTAATTGAATCATGTGATTTCAATTATTGATTCCACTTACATTAGTGTATATATGTATCCTACCATCACAGGAAGGAAGTTTCACTATTTTGTAGGCGTGCAGGTTCTCGTCTGTGTCGACTACTATGTTCTAAGTGGGCTTAAACTTAAACATTCTGCTTCCAGAATATTAGAGGTATTTTTTCCCATCATTTGCAATGAAGCCAAAGATTCACTATTTTTTGGCTTGGGAATATGATGGAATAAAGCAAAATGACTTAATAAATTGTTTGCGCTTCTTTGTTATGAAGCAACAGTCAGTCATGCAATTTTTGACGTGACTTCACCTTGTGGGTCATCCGAAACAGTCTCTCTGTGCTTTAGTTACAGGGGTAAGAACGCATACATCTGACCCCCCACCCCCCACCCACCGTAGGTGGGAGCCCTTGAGAGCCTTTGTGGCACTGGGGTAATGATGATGATTTTTTTTTTTTGACAAATTAGAGGTATATTTCATTCATTCATTGATGTTAAAGTTTTTATCCTTGGGGAAAAGGTGCAAATAGGCTCATGTACTAATAAAAAAGGTCAAATAAGCCCTTATTTAGGAGGCTCTGTCCGGCCGTCACGATTTGGGGTGGTTCCCGATGGAATTTTTTGATGAAACTTTTTGAGCATATTATTCATTAAGTCTAGTTTACTTATACCAAATTTCAGCTAAAACTTCAATCGGGAAGACATTCAAATGAATTCTTGAAAATAACTGCGCTTCTAACTGTGTAGTTATTTTCAAGAATTCATTTGAATGCCTTCCCGATTGAAGTTTTAGCTGAAATTTGGTATGAGTAAACTAGACTTGATAAATAAGATGCTCAAAAAATTTCATCAAAAAATTCCACCGGGAATCACCCGAAATGACGACGGCCGGACAGAGCCTCCTAAATAAGGACTTATTTGACCTTTTTTGGTTAGTACATGGGCCTATTTGCACCTTTTCCCTTTATCCTTGAGAGTATTTGGATACACATAACTTGAGTGATCTGTAAAGTACCTTCTTAGTGAAGCAGGACTCAAGATCCATCACCTTTTATATATGAAAAGCGTCTATTTGATCTGCCCCTTTGAGTACGCTCTTCGGCCACCAACATTGCATAAAGAAGAGCATATTGTTGTAAACAAACCGAATTTTCTCATGGGATTGGTGAATAGAAGAAGTATGAAGGGCCTCAGTGTTTTGTCATTCCTGAAAATCATGTTTACTAGTCTACTTCTTCAGTAGTCTTGGTTAGTTTCTTATTCCTATTGTAATTGCAATAACAAAGGTTTTATTATGAAGAGTAGAGAGCAACCGGTTGTATATTTCAACTTAATGTTTGCATTACAGATTGGTTTTCACTTTTAGAAAGTAGAGTAACCGCTTTATCAAGTCCACTTGTACATTTATACTCCATATTAGAAAATGAGCCTGGTTCACTGGTTGTACACTCTTTATATATTGGGCAGTGATATTTCTAATTCTAATCATTGAATATGAAGAAACAAATTAATTTAAATGAATATATTGTATGTTTTTTCCTTTTTGTTTCTCTTTGTTTTATTTTGTTGCTTTTTGTTGCATCTTGTTGTTTTTTGTTGAATTTATCAATGTTTGATTATTATTCTTATTATTATTATTATTATTGATTATTGATTTTGTATTTATGTTTCCAGTTATATTTTTCTATTTTGGTACCAAAACGCTCTATACATGTGTGTGCGTGTATAGTGACAAAATTTCATCTAATAAAATCATAAGGAACAAAAATAAACAATATGAAATAAAAACAATTAACAATAAGAAACAAAATATGAAAATTCATCAACAAAATGTAACCATATAAAAAATAATGCAACAAAGGCAACATAATAACAACAATAATAGTATTAAAAAATATTTTAAGAAATTTTTAAATAATAGTACATATTAAAACATGTTTAATAATAAGATTTTTAAACAAAAATCTTACCTTGGATCGTTAAATTTTTAAATAGTACTCCGTAGTACATATTTACATTTTAAAATAATGTAACTTTTAAAAAATTAAAAAATGTTACTATACTAGTTTAAATAAAAATACTTTCAAAAATTATATTTTTTATTTTGTGACAACTTATCTATTTAACATTTTAACATTTTTTTGAATTAAGTATATCCTAATTTTTTCTTCACGTTTTTACTATTGAGAAAAATTCTAATTTTCAAAATTTAAACTCAATTTAGTTTTTCCAATTATTTTTTATTTTAAATTTGTAATATTCTCCTATAATATTTTCCCATTTTTGTACATTTTACATGTTTTCTATTTTGTGTTTTACATATTGTTTCATTTGAATTTTTCATTTTTATACCATATTTATATGTTTTTCTGAATTTTAAAATTTTTGTTTTATTAATGTATTTCGTTTATAATTGACATTGTATTTTATTCAATTTGGTTTTTTAAAATATATTTTGTTTTTTTTTTTGTTTTTATTGTCTACTTTAACTCTTTAATCGATCAATTATTTACATTATTTTTAAGAACTTATTATATTTTTTAATGTACTCTTTTTACTGTTTGTGGAATTTTAATTTTTAGTGTGTATATTTTTTTTTCAATTTCCTATATGTTTCATAATTGTGTAATTTTGGTTGATATTATTTTCAAAAAGCTTCACGGTGATACGGGCATACAGCTACCATGGGTATGCAAAAGATTAGACCTGTACAAAACCGGGCCAGCCCGTCCGCACAAATAGGCGGGCTTGGGCATATATATTTACCCACCGGGCCCGGCCCGGCCCGCAATAACATATGGGCAAGCTTGGGTTAGGGTGTAGGCCCGTTCGGGCCGATAAGCCCGGCCCGCTACCTTTAGTATATATACATTTTTTTAATATATATACTAATTTTTTTATTTATTTACATGTAGACATGTATATTTATATTTATTAATTTATCTTTATACATATTTATAGTTAATTATATTTAAATTTAACATAGTCAACATATGCTCAACACCACTGGACCAACTCATTTTCTTAAGTTTTTAGTTCTTAACAACTAGCCCAGCCAAGATAATATCTACTTTTGTACTTAAAGATGATATTTTGTGCTTGAATTTTTAAATTTTAGCTATAGTTTCAGATTATATTTTTTGTGCAAGTATCTTAATACATATTTATAGTTAATTATGTTTAAATTTAAGTTTTTAGTTTTTAACAACTAGCCCAACCAATATAATATGCGTAGTATGTAGTATATTTTAGTACTTAAAGATAATACTTTGTGCTTCAATTTTAAATTTAAGATATAGTATCTCATTATATTTTTTGTGTACGTGGTGACTGACTTAAAAACATTATAAGCGTATTAGAAATTTTTTAAATGTTGTAATACTTTTTATAAAGTATTAAAAAAATATATACCCGAGTATAATTTTTAAAAAATTAAAGTTTTCCCGGGCCGGGCGGCCCGGTGGACTACCCGTCCCGCTTTAACGGGCGGGTATGGACATGAGGTTAGGCCCGTTTTTGTGGGCCGGGCCAGGCCCGCCCACACATGATGGGCAGAAAATTTATAAAAAGCTCGGCCCGAGCCCGGCCCGAACCCGTTTTTGTACAGGTGTACAAAAGATCTCGTGTTTAATTGTTTCGCATCCAGCGTGCACCTAGTCTATTTTTGTAAGAAAATGTTTACCTAGTCTATTTTTGAAAAGATTTCAAAATTGAAAAAACTAATACTACTATTACTTACAGTTTTGAGGCTATTTGTGAAAAATTCCCAAAGATTAAATGAAAATATTTGATACCGGAATTTGGATAGAAAGAGAACAACATTTAAATCAATATGGGGTAAAAAACATAAATGACAGACTCAGGAGAGTGTATTGTATTAGGAATTAATGGCAAAAATTTTAAAGTCCATGAATTTTAAAACTTCAGGTGTATTCAACGTGGTCTTGAAAAAGTCTACAAAAGTCTAGGTGAATTCAATGTAGATTTTAAAAAGTCTATAAAAGTATAGGTGAATTCAATGTAGACTTTAAAAAGTCTATAAAAGTCTAGGCGCATTCAAACTTCCGTTCATTCTTATTGACTTTTAAAGTCATGACTCTCACAGACTTTAACTCATTCTTAGTACAATAATTCTCTACAATTGTCTTTTCTCACCAAAGATTTTCGTGGACTTTTATGTTGTCTTCTTTCGTCACAAGTATGCATACATCTAGTTGCAGATTTAGCTAATTATTTACCCGGGATCACAAACCGGCCAACAAGTCATGGACTAGTACCAACCAGGTCGGGAGGTGGCTACCAGGATGGTCGTAATATGCAAGATTTGAACACTAAATTTTGATTTTTTTTTATCATTTTACGACAAATAAAGTAGAACAAGATGATTCTACATTAATACTGATACACAAGATAAACTTAAAAAAATGATATTTTATATGTTGTCTTACGAAGAAAAATGTAGGGGTGATATCGATTAAGATCTTAAAAAAAATAGAAACCATTTGAAGAACCATTAATCACATATCGATTCGGTTGTAGAAGTCTTTTAGAAAAAAACAGATATAAGAATCAATAGTATTACATCGATGCAATTCTGATATGTCGTCTGTTAACCATTAAGAAAAAAATATTTTAACTATTACTGTGATTCATCATTGAATCGCTAACTCATAAAAGTATAATTTCAAATTAATAATAAATGTATAACCGTAAATAAGTATACAAAATTTAACAAGCTAAAAATGAAAAGAAAACAATTATTAAGAAGAAAATCTTGTAACACATGTATGCTTGTAACACATGTATCAATGAGTGTAACACTTATGTAACGATCAATGTTCTTACTTATTAAATTGTGTAATATAACAATTGACCATAAATAGATCGAGGTTATTGAGCATTTCCGAAACTTTGAATTTTCTTTTTAATAAAAATAAATTTAGATTTTTATACTTCATTTATTCTTGTAGAACTCTGCGTTGCTAGATGAATTACATTTGTTTCATTTAATTATTTAATTGTTTCTTATCATATTATACAGAGGAAATTACTCATTGTAGGACTAAAACATTGCATTTTCCCCAAAGTATGATTATATGTTTGATTTCCCTTAAATAGGACTAAACAGGGATGGATCTGGGGGGGGGGGGCTTGGACTTTCAAAATTTTCTACTATATATGTAATATTTTCGTAAAATTTTCATACTTTAATAAGATTCGCCCCCCTTAACTTTTAGTTTTCGAAACTAATATAGTTTTTCATAACATCTAAAATTATTTATATAACTTAAATAAATAAACAATAGAACAACTCATTGTTTTAAGATTTAGGATACTTATTATATAAAAATTCTTAGTTTTGTAATGTTTAATTATCTTTAAAAGATAACTAGTACTTGATTTTTGAAAAATATATATATCAAAAGATATAAAATACCAAAAACACTAGTTACACAATTTTAGATAATGTGAAGTGAATCCAAAATACGAATGTTTATTGACATTACATTACACAAATCATTTACATCTTACATTCTAAAAATACTTTATTGCATAGATAATAAACTTTAACTTATTTTAGCATTAATAATAAATATAATTAATATGCACTATATATTTGAACTAGCAATATAATATTATTCTAAAAATAATAATCTCATACGTACTATTGTAATATTAAGAAAACTTTTCATGACTCATGAACACCCTCCTTTGTAGACAAAAATTGTAATTCAAAAACCAATTCTTTATTTCTATAAGACTCATCTAGTTAAACAATGCAGAAGTTATTTCAAAAGTATCGGTGAATGTGTACCTCTTAAACTCTTTATCTTCAAATAAAATATTATATATCCTTTTTATTTTAAAATTATTTTCCTTTTATTTGCTATTTTAAAATTAAACCCTTTAATGTATCAATACTTTTTTTAGAGCACTTCAAATTATAAAATTAAAGTTTTTTGCCATTGTCTAAACTTAGAATGTAATATATAGATTTAAATGTCGCCGGGTATGTATTAATTAATTGTTTTTGAATAAAAATAGCTCCAGAATATTATACTCGTGAAAAAAATTTCACACCGCTACACTAGCAAACAAAATCGCCCCACTACGCTAGTGATTTTTTTACCCCCTACACTAACTAAAATTTTCGCCTTCCTGACTCAAAATCCTGGATCCGTCCCTGGGACTAAATATTACGGAGTACATTCCCCCCCTAACTTAGTTGATTAATATAATTAATTGCTCCTAGTTCTTTGTACAATCAAAGTCATTTTGTTGGTGGTCGATCAGTCCAATGACCACGAGGCAAGCTCCGGTGAAGGAGGCTAATAGGTAGATCGGTAGCGGGGATCTAGATGAAAAGTTTGACGACGGGTAGTGACAGTCCAGATTTAAAAGTCTATGGACTTTTTGAAAGTCTATAAACTTATCAATTGATTAAGAAGTCGGTAGAATTCATTTATAAAAAAGTCTATGGATTGTTCGGGATTAAATCACTTATTTCATTTTTTTTCATTAGCTCTAGTTTTCCTCACATTAGCTTGCTTTTTTTCATGCTTGAACGTATGTTGAGAAGGAATGCCTTCTTTGGCGAGGTTTCGGTCTGGTCCCCATCACTTTTTGTATTTCTATTTCGTTCTAATAAAATATGGTAAATATTCTCCGGCATTTACCCCACTGATTTTGGTGGTTTGCCCCCGGGTTAAAAAAAAAGTCTATGGATTTAATTGTTCATTGACTTTTTAAAAGTCCATGGATAAAAAAAAAGTCATCCGCAATCCATATTCAATACACCCCCCTTAGTTTAACACTTGCGGACGAGGAGCTCTCTTTCACATTTCAGCCATACATATTCCTCTTATGATTAGTTATGCGGTGACGATTGATAGGAGGTAAGGATCATCCTTACAAGGTTGGTATATTCTTGTGGCATCGATTTGGTGTACTTTAAACAAAATTAATATTTTTAATCCTACTTAATTTTCTTATGTAAAAAATATCATTTACTAGCATTTGATTTCTTTTCGAAGCATTATCCAAGCATGTAGTAAAAGAATGAATATGAAACACCCAACATATATTGTATCTTTTTTTTTTACCCCGGGGGCTCAGGGGTAGAGTGTTGGGGGGGGGGGGGGGGGGGCAGGCAGGCAAACAGGACTAAAAAAGCCCTCCATCAACTTTCAAATTTGAGACCTCTTATATGGAAGAGTAAAGCGGTGACCAGTTGAGCTTGACTGTTTCCCCATATCTTGATTTGTTCAATATGTTTCTATATTATATTAATATGTATTTGATGATTTGTATTTCATTTTAGCCCCCTGTAATTAATCAAATCTCACCTCTGCCCCTGCTCATTAATGTTAGCATTCTCTATAAATATAAGGTTATAGATGTGACACCGCACCCGGATGTACTCGAATTTGAAATTTGACATGTATTTGAAATTCCTAGCGAATAAATTTCGTATGATTGATTGGAATATTTAATTAATGTGAGATTAATTAAACTATTTATCGGGTCCATAAAATGAGAACGGACTACCAAATATTTAGTTGGGTCATAATAATAAATTATAGAAGCCCAATAAAGTGCCAACAAAAGTTGATAAAAATGTTTGGACAACCCGAGCGCTATTTTGGCCCAACCTGCCAGAAATAGCAGGAATAATTGGGAGGGACTTCCTACACCCACTTGGGATATTCCACCAGTCAAATAACCCCCAAATAATGGGGAGGGGACAAGGAAATAAGGGGAGGGGCGAGCTAGGCATGAGGGGAGTCTCATTGAGACAAATGCCCATACCCCCATGTCCTACTCCTTGGATTATCTTCCAATTGATTGAGGAGTTGTCTCCTATCATTGGCATCCATTCGAACCAGCCAGGGAGAGGGAGAGCTTAAGGGGAGTCCTCACATCATCCAAGGCTTGAAGGAAGCAAGAAGCTAAGGAAATCCAATAGAAAACAACTAGAAGAAGAGGTAAGAACACAACTCTTATCTTTTAACTAGTTTTGTTGTGTGATTTTTAAGAAATCATATGGTGGATTAAACCATGAGTTATACACGTTTAAAAGTGTATAATATTGTTATTTAGTGGTGGTATTTAACTTAGAAGAGTCGTGGAATCGATAGGAGTTGAAACCACCGGAAACCGCCAAGGAGAAGAAGCTGTTCGTAGTTGCAGACTACGAAAGCCGCCCGGCTTTGGTGAAAGCCGCCCGGCTTTTGGGCTACTGTCCAGGAATTTCGCTTTTGATCGGTTTAGAACGGGGATCGATCGAAGGGCTTATCAAAGGCAACTAATCCAGCACTTCATAAGGTGAGGATGGCTGACTATGTTGTTTATAATCTTTGGGTTAATTTCATAAGATTACCTAAAGTATTCAAATGTGATTTTCATGGATTATTAATAAGTAATAATGCCTAAATGAGAATACAATTGCTTATGAGTAATTGAAGTATTATATGCGAATTGCGAATGAAGTGTGTATGGATACGTGATTATGAATATGATGGAATGATAGTTGAGTGAACTAAGAATATGGAGATAAAATACACTTTGCTTCATGTAGGGAATTCATGAATGGGTAAAAGTGATATTTTGATATTGGGAAGTAATTATATTTGAATTGGAAGATAAATTGAAATACACTATGTGCCTATGGGTTAAGAACTTGGTTGTTCAAAATTTATTCAACTAGTATTGAAATACTAGCCGAGATGTTAATAGGAGGAACAATAGATTAATCCAATGAGTTGGGTTGTGAGGAAATTATACCTTGAGTAGTCCTAAGAGATACTTTAAGGTCGAGACGTGTAAGCTCTAAGTATAATAGGAGTAGGCCCTAAAGGCTACTCAATCTAAACCGATTCTAGGCATAGGAATTGCTTAGGGATTGATTAACGTGACTAAGAGCGGGGCTCTAGCATGTTGAAATGATGACTAAGAGCGGGGCTCTAGCATGTAGGGATGGTGACTAAGAGCGGGGCTCTAGCATAATGTAGATGGACTAAGAGCGGGGCTCTAGCCAATGTAAGCTAACTAAGAGCGGGGCTCTAGCATAATGTAGATGGACTAAGAGCGGGGCTCTAGCCAATGTAAGTTAACTAAGAGCGGGGCTCTAGTATAATGTGGATGGACTAAGAGCGGGGCTCTAGCCAATGTAAATTAACTAAGAGCGAGGCTCTAGTATGATGTAAACGGACTAAGAGCGGGGCTCTAGCCAATGTAGACAAATTAGGAGCGGGGCTCTAGTATGATGTAGGGAGACTAGGAGCAAGGCTCTAGCACGATGTAGGGAGACTAAGAGCATGGCTCTAGCATGACCCAATAGTATAACCGGGCGAGGCTCGGTGATGTTTATGCCATGTAATAGGGAAATGCCCAAATGACTATGAGTAAATTTACCAGAGGTTTATGACATTCGTGACAAATAGTCACGGGGGAAAAAGGGGATGGATTTTCAAAATACATACGGGTCTTCGGGCCGACTACTTGACTTTATATAAAGTAAGTATATTTTCAAAGAGGGTAACCACGGGTTACGACCTATATTATTATATCACCCTATTTGAGGGTCTTGGAAATTGAAACATTGATTATACTTAGTATAGTTGTCATTGTACTTGTCAAATGCTTCCAAGTACTGACCTCCCCTTCACGGGGGAGGCCACCTCACAGTTTCAGGTAGGAGTTGAGCTTGCTACCGGTGCCCGTTGTTTCGGGAAGATTCAGGAGGGAAGACGTGGTTCGTGCTTCCTCCGCCTCTGTTTTTTTTAAAAACATTTAAAACCGATGCTCATGGATATTATTTTGAATAATTATTTGGGGCTTGCATGCCCATGTTTGCCGAAGTAGGGCATAAACACTTGTATTAAACGTTTCCGCTGATTTAAATGATTATTCTACATTATGTTTGTTTATGGATGTACTATTGTGAATGATATTCAAGACGCCTTGTATAGTATGGATGAGTTGGACTGCGGTTGACTATTCGTACTGTACGGCGGGTTGTTGACGTGTCCGGTAGGCCCGGGGCGTGACAATTTAATTGGTATCAAAGCCTTAGTCCGTAAACTTCATAATGAAGCTTCAAAATTCCTTTTTGAAAATGATTTTGGAAACCATGAGCATAAAGTTTTGTACTTATAGAACTTTTGGTACTTGAGTTGCAAGGTCTCTAATTGTTAAGACGGTACCCTTAACAATTGGCATGGCGGCGACTTGAGCCAAAGGATGTCTTAAGTACTTATCCGTCAATTGACATTTCATACGAGTCAAATGACTCATTCTCAATTGCTTTCAGAGATGGAACGTACCGAGGAGGTAACTAGGAGGAACCCGACTGGCCGTGTACCGGGTGGGTCCGAACGCGGCAGCCGGGGGTCCACAAGAGTGTCCAGGGGACAGGGCTGTGCAGGCCACTCACTGACCGTGAACGACGGTCATGTGGAAACGATTGATGAGCAGTATGAGTCCGAAGAGGACTTAACCTATCGGCCGGAAACTGAGCCGGTAGAGACCCCTTATGAAGGGGAGGATGATGACGTTAGTGACGAGGAGGAGAATGACTCCTTGGCAAGAATTGAGGCGCTGCTCCAACAATACCACCGAGAGCGGGAGGAGAGGAGACAACGCCAAAGGCGCCGAGCGGGGCAACCTTCGGGCATGGTTTCAAGAAGAGGAAGTCATGGTGCTTCTAGAGTTCATGTTGAACCACATGGAGGCCAATTTGATGGAGGTCCAACCATCAGGATCTCCAAATTCATCAAAGAAGCGAGAGATTTGGGATGTAAACCGTTTGGTGGAACGGGAGACATCTCCGTTGCGGCCGAATGGATCAAAAGATTCAACGAAGCGGCCCTTGACATGCAGCTGCCTCCACACATGAAGATGAGAGTGGCAACAAGATTGCTTGAAGGCATGGCATCCACGTGGTGGGATGGAGTTAAAGGAAAATACGGCGAGGCCGTCACTTGGGAGAATTTTCGGCGAGAGTTCTTCAGCCAATACTACTCCGACTTCGAGGTGAATATGAAGAGGAGAGAGTATACAAACTTGACCCAAGGGGGCGCATGCACGGTGAAGGAACTTGAGCACAAGTTCAGAAAGCTTGCCGAATTCATACCTGAGTACATATGTGACGAGAACCGGATGGTGAACCACTTTTGGGATGCTCTAGACTTGGAGATACGTGAGAGGGCAACACAATTGCCTGACATGACTTTCGCCCAAGTGGTTGACCAGGGCCTCAAGGGAGAAAAACAGTGGGAGGAAAGGAAGAAGAGAAACGCCGAGGGGGCGAAGAGAAGGAAATGGGAGAGCCATGACACCCAAGGTTCTAGCAAAAGGGGGAACCACGGGGGAGGAGAATCATTTATGACATCCGCAACACCATCTCGAGGAAACTCAAGCATGGGAGGACAACACTCGGGGTCATACGCCTCGACGATGCCAAGGTGTCGCAACTGCAAGAAGCTTCACCACGGCAAGTGTCGCGATCCCCCGAGATGCTATCAATGCGGGGAGGTCGGGCACATGAAGGTGAGTTGCCCACAGCTTGGGCGAGGTACGGGTTCCGGACCGAGTAGTGGGACCATGGTGAGCAGGAACCGAACGGGAAACCCGAGTGCAAGCTTGGGGCACGGTGGAGCTAGCACAAGCAATGTACCGTCCGTGAATCAAGGGAGGACCCAAGCGAGGGTCTATGCGATTACAGAGGCCGATGCACGTGCTAACCCGGACTCCGTCGCGGGTAACTTCTTGTACTTTTGATGTTATTCCCTTGTAAACAACATAAGTGTTAAAATGTATACATTATATAGCCACCGGGAATGTGCAAATTCGAAGGAGTGGATGGATATCCACCTGGGACGAATGCCGCCCGGCATTGACGGAAGCCGCCCGGCTTTCGCCTTCGAATTATTTGGAAAATCCTACGGCGACCATAAGCCGCCCGACGTTGACGAAAGCCGCCCGGCTTTCGTACTTGATTTTTTGTTTAAATCTTTCGGCGTATAAAAACCGGCCGTGTTTCGTAAAAAACGGCCGGCTTGTGTTCAGGCATTCCGGTGTGAAGCGCTGCTAACGAAAACCGGCCGGCTTTCGTAAGAACCGGCCGGCTTTTATAAATGGAAAATCTGTAATTCGTTCGGCGACCGAAAACCGGCCGGCTTTCATAAGAACCGGCCGGCTTGTATAATTAAAAAGTTGGAATTCTTTCGGCGACCGAAAACCGGCCGGCTTTGGCAAAAACCGGCCGGCTTACGTAACCTTTCTCTCCGAGCCGAAGGCCAAGGTGCGAAAACCGGCCGGCTTTCATGAAAAGCGGCCGGCTTTCCCTTGTTGGTGCATAATGTTGACTTTTAGGTGAGAACCGGGATGGAATTGGGATGAGGCGTTAGATGACGATCATCCAGACCATAGCCGGGGTACTCTATAACCTAAGAAATGAGTCTAATAAGTGGGGAGTGTGTCTTACATTGCTTATGAATGTAGGAACACTAAAGATTAACGGGAGAGACGCAAGAATCCTCATTGACACCGGGGCGCAACGATCATTCGTGAGTGAGGCGTTTGCCGGGGGATTCAAAGAACCACTTGTACCGATGGCTCAAGCCCTATTGGTATCCACACCTCTAGGGGAAGACATCGAGAGAGATAGCCACTATCCATCGTGTGAGGTGGAAGTGGAGGGCCACAACTTGACGTGTGATTTCGTACCGCTGAGTATGATTGAATTCGATGCAATCCTGGGGATGGATTGGCTTGAGAAGCATCATGCTAGGGTCGATTGCTACACAAAGATAATTGAACTCGAAGGCGATGAAGGGGTGACCTTACACTTCGAGGGGGATCGGGCCAAATCCAATAGTTGTATCATATCCGCCGTAAGAGCTAGGAGTATGATGAGAAAGGGTTGCCACGCATATCTAGCATACGTGGTAGACAAAACAAAAGAAGAGACGAGCATTGATGATGTGAAGGTGGTGTGCAAGTATCCGGACGTCTTCCCAAAAGACTTACCGGGACTCCCACCCGATAGGGAGATTGAATTCGTGATCGAGGTCGAGCCCGGCACAAAACCAATCTCCATACCGCCATACCGAATGGCACCCGCAGAACCTAACGAGTTGAAAACCCAATTGCAAGAGCTTTTGGATGACGGTTTCATTAGACCAAGCCACTCCCCGTGGGGAGCACCGGTTCTTTTCGTGAAAAGGAAAGATGGGACACTTCGAATATGTATTGACTATCGTCACCTGAACAAGGTCACAATCAAGAATAGATACCCTTTGCCTAGGATTGATGGCTTGTTTGATCGACCCCGAGGAGCAACAATACCTTCGAGGGTTATTTGACTAGTATGGGATTACGAGTCGAAAATGTTAGTATGAGAGGTGATAGAGCAAATCCTAAGGGCTTGGATTGTGAAAGATGCACCTTAAGTAGTCTTATGAGATGTCTTAAGGTAGGAATGGGTAACTACTAAGTTACGTTAGGAGTAGGCCTCAAAGGCTACTCATAATAGAGGAACTCTAAGCATAGGATTTGCTTAGTGAACTAGTATCGTGACTAGAGGAAGCCTCTAGCACGATGAGGAATGACCGGAGGAAGCCTCCAGCATTCATGTAGGGCGACTAGAGGAAGCCTCTAGCGTAATGTAAGGTGACTAGAGTAAACCTTTGGCATAATGTTATGTGACTGGAGGAAGCCTCCAGCACACGTATGTAAGGTGATTAGAGGAATCCTCTAACACCAAGTGGAGTGACTAGAGTAAGCCTCTAGCACGATAATACATGACTAGAGGAAGCCTCTAGCATGACGAAGTAAAATAGATGAGCGTGGCTTGAAGCCACGAGGGAATGGAGTTGATGAAGAACTACCATACAGTATTGTCTAACTTGGTTGAGGGCATTAATAGCCCAATTGGAGGTATCTAGCGATGGTGCCTAATATACACAATTTGAGTAGGACCTAGTTTACTTGATGAGGTCAAGAAGGGTCAGGAAACTCCCAAAGAATTAATGAAGGTCCGAGAACGCATGCTAGCGGGATCGGTGGAGGATTTCAGGGAGAGACGATGGTCTCCCCACGATACATCGGGCCATTTGTAACTCTTGAGAGAGTTGGGGCGGTAACAGACCGTTTGGGGTCGACTCCAGAATTGGAGAAGGTACATAACGTGTTTCACGTGGCTATGTTTAGGAAATATATGTCAGATCCGTCTCACGTGTTAGAGGGACCACCCATGGAAATACGCGAGGACTGGACTATGCTTTACGACCGATAAGAATACTTGATAGGCAAGTAAAGAAATTGAGGAGCAAGAAAGTTCCAATGGTGAAAATCCTATGGGAAAGTGACCGAGTTGAAGAAGAAACTTGGAAAACGGAAGCCTTAATGAAGGATCAATATGCATTTCTGTTTGAGTAAGCATTTGTGAATTTCGGGGACGAAATTCCCGTTAAGGGGGGGTGAACTTGTGACACCGCACCCGGATGTACTCGAATTTGAAATTTGACATGTATTTGAAATTCCTAGCGAATAAATTTCGTATGATTGATTGGAATATTTAATTAATGTGAGATTAATTAAACTATTTATCGGGTCCATAAAATGAGAACGGACTACCAAATATTTAGTTGGGTCATAATAATAAATTATAGAAGCCCAATAAAGTGCCAACAAAAGTTGATAAAAATGTTTGGACAACCCGAGCGCTATTTTGGCCCAACCTGCCAGAAATAGCAGGAATAATTGGGAGGGACTTCCTACACCCACTTGGGATATTCCACCAGTCAAATAACCCCCAAATAATGGGGAGGGGACAAGGAAATAAGGGGAGGGGCGAGCTAGGCATGAGGGGAGTCTCATTGAGACAAATGCCCATACCCCCATGTCCTACTCCTTGGATTATCTTCCAATTGATTGAGGAGTTGTCTCCTATCATTGGCATCCATTCGAACCAGCCAGGGAGAGGGAGAGCTTAAGGGGAGTCCTCACATCATCCAAGGCTTGAAGGAAGCAAGAAGCTAAGGAAATCCAATAGAAAACAACTAGAAGAAGAGGTAAGAACACAACTCTTATCTTTTAACTAGTTTTGTTGTGTGATTTTTAAGAAATCATATGGTGGATTAAACCATGAGTTATACACGTTTAAAAGTGTATAATATTGTTATTTAGTGGTGGTATTTAACTTAGAAGAGTCGTGGAATCGATAGGAGTTGAAACCACCGGAAACCGCCAAGGAGAAGAAGCTGTTCGTAGTTGCAGACTACGAAAGCCGCCCGGCTTTGGTGAAAGCCGCCCGGCTTTTGGGCTACTGTCCAGGAATTTCGCTTTTGATCGGTTTAGAACGGGGATCGATCGAAGGGCTTATCAAAGGCAACTAATCCAGCACTTCATAAGGTGAGGATGGCTGACTATGTTGTTTATAATCTTTGGGTTAATTTCATAAGATTACCTAAAGTATTCAAATGTGATTTTCATGGATTATTAATAAGTAATAATGCCTAAATGAGAATACAATTGCTTATGAGTAATTGAAGTATTATATGCGAATTGCGAATGAAGTGTGTATGGATACGTGATTATGAATATGATGGAATGATAGTTGAGTGAACTAAGAATATGGAGATAAAATACACTTTGCTTCATGTAGGGAATTCATGAATGGGTAAAAGTGATATTTTGATATTGGGAAGTAATTATATTTGAATTGGAAGATAAATTGAAATACACTATGTGCCTATGGGTTAAGAACTTGGTTGTTCAAAATTTATTCAACTAGTATTGAAATACTAGCCGAGATGTTAATAGGAGGAACAATAGATTAATCCAATGAGTTGGGTTGTGAGGAAATTATACCTTGAGTAGTCCTAAGAGATACTTTAAGGTCGAGACGTGTAAGCTCTAAGTATAATAGGAGTAGGCCCTAAAGGCTACTCAATCTAAACCGATTCTAGGCATAGGAATTGCTTAGGGATTGATTAACGTGACTAAGAGAGGGGCTCTAGCATGTTGAAATGATGACTAAGAGCGGGGCTCTAGCATGTAGGGATGGTGACTAAGAGCGGGGCTCTAGCATAATGTAGATGGACTAAGAGCGGGGCTCTAGCCAATGTAAGCTAACTAAGAGCGGGGCTCTAGCATAATGTAGATGGACTAAGAGCGGGGCTCTAGCCAATGTAAGTTAACTAAGAGCGGGGCTCTAGTATAATGTGGATGGACTAAGAGCGGGGCTCTAGCCAATGTAAATTAACTAAGAGCGAGGCTCTAGTATGATGTAAACGGACTAAGAGCGGGGCTCTAGCCAATGTAGACAAATTAGGAGCGGGGCTCTAGTATGATGTAGGGAGACTAGGAGCAAGGCTCTAGCACGATGTAGGGAGACTAAGAGCATGGCTCTAGCATGACCCAATAGTATAACCGGGCGAGGCTCGGTGATGTTTATGCCATGTAATAGGGAAATGCCCAAATGACTATGAGTAAATTTACCAGAGGTTTATGACATTCGTGACAAATAGTCACGGGGGAAAAAGGGGATGGATTTTCAAAATACATACGGGTCTTCGGGCCGACTACTTGACTTTATATAAAGTAAGTATATTTTCAAAGAGGGTAACCACGGGTTACGACCTATATTATTATATCACCCTATTTGAGGGTCTTGGAAATTGAAACATTGATTATACTTAGTATAGTTGTCATTGTACTTGTCAAATGCTTCCAAGTACTGACCTCCCCTTCACGGGGGAGGCCACCTCACAGTTTCAGGTAGGAGTTGAGCTTGCTACCGGTGCCCGTTGTTTCGGGAAGATTCAGGAGGGAAGACGTGGTTCGTGCTTCCTCCGCCTCTGTTTTTTTTAAAAACATTTAAAACCGATGCTCATGGATATTATTTTGAATAATTATTTGGGGCTTGCATGCCCATGTTTGCCGAAGTAGGGCATAAACACTTGTATTAAACGTTTCCGCTGATTTAAATGATTATTCTACATTATGTTTGTTTATGGATGTACTATTGTGAATGATATTCAAGACGCCTTGTATAGTATGGATGAGTTGGACTGCGGTTGACTATTCGTACTGTACGGCGGGTTGTTGACGTGTCCGGTAGGCCCGGGGCGTGACAATAGACCCTTCTGAACTCACCATTACATTGTCCTGCATCCCACCACCAAGGCTTTGTTTGCAACCACTTATGCTTAAATAAAAGCACTTTTTGGGAAAAAGTGATTAATAGTGAAAGTTGGTAGTGTTGGTAAAATAAGTGTTTTTTGTGTAATAGAAAAAGTAAAAAGTAGATTCTACATGAAAGCCGAGAAAGTAAAAGTTGGTAATGTTTGGTAAAATAAGTGTTTTTTTCTTAAAAAAAAAGCCAAAATCACTTTTCTTAAGTGATTGCAAACAAGCCTTAAAGAGAGGAGGAAAGAGTCAATTGAGTACACCAACTTGTATGAGGTGGAGTAAAGAGTACATTATATTGCATTTGATTTTTTTAAGTTCACAAATTTGGATTTTTAGTGTTAATTGAGTACAACCATTAGATTAACCCGTTAATATAACTGAGTTGGCTAACGAAATGTTGAGTAAGATGGGGTAATGGTAATAGATCAAGGTTATGGCGCCGACCTTCACGAAGTCGATCAAAAAGGGAAAATCAACCTTCGGAGATCGACCTGTGGGAGTCGTCGGTCAGCAGGGATGGATCGAGTAAGGAGAAGTCGACCTGCAAGGGACTGACGTCGACCAAGGAGAAGTCGATGAAGTGATTGGGGGCTGGCTCGACCTTCAAGAAGTCAACCTATTAGCGTTCTATTAACCAACTCAGCCGTATTAATGTGTTAATCTAACGAGTGTACTCAATTAACACTAAAACCCCGAATTTATGTACTTAAAAAGATCAAATGTAATATTGTATACTCTTTACTCCATCTCACATAAGTTGATCTATTCAATTGACTCTTACCTCCTAAAGAGAAGAACCCTTAAGAGTGTGTATAAATTAGAAAACACAAATCCGCCACCGTCACATAATCTTAAAGGATCTACTCGTATGAAGTATGCATGTTTACCCACGATTAATTATTTAGATGATTTCGATCAATATGAAGATTAAAGTGTTATGTACCTGTTCCAACATCATACATATGACATTGCATCATAAATCCATAATATGAATTCATGCATAAAAGGTATATACTTGTCTTTCATTAAAAATATATACTAGAGACCCAACCACATATTTCTTCACGTTTTCGACGACTTAAAAGTGTTATTTAAATTTTAGATATTTTCAAGCGACGATCAAGCATATTCAAATATGATTAGTTGAACTTGATTCATCTTAAGTTTAAAGAAATCATATACCCTAAATAGAACCTAATATACAAAAATCTAAGAGTGCTCTAAAGTTTTAAAATATGAAATGTGCTTAAATTAATTGTATACAAAATTCAAACTCTTTTTAAAAATATACTCTATCATTTGTAAGGATAAAACTCGATTACAACGCAAACCCAAATGGAACTCAACTAAAACCAAGTTCGTTATATACTTTTCACCTCAACTAAAACTCAACTCAAACTCAAATTCAAAATGTCTTTACCAAGCATGACTCGATATAAACTAAATTCAAACTCGACTCATTCGATGAGTACCCCTAATTCCCACGGACAACCCAGACCTACTTATTTACAATCCTAAGCTACATATGATACTCATAAGATAAAACCTCTCTATTACATTTCCATAACTATGTGCTAATTAACTACCTTGGAATATACAGTATATTCCTTGTTACATAAGCTCCCATGTTCTACGTTTGAAATGTGATATAGATTCCTTATACAACTTTTTAATTTAATTAATTATATACGTGATTGACAGGTATGGGGTTTTTGAATTCAGTCTACGCCTGGGAATGGATCTGAAAGGGCAGCGTTTGGATCTTTATTAGTAACTAAAATGTCAGAAACCAACCACATCCTTGCAGCCTCGGTTAGATTGGAACCCATCTTTGAAGTTGAGGCCTCGTTGCAGTCTGCAAAGTACTTGCCAGTAACATTTGCCAGCCTCTGATTAGTTGCCACATAGCATGTCGTAGCTGCAGCCTATCAGAATCAATTCTTTTAGATCTAAAAATGCACCTTGAAAGTACGGGCGTATAAACGAAATTTATACTACTCCTTAAATATAAGGTTTAATTCAAAGAAGCCAATTATATTTACCATAAATGGTTCAAAACAAATTATACTCCGTATTTAACAAACCTAACAAAATACGGAGTATCTGTCAGTTTGTCACATTCCAAGATTCTAAACGTTGTTCTATTTAACGTAGAAAAGGTTTAGACATGGAAAAGAGTGATTAATGTATAGAAAAGGTTTGCATGGGAAAGAGTGATTAATAATGTATCGTGGCATTACACTTGCACATAATATTATTATTACTTCAAATTTTATACAGAGTTAAAATTTGAATGATAAGAATCTAAAGAAGTCAAGATATACGCGTAAGACATCCAAAACCTAATCCGACCATCTCATAAATCCAAAAGACATAATTCTCATCAATTAGAGGAAGAGATTTAGTTACCTGCGGGGTGGTCTTCAAGAGTTTAGAAGTCAAAAAGAAGATCAACTCTGCAAAATATTCAAAATTATATTCTCATCATTAATGAAGAGATGCACAATAAATAGATTGCTAGGGTCTTGAAGACTATTCTCAATCATTTTTTTTTCCTGAAAACGCAATTTTCTACTCCCTCCGATTCAAAAAGAAGTTCCACCTTTCCTTTTCGGACAGTTCCAAAATTAAGTTCCACTTTCAAATCTTTCCTTATTTGACAAATTATATACATCAAAACAGTTCCAAGCAGTGTCCAAATAGTGCCAAACAGTGCAATCCACAGTAAAGTCAAATTTCTTTTCTTAATATGTGTGAAGTCAAATTTAGAACTTGTTTTTGAATCGGAGGGAGTATTTTACATTGTTGTATAATATAGAGTAATCAACATAAATAAAGTCGAAATTACTTTCCTGATTGAAGTTACGGTAAAGAATCATTATAATTATGTTTCATATAATATTTTCTTTATTTTATTAAAATATATTTTAATATTTTGTTCGAAATTCAATACATTTTGCTAATTCAACCGCTTCAAAATTTCATCAATTTTATCAGAATCAACCGATTCAGTCACTTTTAGTGTTCCCAAACAGACTATATCATAATGTGTAGCATAATAGTAGTATTTCGTAATACATTTCTATTAGTATTATATACATAGTAGTAAGCAAAGGTCAAAAATACGAATTAATAGTGAAGTCAGTATCTAGTTAGGCTCATTTGAAATCATTTAGTTTAGATTAATTAGAATGTTTTTAATTAGATTGGAATTTTATGGATTGGTCAATTACATATCTTGGTCTATGTGTATTTTATAATTGTTTAAGTTTAGTTAAATCTTATCTAGTACTCCCTCCATCCAAAAATGATGATCCTGTATTCCCTTTTTGGGATGTCCCAAAATGATGGTCTTGTTTCCCTTTTGGTAAAGAATTAAAAGTGGATTAAAATTTATGTCCCTCCTTTTTAATGAACAGTAAAAGTAAAACGATGAACAGTACAGTAAAGTAAGGTTCTTTAGTCTTTCTGTCACACTTTCTTAGGGTCTATTTGCAACAGCTTATATTTTAAAAAATGTTTTTTTAATGAAATGGGGAGAAATGATTAAATAAAAGTTGATAATGTTTGAGAAAAAGTGATTTTGAAAAGTAAAAATTGATAGTGTTCGGTAAAATAAGTACTTTTGACACAAAAATTAAACGCACTTTTGACACAAAAAACGAGAAAAATAAAAGTTTGTAGTGTTTGGTAAAATAAGTGTTTTTTTTTTCAATAGCAAAAAAGTGTTTTTTTTTTAATGCATTTGCAAACCAACCATTAATCTTTGTGCCCAAAATGAAAACTTTTCCTAAATTGCTCCATGTATAAATAAATGTGTTGTGCTTTAAAAACGCATGTGAAAGAAAAGTGTGATACTGACCAGTAAAGATGCCTTCGCGTTCTCGAGTGAGCCTGGTTCTTACAATTCCTGGGTGAACGCAATTTACCGTCACGTTTGCCTCCATTCGCTGCAACATTTTCAAGACAACACGACACAATTAATTTAATCCATGTGCCCCTCCCGCCCACCTCCTAAATTATTGATCGCAAACCAACAGATTTCGCTTTTCTTTATTTCATTTTAATACAGTATCTCTCCCGATTTGGGAGATTATGAGTTTAATCGCCTAGTTAAGGCATAAATATGTTCTCTAATTTGGAGTATTAGCGAGGGGAAGAGAATGAGAAGCTTACCTTCAGTCTCTGGGAAAGTTCCTTGGTGTGCAAAACGTTGGCAAGCTTCGAGAGCGCATATGCACCCGTCGCATCGTATTTACTGTTCCATTCACCACCCAATACAAAAGTACAGTATTATTATTAATACGTATTGTTTAATTTAACTACGATTTTTTTGTATTAATTTTGGTCCCTTTCGGCCCTTATTTCATGAAATCTCAATTCATTATTAGTACAATAATCTGTTAATATCACAAGCGATTGGAGTTGATGAAGTGAAATACGGAGTACTAACTTATGTTCCTCTCGGTGAAGTGTAGTCTACAAACAAATCAATTTGTAAACTATTTGGGATTTTGATCAGAGAAAGTTGAATTAGAATTGTAGTTAGGAGCGGCCCGTCCGAGACCGTATCATATCAGATTTAAATAAATCAAATCAATTACATTCGACTAGATTCATTAGATTGATTTCAATTCCAAATTTAAACAAATTTAAACATGTCAAATCAATTTACATCAGACTAGATTGACCTAAATTTAACAATAGTGAAATACACATAAATTTAAGCATGAGTTCGGTGAAGCTCGAAATGAACCTCATATTTCGATTTTAAAATTTGAGGCGAGTAATTGTGTAATGAAAAATATTATAGGTACCCCGTTTTGGGATACCCATTTGTACACCTCCATTGTGTGTCTTAAATGGAACAATTTATTTAAGTGGAACAACTCAATTATGAACTCATTTGAACCACACAAAAGGTGAGGAGCAAATGGGTACCCCAAAATGAGTCTGACTCTTGTGTAAATGTACACAACCTAGATGTGTAATTGACTAATTGACTCTGAATTTTACCCCCGGAGCAACTTCAACCTCACGGAGTTCAATCATGTCAACCATTATTGATTCACCAAAATGGGTAAAAAAAGAGTAAATCTTTTTTTACTTGAGACAGTAGCAAGCCATAACTCTATAAGAAGTGTTTTTTCATTTACGTAGATAGCCAGGGTAAATGTGAATTACCTTTTGTCTTTTGTGATGAGGCTGAGGTAACGAATTGGGTCGCCGGAAAACCAGCTGTGGATGCCGGACGAGACGTTGACGATCCTGCCTTGAATACCGGTGAGTTTTGCGGTGTCGGTCATCTTTTTCAGCAGTAGTTTTGTTAGGAGGAAATGACCCAAGTAATTCGTGGCGAATGTCATCTCGATTCCGTCCTCTGAAGTGGCATGTTTGTGGGTAAATTTGCCTGCATTGTTTCTAGAAATGCCCAAATCAAAGCATATCAGAATTTTGGCATATATACAACATAACATAGTACGGAGAACAAACAAACAAACAAGAATTATGGATAATGTCCTTGCAGTGTTTATTTCGCCATATATTAGAAACGAATATTCTCCCAATCCAAAATAAGAGACCGTATTTAAAATATTCTTTACTACACATGACATTTTCATTTATCGTGATCAAAGAATATCAACATGTTACGCAAAATAAAAGTTAATAAAGAGGGTGTAAGTTAATAAAGAGGGTGTTTGGAGGACTAAAAATGGGCTGAAGAGCCTCAAAAATGCAAAAAAGTAACCAAACACTAGTCAAATGGGTTGTTTGGGCGGTTTTTTCTGATCAGCCAACAAAATAACGTTACTTTTTGAGCTGGAATTTATCAATGTACATTTGCATATACATAAGTACTTATTTATCCTTTTGTTTTACGCTAATACATAGCTACACCTAATACATCACAGGCCATTGCTCGACTGCACTATCTATTTGGAATTCATCTTTTCATTCATCCTTATCCAATGGTTTTATCAAAGAGCAAGTTTTCATCACCGTTTCTATTTCGTAATTGTGTTGAATCTACGGTGAATGAAGAATTCCTTATGAAACTATTTATGTCATCTTAGTAAATAGATTGCCACACTAATCAATTATTTAAGTTGTCTTATAATTTTCTAATCAAGCAAAACTAGTTTATTGGTAAAATTCACACCCATATATTTAACACAAATAAACTAATACCTTTTATAGTAATTTTACACTCAATCAGCCATTCCAGTCAACATATTACCAAACACTTTCACTTCAGCAAATTCAGTCTTTTCAACCATTCCAGTCAATGCAGTTGTTACCAAACAGGTCCAAAATCCGAATCCAGATCCAATGAATATTAACAGCGGGTCTTGCTCAAACCGGAAAAGTATACATAAGTATATTTCAACCCGTCCACTTACATTCAAATCCTCTTAGTGGATCTTTTTTTTGGGCATTCTTGTTGTGGTCGTCCATACTCTAATTGTAACGTGCTCGGAGCGTAGGTTGGGGGCTCTACCGATTATGCCAGGACCAAGCTCTCTCTTTTTTTTCTTAAATTTGTTAGTCACCCTATCTTTTTGAATTAAGACTTTGATATGGTTTATGTAATAGAATTGCATAAAAATGAGCAATACTTGAGATATACTATCTATTAAGAACCAGTTTAGAAACTTAAATTTTGACTTATTGACCAAATTTTTTCTAATCTATCAACTTATTCACCAAATATAAACTTTTAATTGATTGTGTTGAGTTGAATAATAATGTAAAATCGAAGTTACTTTTCTCAAAAATACGATTCAACAAATTCTGGAAATTCAAGCATATAAGCCAAATTTCAATATTTCTAATAAATTCAGCTGACTCAATTAATTGTACAGTTACCTTCAAGAATTAATTTGAATGCGTTCCCGATTGAAGTTTTAGCTGAAATTTGGTATGACTAAACTAGACTTGATGAATAATATGCTCAAAAAATTACATCAAAAAATTTCACCGGGAACCGTCCCAAATCGCGAAGGCGCGACAAAGTCTCCTATGTAAGGACTTAATTGACTTTTTTATGAAAGTTCGAGGATCGATTTGACAGTTTTCCCTTTTGTTAAAATAACATTGAAATAACAGTACATTTTCCCTTTTATTAAATGTGAGTTTTTTATTAAAATAACATTGAAATGGAAATCATGAGCTAAAAAGTGACTAAAATTATCATAACTTCAAAGTCACTAAAATGTAAAATCGACCATGATTATTGTTAATATAGTCACTTTGTGTTAGAGGTTGCACATTTGTTTATCGTTTTTATTTTAGACTTACTTATACAAGGATGTAATGAAATATTTATATCTAGTCCACTATAATTTTTGTCAGGAAAAAACAAAGAGTTTTTACAATTTTATTATTTAGGCTGAGAGAGTTATCTACTAGTTTCAACACATCTTCACCAACGTCTATGTGCAGGATCACGTGGGCACCTTTGATCTTTAAAATGGAGGTAGTGTATAATGGTCTTCGATGCATAATTTAATTTAAATTTAAAAAACGAGGTAGAAATGTAGAATATAACAAATTCAGTGAAGTAAATAAACAAAATAAATACATAAAAAAAAATTGTTCGTACGTACATAAGTATATTGAGAGGCAAATTGAGAGATTCAAACTCTGCAACAAAACTCCGAACAGAAGCGAGAGAGCTGAGATCGAGATGCCTAACGACGATTTCGGCCTCCGGCGACTCTAACAGAATCCGAGACTTTGTCTCCTCCGCCGCTTTCATGCTCCGAGCCGGCAGCACCAATCGTGCTCCGCGCTTCGCCAGTACTCGCGCCGTCTCCGCCCCGATTCCCGACGTCGCACCTGCAACAACCACCAAACGTCAATAATCCGCCGTCGCTACACCGCGGTTACCGCCGACTCTCGATTTATATACCTGTGATAATAACGGTGAGTGATCGAAGATCGGGACGCGGTTCAGTGACTTCTTCGGCGGTGGATTTGGAGCCGAAGCCGCTTGCACCGGCGGAGCCGATGAGGTACTTCACAGTTTCCAGCATTTTTTTCAAAAATGGAAAAAAAAAAATTGATCGTATAGTGACGGTAACTAGCTTCAATTCAGTGTCTCGTCCGGACGCAATTATATTCAGTTAGGTCCGAAAGGCACGTACAGAATATACTGTTGATCAGATGATGATGGAATAGAACTTTCTGGAGTGAATAGAAGAATGTAGACTTGAAAACAGGGAATGAAATAGTAGAATTAGAGATTAGAGAAGAAGAAATGACTTGCAGATTTGAGAATATGATTGCTTGTTGGGGGAGAGAGATGACTTTTGATCTGTTGATGATCGAAAGTAAAGTAGCGATTAGGACCGCTTTTGGTGGCTTTGGGGCCGTGGGAGATGGAAGGTCAGAAGGTGAGAGAGGACTTTTTATAGTGAATCTCTTTTGAGAAGATAATAAAGGGAGGAGGAAAGGATTGCGTCAAAACTTGACAAAAGACTTTTTGCAGTCTAGTGATAGGATAGATAGAATGGAACATGAAAATGGATGGTAATGGAGATGAAGATATTAAGAAATTGCCCAGATTTTAACGCAGAATTTGAGCTAATGGACAAAACCCAGTAATAATTAAGTAACGAAAATGCATGGCAATCCTTTTAATCCTTGGTGAGCCGCTAGATTTGTCTTATAGTTGGTTTTTCCTCCAAACGGAAAAATGTGTCTCGTCATCTATCCCTCGAGTATAACTTAGCACTATGTATTAGTAGTACTACGTATATTAGGGAGTATGTCTCAAACTAATTAATGAAAGGCATACAAAAAAGGAATTCAATCCTCCACTTTAAGTACTGCGTACTAGTACTAGACCAGTCAATGGGTCGGGTCTAGACCCGAACCTGATCTGAATTCGGTACTTTATTTGAGAGTGTGAATCTAAATTTAGAATGATTTTCTGGATCCGGATCCGAACCCGTTACACAATAGAGAAAATGGGTCGGATATGGATTTTTAAGTTCCGACCCGTTTTAGACCCGACCCGTGATGAGATAATTGTAGTTATATATTTTTACAAATACACACACAATATACATGGAAATATTTAAACATAAAATAAGAGAAATAATCAAATATAAAAAATGTTTTAATATTTGTAGGCTTAGTTAGTTGTTGACCCACAATAATGAGATTCTCGCTAAAGAGTTATTTTCCTGTTTAGGGCCCGTTTTAGGGCCTGTTTACTAACAGAGATATTTTCCTGTTTTCTACTTCTGTTTTTCGTTCTCCAGTTTTCTGTTTTTACTTTTCAGTTTTTCTATCTCCAATTTTATGTTTCTGTTTTTTAGTTTTCCATTTTCAAATCTGAAACATGTGCATCAATTTTTCACCCAGTTATGTGATCATCTAGAAGACTAAGGACACATTTACTTCACGGGTTACTAAATGGTGCTTATTAAGACCCGCGTTAATAAGCGACGCATAAAATAAGCAATGTTGTAAGACTATGTTTACTTCAAAAGGTTTAAAACACTATTTAACATTAAAATGTCCAAAATAACCCTATACATATATAGACACAAAAACATTCATAAACACAAATATATAATATAATATGTGGGGACGATCACCTCGTACGTGTACCCATACCCCTAACCCCTACCCCGGCCCTATACCTCGTACCCCCACCCTACACCCTATACCCAATTCCACACCCTTGACCCCTACCCCTACCCTTACCACGATCATACACTGTACCCATACTCCCCTACAACCCTTCATACCCACCCATACCTACTCGTAGGGGTCGGGGTCGAGGTGGGGTGGGGTAAGGGGTATGGTCGGGGGTGGGGTGGTAAGGTCTACAAGTAGGGGGTTGGGTGGGGGTAGTGGGTGGGTTAGGGTCGTGGCTAGGGTTAAGGGTGGGGGTAATGAGTGTTGGGGTAAGGTAAGGGTAGAATGGCGATAGGGTGGGGCCGGGATCAGATTGGGGCCGAGGTAAAGGAAGGGTAGGGAGGGGGTAGGATGGTGGTAGGGTGGGTGTACGAGGGTGGCGGTAGGGTGGGGCCGAGGTAGGGGGAACATGGTAAGAGGTAAGGTAGGGGTAAGGGGTAATATACGAGGGGTGGGGGGTAGGGTAGGGTGGATTGGGGTGGGGTCGAGGTGGTAGGGGGTGGCGGTAGGGTGGATCGGGGTGGGGCCAAGGTAGGGGCATGTGGCAGGGGGTGGGGTAGGATCATTATAGGAAAAAGGGGTACGCGGGGTGGGGGTAGGGTGGGTAGGGTAGGGGTAATGGGTAAGGTACGAGAATGGAGGTACCGGAATGGAATCGACATCGGGACGAGACCGGACCCACCACTAGGTGTAAGTATGCAAAATTCATTGCAACGGCACTGTGGCATTTGCGTTTTCCAAATTTCAAAAACTAGTAAAAGACACTTCTCCAAATCATTAAGGAAAAGATAAACAGGTCTCATTTTTTCGTTTTGGAAAACGACTTGGTAAACGCGTTTTTCTGTTTTCTTTTCTACAGTTTTCCAGCAATTTTCTCTGGTAAACACGTTTCCTATTTTCTATTTTCCAGTTTTCTACTCCTTCCGTCCCGCTAAGATTGTCTCATTTTACTTTTTTGGGAAGTCCCACTAAGATTGTCTCATACCATATTTGGTAAAGATTGTGTGGCTCTAAATCATTCTAACTTTATTCTTACTTTATCAATTTAATATCAACCACACAAACATACTTTTCTTAATCATCGTGCCACCTTCTCCCGTCCCAATCTTAGTGGGACGGAGGTAGTAGTTTTCTAGAAAACTGAAAAATATCTCTGTTAGTAAACAGACCCTTATTGTTCTAGATTCTCTATGAGTTCACTAATATATATACATATAACATACTCCGTGTATTATTGTATAGTTCATACGGAGTATTGGATAGAACAACATTTTGCTTATTTATATACTCCGTATAATCTCTTCCAACATGAACATTTTTTGTTATATACGAAGTACTATATTTGTTTGCATATATCATTTAGTTTTTTTGCGGGTATACCCGGCCCGGATCCGAGACCCGTTGGATCCAAACTTGGAACATATATTTAGGACCCGAAGGGCAAATGGGTCCGGATCTGGACCCAAAAAATTTCAAATGACATGGATATGGAATTTATAGTTCCGGCTCGTATCTGAAAACAGATTCTGATTCTGTTTCTGCTTTAAATAAGAAGCAGAAGCAGAATCAATTATAAACTCTTTATCTTCAAATGAATGTTATATATCCTTTTTTATTTTCAAATTATTTTCCTTTGATTTGCAATTTCTTACGCTTTAATGTATCAATACTTTTTTCTAGAGCACTTTAATAATAAAATTAAATTTATTTTGCCAATGTCTAAGCTTAGAATGCAATGTGTAGATTTAAATGTCGTCGTGTATGTATTAATGAATTTTTGTGAATAAATAGGCGCAAAGCCTTACACTGGTGAAAAACTTTCGCTCGTATACTAGCAAAAAAAATTGCCCGCTACGCTAGTGAATTTTTTTCACCCACTACATTAACGAAAAGTTTCGGCCCCCTTGACTCGAAATCCTGGATCCGTCCCCGAGAGTAATTTACTATTAAAAAAAACTTACCAAAAAGGGAAAGTATAACAAACTTTTAAATACATCCCAAATAGGCCGGAAAGTGTAATAAACTTTTAAATACATAGGAAGTGTAATTGTTTAAATATCATCTGAAGCGACTCAAATAGCTTGCTAAAGAACTAATGAAGTAATGAGAAATTAGTTTACATGTTTAAATATAAAAATTATTGCATATTAGTATGCAATTAAGTGCAAAATAAAATATAATTTTGGCAATCTTTACCTATGAAATGTCATAAGGTCGTTTGGATGTAAGCTTGTAAGGAAATTCTAAATATCCATTAAACCTTTTTAAGCAAATACAAATTTTAATCTAAAAACAAAAATTCTCAATCTGAAAAAAATACAGTAATTGGATTCTTTTTTATAACAGAAACTATCCAGAAAAGAGAATTTAACTTTTCCCAAATTTCAAGACTTTCGAGTTTCCATTTTCCAAAATGGTCAAATATTTAAACGAACCGTCAGACATTTTGTTAGGGGTGGACATAAAACCCGAACCGAACCGGTACCGAGCCGTCCCGTAATGGTACCGAACAGAATACCGGGTATTTAAACGGTTCTATAGATTTTTGTCCCGTACCGAAACCGAACCGTTTGAAACGGGTACGGGACCGGTCCTGGATTTTGAGAACCGAAAAATACCGGACCGAACCGTTCGAAAATAATGCATTTGAATTTTTATATTTTTCTATACCAATAGATCTCTTTTATAGACAAACAATTTTATTGCCCAAGAATGTATTCATGCGTTCCTAAACTAGCTAAATGTGTGTGTTTATATTATATGATATATATATTTTGATAATTTATGTTATATTTTGATATACCATTAGATAATTTATGTTATATATGATATACCATTAGATAATTTATGTTATATTTTGATATGTATTGAAAGAATATTAAAATTTCAGAAATCATTAAGGACTATTCATTTGATCATTTCTAGTAATGTAGTGTACATGACCTTTTGTAGTGTCATGTTTGCACAATTTTACAACTTAACTAATATGGTTTAAATCTTAGCTCTCAAGTTTCAACTATAAATTAAATTACAACTACGGAGAAATATTTAACCTAGAACGAAGAAGAACATTGAAGATTTCTATTATACGGAGTATTCAACAATTTGACGATATTCTTTTTTATATTTTCACATGAACTTAGTAAATTAAAGATGATATTTATCTTGTGCGTCATAATTTTTTTTTTTTAAACCCGGAAGGCAAACCACCAAAATCAGTGGGGCAAATGCCGGGGAACATTTGCCGTTGTTTTATTAAAATCCGAAAAAATTACAAGACGAGAGGGGGACCAAACCAAACCTTTCGAGAAGGCATCCCTTTCTGAAAAAACATAAATCATCAAGCCAAAGAGAGCAAATAAAAAGAAATAGAACCGTGAGGGGACCAAACCATACTCATGGCATACAAAGAGCAAATATCTCGTGTGTCATCATTTTCCTATACTTTTTCTTAGGTGTGTTGCACTATATGTGTATTTGTGAACTTTAGTACTACGTATGCAATTTCTTGTATTTATATCAACATTTCATGTGAGTTGATTGGTGTGAAGATATCTACTAATTGCAAGATTTGTTCAAAATTTTTAGCATGTGTTTGACATTGTACCGTACCATTTTGTACCGTTCCGAAACGGCATGGTACAGAACGGTTCCATCCTTGAAACCGGACCGTACCGGACCGTTAAAAACTTAACGGATACATTACGGGTTTTACTAGTTTACCGGACCGTTCCGGACCGCGCCCACCCCTACATTTTGTGCTTTGTAATTTTAATATCCGAATGTATCTATAGTACTCCGTAGACCGTAGTAACAAACTTTTGATTATTTCAAAACCTTTTTCTTTTTCTCTTTTAAACAATTAATTTGTAATTCTCATTGTTTTTCTGTCATCTGCACGAGTTTTATTACTTAGTTTTCACTTTGTTATTTTAGTTATCAGTCAAATTTGGTAAACTTTTAAGAATGAAAGGAGTACTAAAGAGTTAAAAATAAAATGTAATTTCCACATAAATACTAATAACTTTTTATCATACTAATTTTACACTAGTTCGTTTGTTTTATTTTAGAATTTATATTTTTACTCTTTGAATAAGAACGGACACGTCCCTAACGACCACAGGATAAAATCATACAAATGGAATAATGAAATGATGGCAATATTGGATTCACACGGAAAATTATGATGATATATGATCCAAAAAGAAAGGTGAAATACTTGACGTACATGAAAAGGAACCACTACTTGATGATTCTTCATGGGTAAATTACTTAATTACTTAAGAATAGCTACAGAAAAAGTCTACCTAAATTATTGATCCAAGGAAATTATTGTCGAGAAGGTAATAAAATATTATAATCCCAAATCAAAAGTGTATATACCACTAAAGTCATCATCTAATCCGGGGGTAACAAAAAAAGGTGCATGTATTAGACAAAAGAACAGAACAAACAAAATAAGAGCTTTAGATATTTGAAAATTTGTGGCCTAGTTAACCAAGAAGTGTCAGTGTGTCATAGGGTGATAAAGAAAGTTCGCCGAGATGACTTTGTGAGATGACTGTAGAGTAACGCTGATTAATGAAATCAATTTTGTGTTGGGTAAGCTACCGACCTAAATGGGAAAATGTGTAAGCTTTACAATTGAGGGCTCAAGCAAATTACAAATGTTACCATAAATAGATGAAAAGCATGCATATTCTACGGAACAAGAGCTATGGCAGACGAAGAAATTACCGAGTCACATTTTGTTAAAAAAAAACTAGAACTTGTTTAAATCAAGTCATAGTGTAAAATATTTAAATACTTCCGTAAGTGACAAAACCGGTAAAAATTAAGGAGTAATATCAAATTATTTCGTGTGTTGAATTGTGTAATAATAAGAAAATGTAAGGTTGAAGTTATTTTTCCGATTGTATTGGTTGAAGTTACGATAGAAGACCATTTTGGCTATTTCTCATAATATTTTTCTTTATTTTACTGATAAAATATATTGTAAATATACTTTTTCATAAATCACCAAAATTAGACAATGGTCAGAACTTCATAAATTTCAGTATAACCTGCAATTTAGTCGATTTTTGTATTACCAAACTGTTGGGATTGGAAAATTCTTCTATTCAATATCAAGAACAGAATTACAATAGGAGGAGCAAACTCTCACACTCAACTATTACAAAAAACCAATCCTCACCAATACACTTCTACTCTAAGTGTATTTTCACTCTTCACACACTTTTCTCACTTTCTAAACTGATGATAATGAACAACAATACACTCCCTATTTATAGGTGTATATGGGAGACATGAGGAAGTTGCATCCAAGCTTCCATTCCCATTTCTAGGGAGGTTCCTAGCTATCTCCAAGCAACTTCCATGAAGGGATGTAGAAGTACCTCAATGTTGGATGGCTCCTTCCTAGAAGGTATGAGATGCCTCTTGGCAACTTCCAAGAAAGAAGGTGGAAGATACCTACAAATCTCCCCCTCCACCTTTTTCTTTATTTCTCTCATTCCTGCAATGCTCGCAGGCTCCTCCTCGCTAACAAGTATCCATTCGGATGTGGAATACTTTCTCGGTGGAACTATGCCTCGCGTAGAACGTCGAACATGAGTACCTTCAGCTTCGTCTTCAGATGAAGGCTCCCCCTGCTGGGGAATATCATCACTGTGAGTATCATCATCACCTACTGAACCATCACTCTCTTGTTCAGTAGTATCATGCATCTCCTCGTCGCTGAGAGGAATGTTTGATGATACAGTCACTTCGTCTTCTGGAGTATGTTGTTGGCGGATTATTGGAACACACCCATGAAACTCGTTTTCATGAAATACAACATCTCTGCTTCGTACAACTTTCTTCACTTCGGGATCCCACAACCGGTATCCGAATTCTTCATCACCATAGCCGATGAAGATGCATGAGTTTGACTTGAGATCAAGCTTCTGTCTCAACTCCTTGGACACATGTGCAAATGCCTTGCACCCGAACACTTTCAAGTGAGAGTAAGAAACATCTCTTCTTGACCATTTCTTCTCTGGCACTTCAAAGTTTAAAGGAACAGAAGGTGACCTGTTTATAAGATAACAAGCTGTCAGCACAGCTTCACCCCAGAATGGCTTAGGTAGTTTAGCCATACTCAGCATGCAACGAACTTTCTCCATAATGGTCCGATTCATTCTTTCGGCTACACCATTGTGTTGCGGAGTTCGTGGAACCGTCTTCTCATGTCTGATTCCATATGCGGCGCAATATGCTGAGAACTCTCGGGAAGTGTACTCTCCTCCATTGTCTGAACGTAGACACTTCAGCTTCTTCCCTGTTTCTGTTTCTACCATGGCATGAAATAATCTGAAGCGATCAAACACTTGATCCTTACTCTTCAAACAATAAGCCCATACCTTTCGTGATGCATCATCAATGAATGTCACGAAATATCTGCTTCCTCCAAGTGACTCCTCTTCAATGGGTCCGCATACATCAGAGTGTACAAGACTGAGTAACTCTGAATGGTTCTTCCTGGTAGAACTGAAGGAAACCCTGTGTTGTTTCCCGAATAGACAGTGTTCGCATGGATCTAGGGCAACACCTTTGCCCTTGGAAATGACTTCCTTCTTTGCAAGAGTTGTCAATCCCTTCACGCTCAAGTGGCCTAGCCTCCGGTGCCACAAGTTTGGTGATATCTCTTCTTCAATAGCATTGAGACTTGGATGACATAACTTTGCATGAGTTTTATAAAGAGTACCACAAATATGGCCTCTTGCAACAACCAAGGAACCTTTAGATAACTTCCACGTACCTTGTTTGAATCTGTTAAGATATCCTTGTTGATCCAGAGCTGTACCGGAGATAAGATTCAATCTAAGATCCGGAACGTGTCGAACATCTTTTAAAACAAGTGCACATCCGACATTGGTTGTTATGTGCACATCACCAATGCCAACAATCTTCGAGAAACTGGTGTTTCCCATCTTCACAGCTCCAAAGTCCCCAGACTTATAAGATGTGAATAAATTCTAGTGTGGAGTGGCGTGAAATGATGCGGCTGTATCAATCACCCACTCAACATCATGAGTACCTACGTGTAAACATTCTTGTTCACCATGTGTAACAAGACACACGTCTGATGACAAACTAACCATGGTCTCACCGTCTTCTTGGCTAGTATTTTGACTCGTCTGTGGCTGCTCTCGTAGAAACTTTCTACAATCTCTTTTTCTATGCCCATAATTACCACAATAGTTGCAATATCCTTCAAACCAAGTATTGTTTTCACAGGACATACCTCGTTCTTGTGATCGGCCGCGAACTTGAGAATTTCCTCTGTTTTGACCTTGGCCTCTACCTCGACCTCTACTTCTTCCTCCATTTCTGCCTCCCCCTCGTCTGCTGGTTTCTGACACGAAGGCATATGATTGTTCAGTCCCGGCTTCTTTTCGTCGGGCTTCTTCGTTCATAAGGGCATCTGTGACCATCTGCATAGTCACTTTGCCATTGGGAGCAGAATTGCTGAGAGTGACAACAAGAGTCTCCCAGCTGTCAGGTAGAGAGCTCAAGAGTAGTATCGCCTGCTCTTCATCTTTGAGAACCCATCCGGTGGTGCTCAACTGATTCACAAGATCCTGGAATTGACTGGTGTGTTCTGACACCGAAATACCACCTCGTAATTTGTGGTTTACTAATCGCCTCATTAGTAAAGTCTTATTTCGTGCGGTTTTTGCTTGATACATGTTACCAAGCTTCTCCCATAGTGTGTAAGCACTTTGTTCTTGCGCAACATGGTGGAACACACTATGATCGATCCACTGCCGAATTTGTGCGACAGTTTTTCTATTCATTTTTGTCCATTCTTCATCCGTCTTTTTATCCGGTTTCACGCCATTATTATCAAGAGGATCGGCTAAATCCCTCAAATTTAGCAAATCCTCCATCCGAGGCTTCCACATATTGTAATTTGTGGAAGTGAGCGCAATCATGGTGTCCGATGATGATTTATCCATAATAAAACGCTCAAAATATCTCGTACCTTATTTTCGGAGCCGAATTTGGACAAACGGAGCTCACCGTTGGATCCGGAATGGCCGAAAATGGTAGGAACCGGTCTGACCTCGTCCAAAACCGGTCTGAAAATGGGTGAACCGGCCTCCACAAGTACGAACCGGTTCGGTCCGGTTCAGGCAGCAGCCCAGTGAGCAGACCAGCAGGCGGATGACGTGGCAACAGAGGGCTCTGCGCTGGCGCTGACGTGGCGCCACGTGTCACTGACGTGGCGCTGACGTGGCACCCAGAGGATGGCTTACATGGCTGACGTGGCGGATGACGTGGCGCTTATGTGGACTGACGTGGCGGCTGACGTGGCGGCTTACGTGGCTCGTCTTCTTCCTCTGGACTGCGTGATGACGCAAAGATGACGCAGACAGTTTTCCGGCGCGTTTGGGCGGCGCGTACGGCCTCTTCCGGTGGCCAAAAAATTCCCCAAAAATACCAGATTTCTCGTCTCGACGAGACGAATCTAACGGTATGATCAGATCGTGATTCCGAGCAACTTGAAAAATCACGATTTTCTAACCTGTAGAAATTTATTTGAAAAATGAGAAAACAGTGTATGAAAACTCAACCTGGCTCTGATACCACTTGTTGGGATTGGAAAATTCTTCTATTCAATATCAAGAACAGAATTACAATAGGAGGAGCAAACTCTCACACTCAACTATTACAAAAAACCAATCCTCACCAATACACTTCTACTCTAAGTGTATTTTCACTCTTCACACACTTTTCTCACTTTCTAAACTGATGATAATGAACAACAATACACTCCCTATTTATAGGTGTATATGGGAGACATGAGGAAGTTGCATCCAAGCTTCCATTCCCATTTCTAGGGAGGTTCCTAGCTATCTCCAAGCAACTTCCATGAAGGGATGTAGAAGTACCTCAATGTTGGATGGCTCCTTCCTAGAAGGTGTGAGATGCCTCTTGGCAACTTCCAAGAAAGAAGGTGGAAGATACCTACACAAACGAACTCTTAATAATTCCAATCATAAGAGAACTCTTTTAACGTATTTTATCGTAATAACCTCCATATTCAATGCCTCTATATTCAATGCCTTCTTTATGCCAACGTCTCTTCTGGTATATTTTCAGCCACTTCCAGGTTACCATGCATCCATAGATGGCTTACCACATGAGCCTTAGGGAGAGTCCAGCCTCGCCGAAACTCCGACCAAGCTCGAGACCCGCTGTTTAGGTTGGCCTTTGTATGATTGATTCTCAACGGGTCGTGATCCCCCCTGTTCAAGCCCAAATGATGTTATTTGTCCATCCCATGTGTCGGGCTTCCCTTGGATTTGGCCGTAGTTACTTGCTGGGCTATGATCATAGTCCATGTACCATCAATCTCATTTTACCATTTTCATTTGTCCCATTATATTTGTTGCATACCATATTTAATAACATTTGAGTTAATGGGAATTGATTCTTATTTTACTTAACTATCAATTTCATTTATCTCAAAAATATCGTCACTCGCTCTCTCTTGTATCCATCTTAGGAGAACAAATGTAGTACCAATTATGTCATTAGTAATGTCAATTATGACATAAATATTGTCATGTCAATTACGGAGTACAACATAAATATTGAAATAAAGTGGAAACAACTCAAATGCTTCGGATATAATATCTTCACTCACTCATGTATCCATCTTAGGAGAACAGGTGTAGTATCAATTATGTCATTAGTAATGTCAATTATATATGACATAAATATTGTCCTGTCAATTAAGGAGGACGTACAACATTAATATTGTGATAGCCTAATGAAATCATGTGGAAACCAGCATACTAGTGCAAATAAAGGCTGACTGGTTTAAAAGTTGATAGGAACACTACATTCATTCACACGTACAAGTCAAAAGCAAAAAAATAGAGCAGTTAGCTAGTTAGAAACTTCAAGGCATGAGGATGGCAAGTGGCCGGATTGGGGAGGGTGGGTATTAGCAAGAGATGTTGATATGGTTGTCTAGCTCTATATATATAGTTACCTCTCTCTCGTTTCATCTTCACTTCTGTTTATTTTGCCTCCGACCATTGCTAAGGATAAAGTCCCAAGTAAGATGTGCAGAAGCGACTCATCAAGATAGGTGCACAAAGCACACCACAGTTTAGTACTTTACACCTATAGAGTACTAATTTAACTGCTCCTAATGCAAGTAAACTATTGGTAGTTAATGTTTTATTGCTTAGTTCCCACACGACAGGGAAATCTATCTAACAAGTATAGTAGTCCCTCACTTCAAGATGGAATGGATTGACTAGTTGTTGCTCGTAGCTCAACTGATAGATAAGGAGTGACATATGGGGTAATTCTCGGGTTCAAATCCCGAAAACTACGATGAGAGTTTACTATGTAAAAATTCATAGGACCATTGCAAGTAACAAGGTCAAAGTCTCACTCGTTATTTGGCAACTTGTGATTAAAGTTCAATTTAATTCATCCCAATTGACTGTATGATCGGTGCTAGGGGGCCTCAAGGATGAGGTGTTACATACTAATATTGTTAATATATTTATTCAATACTATTAATTAAAATCTACATATTTAGAAACCCTATTAATTTGTATGAAGTTCTATTGAATCATAAAATTAAATTCGTATATTGATTAAAAGTATTATCTATTTATCTGCATATATATTGAAATGAGACACGAGAAAATAGTAACAACTGCGTAGTACACGTTACAATGAGAATTGCTTCGTCGTGTCATATGTTTTGAGCGTTTTTTCATTCTCGTATCTCTAGACTATCAAAAATTCTATAGGTACCCCAAATTGTACCTCATTTTGTATCCACCCCCTGAATTGCCTGTGTACACAGGCAGTTCGTTTGAAAGAGGACAGAACTTTCTGCCCAAATGCCTGTGTATACAGACGGTGTACACATTGGGGTACAAATTGGAGTACATCAAGCAGCTCTCCTAGACTATAGCTCATAGTGTCTTTGTTAATTGGCCTAATAGACGTACGTTTTATAGCTTTCAAATTTGACTTTGATGGTAAAACATTGAGAGACAAACTAGTCTTGTGTTAGGTAAATGGTCTATTGTTTGGACCATGTACTAAACAGGCAAAACTATTTGACATTTTACCCTCTAATTTTACCTCTTCCATTAGCTATTTTATAATTATCAAAAATGAAATATAAAATACAAAAAATGTAGTATTGATGATGATGATGTTTGTCTTTATAGTAGTGCCGTATTACTCCATTTGTTCCGAAAAGGTTCGCCAAGTTGACTTTTCTTGATTAATGATAATCAATTTTGACCAATGTTTTTTTAATAGAAAATTATTTTGAATATTAAAATTATATCAAAATGTTTCTTATTCAAAATATTTTCACAAAAGTATAAAATTTATAAATTATATATAAATATAATAATAAAAATCATTATCCAAAGTTTGCGATCATTGATCAAGAAAAGGTAATATGACGAACTTTTTTGGAAGTAGTATATAGAAGTAAAATCAAAAGTGAATTGAAAAAGTATTACGTAATATAATAATTTCTTAGCAAAATTTAAAGTTTCAGACACTGATTACGCAGTCCATAAACCTCCTTTTATCTTTGACTTCATTCAATAACTTTTTGTGCTTTTTTATTAATTTTTTATGAATTAAAAAATCTTTAGTGTAGTTTTCAAATAGAGTTTTTTACATAAATATTATCAATGATGTTTGGGTTAACAAAAAAGTGACTAACTACCATTCACGTAGTGCAACCTAGGAATAATTGTAGGGAAACCACCTTGTTATTTTAATTGGTAGTCATACTTTTGTTAAAGAGATTCAAATTAGTAATATTTGTGTAATTTTTTCTTTCAAATATGTAAATAAATACTCTGTATTATTATTATTATTAGAGAAGAGTTCTATGTATTGTTATTAGAGAAGAGTTCACTTTATCTTAATCAACCATTCATTGTAAATGAAAGCATAACCTTCTTGGAAGAAGGAAGTGTTGGAAAATATTCCATTTAAGTATCCTTGGACCATTTATATAATTTAATAAATATTGGGGACATTTATGTCTTACCATTAAGTTTGCCATATGACAGATTTGATCTCTGTATTTATGTATAGTTATCATATAATGGGTATGTTTTAACATTAAATAATACATAAGGAGCCAAAAGGGTTTCTCAGCTCTTTGATACAAAACATAAATAACCGCGCATTCCATTCTTACGACTAACGGGAAGGGGCATGTCTCTTTCCAAAGGTCTCAAGAACACCTATAATAAGAGGCCCAAGGGAGACTTAACAATCCATCGAATTTGTAGTGTGTATCCTTAGAGATCTAAACGTCATGGCTTCATCATCTTCTACAGCACCATCAACGTTCGGTTTCTCCTCAACCGGATAGTGTTCTTATTGATTGATTCTATGAAATTTATCATGTTTGTGAGATTAGATCCTTATATGGGACTGAATTTATCAACATTTGGTATCAGAGTGTGTTAATTCTCGCTAACATTGATAAATTTCTAAGTTAATTTTGATTTGCCGTAAGCCATTCATTGGTTTTCGCCATTCATATTTTGATCATGTGAAAACCCGTTTTAAGAGTTGCAGTAGTCAATAAAGAATTGCTGATTTCGTTGGATTCTCAAGTGATGATTTTAATCTGTAGCTATTCGCGAAGCCATTCCCGACTCTGAAAATGCGAAAACCTACCTAGAATACGTGGAAGAATAGTTTAAGGGAATTTGTAAAGCACATGCTAGTACCCTTATTCTCAAAATGTTGACAAGTAAGTATGATGGAGTGAGTGGTATTTGTGAGCACATCATGAAAATGTTTGATATGTTCAATAAGCTCAAAAGTATGGACATGGAAAACAGTGAAGGTTTCCTCGTTCATTTCTTAATGACTTCTCTACATGCATCCTATGTCCTGTTCAAGATCAATTACAACATGCAAAAAGAGAAGTGGACAATGAACGAGTTGATTGCTATGTGTGTTCAAGAAGAAGAGCACCTAAAAGTTAACTGCTCTATAAGACAGGTCTTGAATCACTCTTGATCAACTGGTGGCTCGAAGCCGGATCTAAAACGTTGACAGATATTTATAAACACAATATCCCTGGTATGATAGATTGGCACTTATGGAAATTATATTCTTCATACATGTGGGGGGATGAATCAATTCCTTCTCCTGGGAATGCTATCATTAAAATAAAGCACTACGTTTATGGCTGGTCTGCTATCCAAGATTTTTACTTTCAATGGTCCTCTGTTTCAAGTTGTAAGATGGAATCGCCCAAAGAAAGACCTTAAATTGAATGTCGATGCCTCGTATGTACCTGGAAAAGCAGCTGGAGGGGCGGTGTTGCGAGATAAGCTTGGTGGTTTCAAATGGGCCATTAGCTTCCAAGTTTTTGCTTCGTCTTCGGAGGAGGCTGAGCTTGTGGCACTGACTACTGCTACGGAGTGGGCGCTGACGAGAGGAATATCACACTTTCAGGTAGAAACCGATTCAACAAGTGCTCTAAGATCGATTTCAGACAACAACATCTCAGGTGGGATGAACTATCTTCGGACATGATAAAAATGTAATAAATTAAAAAACAATAAAATAAATATTAAATAAAATTTTAAAAACAATTAAAATAAAAAATTATTGAAAAGAAAACTAAAAGAAATTAAATAAAAAAATAAATGTAAAAATATATTAAAAAAATATATGCAGGTCTGTTCTTGATATTTTCAAAGAATAAAAATACTATCTTCATGCCATTTCCAAATAAAAAAGGTAGTTTTTATATAAAATTGGCATTTTTTCGATCAGTGGTGGAATTGTTGGGCGGTGGCCGGGGCTGCTGGAAAGGCCTCCATTTTTTTTATATTTTTTAATTTGTTTTATCTATTATTTAATTATTTTTAAAGTTTTTATTTGTTGTTTAAATTTTCATTATTTTAGTATTTTGTAAAAATATTTTAGAATTTTTTATTTTCTAATATGATCAAATAAGTCATACTCCCTTTGTCCCAAACTGAGTTGCAAATTTGATTTTTTTGGGTCAAATGTTTTCATTTTATTTAATTAATTAGGATATCAATTCCTAATTCAATTTTAATTTGGATTTTGTAACTTTACAGAGATTTTAATGAAGTTTATGAATATGTAAATTTTAATGATTAAAATTGAATAATTTATCAATAAATAGGATGTAACTTTAAAATTATTTGACTAAAAATGTTTACTTTGCAAAACAAATTGAAACAATATTCTAGAATTAATTAATTATTTAGATTAGAACTTAGAAGTACTATCTTTTATTATACAAAGGGAAAATAAAAACTGTACAGTGTTCCCGCCAAAACACTGTGCAGTAATGGGCCGGATCTGTTAAAAATGGGTCCAAAATCGATCAGGCTGCATCTCTCTTTTGCTGCTCAGTAATTGTAAATGCTGTATTTTGCTACTCTGAAAATTACTTTATTTACTTTATTGGGTCAATGAATTATTATTGATTAAATGCTTTAATTATAATAAAAAATGGGGAGCACAGTACTCGAAATTCCACAAGCCACACATTTAATCTTTTTGCATTTCTTGAGCCACACAACATTAAATGCAATGTACTAACTATAATGTTGAATTAATTTACTGCTGCTCTAAAAATTACTTTATTTACTTTATTGGGTCAATGAATTAATGTTGAATAGAGTGCTTTAATTATAATAAAAAAGGGGGAGATTAGTACTCTAAAATCCATAGGCCACACATTTGGTCTTCTTGCATTTCTTGAGCCACACAACATTAAATGCAATGTACTAACTATATTAATTAATGGCAACATCACATTTGATGGTTGTACTATCAAATCTCTAAGTAGAGATTGTGTGTGGGGACCAATGGTTATTACACAAATTGTTATACATCACTTTCTCCCTTTCCCAATATAAATACTCATTGCAGGTTTCAGAATCCACACCACAACCAAGCTAATCTCTTTTACATTCTTTGTATTCTTAAGTTTCCAGAGTGATTTGTGAGCCATGATAGGATCCTCAACACAAAGAGGCATGTGATCCCTGATCAAGGATTTTGATCATACCAAGACCAATTGAGCCTTAAGGGTGAGGATGGTCAGAGCATACGAAGTCCCACCACACTCAAAGGGGGGTTAGGGGGGGGGGGGGACACTGGAGATGGTGTTGCATGATGAACAGGTACATCAGTGTCTACTACAAAATCTAAGTGTATTCACAGATTATAATTTTGCTATCAAAAACATAAAATATCATATTATCATAATATTACTATTATAATCATCATTATTATTATTATTATTATTATTATTATTATTATTATTATTATTATTATTATTATTATTATTATTATTATTATTATTATTATTATTATTATTATTATTATTATTATTATTATTATTATTATTATTATTATTATTATTATTATTATTATTATTATTATTATTATTATTATTATTATTATTATTATTATTATTATTATTATTATTATTATTATTATTATTATTATTATTATTATTATTATTATTATTATTATTATTATTATTATTATTATTATTATTATTATTATTATTATTATTATTATTATTATTATTATTATTATTATTATTATTATTATTATTATTATTATTATTATTATTATTATTATTATTATTATTATTATTATTATTATTATTATTATTATTATTATTATTATTATTATTATTATTATTATTATTATTATTATTATTATTATTATTATTATTATTATTATTATTATTATTATTATTATTATTATTATTATTATTATTATTATTATTATTATTATTATTATTATTATTATTATTATTATTATTATTATTATTATTATTATTATTATTATTATTATTATTATTATTATTATTATTATTATTATTATTATTATTATTATTATTATTATTATTATTATTATTATTATTATTATTATTATTATTATTATTATTATTATTATTATTATTATTATTATTATTATTATTATTATTATTATTATTATTATTATTATTATTATTATTATTATTATTATTATTATTATTATTATTATTATTATTATTATTATTATTATTATTATTATTATTATTATTATTATTATTATTATTATTATTATTATTATTATTATTATTATTATTATTATTATTATTATTATTATTATTATTATTATTATTATTATTATTATTATTATTATTATTATTATTATTATTATTATTATTATTATTATTATTATTATTATTATTATTATTATTATTATTATTATTATTATTATTATTATTATTATTATTATTATTATTATTATTATTATGTTCCATTGTTCTAAAACTCGCTAGGCGCTAGTCGGGCGGTAGAGGGGCGCCTAGCGCCTAGGCGGCCGACTAGGCCGATTTTTTCGGCCGACTAGGCCGATTTTTTGGCCGACTAGACTGACTAGGACTCTACGGTTAGGGCCGCCTAGGCCGCCTAGGCCGATTAATCGGTCCGCCTAGGCCGATTTTTAGAACAATGTTATGTTCACAATGCTCACATTTTGATATTTAGGGAGACCGCATTCACGCTATCATAAAAAGGCCACAAGTCGAGGTTTACAAAACCATGATCAAGGAAAACAAAATTTACGTTCTAAGGACGTTTTTGGTCCTGGACAACTACCAAACTGTCAAAACAAGTGACCATCCTTATCTGATTCAATTCATCAGCAAAACTCAATTCACCGAGGAAACTAGGACAGAGTTGCCAATGATGGTGTACGACTTTCAACCATTTGACATGTTGCAGGCTCAATGCGTCATCAACGACAAAAAATTGATTGGTGAGAACAACCGAAAACTTTTATGTTTTAATTTGCAGAAATAAATATCTTATGCTGGAATTTGGCTATAGATGTCATTGGGAAAGTCATATGTAAGAGCGGTGTTCAAAACCACATCATTAGCGGCCGAACTCAAAGAATGATGGAGTTGACATTAGGAGACCCTGAGTGAGTTTTGTTTAAACATTCTCATACCATCTAAACTTAAGAGAGAAATGGTTTTGGAGCATGAACAAAATTTAATGTTAAGTAACTTCTATAAATTGCAGAGGGAACAGACTCGGATGTGTTTTGTAGAACAAGTACATAGACCAGTATATGGAGTATGTGACCGAAAATGTTGGTGTGCCTGTGTATGTAATTTTTCAGCTGTGCAGGCCAAAGAGATACCAAGGTAATCGGTTTTGTAGGGTTGTTCATGACTACTGCTATTAGGCCAAAAATCAAAACTGTATGATTAAAAAAAATTAATTACTCATGACAGGCACCCTATCTATATATAGGGTGCCTTTGTTCATGACTACTGCTATTAGGCCACTACATTTTTTTCTTGACATAAATATAGGCATACTTTAAAAATTTTAATTATATGTAGATTGTTATAGAAATCTATATCGGTGTGTGTGATTATTATGTATGTATACATAAAAATATATAGTAGTATATATATATAAATTTGAATGGCATGTGTTTGTGTGTGATTATATGTGTATGTATTCTAAAAACAATCTGATATCTATATATTTATATATTTATTTATATATATATATATATAGATGTTTAAATAATATCTACTCAAATTAGATTGAAGTGTCACAATTTTAAAAGACACTTCACCAGTTCAAAGTTGAAACCATGTAGTTCGGGTAGATATATGAAAAATTGTTTCGGAATTGACTAATGTTCATCAATTACAGTGCTTAAAGTAACTAGGTAATATGAAAAATGGATTTCAAAATTACTTTTATGAGGGATACAGTATTTAGAGACATATATGACATTAAGTTGATAAAAACATTTAGAGAAATACATGGTTGCACTTGAGAATTTGAGCATATGTATTTTGGCCAGAATAAGGATGCCCAGGTATTTTGGCTTTCAATAACCTAGGTTCCCAAAGGCCATGAGTGAAAACTAAAGCAAAATATCTGAATGAATTTTTTGGGGGAATTTCGTAAAAAAAATCTGTAAATGTTTAAATATTTTGTAAAAGAACCAAAAAAATATGTGTACTTCCAAAAAATATCTAAAGTTACTGATTTAAATTTAAATATAAACTTTAAATTATTAATAAATTACAAATAGGTATATGGGAAAGTCATGAATCAACCTACATTTCCCATTTTGGATTTGGTGATCTGATTTTGAAGTTGTTCATTTCGAACACTTGTCATTTGACATTGCATTTTTAACTTTACATTGAAGTTTTCAAATTGGAACAATCGTTTAAAGAAGGTAGTCTTGATGGTGTTAACTGTTAATTGAACAAATCAAATATAGTGTTTGAATTTATCAATTCTTTCATATTGTTTTGTTTGATGCATACAGAATAATATAGTCCTTTCCTAAAAATAGAGTGAAGATAATAGTAGTTTATTACAATGGTATTGTACAAATGAATTTCATCCCAAAGTTTGTTTAAATTTTCATACCACTCCCCACGACCGCACCATAAAGAAATGCTTAACTTGCATGACATGAATTTCTTCTTTACTGCTCATATGCTGTAAATTGAATTGGTCGCTCCAACCTCAGTTAAAGCCTCATTTCATGCTTGACATGTTGACATAATTTTACCAAATAGACTGCAAAAAAGTAAATGATAAACAAACTAACATTAGAAAGGATATACGAAATATCTGTCAAGTATCAAACTATAATTACCCCAAGATGGATTTAAAATGTTGTGATATATTGTGTTAAACTGTTTCAAAGAAGCTATAATTGCGTGTGACATAAACTACCAGATATGCTAACCAACCCACACTTAAAATTTTCAAGGAACCCCGCTTTACTCTCAACCACCATGTACTTTCGATAAAGTTGTTAAATTTTCCAAATTAGTAAAGGTAAATGTGGCTAGTCATGAGTTTTAAAATCTATTGAAAATGGCCAATAAATCAAGGAGGTATTTTAAGACCAATTCATTTATTAATTGTTAAATTTGTTTATAATGAATAAACTCGTATGTGTAGTAATTAATGAATAAGGTCAATTTCATTCATTAATGAATAAGATCAATTCGTCAACCAACCTTTTTTTTTTTGCTTTTGTGTTTAATTATCTGCTCATGAGTTGGAGTTGTTAGTCTGGTTCAACAAGGTGTATCTATTAAAATAGATAAATTATGTAGTGCTATATTTAGTTTAATATTTGCTTGTTATCACTGTACCTACCAATTGATTATATTCAATCATATTTCCATTAGCCATTATGTTTGAAATATCCATTTATTTCCCCTAGATGTATGTTTAGGGCAGGGAGGGACATTCACTTAGATTCTGGTAGTAATTCTTTCTTCTGTGTCCTCCATCTATGTTTGGAGGCCTTGTGAGTGCTAATGCAAACAGTCCGCACCTACGGAAGTCTGGAAGCCGAGTATTTGTTTTTGACATTGGTAAGAGATGGTTTTATCTTTGAGTATCGGTAAATCCATCGATTGATTACCGTCTCTTTTCTTTTAAGTGGTTAAAGAATATGTGCTCACAATAGCTAATAATAAACTGGTAGGTACTATTGAGTCGGGAGGTGGTGCTGAAGATTTTCTGCATGCAACTGAGGTGAACGAAATGAAGGGTGTCAGCACTCCATTGGCCAGCAAGGCAATATTGCCATCTCCAGTCTTGCTTTGGAGATTTAAGGTGTCCATTCCATCTTAGTTGCCTCTTACAATTTTGGTATCATCCATTCAAGCACAACAACATCTCTCTATAGCAGACTAGCAGTCAAAAAGGAATTGATTGACAATATTTTCAGTGTACATTATTTCAGTTTACAGGGTTTCTGCATATAAAATAATAAAGTTAGTGTGGACTAAATGTGTAAGAGAATGTGAAATAAATTAGGTTTTGTAAATGGCTATTTAGTATTTACCTAAAACATTGAATTGACATTGGAGTTAGTATCTCCGTGTTTCCGGAGAGGGTATTCTTGAATGACACTGGTTATCTTGTTCCGTTTTCCATGCTATTCCTGTTGTTCCATGTAAGCATAGTAGCATACCATGCTGGTTATGGTACCGTTTCACTTAAATCTTATATGGGGTATTTTTTAAAAGTGTCTAACAATTTTTCAGGTACTTCTTTTTTTCATGTGGGGGTTTGCTTGTTGCAAGGTCGGTGTAAATTTCATTCTTCTGGCTTGTTCACACAATATGATAACATATCAATATATCATTTTATGGGATTATTATTTTCTAGACCTTCTTTAAGCTGATACGTGAGTATAATTAACAGATTAGCTGGGATTCAGTTATGAGAATGAGCGCAAACTTGAGGGATTTATTTTTATATGAGGCTTTTCTGTATTACAATCCTCTACTCCTAGTGGTAAGTTTGGTTCCAGTTTTATTTAGGATGTTACAAGTTATATTCTTTATTGCTTTCAGTATGAGTGCGAACTTAAGATTGTTTCCTCAGTTTCACTTTTTTTTATTGCAGACTATGATGGTTTGGTTTTGGGGTGTGAACTTATGGGTATTTATGCACTCTAGTGTTAACTATGCTAAGATTTTTGACCTCGATCAGAATCATCTCAGTCACAGAGAAATTTGGAGGGTAATATGTTTAATCAGTCTCAAGTGAACTATGAGCATCTACCTGTATCTGTACAATGACTTGTTTGCCTTCACTTCATATTGCAGTGTGCTACCTGGATGACAATAATTGTCCCTACTAGCATGACCGCCTATAAGATCTTTATTCGCACGGAGAAGTGTCTTTGGCTGCCTCACAACCAGTGTAATAGATGCTTCCTCTTCCAATGCATTTCTAATCACTTTTTGTATATATGTTGTTGAGTACACCTTTTTATTCTTTAGAGATCATAGTAAATTCTCTAGTGTTTTTTTACTTTGTGAGTTTGTGATCTTAACATTAGATTTTCCCATAAATATTGAATCACTTAATGGAAAACAAGGCTTTTCAGTTTTCACCAACCATCTATTTGCTCTGTTACTAAGTTTGACCATATGCAAGTGCAGGTGCTCTTATATGCTGCTCTTGCAATGGCACTGATATCTCCCTTTGATATTTTTTATTTATCAACTCGTTTCTTTTTCCTGAGGACCTCTTGGCGAATTGCTTTCCCAGTATAGGCAAGTTTGTGTTCCATTGTTATAGATCAGCAAATTTTTCTGGTTTTCTTGTGTTGAGCCTAGCTTTCGTTCATGGTTTTATTGCTTGAAGTTTTAGGCATACAAGTATACAAGTAATACAACACATTCTCACTGAAAACAAATATGTTTTTATTTAACTTTTATTCTTGATTGCAGGCAATTAGTTTTCCTGACTTTTTTTTGGCTGATATATTTACGTCCATGTCAAAGGTATGCACATATATTGGCATGTTCGTTTATGAAATTCCATGGGACAAACCCACTGGCTCATGTTTGTGTTCCATAGTCCCACCAGACCATCAATAGAACTAAATGCTCACTGATTTATTCTCTCTTCAAAAAGTTTGTGGGTTAGGCTAGCCCCAACTCCCAGTTTCTATGATGTGATAAATGTTCTTGTCCCATACAACTATTCAAGTTCATATTTCGATAAAAACTTTTAATATGTAGAATCACTTTGTTTGAACTCATTATGTTTCTAACACTTACCGTGTTGGGTTCAAACTGCCTTAACTCATTCCTAAGCTGAGAGAGCACCTGCTCTTCTCCTATTTTCTCTACCACTTGTGTTGACCACCCCCTCCCTGATTTTGCTTACCATAGTTTGCTTTGGAAAATACAAAGAAAATGAAATATGATCACTTTTTTAATTAAGAGATTGTAAAGTTAGATTTCTTAGTCTGTATATAATAAAAACTAGCATTGGCACACGCTTTGCGCGAGGATTCATGCCCAATGACCAAAAAAGCTTAAGTACATAGTAGTGGTAATGAGCAAAGGTAGCAACTAAAATAAGTAGAAAGGTGGTTTGCCAACATGAGCATGAAAATGTCCCGCGCATATGTAAATTAGGCATATACATACGGTCATACCGTCATACCCACATGATATTCTCTATGCCAAAATGTACATCATAAGTGTTTTCAAAAGTTGTGCATCCAAGCATTCCCTCTAAATACTAAGACGGTGACGGATAGCGAAAGGGAATGTGGGTAAACGTGAATGATACTTACAATTTACAACAAACACCATGATGTTCATGCAAAAAAAATAGAATCATAATCACATTAATGTCAGGTTTGGTAGATGCAATGTTTAGGCAATGGGAAGAAGGTTGCTGCAAATGGGGCTGGCAGTGTTGTACATAATACAGGAAGGTGGCAACCTACTGCGCCCGTACTTGAAAAACACAAGAGTGGACCGAGGATGGAGCGCAAAAGAGCTCTGAATTTGTTGCAAGATTGTCTCAACCCCAGCCACAAAGGATGCATCATCAGAGCCATAAAAGGTCTGCATGTGTCACGTTTGTCACCACATGCCCTCAAGAACACATCATAGTCATGCTGCATTCATAATTAGAATTAACATGAGCATACAATAAAACCATTTTAGTATAAATAAATGAAAACAAATTAACCTTCTTTATCTTTGCTGGCACATATATAGAAGACCGTGGAAAGAACAGGTCAGCATATGCAAAATTTGGTATGGATGAACGTACTGCAACAGTGAAGTCATCTGCAAAAGACAATGGCAAAAGTCATTCACACACGTTTGAGCATGTGCATAAGTGCTTGAATCATTTGTTAAATACAATGTGTTTATTGAAGGGATAAGAATAAAAGAGATTACACAAGACAAACAGACGAAAATTGGAAGGTTTGTCACAAAACAACAATAGTAGTTACCTGTAGTGATTGAGCTGTCAGATGACTCAATGCGGAGCTCATGACATTGCCTAAAAGAACATCACTCTTTGTCAAACACAAATGTTTCGAACACAAAATTGCCAACATGTCAAAAGACTGCATAACCGTCGAGGAGGATGTTGTTATCAATTATGAATTGGTCAAAACCTTCAGTAAAAGAGAAGTATTCAATGGCCACATCCCATGTGCCAGGACCATACACAATCTGAGCTCGCGGCATGATGTGTTCGAAAAGGTGTCTGGACATGCAATCAAGGAGTGTCTAGTTTGAAAAATGCAGAGCTTGATATGAGTTCAAAGGTAGTAATAAATAGGTTTGACAGTATGTGCAAAAAGTATTGAAGTTGCTCACAATCATGTCTAGCTGAACGAGTGGCACAAGAAAACATGCGATTGTGGATTGGAGCACATCAGGGAAATGCAAAGTAGGGGCACGAGGACATCTTGTGAATGTGCTCTTTTAAACAAATGATAAGCACAAATGCATACGGGGGTAGGAAAAAACAAGGCGACAAAGACACAAATGTTTTAGGAGTTATTTTGCTTCAAAATTATTTTGATGGAATCAGAAAGAGATGTACAATCATCTTGGTCATTAGTTTTTGGCTCACAAATATCCACACATGTAAAACTGCAGCAAGTTTACATGCAGAACAAACAAACCTTTGGCGCCAGACAGTGGATAGGATTGGTGCTGCACGATGTCACAAAGCTTGTGTTCCAATTCAGTGGTGCTTCTAAATTGCACAGGAAAGACACTGTGGCAACCCGAAGCTCTCAAAAATTGCTGATATGACGATCCTGTATAGCAACTGTAACGGCCAACACGTGTGCGAGTCACCAGAGCAACCTTTATCCTCCGGTCATAAGTTGTGTGCAAAAAGTACTTGAATGTCTCATCGCCCGCAACATCAAGGGATATTTCCACTGTGTACTCTACCAACAAATTCGTCACAATATCATGACCCCACGTAAAAATAGAGCAGTTAGTGACGAAATAAACTATTTGTTGCACAATAAGCATTAAGGGGAACAACAATAAAAATGAAAAAAATTGAAATACCGCCTCTGTCACATTAAGACGACTCCACTAAAATAACGTCAAAGGAAAATTGATGGTACCTATGCAAGGGAATGACGGGCTAAATGGGAAGTAGGGAAGTTACTCTGAAAAGAAGCGCCTCTAACGAAGGACGGAGGTTGATGATCCCAAGCACGGAAGGAAAATCAAAAGGTGTAAAGGTAATAAATGGCGACATAAATATCCATCCGGACAGTTGAGCGATGCTACAGGGCGGTTAAGCGTGGAAAGAATAAAATTGCGCCACACTTTCCAAAAACAGTTAAAAGTTTTTTCAAAAAAATCCATGTGGGAAAAAATGAAATTACAGCATATTCACCTGACACAACACATAAAGGTATTACATTTAATGCTTTAATTGCATTTTTTTCCCACGTGGATTTTATTTTTGAAAAACTCTTAACTTTTTTTTGGAAACTATGACACTGTTTTATTCATTCCACGCTTAACCGTCCTGTCGCTCAATTGTCCAGTTGGATATTTATGTAGCCATTTATTACCTTTACACCTTTTGATTTTTCTTCACTACTCGAGGTCATCCAACTCCAGCCATTAACTTTCGCCCTTCGTTACAGGCGCTTCTCCTCAGAGTAACTTCCCATTCAGCCCGCCATTCCCCTGCATGCACATGTACAATCGCTTTTCCCTTGGCGTTGTTTTACTGGACTCGACTTAGTGTGACAGAGGCAGTATTTCATTTTTTTATTGTTATTCCCCCTAGTGTTAATTGTGCATCACATAGTTTATTTAGTCACCGACTGTTCTGTTTTTACTTGGGTTCGTGAATCGTGATAGTCTGATGGATTTCTTGGTCGAGTACACAGTCGACACAACCCTTGATGCTGCAAGCGATGACACATTCATGTACTTTTTGAACACAACTCATGGTCGGAGGATAGAGGTTGCTCTGGTGACACCGCACACATGTTGACCAATACAGTTGCTATACAGGATCGTCATATCACCAGTTTTTGAGAGTTTCGGGTTGCAACAATGTCTTCTTTGTGCAATATAGAAGCACCACTGAATTGGAACACAAGCTTCATGACATCGTGTAGCACCAATCCTGTCCACTGCCTGGTGCCAAAGGTTCGTTTGTTCTGCGTGTAAACTTTCTGTAGTTTTACATGTGTGGATATTTGTGAGCCAAAAACTGATGGCTAAAATGATTGTACATATATATATATTTGTTTCCGTCAAAATAATGTTGAAGCAAAATAACTCCTAAAGCATTTGTGTCTTTGTCGCCTTGTTTTTACTTGCCCCTGTATGCGTTTGTGCTTATCATTTTTCTAAAAGAAATTGCACATTCACAGGATGTCCCCGTGCCCCTACTTTGCAATTCCCTGATATGCTACAATCGCATGTTTTCTTGTGCTACTCTTTCAACTAAACACGATTGTGAGCAACTACGATACTTTCTTGCACATACGATCAAACCTATTTGTTACTACTTTTGAACTCATATCAATCTGTGTATTTTTCAAACTAGAAACTCCTACATTGCATGTTCAGACACCTTTTTCGAACACATATTGGCTCGAGCTCGGACTGTATATGGTCTTGGCACATGGGATGTGACCATTGAGGACTTCTATTCTACTGAAAGTTTTTGACCAATTCATAATTGACAGCAACATCCTTTTTGGTGGTTATGCAGTCTTCCGACATGTTGGCAATTTTGTGTTCAAAGCATTTGTGTTTGACAAAGATGGTTGTTCTTTTAGGCAATGTCACGAGCCCCGCAATGAGTCATCTGACAGCTCATTCACTACAGGTAACTACTATTTTTGTTTTGTGACAAACCTTCTCATTTTCGTCTGTTTTGTATTTATTCTCTTTGATCCTTATTCCTACAATAAACACATTGTATTTAATAAGTGACCCAAGCACTTATGCACATGCTCAGACGTGTGTAGATGACCTTTGTCATTATCTTTTGCAAATGACTTCACTGTTGCAGTACGTTCATCCATACCAAACTGTCCATATCCTGGCCAGTCTTTTATATATATATGTGTCAGCAAAGACAAAGAAAGTTAATTTGTTTTCATTTATTTATGCTAAAATGATTTTATGCTCATATTAATTCTAATTATGAATGCAGCATGACTGTGATGTGTTCTTGAGAACATGTAGTGACAAGCGTGGGCGTGAGCAGATCTTTTATGGCTCTAATGATGCATTCTTTGTGGATGGGGCTGAGACAATCTTACAGCAAGTTTATGGCTCTTTTGCACTCCATCTTCGGTCCACTCTTGTATTTTTCAAGTGGGTTTTTGCCTCCCTGTATCATGTACAACACTGCCAGCCCATTTGCAGTAGCCTTCCTCTCATTGCGTGAACATTGCAACTACCAAAATTGACATTAACGTGATTATGATTCTATTTTTTTGCATGAACATTGTGGTGCTTGTTGTAAATTGTAAATATCATTCACATTTACCCACATTCCCTTTCACTATCCGTCACTGTCGTAGTATTTAGCAGTGAATGCTTGGATGCACAACTTTTGAAAACACTTATGATGTACATTTTTGCATAGAGAATATCATGTGGGTATGTATATATGCTTGGATCCCATATTGTAGCAGATCCAACAACCTTTTGGACCCAACTCGCGCTCTCCCCTGGGTTTTTTCAAGTATGGCCATGGGTGAATGAATCTTCTCGTCATTTCCCCCTGTAATGTGGAGAACCCGCCACATAGGTGCAGTGAGTACGACATTTCCACGCTTCCCTGAATTCAGGCCTCATACCTCATGTCATCCAAGTTTTATTTCGGTGTTTGTATTTGCCCCACGGGCTCATTTCACACAACCTTTATTCGTATCTGCAACAATGGTTTTCACATGCACCAAAACAAACTGATGTTATTTTGTCCTCCAATGCTTGTATCGTACTTTGTTATGCCTTTTTATCGTACTGTTTACATAAATATCTGTGGCCTATTTCCCCCCTGTTTTGTTGATTTGTGCATGAAGCCTCGCGCAACGCTCATGCTAGTGTATATATCATCATCATCAATACCTCAGTGCCGCTAAGGCTCTCACCTACGGTGGGGTAAGGGGGGGTCGGATATACGCAATCTTACCCCTGTACTTAAGTGCAAAGAGACTGTTTCCGGATGACCCATAGTATAAATATATTGAGTTATTGTGCATCCTTTGTTTTCCACCAAGTTTTCTTTCACTAGCATCTTCTGGACTTCAAAGTAGCCTTTAGGTTTTCCACTTTGACTCGGGGATGTAGATAGCCGTTGCATATTTGCATGTATAATATGCGGTAAATTTTTTGCAGGTATTTTCAGATTTGGAGCGTTCAGTTTGTAGAATGGTTCATTGCCAGGTTTGCTTTTTTGTTATTTTATTTCCTCGATTCCATCTTATATTCAGGCCTTACTACTAGTATCTAAAACCCTATAAGTACCATAACATGTTTAGGTAGCCACCATTGCATGGTTTGAAGCTGATTCTGTTTGTGGCAGTCACTCTGTTGCAATTCCTATAGTTCTTGTGTTGCCATATTTTTTCCGACTCTTTCAATGTCTTCGGCAATATAAGGATACTAAAGAGAAGAACGCTCTACTTAATGGTATACTAGAGCCTACCTTTTAATACTTAAGCTGCCTTGCCTATTGCTAAGATGAATATTTTTTTATACGGAGTATTTGATAAGATGAATATTTGGTACTTGATTTTTTTATACATCGGAAAGGAATATTTGATACTTGATACTTCAGCTACCTTTTGACCCATCTGCACTTTGATATTTGATACTTCAGCTGCCATGCCTATAGCTATGAAGAATACTTTTTTTAGCTTTGTTTTCCTTTAACTTCTCTTTGATTTGAATCTCGGTTGGGTGCACACTCTACCTTTGACAATAAATGTGACACTAATATTATATAGTTTTGACATATGGTTTCAGCATTAAAGTATTCAACTGCGGTACCTGTGATATTTCTATCGGCCCTTAAGTATCATGTCTTCTCTCACAACTGGGATAACTTATATCGTCCTTTGTGGCTTCTCTCCAGCGTTTTGAACTCACTATACTCATTCTATTGGGATCTGAACAGAGATTGGGACCTCGGGTACGCAGTATCTTCTTTTGCTAACTCTTTTAGTACTTCTTGGTTCTTGACACTGATATGTTCCTCTATTTCTTGTATTACTGTGTTCAAAATTTGTGGAGTAATGTTTTTGTTCTAGTTCTGTTCATACATTCACAGGACTGTTTAAATATATTGCGTATGACTAATCTGTGACATAATTAAAAAAAATGTAACAAGAATCGTTTTCTTTTCTGCCAGTTGCTTTACTCGAATTTTCAAGTTCAACAAGCCTCATTTCTTATCAAACATGTTATATGGACGGAAATGGGTAAGACTATTTTACTTTCAACAGTGATTTCTAAATTGATTATAATAATGGTTGCAGGAAATTATTGTTTTCTTTGTTCAGCAGACAATATTTGCGAAACTTATCTTTTGCCTCAGTATTAGTCTAGTTTCTATATACCGATTGAACCGCTGCCTGTATTAAGGTGTGTTTGTCATTGCTTAAATTAAGTGCTTTTTGGCTTTTAGATTAAAAAAAAGCTAAAAGAGGTGTTTGTGTTAGGACCCAACTATGATGATTTTGATGATGCCACTATACTTTGCACGAGTATCTTGTGTCTAAGTTAATTCGTGCATTATTGCTTAAAAATAAACAAGAATAGTGAACAACTAACTGGAACACAAAATGCAATAAGGTAATAACTTTTACCTTAATAGGATTTGTTATCCTACCAGTTAAGTTGTACACAATACCTGCTAAACTACACAAGTACTTAAAAGTGACAAGAATTCCAATGTACAAACTATGTATCAGATTAAACATACTGGAACTATAAAATGCAAAAAGGTAAAAATTATTTACCTTACGTGGATATTTAGATCCAACCAGTATAGCTTTAATTTGGTACATGAGTTTAATCATGTCACTTAAAGAAAGAAAGTGATTAGTAAAATAAGTGACAAATTTTACTGTGAAATTTGTAACAAAAAAAATTGTACTGGAAAGAACAAAATGCAATAAGGTAATCTTATTACCTTAATAGGATATTTCAAAGATCCTACCAGTACAAAACTTATTTGATACAAAATATTCTAAGTCACACATTTTACTACTTCACTACACAAAATTGAGCAGGTTCACGCACTCAGCTTTACAAGTGTAGTTGCAAGACAAGGCCAAAACACTCAGAACGCAAGAGGAGAGACGACATCTGATTAAGTGAATAGTGAAGAGTTTCAGAATAGGCATGCAGCGATAAGAAGGCCTAAGGTATGGGTGTTATCTTCGTACAAAGCAAGTGGTCTTCAAAAGACAAATCCTTATCCTGCTCCAACACAAGAAGACGCAAGTACAATACTTTGGACGTCTAGGATTAAATCCTCTTAACCAACGGAGGAGATTAATCTACTGGAGATGCCTATAAAAATAGGCAGAAGCATGAGATCAAAGGCAAGTCATTGAGTTCAAAGCAAGTGGTTCAGTCATTACACTACGCATATCCAGCAAAAGAAAAAGTGCTTGAACACTCTGCTTTGACTCATGCTTCACTAAGCTCTTAGACTAGATCATTCATTGTAACATTTATAGAGCTTAGGTTTTAGTTGGCGGTTAGACACTTCGTGAATCAAAACAAGTTGTTGTAAACACTTAGGAGAACAGTTGTTCGGATCCTAAAGTGTGGTTAGATAGATAGAGTACCTTTTGATCCCCACTGGATCAATTGAGAAAAGTCTAAGGACTGAGTAACTTTGAGTGGTGTTATACTCATCGTGAAAAACCTTCAATCTAGGCCAGAGTTGTCAAGGCTAGATTGGCACTAATTGTATTGGGCTGAATACTTTAGTGGAAATCCATCTGAAATAGGGTGGGACTGGATGTAGGAGGATTACACCACCTCTGAACCAGGATACATCGTGTGTCGATTTACTTTCATACATACAGAAGCACACACCAAACACATCTCACTAAAGGATTGTAGTTTGCCAGCAGCATCCTAAGCAGTAGTCTTCATCGACTGTACTGCTCAGCCTACTGCTTAATAACTCACTCTCCTTGAGAGTGTTTTCCACTAGAAGCTATCTTTCACTCAGAAGGTGCCTCAGCAGTACCCTGGACTTCACCCTCCTGCTGAGCCCACTGCCCATTTATATGTGTCTTTCCGAATGCCATAACAAGCCAGAACAAAAAGCCATCCAAGAGTCATCCTGTTCTTAACAGTTGCCTCAGCAGCAACCTGCCCACCAGTCGACTGCTAACTCAGCAGTTGCCTGCCAGTCAGCAAACTGCCTGTGCAGCAGTAGACTAAGCAGTTATCTGCTCACCAGTCTACTGCCAAGCCTACTTCCTCCTGTCACCAGTCTAAACATCATCTAAACTAGAAAGTTGTCTCACACCAAGTATCAAGAGGTTAAAGACTTCCGCTGTGCATCTATTAATCTCTTAAAAGATTATAGATCAACTCATCTAGAGGGAAAACTTCACAAAGTTGAAAAAGATTTAAAAGTCTATTCACCCCCCCCCCCCCCCTCTAGACTTTTACCTCTATCCGGGACCATCAAGTGGTATCAGAGCGGTGTGTTCCTAGAGTCAGTTTCTGACTATTTTTGAACTAAAGATCCAAATCCACTTTTATCCCAAAACTTTCTAAATGATGGATGAACAACAAGCAAAGAATCTGTTGATCAACAGCAACAAATCCAATGACTGGAAAACAAAGGATGTATGGGATGAACTCACGGAGAGTAAATCAGAAGATGATCAAAGCAGCTCAAATGATGAAAGCTGCTCATCAGAAAGGCAGAAGGAGGCTATTACTTGCTTCTTTGGAATGACTCCAGAAAATAGCTCCTCTCACAACTATGATATGGCCAGATCCTATGAAGGTGACAATGATGAGGTATTCTCCTGTTCCTCGAGCAATTCATATTATTCCAACTCAACCAGTGTTGATATGGAGGCATTGCTCCATCAATTTGAAAACTTCCAAAAAGAGCACCTTAGCTTAATGAATGAAAACTGTAGACTTCAAGAAAATCTTTTAGTAGCTCATGCACAATTGGGTGAAGCAATCAAAAAGATAGATTTTCTTGAATGTGAAAACATCAGTTTGAAAGAAAAGCTAAGCTCCCTCACTCCCCCACTCACTAAGGAAGTTCAACACACTGAAAAAGACACAGGATACACATCATGTTCCCACTCATTGAAAAACTCTCCCAAATACTCTTCTACCACAAAACATACTTTCAAAGAAGACACAAAGTCTCTTAGCCACCAACACTCCCACATCCATATAATTCCCACAAGAAGGAACATGTCTGCTCCTAAACCAAAATCAAAATCCCTGTACAAACAGAAACTTCCTTTCAAACAAGAAAACCAAAGAACCTGTTGGCAAAACACCAATAAGACCAACTACCCACCTAAGAAGCAGCTAAATCAACCTAGAAAAAATCACTCTTATCCTACACACAGGAGAGAGATGATAAACACATACACAGCCACCCCATCTGAATGCAACACTTCAAAAGGCTGTAGATCACACTGCTTAGGGGGAAATAGTTCTAAATGGGTATGGATGCCCAAATCTGTTCAAAGGAAGTTGCCCACTTCAATGTGGGCTACTACCACTCAACATTGATAAATACAGGAGGGTGCTGGAGCAACTAACTCAACAGAATAGTACATACATTCTAGTTGCTTCAAGCACATGACAAGGAGCAGAAGGCCACTGACAAACTGTTCAAAGGAAGAACCCGAAGAAACACTTGCAAATGAAGAAAAGAGAAGAAGATATCAAAGGAGCTGGAGATTCAATCAAATGAAGAACTTACAAACCTATACACACCTTGTGTTGAGGTTTTAAAGTTCAATCAAATGCACAAGCCAACTCCAGATCAACTGTTACATCTTCCTCAAGAGATGTAACTGTGCTTAAAGAAGATGAAGGAAGGTCCACCTAGGTGATGGAAGAAGAATAGCTGAGACCATCTCAAGAAGGTAACTCAGATGCCAGACTACTGCTAGCAAAAGACTCACACTGAGACAACTGCCAGCAGTAGGATCAGATCAAGCAGGATCATCACCTAAATTGAAGCTCCAAATCTTCCAAGTCTATCTGAGGAAAGTAATGAGAAAGAGGAAGAAAGGCAGCTGCTCAAATACTCTGGAGGGAACAAACTTAGAATACCTAAAGATCCCAAAAATTAATGGTGCATCAACTTAGGGGGAACCTAATTCAAAATATCTTGATCATCAGAAGCATTATCTAAGGGGGAATGCTTTCTAAAGCAACGAAGGAATAAAGCTATAAGATCCGAAAGAAGAAGGTTCAGCAGAGGTCTCCGCAGAGGTCTCTGCCGAAACACTTATAGCAGAAGAAGGCTTAAAAATCAGCAGCAGGCTCGCACTTGGTATGTATAAACTGAATATACTCAAAGCAGTTTTCTGCTTTTCCGGGTGTAAATGCAATCAAGGCCATGCGTTAATAACCGACTTCTCCAACGGTTATAATAAAACGGCTAGTTTCCGATAGAAGCTATATATACCTCCTCCGTACATTCCCCCTTCACTTTTTACAAGTATTTCTTCTCTATTCCTACTCTAAGCATTCTAAAAAGCTCTCAACCAGAACTTCTTACTACTCTTCTTCCTCACGATCAAATGGCAACCATGAAAAACATCAAAGACATGATCTTCACTGGATCAATCCTTGACACAGCCATCATCATGAGGAAAGCCAAAAACAAAGATCTGATGAGGGATCTTCTAAGAAAATTGGATTCCACAGGGCTACTCAAAATGGCCACACATGTCTATCCAAACTATTATCCAGAGATCGCAGCAGAGTTCTATCTCAACTCCACCAAAGATAGCCTTAAATCAAACGTCAAAGGCAGATCGGTGGAAATTAAAGAAGACGACATCAGAGATCTACTGACTCTTCCTAGCCATGATTTCCCATCAGTTGCAGAGTACGAGCTTGATGAGTATTCATTCAAAGAAATTGCCCTGATTCCATCTGCACAAAATGCTCAATCACTCAAACTGAAGACCAACAAAATGGTTTATGAGTATGCTCTTCTACTCAGCATACTCTACAAATGCATTGATTCAAAAAACACTGCACTCGATGAGCTCAACAGAACAAGAGCCATTCCTCTAGCTGCAATCATTTCAGGATCACCGCATAACTGGAGCAGATATGTATTTGAGAACCTGGTGGCCTATGTCAATAAATTTCATGACAGGAAGATTGCTACAGCAATCCCTCATCTGGGATATGGATTTCTCATTGGAGAAATCTTAAGGAAGAAGGGAGTCAACTGCTCAATTAAAGTGGCAACTGATTGGAGAAAGTTCCTTTCCCAAAAGTCAAGTCAAGGAACCCCACAAATACCACAAGAAGGAGACTCCATAGTCTCAAATGATCTTCTAAAAAACACTCTCACCAAAATCAAGTCCAGATCTCTAAAGAGAGCTCAACCAGACAATGAAGAAGTCCAGTCAAGAAAATCCTCAAAGAAGATGGCTGCCAATCGAAATCTTCAAGCAGAGATGGAGGCAGTAGCCTCCCCACTAAATACATTCGCCTCAGCAGAATCCTCACTTCCAACTATCCATGAAGAAAGTGAGGGATCTCAACATCCAGAGGAGAAGCAGACATCTTCTTCTACATACAAGACTACCTCTGGAGCAGGTATTGCCATCCCAGCCACTCCTCTCTCAACTAACATCCCTCAATCACCAGCACGGATCACTCACCAAACAGACCAGTCAGCATCAGCAGCAGAGGACCAGCAGGCACCTTCCTCACCAGCAGTCCACTCACCCTCTCCATTAGAAAAATTGGAGGCAGAATGGGCCAGAGTAAAAGAGTGGAGAAAATGGAAGTTATCTCCTATTCTTCAACAAGCCGAGACTCTTCCTGACTTCATTGATGAAGAAATCTTTGCTCTAAATTGGCTTCAGACTGAAGATCTTGCAATTGCCACAAAACTCCATTATGTAAACCTGGTCTACAACACCAAAAGGAGCCACCTGCTAGGGAAGTTATCTATTCAAGATGTTAACTCAGATAATATGGATGATGATGATGATGATCTTGATGATAGTAATCTAGGAGATCAACCTCAACCTTCACCTCAATACAAAGGTAAGAAAATCATCTCCTCCTCTACATCCTCCAGTGACAAAGTATTACAAGAGGTTCTTGAGAAATCCAAATATGAAACAAGAGGAGGTGGAGAGTCATCTAAAGCAACAAGCAAGCAACCAACTGCCATCCTGATCACGCATCCACCCTTGGGTCAGAACACTGCTCAGGCTACTGCTCAAAATACTGCTCAGGCTACTGATCAATTCACTGCAAGTCTCGAAGAAGAAGCTGATAAAGAAGAAGATCCTATATCCCTAGCCAATCTCTTCGTACAAGAGAGGGGAGCTTCTATCAAATTCATTAGCAGAGCAGAGGTCAGACTACATAAAAGGCTCATCAAAATGCAGAAGCAAATGAAAGAAAGACTTGATATCAGGTTTGAGGAAGTCCACAGGCATATCAGAAATAATCTCATGATCCAGCAGGTCTTCAATACAGAGCAGAGGGCTCTCCTCAAAGTCAAAACCTCACAACACGAAGCTGTGGCTGCAGAAATCAAACAAGAACTTGAGGCACTCAAAACAAGAAATGATGAGCTGGCCAGTCAACTGCTCACATCACAAGCCACAAACTCCTCTGCTCAGGTAACTTCTTTTACTACTTTACCCACTAATCTTGATCAGGCGCTTCAAACAATTCAACAACATGAAGAGTTCATACAATATCTCAAGACCAAAGAACTACCTGCCATTCTTCAACTCTCCCAGAAAATAGTTACAAAACAGGTAGAGCACTCAGAAGCAATTGGTCAAACAAAAGCAGATGTTGAAAAACATCTCACCAATCTTCACAAAGCCACTCAAGAGGCCTTCATCAAACAAGGAAATGAACTCAAGAAACTTGATCAAAATCTTGAGAAATTAGACCGAGTAGTCAAAGAAGATGTCAAAATAGATGTGATGGATCTACGAAACGTTATAAATGCAGTGGCAGTTGAAGTCAGTGATCTACGCCCAAAAAGACGACAAGTGGAGGTTGACTCTGATCCAGAGATAGAAGCTCTATTCCAAGAAAGCCAATCCACTGATCATGCTGCCAAAAAGGGGGAAAGATCAACACAAGCAGGCCCCTCCTCTACAAGGACATTAGCAGCAAAGAAGGCGGCAGAAACCAGAAGAAAGAACAAGCTCCTCCAAGAAGAAGCAGAGATCAGACAAAAAAAAGCAAAAGAAGCAGAAGCCAAGAAAAGGTTGGAGGAAGCCAACAAGAATAGACTTCTAGACAAGTCCGAAAGTGACTAAAAACTACTGTACTTTAGACTATAGACCAATGTACAACATTCTCATAAAGTACAAATATTCTTTCTCTTGTGTTGTATAGTTTTGGCATCATCAAAAAGGGGGAAATTGTTAGGACCCAACTATGATGATTTTGATGATGCCACTATACTTTGCACGAGTATCTTGTGTCTAAGTTAATTCGTGCATTATTGCTTAAAAATAAACAAGAATAGTGAACAACTAACTGGAACACAAAATGCAATAAGGTAATAACTTTTACCTTAATAGGATTTGTTATCCTACCAGTTAAGTTGTACACAATACCTGCTAAACTACACAAGTACTTAAAAGTGACAAGAATTCCAATGTACAAACTATGTATCAGATTAAACATACTGGAACTATAAAATGCAAAAAGGTAAAAATTATTTACCTTACGTGGATATTTAGATCCAACCAGTATAGCTTTAATTTGGTACATGAGTTTAATCATGTCACTTAAAGAAAGAAAGTGATTAGTAAAATAAGTGACAAATTTTACTGTGAAATTTGTAACAAAAAAAATTGTACTGGAAAGAACAAAATGCAATAAGGTAATCTTATTACCTTAATAGGATATTTCAAAGATCCTACCAGTACAAAACTTATTTGATACAAAATATTCTAAGTCACACATTTTACTACTTCACTACACAAAATTGAGCAGGTTCACGCACTCAGCTTTACAAGTGTAGTTGCAAGACAAGGCCAAAACACTCAGAACGCAAGAGGAGAGACGACATCTGATTAAGTGAATAGTGAAGAGTTTCAGAATAGGCATGCAGCGATAAGAAGGCCTAAGGTATGGGTGTTATCTTCGTACAAAGCAAGTGGTCTTCAAAAGACAAATCCTTATCCTGCTCCAACACAAGAAGACGCAAGTACAATACTTTGGACGTCTAGGATTAAATCCTCTTAACCAACGGAGGAGATTAATCTACTGGAGATGCCTATAAAAATAGGCAGAAGCATGAGATCAAAGGCAAGTCATTGAGTTCAAAGCAAGTGGTTCAGTCATTACACTACGCATATCCAGCAAAAGAAAAAGTGCTTGAACACTCTGCTTTGACTCATGCTTCACTAAGCTCTTAGACTAGATCATTCATTGTAACATTTATAGAGCTTAGGTTTTAGTTGGCGGTTAGACACTTCGTGAATCAAAACAAGTTGTTGTAAACACTTAGGAGAACAGTTGTTCGGATCCTAAAGTGTGGTTAGATAGATAGAGTACCTTTTGATCCCCACTGGATCAATTGAGAAAAGTCTAAGGACTGAGTAACTTTGAGTGGTGTTATACTCATCGTGAAAAACCTTCAATCTAGGCCAGAGTTGTCAAGGCTAGATTGGCACTAATTGTATTGGGCTGAATACTTTAGTGGAAATCCATCTGAAATAGGGTGGGACTGGATGTAGGAGGATTACACCACCTCTGAACCAGGATACATCGTGTGTCGATTTACTTTCATACATACAGAAGCACACACCAAACACATCTCACTAAAGGATTGTAGTTTGCCAGCAGCATCCTAAGCAGTAGTCTTCATCGACTGTACTGCTCAGCCTACTGCTTAATAACTCACTCTCCTTGAGAGTGTTTTCCACTAGAAGCTATCTTTCACTCAGAAGGTGCCTCAGCAGTACCCTGGACTTCACCCTCCTGCTGAGCCCACTGCCCATTTATATGTGTCTTTCCGAATGCCATAACAAGCCAGAACAAAAAGCCATCCAAGAGTCATCCTGTTCTTAACAGTTGCCTCAGCAGCAACCTGCCCACCAGTCGACTGCTAACTCAGCAGTTGCCTGCCAGTCAGCAAACTGCCTGTGCAGCAGTAGACTAAGCAGTTATCTGCTCACCAGTCTACTGCCAAGCCTACTTCCTCCTGTCACCAGTCTAAACATCATCTAAACTAGAAAGTTGTCTCACACCAAGTATCAAGAGGTTAAAGACTTCCGCTGTGCATCTATTAATCTCTTAAAAGATTATAGATCAACTCATCTAGAGGGAAAACTTCACAAAGTTGAAAAAGATTTAAAAGTCTATTCACCCCCCCCCCCCCCCCCCCCTCTAGACTTTTACCTCTATCCGGGACCATCAGTTTGGTAATCCCAGATTTTGATTAAAAAAAGTGCTTTAAAGTTAAAAGCTGGAAGTTGGGTTGGAGGTGCTTTTAACTGCTTATTGGTTTTTTTTGTAAATAGTTTGAACTTTGGGGATGGTTATAATGCTAAATATATTGAAGTGCACCCAGAATACCCTTACTCCCTTCTGCTTTTGTCGCATCGTCTCTTATTTACACGAGTATTATATATATGCATATGAAATACTTTGGCATCGCAGAAGAGAGCAGAGATCGGCGAGAGAAATAGCTTCACCGTCGCCATCAAATCCGGCCGGATTTATCGCCCCTTAGTTCATCATCGTCATTGCCGGAATTGTCAAACTCACCCACATCACCATTATCCGTCCTTCGTCACTTCCTAAACACTCTGGGCGGAGCCTGGAGATGCCCAACCCACCCAAATCTCCATTCGTATCGCAAATCCATCAAGGTGATAACTCCCAGCTTCGTTCCTGTCATGGCCGGAAAGGCCAAACCCACCACATCGTCATTTTCACCCCATTAGTGCAACTTTGAATTAATACTTCGTACGGCATATGTTAAATGACTATAAGGGTGTTTTTGTCTTTCACTAAATTAATACATCAAAAATCACTTTTTTATCAAACACTCCAACTTTAACTTTTCCACTTTAATCACTTCTATTCCCAAACACTATCAACTTTTACTACAAATCACTTTTGCAATAATCTCTTAAAAAAATCACTTTTAAAAAGTACAAGCAATCGCAAACACTCCCTTAGTCTAGTTTCTATATACCGATTTAACAGCTGCTTTCATTTAGTCTATGTTCAGTAGGGCTGGCAATATCACCCGCACCCGCGGATACCCGGTCAACCCGAACCGAAAATATGGATGAAAACCCGAAGAAGTATGGATGAAAAATGGATGACGGTGGATCAAAAGACGGGGTGGATCCGGTGTGGATGAAGGCTCATCCAACCCATCACCCGACCCGTCACCCGTTCCATCCACCCACCCGCTGACCCGCATATAAGTATATAATATATAATATATATTATATCTATTTAATATCATAATAATAGTTAATTGGTGATATAAAGATAATTGGAGAGCTTCAAGAACTGCCAGTTAAATAGCAGAAATAGTTTTGTGTGATGCATAAATGCAGAATTTAACAACTTGAAGAAGTTTTATGTCTATTTTGCTTAACATTCAATTTTTTCTTTGTCATCGGCAGTGAATTAATGATTATAATATACTTAATTGCTCATGTTTTTGTTGTTATTTTACAATGAATTCTTAATTTTTGGTTTTTAATTATCATGATTTCTCTTTGTAATTTATTTATTTTGTCTCAAGTTTGACCATTTATATTTCACCCGCTACTCACCCGATCCACCCGATAACCCGTTCAAGATGGATGGGTTGGATGTGGATGTAATTTTTAATGGATGATGGACGGATGGGTGAAATATAAAAAATTAACGGGTGGACGTGGATGAGCCTCCACCCGGTGAAAATCCGACCCGCTGCCACCCCTAATGTTCAGTTCACATTTTTGGAGGGGAGGGGAAGGACTTTTTCTCTTGATTCTGTTCCAATAGAGATGCGCAAAAGCTCTATTTGACTGTCATTCAATAAGTTTCTTCCTTTTTGTGTGGCATCGTCACTCCCTTTGGCAGCATTGACTGATTTGAAAGTTATATCTCTACCTGGACATATTTGGGAGGCCGCTAATAACCAACGAATGAAAAGTGCTTTGGGAGGGAACTTTCCCCCTTTTCCTAGTTTGGTTAAGAAATTCGAAGGTGAGGGGAGCTAAAACCTTACTGCCCGTCAGGAACCAGGAAATGTAGAGGGAAATGAAGTATTGGGAAAACTTGGAAGGAAATAAAATTTAGGGGAAATTAAAAAAGATGGTTTAAACACGCACAAAAAAAACATGTTTCCTTTAGCATTTTTTTGCCTAGCATTTCCCTGTTCCAAACATGGTCTTGATTTGTGGATTCCCCCACCTCCACGGCTCCACCCCAACTTGGGACATTGCAGGTCTATGTATGGGACATACAAGCAGTCTGCTCATCTCCGCCACAATTACATAACATTAATCACAATTACTGCATGCCTTGGAGATTTTCCGGCGCTTCCAGTGGGCCTTCTTCCGCGTGGAAAATGAATGGAATAAAATGACAAACTAATCAAACATTCAGCTCTCCACCACTGATCTGTCAAGCGAAGAAGAAAAACTAGTCAACTCCAATAATCATAATGTATAGGGCTGCCCCCCTCTTCTTCTTTATAACTTCAATAGTCAACGGAGTTAGACACATTCCATTCTTTTTGGTCGTTTTAATATAACACTATTACAGAGCTATATGTTTGATGATAGTAGTACATGTATTTATATATTCACGCACACATTTTTCCTTGAGAAAAATCTGTAATCAGATATAACAACATGGTTAACAAATATCAATATTGAAAGTGTGCATGCCTTGAAATATGAATATCTAGTACTTTGAGCTTCTAAGGTATAAGTTATTTATCTTTGTCTTCGTAGCAGTGTTGTGACTGTATATTTGCATTTCACGCGAAGTGTTATTATGGATGGTTATATATTGATTAATGTTTGTAAGTGTATTGCATATTTTTTAGAACCAAGAGCCCAAAATCTTTTAGTTCTTATAAAACCTATGTGAACACTTTATTTTTAGACTAAAACCAAAGTCACTCTCATTTTATTTATCTCCCTTCACCATTAAAATGTAATCTTATTAATGTAGTATTGAAGCTTAGTATCTCGAGAGAAATAGAGAAATAGAGTTGGAAAAGAAAAGGCCAAAAAGCCAATAAGTGTATAAATTAAAAAAATGTGTGTAAGTGTATTGGTAGAAGCCAAAAATCATAGTTCCTATTTACGTTTATGCATCTCTATTTAATGATGGATAATATTTTTAGGTGGTTGTATAATTTAGACTCTCTTTTAAGCATGTCTTGCCTCTAAGTAATCACGAGTTTTTACATGTTATTCCTTGTTGATAGAAGCCTTAAAACCCGGTCCCATGCTTGAGTAAGTAGAATTTATTTAGTGATTGTGATTTGTGAATGAGAAACATGCAGTACAGCAGCTATATGATATATTTGAGTTATGATTTGTCTGTGAACTATAATGGTTTATAATGATGTTTGATGTATGTCCGTGATATTGTGTTAATGTGCCACTGACTTATTCTAAAAGAAGTAACCTTTGTTTACTCAAGCACTCAAATGAGAAGTTTGAGTCAACTAGTTTCATCCAAAAGAAACAACATTTTGTGTGCTAAACTACTCAAAATGAGTAGTTATATTTAACACGTTTCTTCCAAGTCTAAAAAAGTGAATTTGTTCCTCTTCTCCCTTTCAATCATTCATTGATTCATAAGTTTTATCAAATATTTTCTCTATATGCAACACTATCCTTGTTCCATTTTTCAATCTCTCTTTCATTCATTTTCGTTTGTCTCATTAAATTTGTCACATTTCTTTTGGTTATATTTGTGTTATCCTAATTCATTCTTACTTTATTTCTTATGTTGACTCCATATCTATCTTATGTCATAATCATTGTAGGACAAAGATAGTATGTACTAAACAGCTCATGTTAGATTTAAAGAATTTTCTTATAAGACTAATAAGTTATAAATAAATAAATAAAAAGTTAAAGAAAAGCTAAATCCTAATTGGAAGAAGATGTGATCATGTGACCCAAGAAAAGTTTTCGTACAATGGAGAAGTGCGAGCCAGTGAGATTGCCCGATTGGAGCTCCGAGACAAGAGTTGCTAGATTTTCACCCCCATCGTGTCTTATACTCAAACAAGTTTATGGTTGTCAAGAACAATTAAGTATATTTACCCAACAAAAAAAAAGTACTCCGTATATGCAAATCACAGCAAAGGACCTAGTGCATAAGGCACTTTATAAATCACATAAAGACACACGGGGTAAAAGAAACACCAAAGCTACTTTGTGTTTAAGCCCAATATGTCTCATCACAAACAACTTTTGCCATTTCTAGTTTCTAGAAAAAAGATGACACTCCATATCTGAGGTAGACAACTATTTGGGAGGATGTAAATTAAGTTTTTATTTCACATTAATGGAAAGAAAGTGAGGCCCCATGTCGTTGAACCTGAGATCTTTGTTTGGAGTTGAATCTGAGATCTTTCCCTCATGGCACTCCCTTCCTACCGCGCTCCCAGTAACTTTTGTCGTTTCTAAGATGAATTGCTTATGATATCAACAAAAATAATAATTCATCTTAAAAATGGAAAAACAATGTCTATGACAACAAAATTAGACTTGCACAAGGGCTTACACACATAAGCATGGGACATGTATAACGAGAACTTTTCAAGAAACAGTGCTTTGGCATGTAGTGGCTCTCGTGACTTGGCCCAAATATAGAAATGGTGAAATAAATTAGGTCTTACTATTCTTCTATCTATGGCGTTGGATCCCATTTTAAAGTTCACTGGTGGTCCACCTTCAACTGCAACTGCATATGAGAGCAGCCACCCATTCGCATTATTGTGCACTTTTGTAGTCACAAAGAGGACCACTTCCCACTCTCCAAAGGAAAAAGACAATGTCACAGAAAGGGGGTATGATTGCGGATTTGCGGCATCCGGCATATATCCTAAATAGGCAGGCATTTCTCTATCCCAAGTCTTTTTTTTTTTACTTGATAAAGGCATGAGACATACTATATCTCTAGGTAACACTTAACAATACTCCTCAATTCGTTCATAAAAATATTTCTCAGAGCCTAATAATTGGGTGGCCGACCTGCTAGCTCGGATGGCCAGCCTACCAGCTTAGCGAGGGAGCGATTAATGAAGTAGTTAATGTAGTGATTAATGGTCGAGTCGTTACAATTCTTTAGCGGTTACATTTTGTAAGGCCTATAAAAAGCTACCAAAGTTCATTTGTACACACACTGACACACAACGCCCATGTACAAAAGACACTATGCTCGCCACACAAAATCCCTAAACGCTCTAATACTTCCCTAATGTTCCTTAACCCTTTAAATTTCTAAAAGCCTAAAAGTGTAACTTTCAGGCTAAAAGCCTAAAAGTGTCATTTTGAACCAACAATGACAAAGTTGATACTACAATAACAAATGTAATACTTTGTATTGATTGAACAAAGTATGTTAAATAGTATAATTGATTGCTTTAAAAAACTCAAAAGAAAACATATATCTGTCGTTTATATTTATTTTATTAATATTCACAAAAGACCCTTTTGAAACTATTTCATATCATAGATGAATATATAATACTACGTATTTTTATAAGAAATAATGCCTAATGTATAACTAAAGTATGGTTAGTGTAAAAATTTGATTTAATAACTTTTAGTGACTATAATTATGATAAACTTCTGCAGTGGTGTGATTATAAAAGTATGCTCCAAGTCACTTAAGTAACATTTTTATTTACATGTTTTATTTCAATAATGTTTTAGGAAAATCCTATTTTTATAACCAAATTTTATTTATCTATGTTGTGTCTCAATCTAAATGATATGTTATTGAGATCTAGAGCCCATTTGGTAGCACCAAAATCGGCTGTTTTGGCTGATTCTGCTGAAATTTATGAAGTTCTGGCTGAAGAGGTTGCATTGGGTGATTCTAGTGATTTAAGAAAAAAAAAATTAAAATATATTTTATTAATAAAATAAATAAAAAGTTATATGTAAAAATAGCTAAATAGTCATATACAGCAACTTCAGCCAATATAGCCATAAAAGTAATTCCAACCTTATTTTTCTGCTTATTACACAATTCAGCGCGCGCAAGAAAAAAATTACGTGTTTGGTGAAAAAATTGGTTGATAAGTCTGATAAGGCGAAAAACAGTGTTGCCAAACGGTCTCCTAAACTTGTATTGAAAGAGGCCCGGATATGTATATATGAACCATATCATATCTGTATGGGCCTGGGTCTAGGAGCACAAATAAACCTGGCAATTTGTAGTCGCACTGATCTAATATGCAAAAAACATGCCAGTATGGGTATGTTTAGTTCTGGCCCATTCAGGTGGGCCCATATATGGCCACATCAAGGATTGACATTGAGCCCCTTTCACATTTGGAATAGTCATGGATGTCATTAAAATCTACTGTTTTATATGGTAAAGTTGAGTTAAAATACAATGACGTGTCCGCCTCTTATTGGATAATGAAATTCTATTATCACTCCAACTAAAGCAATTAAATAACTCCCTCAAATATCACGGCTATTTTTTTTTTTCTCCGAAGAGAAAAAATCTCTCTTTTTTAAAGTAATACGGAGTATAACTTTTGTAATCTACAGTAATTTTTATAAAAATTATATCAAAAGTCATATTTTTTATGACCTTTCATATGACATCAATATTATATATATATAAATAAAAAACGATCTATAATTTTATATAGTCCCTCTGGTCCTTATTAAAGTTCTCACTTTTCTTTTTGGGATGTCTCTTATTTAAGTTCACACTTCCATTTTAGGAAACAAAACAGTGCAAAACAGTGTCAAACAGTGTCCAAACAGTGTCAAATAGTGCTCTCCACAATAAAGTCAAATTTATTTTTTTAATCTGTGTGAAGTCAAACTAGGAACTTTAATAAGGACCGGAGGGAGTAGCAAAATTGAGTTAAAAATTCAATTGATTAATAAAAATTATAATATCACTACTATTGTAGCATTTAATTCTTATCGTTAACTTGGCTCATCATTGTTATTCGCTACATGTATCAATGCTCATTTGGAGAAAGAGAAGAAAAAGAATCTTTTTTATGTATTATTCTCTCCGTCCCTCTAACAATGGGACAAGAGGGAGTGACATGCAAACTAATAAAAAATGGTTTATGTGGTTGATATTGAATTGATAAAGTAAGAATAAAGTAAGAATGCTTTAGAGCCACACAAACTTTGCCAAATTTGGTATGGGACAATCTTAGTGGGATGGACCGAAATAGTAAAACGGGACAATTTTAGCGGGGCGGAGGTAGTATAACTTATTTATTTGTACTCCCAATTTTTACAAAATATACATCAAAATTGATAAATTTTTATGATTTTCCATATGACACCAGTATTGCATATATGAAAATAAAACGTATATATTCAATAAGATTAGGTTAAAATTCAACGATGTGTCAGTCTCTTATTGGTTAATAAAAAATTATTATCATTACTACTAAAACATTTAATTGATCTAAGATCACTTGGTGCATCACTGCTATTCACCTGATGCATCAGTGTTATTCATATTAATCATGCCAAATCATTTGGTAAAAGTGGAGGAGAAAAATCTCTTTTCAAAGTGGTATAACTTTTTATTTGTACTCCAATCTTTGCAAAAAATTAAATCAAAGTTGATCTTTCATATTCCTTCAATATTGCACATATAAAAATGAAAACAGTACTCTTTTATGCAATAAAACTGAGTTATAAATCAGTAATGTGTCAGTTTCTTATTAGTTAATAAAAAATTCTATTGTGACTACTGCTAAAACAATTAATTAGTTGAAGTTCACTCGGTGCTTCACTGCTATTTACTCGGTGCATCACTATTATTCACTTTAATAACGCCAACTTATTTCAATAAATAAAGGGAAGGAGATTTTTTTTCTTTCCTATATTTGTGCTCCAATATTAAAGATTCAGATCATATCAGAAAGATTCATACTGAGGGATCATAAAGGATCAGACCAGATAAGAAAAAAATTTAATTTACATAAGATCATATCAGATCTTAAAAATTTGAAATCATAAATATTCATATAAGGTGTACGGAACAAATACATATCAATTAGTTTCCAAAGTAATGGTACAAAATCAAATGATAAGACTCCGATTCACGTAGTGGGACTCTAATATAATCATACAAAATTAATATTAAACATTTGAGTGAGGCTCTAATTCAAGACAAAAAAAAATTAAATAATGGAACTTTAGTTCACATGAATGTGACTCGAATCATACAATGCCACTAATACACGAGTATCCAACTTAAATAATGTAAAATTGTAAACTTCAATTCACATAATTCCTATTCCAATTCAACACTTCTTCTTATCACCACTCATCATATAATTAATTAGCCTTGTAAATAATTAATAACTATTATAACAATAAGCACATACGGAGTAAATCACAATATGCAACAAATTCATACTCTAAAAGATGGTCGGCGATTCACCACCCGTATTTCATGATCGTGGTTAGTTCATAAAAGAAATTGACTATAGCCAAAATTTTGATCATATCATATTAATAGTTCACAATGTTTATTAGTATTTGTCACATTACCCATATCAAATTAACACTGTTGGGGCATGCCCCAGGTGTTACACACAGTGGCGGATCCAAGAAACGGAAGTATTGGGGGCAAAATTAAATAAAGATAGAAAATGTTAAGCATGATGAAAAAAGTACTACACACTTGTTTTTTTACTCCAGGGGGCGTTTGGGAAAGGGGTCTGGAAAAATCAGGGTTGAAACTCACTCCATTGAGTTCGAACCCGAGACCAGCTGGGCTGAACTGCTTCCTCCAGTACTACGCACTTAATAAGATATATCCAAAGAGAAAAAATTTGTAATAATAAAGTACTTAATCACAATTACAAAAATTTGTAATAATGAAGTACTTAATCACTATTAGATCTTTTGCCCAATGTTGAAGATGGTGTTTTTTTCATAAATCTGTCCATAAACCTGATAAAAAAAGAATTAATTGGTTTATGGGAGATTACCTTAAATAGGGCTACAAATGTTTATATATTTCAAAATAGAACTATCATGTTTTTATTTCCAAAATAGGAGTAATTAATGACATGTTTTGGCAGTACCAGACTTTTAAAATGACAATATAAACATTTTAGAGAATAAAAACATGGAAGACCTATTTTCAAATTCTCAAAAGTTTTTAGTCCTATATCAGGAATTTTTCCTTTATTTTTTGATAACTAATGTTCTCTTTTTTATCTTTATCAAGTGAATATTGATGAACTTTAAAAAATCTGTCCTATTTTTTATAGTTTAGTAGAAATACACAATAACACGAGAAAACCCTAAATAGGACTAAAATAATGATAAAGTTCACAAATAGCTTAGATTATTAGTATTTTAATCTCATTTTTACACTATGTTTATGTTTTGGTCTTATATATTGAGCAATTTATATAACACTTTAAGTGTTTAACAGATACGTAGTAAAAATTATACAAAAAACAATAATCAATAGTCAAATGCTCAATTTAATTACTCAACACTACGTAGTTATTTAGTTAATACGTGAGTAACCTGTGGTATTGCAATGCAGAGGCTATTGTGTTACGGAGTATTTTTTTATTTGGACTGACTGCACTAAGAGTTGGGTGGATTAGAATATTAGATACGTGGGGGCTGGGGGCATTTAGTTATTTTTATTGGGGGCAATTAAGAGGGCTAATTTTTTTTCCTAATATATTATATGGAGTTATGGAGAGTTTATTGGGGGCAGCTGCCCCCCATATCACTAGTGTGCATCCGCCCCTGGTTACACTAGTTAGTTATAAAAATTATACTCCGTATATATTAGCTAGGTCGGGCCATAGACGCCTTGAGACAACTAAGAGCCCGTTTGGTCGGGCCATAGATCCCTTGAGACAACTATTTTCCAAATTATCAACCTAATAAATCTACTCTTTCATCAATAACATAATTTTTTATTTCATGTGCAGAATTCTGTAATAATCAAAATAAGTAAGTTTACTTTTCTGATTGAATTGGTTGAAGTTACTGTAGAAGTCATTTTAGTTATTTCTCATAAATCAGAAGAATCGACAATCTAGTCATTTCAGCCAAAACTTTATAAATTTCAACCTAATCAGTCAATTCGGCTAATTATAGTGTTACCAAATGAACTCTATGGCTCCCTAATGAACTTTATAGTGTTTCTATTTCAGAATTTTTGGACAACTAACGTAGTGGTTAAGTGGTTTCACTTATTTTTCAAAGTAGGCTAAAGAGTCAAAACCATCCCAAACCAGTACGAATTCAAGAATCCGAACCAACTTACCTGGTTAGGGTTCCGACTTCTGATTCACCCTATATTAGAAAAATTAGGATCTCTTTACTTATTTTTCAATTTTTTATTTCTTTTTCCTGTTTCCCGTTCTACAATATTTTGTTTCCATTACCCAAATCTGAACACTTGTGAGAAGCATTAACACTCTCAAAGCACTGTAGTACCATGTATATTCCTTTTTGAAAAACGAAAAAATGACTTCTCTAATTTTAGAAGAAAATCTGAGGCATGTCTTGTTTTTTATTTTGGAAAATAAACACGTCAACACGTCTTCCAATTTTCGCTCCTCCATTGTAAACCACCCCTAGGAAAACGTGAGCAACAATATATAGCTGCTCCTCTCTAAAAATCTAGAGGCCGTCTCCCCTCTTTGTAGTAGGCATGGACCGGTTCCGGGCCAAGATGGGTCGGGCTCCGGTCCAGTCCAAACCGGCCTTTTATTTTTTGGGGGTGGGCCCGGAACCGGTCCGGTTTGCAACCGGGTCCGGGCAAGTCTCAGGCCAGTTCATTTTTTTTTTGCTTTTCTAATTGACCCTCGACCCCCCCAACCCCCCCCCCCAAACACCTAGCCCAACCTGGAAAAAAAAAAGGTCTGAACCGGGCCCGGCCGGGCCGCCGCCCGGTTCCGAAGGAAGTGTAGGCCCAGAACCGGGCCGGTCCTAGGCCTGGTTCCCGGGCTGATCCGAGCCCGCACAGGGGCGGGTCGAGCCAGTTCCCGGGTTGACCCGAACGGGTCCATGCCTACTTTGTAGGGGTTGAGATTTTCCGCCGTCCCTATCAATATGGGGTTAGAGCAACAGATTATTCTGATTGCAAGTGTTCTAATGCTTGAGATTGCAACTACGTCAAAGGAGATAACATTGGTGGATAAACAAATTGCGGCTAAGAGTTTGTATCAGTGCTGGATCGTGAAGCATTGGTCGGCCGCTCCGGCGGTGGTGAAGTTGGTATTCACCCATTTGCAAGAGTTTGTCCTCTTCCGAAACCACCTCCATACCAGGAAGAGTTTTGTGGAAAGATTTTATTTCAATATTATTTTTTCTTTAGTAATACTTGTTTTTGTTTTAGTCCGGGTAGATTTGATTTGAATGTTTAGATTTTTGGAGTTCTTTTGATAGGCAAGGTTTCAGATCCGTTCGTTAAATTTGCGTGTTTCAAGTTTAGCGAGTCATGTTACTTTGTATGAGGTGGTTGATTCTATGTCTACTACTAGGGTTCATTATTGGATCTGTAAAATCTGTCTGAAGATTGTCTTGTATGCACTCTCGATTTTAATATAAAGCCGCTTGTTTTACAATCAACAAAAAAAAGTAAACCACCCCTAGTGTTTGCAAGTTGCAACCCACTAATAGCAGTCTAAATAAATGATCAGCTCTGAATGCACTGATGCACATTCAAGGATATTTGAATATTGAGTTTTAACAGAAATATTACCATAGGGTGGGTGCAAGGATCAATGTCCAAATTATACATCTTTAATCTTTGGGTAAACAAATTTCTACCACTCTTAGAGGTGATAGCAAAGAGGACTGGACTTGCTAATTTAGTAAAAATGCAAAATATACAGATGCAGCATAGAAGAGAAGATTTTTTAGAACGGAAAATAAGATAATGTTACAAAGCAGATCGTATTAATGGTGACAAATTTATGCACCGGCTAATATTGGCCTTATGCGATTAGGAATCTATAAAGAATAGCAGCTTACAAAGGATTATACATGTTGACCAGTGGCTCTAAGTTCACATTTCCAGTGTCAGAATTCATTGTATCTATGTTCTTGTAAGCTACTTAAATTGGCCTTATCCATCTCAGTAACGATTTAGCCCCTTCTCATCTGAAGTCTGATCATTGTCAGACATTCAACCACCAATAGGAAACTCAAACACTCAAAAACCTGCAGGAAATCAGAGTCGGTCAATACTCAAGAAAATGCATATTAGATTCCCATTTAGATTTTGAAACAATAATAACTGGAACAAGGAGTGTGCCATAGCTGTACCATATTGTCAAAGATGATGTAAGTTGGTCAATCCTGCTCACCCACGGTTCTGGTGGGACCACACCATTGATGGGCAAAATAAGTGAGGGCTAATTTGTGGCGGGTGAAAACTTTAAGGCAATACACGCCATTAGGAAGCTTCCAAAGACTGTTAGCTCACCCCAGTCCCTCAAAGCAAAAGGTACGTTTGTATTGGAGTACTAAAATCTAAATTACAAACAAGACTCTTTTGGGGGGCATATGTGTAGTACAACAATAACAACACCCAAGCTTTATTCTCAAAAAAAATTCAGGGTTAGCTAACATGAATCGATCTATCATCGTATCATTATTTCGATTCATGTCGTGTAATGTGACTAAATGATACTGTTGGTTGTCACGCGCCTACCACAGTACCCTCCTCTTTTATCCTGACGGGATAGACATGGGATATTTTTGGATCTGATTCTTAAAACTGTTTCTGCTCCTTCAAAGAGCAGAAGAAGAAATTGGAGTGTTTGAGTGAAAGAGCAGAAGTACTTTTGGTGCTCTAATTTAGAGTTTGTTAAGAAGCTTGGGGAGGCCTGCTTTTGAAAATTGATTCAATTTATACTTCCATTATAACATTGATACAACTTTCTTAGCTTATTTCTTACTCCGTATATGCTTTCATTGCCTTGTCCGTACAAGTCCATTTCACAATGCATATCAAATACAACAAAACTCACTGATAGATTATAGATCATAAATCAGTATAATGTCTCAACTATTATGAAAACAAATAACTAACTAGATCCACTAGAAATGAAATCCAAGGCAAGGTATTTTATTCTGGCATTGAGATTCCTATCGCCTGCAAACATTTGGTACACAATGATTGGTTTAGCCACAAATCTATAATGGTATATTACTGATAAATATCTTGAGATTCCTTTGTCTTGTGGAGCTTTAACTTATTGGAATTCGGACCTCCAGGGAAAAGGAACTTACATCCCCCATGCCCAATATGATGCTATCAAACTACTTATCAATGAAACACTTCTTAGAATCTTTAAATACTTTACTCAATCTCCTTTTATCAGAATACTATTCATCCTTGTATGCCTACAAACAGAGGCGGGGCTAGAGATTTAGTATCAGGGGAGCTCGAGGTCAACAAAATTTTATTAGGGGGGCCGGAGTTTCTTACATGATTATATTTTTATAGTTTATTAGATTTCCAGATATATATACACATGTGGGTTTTTTGGGGAGATGCGCGGCCCCTACTGGTCCCTCTTTCGCTCCACCACTACCTTAAAATGAATCCACTTAAATCTGGTCTAGCTTTCATAGTGAGCAAAAACTATATTGATAAAAAGAGATAAAGATGCTGAGTCTCCCAACTAAAGATCAAGCTCAACAGCCAAAAGCAAGAAAGAATAGTTCTAAGCAGTGGCGGACCCAGAAAGTTGTAGCCACGGGTCCGTACCCTTTTATATCTCTAATCTCTAATTCATATAAAACTAATAAAAATCCTCATGTTGTTCAGGTATATTATAAGCCAAATTAGCTTCACTTTCATCAATTACTTGATCCAATTCTTCATCTATTAATGGTGAATCATTTGAATTAACACCTGAACTACTTCCGGTAGTATGAGTTTTTTTAAATTTGGGTACAACACCAAAATATCTTTTCATCCTAAATCGTATAAAATTGAAAATAACATTTATAAATACATACATTTATTAATTTAATCTAACATTTAAAAACTTGTGAAGAGGCATAGGTCTAAAAACGCATAGGCCAAAACGACGTAGTTTTGGTCTATCTAATTAAAATAGTTTTGAAAAAAAACGGATCCCAGGGGGATTCGAACCTGGTAGCATGGAAACCTTAAACCTGCACTTGCTCCCGTTCGCCCGCTGCGTTCTTTTGATTCTTAGGTCGTTTTTTGTGTAAATATACATGTAAAAATTAATTTTATATAATATACATATAATATTTATAGGTAATTTTTTCGAGGTGCACGGGGTCCCGGGACCCCGTGGGACCCTTAGTTGGTCCGCCTCCGGTTCTAAGAGTGATGAGGAATCCATTTTTCCTCCAAGAGACTATAAAAACATGAGAAGGAAATGAAAAGTAAAAAATACATTACAGATGCTCTTCAGTTGTCCCTTCAGTTCCACACCAGCTCTGAATATGTTACAGAGATTCGGAAATTGGAACGACATAAGTAACATGAAAATTCATCATAAGAGCTTTTTCATTACTCCGTATTAAAAAAACACAAGGAAAATTTATTCCAAACAGAATGTCATATCTACAAAAACAGATTGTGCCCGCTGTCAGGATAGATAGTTTCCAGAAAGAGAAAAATGGACAAAACTAAGGGAAGTGAAAATGAGGAAAGTAAGTTAATAATGGATGAGAAATACAGAAAAATTTATTTACAGGCATACTGCAACTATCTATTTACACATGTTTTTCCTTTATAACAGCGAATTTCTTCTAGCTAATAAAGCGAGTATGATAGTAAGTGGCGGGTTATTGGGTGCACCTACTTCCTTCAAAAAAGAAGAGCACCACAAACAAAAAACAGTATCAAGTATGAACCTATTAAATGAAAACATTTGGTCAAACATTAAACACTTACAGGGTCATTTGTCCTTTTCTAGTGAGGTTTGGGAGGCAGTAAAAGCTGGAAAGCAATATCATGGGTCAACAGTCTGGTGGCAAGTCTACAAAATTTCCACCCTAATAAATAGCAAAGGTTTCCACCAACTAAAAGCAAAAAACACATTCTCTACAGAGTTGGAAAAATAGCCAATCCCAGGTTTTTCCTAAGACAGCCGAATGTTAGTTGGTCAAAAGAATGAATAACGATCAGGTACAGTCCACTAAGTTGAAATCCTCTGCTTCCAGGAACAACAAGAAGGCAGGCACAGAAGAGCAAAGAAGCAAGATTTTGAAAGGGAAACGGGCGCGGTTGTATATCATCCGAAAATGCCTTCACATGCTGCTTTGCTGGAAAGAAAATGGGGCATAGAGATTGTGGTAACATTTAACTACTATAGTCTGTATTTACAGTTCCAACTTATTAGAAATGATAGGAAATCGGCTACATAGGACAGAAAATCAGAGCCTGTGATAGAAAAAAATGCTTGATACTCTAATTCAAGCATTAAAGATCCCAAAACAAAAAAAAACAATGTGGATGAAGTTCATATTTTTGTACTCAAAAGGAATCGATTCTCAATGTGGATGAAGTTCATATTTTTGTACTCAAAAGGAATCGATTCTCAATGTGGATGAAATTCATATTTTTGTACTCAAGATGGATCAGACTTAAATAGTTAAATGTACTAATTGCATACGCAAATAACGCAAATACCCTTTTGACACAAATTTACTCGCCGTGTTGTTGATCACAGACAACAGATGAAACGAATCGTATAAAGCAATTAAAGATGGCTGCTTGACAAGTGACTTATAGCTCAGAGTACAGATCACAAAATCGAATACTCCTACCTGATTTTGGGAAGTTATTGAACGACTTTGCGCATGATCCGCGCGATTGAATGCCAATTTATATTCACTTACGGAAGCTCGGGGAAGTTGAGATGTGTTCATCTTCAACTTATAAGATAAGGAAATGGTGCTCCAAACCATAGACCGCCAGGGCGCCAGATCAAATGAGAGCTCGCAACCGCGCTGACCTGTTAAGCGGCGAATCCCTTTCTTCGCTGCCAGGGATTAGTGGAGCTTACCAGAACCCTAAATTTTGCGCTCCCTATGAAGCTGGAGTTGGCTGGTTATTTTAATTTCAACTCTGTCACATTTGTATTGGAGAGAGATGCATTGAATTTCACAATTTCTTAATAATTTCCCTTCCAATCAGTTAGATTGTAGGGTTTTTTTTGTGTGGAAAATGCAGAGTTTTTTTTGGGATAAGGGTCAGATAGGGCTTCGAACTTGGAAAAAAATGTTAAATAAGGCCATATTTAGGATGCTGTGTCCGGCTGACTCCATTTGGGACGGTTCCCGGTAAAAAAAATTGATGAAATTTTTTGAGAATCTTATTCATTAAGTCTAGTTTACTCATATCAAATTTGAACTAACAATTCAATCGGGAAGGCATTCAAATGAATTCTTGAAGATAACTACGCTTTTAACTGCACAGTTATCTTCAATAATTCATTTGAATGCCTTCTCGATTGAAGTTTTAGTTCAAATTTGATATGAGTAAACTAGACTTAATGAATAAGATTCTCAAAAAAATTCATCAAAAAATTCCACCGGGAACTGACCCAAATGGCGTCGGCCGGACAGAGCATCCGAAATATGGCCTTATTTGACATTTTTTTTCAAGTTCGAGCCCCTATCTGACCCTTGTCCCTTTTTTTTTTTAATATTACTCCGTATTATTATTAAAAAAAACTTTGAATGTAATTGTGACATAAATGTAGAGATGCATTTATATGTTTTATAGTCACTATGATATAATATTCGAATACAAATATTGTGACCTGCACAAGTCCAAACTTGTCGTTTTAACCTAATTAACTAATATGCGTTTCTATTTGTGATTTTGTGTGAATTCGTTACCACTTGAAACTACATAAAGTGCATCTTTAAATTATTATAAAAATTTAATGTATTAAATCAAAGTCATGATACACTAAAAATTTCAAAAACAAAAATTACTTAGGCTTGAATAATTAATCTTTTATATTAATAATTGAATATATAAAATGGTACGTAGTATATGTAATTATATAAAAGACACTGACAATCATCATTCATCTCATTCAAATATAAACTTTTATATATTATAAGACCAAAGAGTTTACGAATTTATTATATACAAATATATATATATATATATATATATATATATATATATATAGAGAGAGAGAGAGAGAGAGAGAGAATTATTCAGGTCCGGCTAGGCCGGACAATTCCCCTGTCCGGCCACCTCAATTTAAGGTGGTTCCCGGTGGTATTTTTTGCCCAAATTTTTTGTGTATGTTCCTCATCAAGTCTAGTTCATCCATACCAAATTTGAGCAAAAAATTCAATCGGTAAGGTCGTCAAATGATTTTTTCAAGTTCACTGCGTTTTATATGTATATTCCGAACCAGTTAACTTGCAAAAATCATTTGACGATCTTCCCGATTTAATTTTTTGCTCAAATTTGGTATGGATGAACTAGACTTGATGAAGAATATACACAAAACATTTGGGCAAAAAATACCACCGGGAACCACCTCAAATTGAGGTGGCCGGACGAGCCTCCTGTCCGGCCTGGCCGGACAGAAAAAGGACTATGTGTGTGTGTGTGTGTTTATAGTATATTCTTTAAAAAAATATGTATACTACTCCGTATGAATTAATGACAACAATAATACTTATGAGTTTTATTAGTTGGACAAATATAGGATCTAATCTCAAATTGGACAAAAATGGGATCAATTAAAGTGAATGGCCTGAAATAACCCTAACATTCCTTATGCTGCCTTTCCGATCGACATTCCCCCTTCCCTCTTCAGCTACATGGTGTCTGGCTCCTTCTTCACTCTTGGCAGGTACCTATCCCTCCGCCTTTGCCGGCTAGCAACGACTCACCAGTCGCCGCCTCTGTCGCACACTAGTCGCCGCCATCGCTAGGAGACGCGATGTCGCCACCTGCTCTGATATCGTCACTGTCGCCGCCTTTCCGCACCGCAACTGCTACACCGCCTCTGCAAACTCTCTCTTCTTCTCCTTACTTCTCACCTATGGCTACGAAGTTCACTTTATTGCACAGATCTGAAATCGAGTTGATGTTGGGGAAGTGTTGGAGGAGGGGATAGGGAAGATGGACGTGCAATGACGGGGGTTGGAAAAGCGGCTAGGGAAGACGAACGTGCAAGGATGGAGGTTGAGGAAGGGTTAGTTGACAGTGGCGATGGTCGGAATTACATTGGCAGGTAATGAGTTGGCAGCAGCAGACAGGGGCGGAAGATTGGGGCGAGGTGCGGTAATTGGAGGCCTAGGGATATAGGGGTACGGGGGCTGGATAGGGGGGTTAGGGTTGGGGCTGGGGTAGATAGGTACTGGGAGTTGATTGCCAGAAAGGGAATGGTGGTCGGCGTTGGGGTTGTCGCCGTCATTGTCGACGGTGTTGCCGGCTGCAGTGGACAATGGTAACGGTGGTCATTATTTGATTGGATATTTGTGGTCGGGGTCAGGTAAGTGTAATTGATCGGGTTGGGTAACTGTAACTGGTAGAGTCAGATATCCGCAATTAATTGAATTTGGTAACTGAAACTGGTCAGGTCGAGTAACTGTAATTGGTCAGGTCGGGTAATTGTAATTGGACGGGTCAGGTAACTGTAATTGAAAATATCGAGTAACTGTAACTGGATGATTGGGCAATTGTAACTGAACGATTGGGTTAGTGTAACTGGACTGGCGGATGTTGGTCACTGGACATGTTGACGTTGGTAACTATGTAGAATTTTTGGTCACCAATGATTTTGGTCATTGACGGGTTTTTGGATTTTTGGTCACTAGCAGATATTGGTCACTAATGTTAATGGTCATTGTGGCGTTATTGTAGCACCGACGAGTGAGTTTCTATTAATATAAGGGTATAATAATAGGCTCCTAACCCATTTTTAGTCTCATTTTTGGAAAATAGAAAAGGGCCTCTTTTTTGTCCATAGCTCTTTGTTTAGTACTCCCTCCGCGCTCTAATTTTGTCTCATTTTACCTTTTTTGTTTGTCCCATTAAGTTTGTCTCATACCATATTTGGTAATGTGTGGATGGTTACAATTCAATTCTTACTTTATTCACACTTTATCAATTTAATATTAACCACACAATCTTACTTTTTCTTAAAAGTTGTGTCATACCCCTTTGTCCCAAACATATTTGCACGAAGGTAGTAATATTTTAGACATAACCCCCTTATATATTGAGTGGGGCGGAGCGGGGACAATATGGGTCAACATTTATTCTCGAATTCGCCTCATTATGTGGGCGAGGTGAGATAGACTCACGTCATTGACGTAAAGAAAAACATAGCATTCATATTTTGAAATTTCCAAAGTTGTTTACTCCTATTTAGGGCAATTCCCTTTAGCCTAAGGTGTTGTTCTGTTCGTCTTATTCTTATTACTTATTGTTTATTCTTATTTTATACAGATCAGATCAGATCAGAAAGATTCAGATCAGATCAGAAAAATTCAGATCAGATCAGAAAAATTCAGATCAGATCAGACCAGATCAGAAACATTCAGATCAGATCAGATCAGAAAAGTTCAAACCTGATTTATCACTTTTATTATTATATTAATTATTATTATTATTAATATTGTTATTACTATTATGATTATTATTATTATATAATTATTATTAATAATATTAATAATAATATGATTAAAAAAATAAGATATTAATAATAGTTATAATATTTTAATATAATAAGAGTAATATAAATGCAATTATTAAGAAGACTATTATTTTTATTATTAAAATATAATAATAATAATAATAATAATAATAATAATAATAATAATATGATTAATATTATTATAATATTATATTATAATTATATGTAATTATAATTATAATTATAATTATAATTCTTATAATTATAAGTATAATTAATTGTAATTACTATAATTATATCTATAATTAATCATAATTATAATTGTAATGAATTATAATTATAATTACAATCATAATTATAAGTATGATTACAATTATAATTATAATATAATATTGTAATAATATAATACTAATTATATTAATAATCATATTAGTATTATTATATTATTGTAATAATAATATTAATATAATAATATCGTTATAATAATATTAATTGTATTTATATTAGTATTATTATATTATAATATTATAATTAATGTTAATATAATTATAATTATTATTAATTATAATTATAATAATTATAATTATACTTATAATTATATTATAATTATAATTTATGATTATAATTATTATTTTTATTATTATTATTTTTATACTTACGATTATAATTATAATTTTATTTAAATTATATTTGTAATTGCAATTATAATAATTATAATTCTAATTATAATTATAATCATAGAAATATTCAAACCAGATCAGATCAGAAAGATTCAGATCAGATCAGAAGGATTCAAATCAGATCAGAAAGATTCAGATCAGACCAGACCAAATCAGAAAGATTCAGATCAGATCAGATCAGAAAGATTCAGATCAGATCAGATCAGAAAAATTCAGATCAGATCAGAACTTAAAAAATTCATATCAGAAACATTCAGATCAGGCGAAGAGAACAGCTTCTAAGTCGTGATGTATATATTTGGGATTTATAAAAATGTTGAAAGATGAACATAAAAGGCAACTGCATAGAAATAGTCAATTCCCTAAATAGGAATAAAAAGTGGCAAAATTTCACAAATAGGACTACATTTTTTTAAATTCCCTTATTACGACTATTTATGGGCCCGTTTGGTAGTTTACACATTAAAATTATACATGTAAAATGATTGCATGTAAAGTTTAGGGCTGTAATTAGTTTGCGTGTAAAATAAATTAAAAATACATTTGACTGTTTATGTTTCTTCACATGCAAACTCTTTACCTTGTAAAATATTTACAAAACTAGTATTGTGCCCGTTCAACAAACCCTGTGCGTGAATCAATTTTTTTTGGCCATTCATCAAACATTGCGCATAACTTCCTAGCCAAGTTCAGCTCGAAACACTGGAATGAAGAATCGACACCAAGCCACTAGCAGATTATGTAGCGTAGCCGAACCCTGAACTAATAAAGAGAAACAATGGTTGTATTGAAATCAAGCACGATCTTGATGATGAATTGATGATACAGGATTGCACGAGAAAGTTTCAATGGCTGTATTGAAATTTTAATTCGTTATATTTTTTTAAAAAGGATGTAAACTAGTTTACTACGCTCCCCCACGTAAAATATTTTACATGGTACGGTGTAAAATATTTTAAAAAAAGTGTCTTACATTTTACATTACATAATTAAAACAAACAGTGTAAAATGTTTTCTTCCCCACACTTTGCATGCAAAGTGTTTACTCATCATAACAAACGGGCCCTATTTGTGTTTGGACAAATATATACACATGTAGCTTGTGAAATGCTTTAATTAGTAATAAAATAATAAAAAATAATAAAAAACGAACAAAATAAAAAAACATAAAAATATAATACAAAATTAATAAAATATTTATAATTTTTTAAAAAAATTAAAAATTTAAAAAAAAAATCATAAAATTAAAAAACATTGCCACCCCTACCACCACCAGCTCCCATCACCGGAGAAAAATATGCCAGCATTTAAATAATGCCATAATGATGGCATACTCGATGAAAATGTTGACATATTGAAGAGTAATTATGCCATTTTTTTTTGGCATTTTCAGAAAAAGATGACATTTTTTACCAAATGTGGAAGAAATTTCACCAATCAGAGGTGGTGGTGCTAGTAGGCGGCGGGAGGCGGTAGGAAATGTATCCATAATATTTTTAATTTTTTATGGGTTTTACTATTTTTTATTATTTTGTTAGAAAAATTAATTTTTAAATTTTTTTTATTTTATAATTATTTATTAATTTTTTTATAATTTTTTTACGATTTTTAAATATTTTTTTACGATTTTTAAATATTTTTTTACGATTTGTTATGATTTTATTATGAATAAAATCATTTCATTATGAATTAATACTCTTAGGGGTATTTAGGGTAGAAAATCAATATTTAATCCTATTTAGGGAATTTAAAAAGTAGTAGTCTTATTTATGCTTTTTAGAAACTCATTAGTCCTATTTAGGACAATTTGTGTTTTAAAAACTATACTTTTTTAAAGATATAAATATTAATTTGGGGCGGAGGCGCGCATATGCCTGGGGGGCCTTGCTCCTCCCAACTTGTGTACTTTTATTAATTTTTATCTTGTGAAGAAGGTTGGCCCCCTCAAATTTTTTATATATGATGGTTTAAAATGCTTTGTTCACCTCCAAATTATTTTAGTAGATAATAATAAAAAAAATACTCTATCACCACATGTTTTGTGCTTTACTTTGAAAGCATATATATGAAATTATTTCATCACAAAAAATATAGAAGTTATTACATGCATATGACTAAAATAAAGGTTATATAAAAAAATGTACAAATTTATGTAACTTATATAGTATTAAACTATATACTATATAAGATTAAAAACCGGAGGTAGTATTAAACTTTACATTTAAATGACTATGAGATTATAGTATAGTAACTATTAGTCATATTTTTGTACTTGCGTATACAAGTTTCATTTTAGTAATATTTTTGAAAAACCATAAAAATTTATTAGACGTGTTTGAATCATGAACAATGTGAGCTTTAGGCTCTGATTGAATATACTCCATCGCCTTTTTTTGTTCTTCAAAACATTCTACTCTTTCAGCTTTGTACTTAAAAATACATAGATTGGTAAATATATGAAACAAACACACTTACACACCATTAGTTTCATAACTTCACTGATCTGTTTTTCTCTCCTTCTTATGAAGTCCTTTTTGTTTAGGGGTTTGTCCGTATGTGAGAACATTGAACGTTAACTATTTTACTGAACTACATAACTTTTTGAGAAAAACGCTTGGTAAATATATAAAACAGATTCCATGGAAGAACTAATACGCGCTTGCACCAAATTGGGCGTACCGAATCTCATTCATATCACTTAATATTCACAAAGAACAAGTAGTATCAAGCACACAACTTACAATGAACAATGACATCTATTGGATAGGCATTCACAGATTAATTTGCAGGAAATTTTCAATTACCAGCACTATGGTCGAGGAATGCACATCCAAACAAAAGAACACAAATACCAGAGAATCTATTCAAGTAGTTATAATTTACTATAACTATATACCTGCCTATAATGTCAATGACCATAGCATCCAGGTGCAGGGGAGGAGCTATGTACGGGCTATGGTAGGCCGAAGCCCAGAGCAACTTGGAATTTTTTTCAATTTTTTAGTGTAAATTTTTTCATTTTTCACATTTAGCCAACTCCTCCTTTATTTAAGCCTAGTATAATTCCTATTCAGCCCAGGGCAAGTCGAATTCCTGGATCCGCCCCTGTCCAGGTGAGTGTGTTGTTGGTATTCTATGGTTGCTTCCACTAAGTAATGCATCTGACTGGCAAAAGAAATACCATGTAAACCAATAAAGGGGGCAACAATGAACAATGGTAAAGATAAGCACTGCAAGAAGTATAAAGAAATGGATTAATTGGGGTAATAATTGTAAACAAGGTTATATATTACGGATTACAATACTTGAATAATTAGAGTTATTATTGTTTGTTTTTAGATGAAAAGGCTTCAACTGCTGGAAAATTCACATTTCCTGTGATGGCAAACCATAGGAATGACAAACTAATTCACATTTCACAATTTGACAGTAGAGGAAAGTGGGACTTTTTAGCACCAAAATGAGCTTTTTTTGACTTCTGATTAAAAGGTCCTCAACAAATGGAAAAGGCCGGGAAGGCTATCTATACCGAGGTATCCCAATCACATAAACACAACCTCCAGGCAAAAGCAAATTATGACAAAGCAATATTCAAACATATCACGGAAAATTCCAAGACATACATTTTGGGAAGAATATAGGTTGGTCAGAACAAGAAAATTCCAAGACATACACTTTGGGAAGCATAAAAACTTTTTATGGAAATTTCTCAAAGTCTCACTACAAAATTGTATCCTTGACTTGCAAAGGGTCAAAAGAAGGCAAAAGGGCAAAAAAAAAAAGAACTTCTAATTTCGCCCCATTCAAACATCATCCTTTCCCACAAAGATTCTAAACACATACAATCACTTTGAATGAAATCTAACAATTGTATAAGAGTTGCTTGCAAAAGCAAATAACCATCGACCCATATATTCTTATATTCCAAAGAACCCATAGACATGTTATGATATAGAACTAACAATTAGGCATTCTCTCCTCTTTTCTATATTGTATTTCAATTCTAATCTTTTTGCCTGGTGGGTTTCACATAATAAATGCTAACATAGAAATGCACTGAATAAAGTTAAATAACATGAAGTTGATAGTGGCATGGTCTAAAGGAAACACAGGTTTAAATATTTTTCGAAGTCTGTCCGAAAAATATTTAACAAAGTTAAATAACATGAAGTTTGTCCGAAGTGGCGAAGTCTGAACGATTTTTCCACTTCATAATAGTACATGGCATTCTCTCTGCTGGACTAAATCCCCCCTCCACTCGAAAAAACTAACAAAAATGCTTCAATTGAAAAATTTACCGATGCCAAAACTTTTTAAAATGTTTAAATATTTTGCTCAATCTCCTTTCAGGACTTTGTTCTTCCTGGGTGACTAAAATAATCCACTATATTCTGGTCTACTTTCTAATCCACCAGAGCCTACTTTGGCAAGAAAGTGATAGAGAAGCTGAGTCACAGAACCCAAGATCAAGCTCAACAACCAAAAGTAAGGAAGAAGAGTTCCAAAAGTGACAAAGACTTAATTTTTCCGTCTAGAAGAAAAAACATAATAGTCGATGAAAGAAGTAATTACAAATATATGACTAGAATAAAGGTAATGGACAAAAATATGACTCTTTATACTTTAGTGACTAATATAGTAAATTCAGTGACCATTTCGATGTTCTAATTATTATAGTAACTATGATGATATACTTGTAATAACTTATATTATATATTTTTCCATCACTTTTATTTAAATATGTAGTAACATTTTAGGAAAAACCTCTAAATGAAAAGTAAAAAAGACACAATGAATGCTCCTCAGTGTCCCTTAAGTTCCACAACTCCTCTGAATATGTTATATGTCAGAGCTTAAGAAATTGGAACGACCTAAACAGCTTGTAATGTCATCATAGGAGCTTTCTTTTAGTGCAGGCAAACTGAGCAACAGACGAAATTTATCCCGAACAAAATGTCATATCTAGATTGATGCCGCCCATCAAAATAGCTAATTTCCTGAATTGCAAAACAAGAAAAAAAACATAAAAGAATGGACATAAAAAATTGATTGTTTTGCAAAATCAATAGACTAGATCATCATCGATCGCCTCTACAAAGGGTGAGTTTCCCAAAAGCTTCCTAATCGAATTATGTCGCGTTTGAATACCTAATAGGCTGGTACTGATTAACAGGCACGTTGTTCACTAAAGTTGCGTCAAGAATACATTCACATTTATTTACAAGCACACCATATGGGCAAACTGCAAATATCTATGTAGACATGCTTTCGTCAACAATAGCGTATGTCTTCTTGGTAACAAAGCAAACAAGGCATTTAGCAGCAGAACATTGTGGGTGACTGAAGATAGCAGCTGAAACGGAAGACAACATCAATATGAACTCATTAAATGAAAATATTTTGGTCAAATAATAAACATATACAGAGTCATCCTGTCTTTTTTTGTAAAGGCTTAAGACCAGAAAATCAGGCAAGTCATCACTTTTCACCTTAATATATAACAGGGGGGTTTCCATTAGAAAGCAAAATCCAAATCCTCTCTAGGAATAGAAAATACAGTCAACCCCGATATTCTCCAATCACATCCTTGTACTAGTTGATGAAGAAAATGAATAACAACCAAACACCATCCGCACCATTGAAAGTCACTGCTTGGGGGAACAAAAAGAGGGCAGGAACAGAAGAGCAAAGAAGAAAGATACTAAGAGGGAAAATGGCTCGATTGTATATAATCCAAAAATGTGTCTACATGCTTCTTTGCTGGAGGGAAAATCGGGCATAGAGGTCATTGTAACATTTAAGTATTTAACTACTATGGTCCCTTCACAGTTCCAGTTTATCAGAGATCATAGATAGCAACTGGAGGAGGGCAGAAATATCACAAGCTAGAATGGGGAAAAGTGATCATATAATCAACCATTACAGATCCATACATAAAAATCAATGTAATGGAAATCATAGTTTGTACTGAATATGGATCAATGGTCAAGAGTGGTTGGACTTCAATGTACTAAAACATATGCAACTAATACAAAGTCTGAATTTGAATCGAATCCATTCCCGTAGGCTTGTTGTTGAGCACAGACAACAAAAAAACGAATCCTATAGATCAATTAACACGGCTGTGTAAAGTTATTGGTCTGCTCAGAGCACACACCACTCGAATGAACAGTTTTTAGAGCAAATTTTGGGTTGTTTTTCGATCACAGAAAGCGGTTTTATGCAAAATCACGCAATTGAATGCCAATTTGTTGCCACTTACTGAAGCATGGCAAAAGGGCAAATGAACTCCTGGTGTGTTCATGAAAAAGGAATTGGTGTTCTACACCTTGAACCACCGAACTGACAGCAGCTTTGATCTCACCACTTCAGCGCCGAATTCGCTTCTCCGCTGGCCGACTTTACTGAGCCAAAAGTTTATTAACAGAGTATTAATTACACAATGTATCAAAAAGACAACAATAGCGCATCTGGTGTAGTGGTATCATAGTACCCTCCCACGGTACTGACCGGGGTTCGATTCCCCGGATGCGCAGACCTTTTTTTTCCATCCAGCCTCGCTTTTTTCCTACTACCTCCGTAACATTGGGATGTTCCCATTTGAAAAGTAGGTAGATTAAGAATAGTAAAAAGAGATATGTATTATTAGGGTTATGATGGGAAGATAGTGAAATAATGTGATGGAATGAAGGATAAATCCAAAAAAAGTAGGTGTAATAGTGTATTATTTTTAAAATTATTGAGGGTATGATGGGAAGATTTAGAAATAAGAAGATATTAGTGTTACGTCCAAAAAAGGAAAGTGGGAAGATATTTACGTTACAGAGGTAGTATGTTGTAAATACCGGACCGGTGAGCGACCCGGTCATGTGACTGGGTCACGGGTCAACCCGGACCCAGAGGGTCAACCCGATCAAAGCCGGAAAACCGGTCAACTATTATACGTCTATATAATAATAATAAACATAAAATTAAATACACTCTCATTATATATTTTTATTAGTATTGTACACTTATATTATAATTTGGCATGATTTTCATTCTTAAATAAATATATAAATATATTACACAGTTTTTCTATTTAGGGAATTGAAATTGCAATTTTATTGGTTTAAAAATGCATTAAAATTAAAAAGAAATTACTTTTTTTGTGGAAAAAGAGCGAAAACCGGGTTTTCCTGGGTTTTTCGGGTTTCTTGGGCCCGGGTCCGGATCGGGTTTTTTCGGGTCAGTCAGGTTTTTTCCGGTTTTTGACCATTTTTGGGTTTTGAAGAAACCGAACCGGATTTTTGTCCGGGTCACCGGGTTCCGGATCAACCCGACCGGGTCGGGTCGGTTTTTTAAACATAGCTTTTTTCATGCATAATACCTAAGGCTTTGTTTGCAAACAATTAATTTAAGGGTTGGTTTGCAACCATTTAAAAAAAGCACTTCTCAGCTTTTTTTTTCCATCCTGCCCGCTTTTTTCATGCATAATACCTAAGGCTTTGTTTGCAAACAATTAATTTAAGGGTTGGTTTGCAACCACTTAAAAAAAGCACTTCTCAGCTTTTGGCTTTAAAAAAGCACTTCTTTTACCAAACACTACAACTTTTATTTTTCTCGACTTTCGTGTCAAAAGTGCTTTTACTTTTTCTATTACACAAAAAGCACTTATTTTACCAAACACTATCAACTTTTACTTTTCAAAATCACTTTTTTCTCAAACACTATTAACTTTTATTTAATCACTCTTCCTCATTTCATTAAAAAAAGCACTTTTTTTAATGTAGAAGCTATTGCAAACACACCCTAAGTGCTTTTGGCTTTTTTTAAGAAAAAAGTATTTATTTTACCAAACAATACCAACTTTTACTTTCTCGGTTTTTATTCTAAAAAAATTCGTGTTAAACAATATTTCGTGTTGCACTTTTATGATCAAAGTTGATTGTTATTGACTACAATTTCGTGATAAGTTTTAGACTGTTCTAAATCATTTTACTTTATCAACTCATTATCAACCACATAAACTCACATTTTTAATAATTGTATGGTTGTGCCACCACCTCATATATCAATATTAATGGATGAAGATATAATTCTAAATAATATTTTTTAGAAATAATGATCAAAATAGGACTCCTGAGTTTTGGTTTGACAAAAATAGGACTGATTTCAATCAGGACAAAAAAGAGACTGGAATAATCCCCAACACTCTAAAATGCCCCTGTACTCATCAATCGACATTCGCAAGCGGAGAACCAAAGTCTCATATCTGCAACAGGCCACCGACCATCAATCTGGAGCCTTACCCGCTCGCTATTCGGCTTCCGCCTTCGTCGCTCAGCCTTGCATCGTCACCACTCATCGTTTGCTCTCCGGGCTGCTTCGATTTCATTGGTGCTCACCTCACCGGCTCACCATTCGACTTCAATCCCCATCGTTGCCACTGTAGCTCTTCACCGCCCCTGTTTTCTTCTATTTCTATCTCGACGCTTGTGCCAAATCAGAAAGCCATTGAGGTTGAATCAATTTGAGATCTCGATTTGTGCGGCGCTGCTACAGTTGTTTCCTGTGGTGCGAGGGTTGGGGATGGGGGTGCTTTTGTGGTTTCTTGTGGTGCGAGGGTTGGGGATGGGGGTGCGAAGCTGGGAAATGCTTATGCGGAGGAAGAGTGAATCTGGGAAGAGCCGCGAAGTTGCAGCGATTAAGGGCTGGGGCGGGTTGGGGCGGGCCTGGGGGTAAGGGCATGGGCTGTGGCGGGGTGTCCGGAAGAGGTAGGTCGCCGGTGGCGGGTTGTCATGACGGCGGCCATGAGCGCCGGTGGCCGGTGGCGGGTGGTGGGCAGGGAGTTACCGCGGTATCCAATCGGGTTACCGTAACCAATCAATTTTTGTAACTCTAACCGAGGAGTCAGGTAAGTGTGACTGACAGGTCGGGTAAATATAACTGATGAGTCGGGTAACTGTAACTGGACGGGTCGGGTAACTGTAATTGGACGGGTCGGGTCACTGTAACTGGACGGGTCGGGTCACTGTAACTAGACGGATCAGGTAAATATAACTGACGGGTCGGGTAACTGTAACTGGACGGGTTGGGACACTGTAACTGGACAGGTTGGGTCACTGTAACTGGACAGGTCAGGTCGGGTCACTGTAACTGATGGGTCGGGTAACTGTAATTGGACGGGTCGGGTCACTGTAACTAGACGGATCAGGTAAATATAACTGACGGGTCGGGTAACTGTAACTGGACGGGTTGGGACACTGTAACTGGACAGGTTGGGTCACTGTAACTGGACGGGTCAGGTCGGGTCACTGTAACTGATGGGTCCGGTAACTGTAACTGATCGGATCGAGTAAATGTAACTGACAAGCCAAATAATTTTAATTGATCGGATCGGGTAACTATAACTGCATATCGTATAGTTGTAACTTGTCAAATAATTGCAAGTGGCGCCGGGTAACTCTAACCGGTGTCGGGCGGATAAGTATACGTAATTGGACGTGTAACTGGATAACCGTATTTCCGGAATTATAAAAATCATACAATTTTTTTTATTATTTTGAAAATGGTTGTAGCAGGCTAGCAGCCTTAGCAGGAGCTAGGAAATGCCCAAATTGCAATGGGGATTTACGTATTCATTAGGCAGCAGGGCATATTTGAAATTTCATCCTAACGTTTTTTAAATCCTAAACAGGTATGGTCTCTTTTTTGGTATATACTAAAAGAGGTCTTATTTTTGCCCAAATGCTTTTAATTAGTAATATTCATGACATAATCCCTATTTTTTACTATATCAAGGGAAATTTCTTTTTTTCTGTAAATCGCCCCGCTGTATTAATTAACCATATTATTTGTCAATTGTTTTACAACAAAATCCAAGGGGAATGAAACTATTCTACACACTGACAAAGAAACTGGTGCTCCATTAGTCGATAAATGAGTAACACAATTGGGTGATTTGTCTATAAAAATTAACTTTTAAACTAGAGTTTTGATTAAGCAAAAAACAATATGATAAATGATGATTAGTTTGTAATAAGAAATTAAAGTCTGATATTGACACCAATGTATCATCTCCTACCATGCATTAACATGACATTATTAATGTGATGGATAACAGTAGTGTTTGATAAACATGAAAATAATTATTCATATTTGATATTTAGGTGAGAAATAAAATAATACTTCTATTTTGGAACCTAAGAAATTCCTAGCTATCGGGGTTAAAACTGGCATGGACATAAAGTTTTCAGAATTATAACATAGACCCCCCCCCCCCCCCCCCTTGAACTTTAATTTGCGAAAATTATAAATATATATGACTCCTTTAACATTTAACATCGATTACTTAATTACATACGTAGTACATACTCTGATACTTGTTACAAGTATATCTTTAAAAAATAATGTAATTCAGAACTCATCAGCACTAAATGTAATTAAATGTTGCATAAAATTTTTAAAACTTACGAAGTATTGTTTTTACCCCGTTTTAGCTACGATTATGGTTCATACCCAACTCATATGAAATGCTAGTTATAAGATGCATTTTTTTCACTAGTGACAATGTCATACTTTACAATTACCAACAATTAATATAGTAGTATCAATGCCATATTAGACAGTCTTTTACAAGAATGACTGTAATTATTCATATTTACAAAGAAAATAGAAAATTTGTATTTTGAAATATCACATTATTATTACTCATATTTTGATCGATTTCTGTTATATCAATTAATGAAGTAATTTAAAATTCGTATTAACTATCTTTTTCAAATCGATTAGTGATTTTGAATTAGTTTTTTCTGGGGAAAAATCAAATATTTAAGATTATTGTTATTGTACCTCACAAACAAGTGATAGTACATACCGTAACAATAATGCATTTGACTAATTCAAATCATTATTTCATCATTTATTTATATTTTTAATTATTTAGAGTATTTTCAAATGAGCAGCAATTTGGTATATTTTCTAGAATATTTTGAACAAAAATGTAAAAATAAAACACTTCTATGAAAAAAATGGATTTTTTGAACTTAAGTCCACGTTGCCAGGGCCGGCCCTGGACAAGGGCAGGCCGGGCTTGTGCCCCGGGCCCAACATTTACAGGGGCCCATAATTATATATAAATGGATAAATATAGAGAGGACAATTCATATCAGACCGATGTGATTTGGGGCCCTTTATGGAGGAATTTTTTTATGAAACTTTTTTAGAGTATTTTTCATCAAGTGTAAATTACATTCACAAAATTTTAGTTTACAAATCAACCGGGAAGTCAGTTAAATAAAATATTGAAACACACTGCGCTTTGTGTATATAAATAATACGCACTATATTTCAATAATTTATTTAACTGACTTTCAGGTTGAATTTTTATCTGAAACTTTGTGGAGATATTATAGATTTCAAGAAGAATATATTTAAAACAATTCATGAAAAAATTCTATCGGGAAGGGCCTCAAATGGCCCCGGTCTGACATCATTTCCCGTTAGGCAGGCCTAATTTCAAGGTTTCATCTTTGGACTTTAATTCGTTTTGCTCAGCAATCGACACTCTCCTAATTTTCTCAAAAATATCTTCCAAATTTGAAATTTCAATTTCACAAGTAATTCTCTGGTTTTATTTTTTATTTTTAATATAATTTTTATTCGTTTAGTTTATATATTAAGACTTTGATGAAAGACTTACATTACTTTGTATGTTGAAATTTGCGTATATAAAGTTAAGCTTTTGCAATATATTTATATAACCTTTTAAGGGCCTTCTTTTTTCAATCGCCCCGGGCCCATAAAATATCAGGACCGGCCCTGCACGTTGCCACCTTTTCCCACAATGCCTATATCATACATTCGGGTGTATGTACACCCGGCCCAACTAAGGAAGACAACCTCATAACTAATACAGGGCAAAAACAAATTGTGGCATTTTTGTAATTTAAGCGAAAAATCTCAGCTTCCGCTAAATGAGTAATATTGTACTTTTAATGAACATCTGACTTATTGTATTAAGTATTAGGAGGCTAACAACGAGTATCACGATCTCTGTTTCATATCTTCTAATTCTTTTTCTTTGTCTTGTGTTTTCTTTTATAAGAACTTTTTAAATTATATCTATAGTACACTCCTATTAATTTCAATATGCGAGTCTAATATAATATGATACTTTTGGAATATTCATTGATATGACATTTTAAAAATGAGCATAACATAAGTACCAAATGAGCATACATACTTACAAAATGCACATTGATATGAAAATCGTAAGGTTAATTAGTGAGACTAATAATGAGCATCGTGATATTATAAGATATGCAGTTGATGTCAATATTAACAGCCAGTGGCATTTTTCATAATTCAATGAAAATCGTGACTTTCGTTAAATGAGCATTCATACACTTTTAGTGAGGACCAAACATATTCTACTAAGTATTAAGAGTCGAATAATAAGTATCGTAATATAACCTTCATATATTGTAATTCACTTTCTTTTTATTGTTTTTATAATATCTACAATGAACTTGTATGAGTGGAATATTTGAATCTAATGCATGACATTTTAAAATGAGTATTACACATAAATACCAGTTGAGCATACATAGCATACAAAATGAACATCAAAAAATTCAAAAAACTCATTTAAAATTTGTTGTATGCTCAAATATTAAATGAGAAAACTTATGAAATGAACATTTAAAAATTTAAAGTGAGAATTATACCAATACGCATGGATATGACATTTTAAAATGAGCATTACACCAATATCAATTGAACACACATACTTACGAAATGAGCATCGAAAAATTCATAAGTTATGAAATTAGCATTGAAATTTTTTAAATGAGCATTACACCAATATGCATGAATGTGACATATCAAAATGAGCATTACATCAATATAAAATTAACATACATAATTTACGAAATGAGCATCAAAAAATTTAAAATGCTCATTTAAAATCTCTAGTATGCCTAAATATTAAATGAGAATACATAACTTATGAAATGAGCATCGAAAAATTTAAAATGAGCATTACACCAGTATTACATTTTAAAATTAGCATTGTAAAAATTTCAAATGAGCACGCATAACTTACGAAATAAGCATCAAAAATTTTAAAAAGCTCAATTAAAATCTCTAGTATGCTCGAATATGAACTTGTGTAGGCCCGTATCAATATAACATATATAAAGAAGCAGCAATTCCATATATAAGACCAACCAATTTAATTGTGCTGATTAGAAAAACTAAAGGTAGATTATATGGTACCCATTAGGTATCACACATTTGCCTACATGGACCAATCAGAATGATGCAGTCGAATTATTTAAATCTAAATTAAAAAGGATATAATGAGTTGGACCAATCAAATGCGTGATAGGTACGGTACCCCCATTTTTAATTGGGGTGCCGCCATACCGGAGTTGTCACCAAAATTAAAATTCAAAATAAAAACAAAAGAAAAAAGAAAAACGGAAGCAGAAAAGAAGAAGTTAAAGTTAGATAAACTACACTTCAAAATAAAAAGAAATGAAAAACGAAAAAAAGAAAACAGAAAGAAGAACAAGCAAAAACGAGAAGAAGCTGAAAATGAATTGAAAGTGGAGATGAAAAAACAACGGAAGAGAATAAAAGGGAGCAAACACTCCACTCCATATAATTGATGATCTTCGTTTTGCAAACAATTACAAAAAAACGGGTGTACATAAGTACATATACATGATACATCCGGGTATATTGTTTTCACATCCTTCCCTCCTTACAATAGGGTGTTTCTATTTCTACGTACGTCGCCCTTTGAATTGGTTTGGCGATTCTGCTAACCCTAGTTTAATGAGACTTGAGAAGCATATTGGTAAAAAGTTTTAACCCTACCTTAATTTCGTAAATAATTTATTTTTTAGCATTAATATGGTAAAAAACTCATTATAAAGTATGAATAAATTTCTTTTAAAATTTATTATAATTATAATAAATTAATAATAAACTAAATTGCTCTCGGTAGCAGTGATTTAGAATCAGGCGTCTGGATTCAGTTGCTAGTCTCGTCATTGTTAGTGTTAGTGATGCTCTGTTTTGAAATACAAATCCATACCATGTATTCTTAAAAAGTTAAGAATTAAAATATAAATCCATGCTATGTAAATACTCCTAAATATAATTAGGTTGTCTGATTGTTGGCTGGCGAGTTCTTCATGTACTCCTATTAGTATAAGCCTTTTCCATTAAAAAAAGAAATATATAATTTTTTTTATCATCAAAACATGCTTCTATTCATATCAAAAGATTCAGGATCATTACATCAAGCAAAGGGAAAATAAAACAGACACCAACTGAAACTCCAACAACTACGACTGTAACCCTATGGTGAGACTTTGAAACGGTCACCCCTGAAAGAGCCACACGAATCGCTAACCATGTAGTGGACTTGACACAGCCAAAACTATTCCCATAGATCCAACCATACCCAATGACATAAAGAGAGACAAAAAACTCAAACAAACTGTCAAACCCAACAACAAAAATGGACGCAAGAAAACAAATAACAAATAGATAAAAACTACAAGAAAAACGTCCACGAACTCTAGCACCTCGTGCATCCCATGATGGTGGTTCAGGAGGAGGTCGTATCACTGGTACCATGCTAATTGATCCTCCATGACCTTTGGCTGCCAAAGACCACGCATCAATCCTTCGTCCCTGCATAACCAAACTCATCCTTGCTCCGTGCGAACAGAGTAAGCGGATAGGCGGCGCCGATCTTTTCCAAAGACGATAGCAACGCCACATCCTCGAACCTTGACCACAACGCCGATCTCCTCGAGCCATGATAGCAAATCTGCCCTCCTCCACCGATCTCCGCCCTCCGCGTCTGACCTGGACTCCAGTCGAGCACCAGCGACCAAGGGATAACAAAGCCGATCTTCGACAAAGTCGGAATCGGAAAAAGGTTCCAGCGGTCGACATAGTCAAAGCCCTAGAGAGAAAAACTCGTGATCGCTCTACCTTAGCCAAAAGCAGACCACTGCTCCACGGCCAGATCTGCGAACAAGAACAGCCGAACTTTGATCAATATGATCGAATTCGGAAAAAAAACCTAGAGGCGGCTGCCCTAGGAGAAACGATCTGCGCTCCCTAGATAACGATAGAGAAGCGTTTCATGATGTGTTCCGAATTGCAATGATAAGAAATACTACGTATATAGTTATATACTTATATCCTCCGTATTAACTTTTTTTTATATTAAATCTAGATTTATCAATGGGGTAACACATACCTGATCCATATTAAGTGGTGAATATAGTATGAGATGTCTTATAGGCATTTATTCATGAAATTGTGTGGGCGGTCTTTACAAAATCATTATTGTCGTTTCACGGTTCTTCTTAATTTGATGGTATTCCACATTATGATGTTTACTCATTACTTTTGTTGGTGACTCCTTTTTTAGAAGTATGACCGATATCAGGGGCGGATCCATTATATGTTTAATGGGGGCACATGCCCCCAATGACTTTCTTCTTTTTAGTGTATATTAGATGCTAGTACTAGGAAATTGATCGCGCGTTGCGCAAATGTCATGTGCCCAACACTCATTCTCTTAATGAATTTTGAAAAGAAAATCTACAAAAATCATATTATAATTAAAGTGATTGACATATCATAATCAATCAATTTTTACTATGACTGGAAGTTATATGCACCATTGGTCAAAGTCATATGATTACCGCATATAAGGTGGTAATTGATTTTCCAATGTATAATATAGACATAATAGTAATGTTGACAGAGTCCAAAAGTAGATATAAACAACAGCCAATTTCTAATGAATAAAGCTCAAACACTCTAAAAGAGTTTGATTGTGAAGTATTACCTTCTTACACAAGCTTGTTCTTTTCTTTCCTAATGCCGAGTGTGATTGGTTGTCAATAGCCAAAGTGTCTTTGAGTATTTCATCATGTTTAATAACCATCAGAACGTGTTATTTTTTCTTTAAGACACGGCTTATTATAGTCCAAAGTTTCTTTTCTAATAAAGTAATAATTGAGATTATTTATTTTATCTATTTTTCGTAGTTCCTTCAACTGTAGAAACTCATAAATTTGATACTACTTTACACCAATGAACTGGATAATTTAGATGACTTAGCTAACAAACTATCTATTGAAAATTAAAATAACCTTTGGAAATAGATAAAGTAAGGTTATATTTTTTAAGTGGGTATAGATACATACATACACAACTATGGAGCAAAATTTCTCTACAAAAATAGATTCAAGCACGTAATATTGTCCAGACCAAATGAGGACAAACACAATGGGAATGTAAACGTTTACCTCAAGAGATCGTTTCTAAAGATGATTCGAAAGAACCAATTTGCTTCCCTCCAATACTAAACAAAATAGCTGCATTCATTAAGACAAAAGACAAAACGATAAGTTGTTGTCAAAAGGTCAAAAGGAATTTTAGGACAATGCATACCAGGATCAAATTCAAAATGTAACCATTTCAGTCTTAAGTGGAGATTATTTAAAACTTAAAACATTTTCACATTTTGTTAAGATAATGTCTTATCTTCTTCTTCGTCTAATCTTAATAATGATCACTTTCATTGGCAAATTACCCCTTTTTTCAATAGCTAATACTGCACAATTATTAAAGCTTTCAATAGCTTTCAATTTTTAAAACCTTCAATGGCTAATGTTAAATTTGACAATTTCTAATTCATCTAAATAGCAAAATTTAAATGTTACTTGCATGTAATGAATATTAATAGGTAGCAGATCCTTTATCACTATGACTGAGATATATTCTCTTTTTAAATCATTTATTAGGGTGGAAGTTTAAGAAGTTGAAAAACAACTTCTAAGTTGGAAACACATACTGATTTTTGCCACATGCACTACTACATTTTAGGGCCTAATGTAACATCAAGATTGTAACATTTGGTTAAAACTGTTACAAAAAACATCCTATTGTAACAGTTTTTGATGTATTGTTACATTTATCTAGCAACCGTTACATTTGATTTGGTCTAATGTAACATTTGTATAATTTTATACCAACCGTTACCTTTTTTTTCAAGTAATCGATACATTTGGTAAAGTCTAATGTAACACTAGTGTTATATACCAATTGTATACGAACTAAAATAAAGAGCGGCAAAGGAAGCGCCATTTTTTTCACGAACCAAATTTTATAGGCCTGGAACCCTCTTAACAAAAACTAAGGCAAACTCTAAAATACTTCGCACAACAAACCACATACCCTCATTTCACATTTTCACCTCTTCACCATCGAGAGAGCTGGACGACGATGGGGCTTCTCTTTTTCTTCCGATTTGATTTCGCATCTACACCGGGATATTCTGTTAGCTCTGCATATGGCTCTAGCTCTGAATGACATCTTCAATTTACCTCTCCATCATGGAGGTTAGCACACTTTCCGGAACTGAGGTATCAGAACGAGATTTTTACTTAGATCTACGGATTCAAACAATTGATGTGAGGCAATCCCTTGAAATATTTACAATTATTGTTTCCTGTTGGATTCAAAGATTTGAAAGTAAATTAAGAAACACGTACTCAACCTCACAAATCTGCATACTAGCTTTGAAAAATCTAACCTTATATAGCCCTTTAAGTTATTAATCTGAAAAAGATGCTTGCAATATTATCATAATTTTTAGAAATTTGGCTGCATACATATGCTATAGGTATGGTTTCAGAGCATATTTTAATATCCTTCCTGGATCAGAGTGGTCTGCATTGATGCTTACATATGACTTTCATCTTGCCATGGCATGGCATTCAAGGCGATTTAAGCAAAAATTATCTTTTTGCTTTTTGTTGTCATAGTTTAGTTAAATTCTTTATTAATTTATTATTCTTCTTTTTTCATACTTGCTGATCTAAAACGGGTATGTGTATATATTGTGTTTCAAACATCTAATTTGATGTATAGTTGGATGATGCAATAGTACGATCACTATGGGGTTAAATTAAGTGAAGCATGTTAAATGTTTGTGAGTATGCCTTAATGAAACAGGAGCACAAGCATTATTTGCTTGGCCCAGTTTATTAAAGATAGCTAGTGTGGTTATTCATGAACTTGATTAGAATGATACAGAGTATATAATGCCCAGATTTATGAATAAGTAAGTTTCACAAAATAGATAAGGAAAAAGATAAGAAAGAACTATATTCATTGTGAGCTTGTTGTCCAGTTGAAATATAATACGTAAATGTGAAAAAATAGATAAATCAAAAGCTAATAATTAAGTAACATGCTTAAATTAAGCAGATTGTGTTAGAAGCTTCACTTAAGATCATACCATGATAAATTATAAATTTGAATCTCCTATATAACTATACTAGCGGAGTACGCACTACGTGCGAATTATGCCCAACATTTCTAAGTATTAGGACCATTAACTCACAAAACTATGAGATCAAGGCTACCATTAGGACTCAGTAATTGTTCGTTGGGTAAAAAATATCATTTAGCCTAAAGTAAGACATTCTGTAAGCATATCAGTAATAAAAAAAATCTGTAATTTTTTACTATCAACCACATGTATTCACACTAATAGCAAAAGCTAATAAACTATAAGTGTTGGGCACAAGGTAAAGTTTGGCCTGTTTGATGTGTATCATTCTACTTACATGATTTAGAAAGGAAAGTGAATTGTTAAACATGGATCGAGTTAATATGTGAATAATTTATTTGTGGTTTTTGGTATCTTTTATTTTTTATTTTTTATTTTCTTAAGTTAGTAGGGATTATTTTTACTATACCCTTTATGAAAGATTTGGATCTGCAGCAACACAATACAAACCAACATCCCCTAGTTGATGGTTGAATACCTAAAACTAATTGTTTTTCATTCTAAATATGACGTTATCCTGTTTTTTTAGAAACGTTGACAGTTTGTGTCAAAAAATCAAGAGCAGCGAATACAATCTTATTTCAAAGTTATTTCAATCAACTCCCTTAGTTGATTTTTTATTTCAATTTGAATTGGAAGTTACTAAGATAGTGTTTTCATTTTAGTTCAGGGGTCTTAGTCAATTCATATTTGTGTAAAAATCTCCTCGAATTTCCTATTACAACTAACAACACATTTTACTCCCACAATTAAGTCCAAATTGTAAGTAAATTAATGATAATGGAATACAGTTTTACAGTGTCACCCCTATGCGTTGAGTGCAACAACTAAAGAAAAGAAACAGATAGGGGTGATAGAGTTTGTAAAGACAGTTAAGAATGATAATTGGAATGGGTTGGAATTTGTACTCTAAACTCTAAGATTATATTGCTGGATTATCAACTATATTTCTAATAGTTTTAAGTTTTGGATATGGCTTACATTATAAAAAAAATTGCTTGTGATGCCTACACTAAAGCAATTGCATACTTCATGTAAAACTTAAATATGATTTATGCCCCTGGCCAACAATATATAATAGACTATTAATATGTGATATGAGTATATCCATGAATGTTATTGATCTTAAATATTGAATCCAGAAAGTACGTAATAGATGTTAGATTGATTTAAGCATAACAAAGCTCTAAGCTAGGGTGCAAGTAGATGCTTTCTGACATTGTGTTATTGTGTTACTAATATTCCCCGAAGGTTTGCGTACATGTATGTGAACTTTAAAACTAAAGTGACTCTTCATGTTGTTGGTTAACGGATTCCCTCTAATATGTTGAGCAAGATCTTGTGGGTACATACCAATACTGCAAAAAGAAAACTAGAAATTAATTATTCAATTTCTTTCTACTTTTGTGCTGAAACTCAAAATATCTTTTGGTTGATATTTCTAACAATTATTTTATAGACTAATAACGTACATACAATCTAAAAACATGAGCTAGTCGTTCTTTTTACAAATCTTTTTTGTAGTGTTATATCAGAGAATGATGATATCAAATTCATTTTAGACTAAAATAGATTATGTAAGTGAGTTTATATTGTCAGAGGTGCTACTATAGATATACTCTTTGCATTTTTATATTCTCAATGCCTAATCTAGGTGTTCTTTCATGCTTCTGCAGGTCGGAAGAAAAGAGAAATGTTCAATCTGATGGATTTGGATTGCAAATGGATTTGAAGATGCGCTAGACATATCAGAAGATGAAATGAGTAAACAAAGTGATGTTTGATTATCTGACCACGTAAAGGTGTGTTAATTTCCAACTTACAGTTCTTGAGAAACTCATAATTTAATTGTTTTGATACTCCGTGTAAAAATGGGCATAAGGACAGTCTAACGTTTTTAATAGAATTTGATGTATCATACACATGCAGTAATGCAGCTAGAAAAGTGATTATTTACTGATCATAATGGACGAAAGAATGCCTAGAGAAAACTACCAAGATAACAAGTAGTAGCAGTCATTTTAAAATCTATGGCATATAAACTAAAATACACTACAGAATTACTAGCCTGAGGGTGATTTATTGCTTCCTAATTATTGAATAAGAATATGTCTTGGAACATTCAAGATGTTTATTTCAAGCATGACTGAAGTATTATATTTTGAACAAAAAAAGAATTGTTTTGGGAAAAAACTAAGGTAGGGCGTGAGTAGATATTCTCTATCATCTAGTGTTACTATGATATACCCCACAACTTGGCTCATTTTTCCTGGACTTAAAGAGTGACGTTGAATGTTGTTTTGTTGGTTTTACATGATTGATCGTGACTTTAAATTTGTTTAACTTCTTTGTTCGTACCGTTACCTAGTATGCTTCTATTATTAGTATGGATCTCAAAGGCAAGTTTTTTGTATTATATTCTAATCTTGTTTTCATCCGTTATTTCAAAACTGAGACACACTGTTTTTTTGGTTCCAAAAACAATAAGGACTTTGAAAAAAGAAAAAAAAGTGGGCTGAAATTTTGTATGAGATATCCAAGACCGATCCCAGTCTTGACTTGACTGGGATAAAGACTTGTATTAGACTCATATACTTCAAGAATGCCTAGAGGATAACCACAGTCCCAAGCATATCCAACCCCAAGTTATGATGTCAAAACATGAATGCTAACATGTTGAAATTGTTCTTTTACAGAGGAGGGATACATATGAAGATTGAGGAAGAAATGAATCAAGTGACGAATGATTCTACTCCAAGAAAGTCTTCTGTAAATGATTGAACAAAATAGTTCATGGTTGTGTATTAACATGAGCTTTTCTTTTAACTAATATGTAATTATTTTAATTTCAATTACATGAAGTTAGATATTAGCTAGTAATATAATCACAGATTGGTGTTACTAATGTATGCAGTATGTACAATACATTTTGAGTTTGAGTTGGATAGTTATTAAATATTAAGTTATGTTACTTGTGTACATTCTTTTCGTTTAATATGCAATGGCATGAAATTTAAAGAAGTGTATTTTTGTTTAAATTAATAATAATATAATTATAATAAGTGTTACATTATATTTAGTAAATGTTACATAAAAAGAATTCAGCTTTATATGTTAGAAAGTGTTACCTTTGCATAGGTGGAAAATTGTTACATTTGCATGTTATTGTAACAGGCTAAATGACATAGTAACACTTTCATTAGACACCACAAAGTGTTACTATTGGTGTTAGATGTGTTACTAGCCGTTACAATAGATCTAAGGTAACGGCAGCGAATGTAACGCCAATAAACTGTTACAAATAATGTAATGTAACAGTTATTATAATCAAATGTAACAGTTTTGAATGTTACAATAGACCATTAAATGTAGTAGTGTATGGCATGATGGGGCAGCCTAATACAGTGGAAGATTAAGAAGTTGTGATCATTTCTTGTACTAATATATGGATTTTTTAGGGACTCATTCTTTATCTTAGTCGGGAAATCCAGAAATGGCTAGGTAATGCAACCATGGCGGCCCCATATATATTCTTTATCTTAGTGAAAACATGCCCCTAAGGATTCTTGTTCATATAATCCTCCTCTATACACCACTCCTAGGTTTGTTGGTGTTTTCTTTGGCCTCTTTATTTTAGTTAATAACTTTTCCTTTAATTCAAAATGCAACCATTTCAGTCTTAAGTGGAGTTTTTTAAAACCTAAAGGCATTTTCACACTTTCTTAAGCTAGTGTCTTTTCTTCTTCTAATAATAATAATAATAATCACTTTCTTTACACTCGGTAGACTCGAGCAATGTTTAGTTTTCACTTTCTTTACAAGGGTGAAAACATCTTTTGCCATTCAGATTTAAAAATCTTTCATACTTAATTGACTAATACGGAGTACCTATTTTAAAATGCGGAGGCAATGCTTTAACAATAGCCACTTTCTAATATAATAAGAAATCCAAACAGGCTACAAGAGCTGGAAGAAGAACTTCTATAAGGACTAACAAAACTCAAACTGGATAGGCAGAACTTAGTGGAACCTTTAAATTTTGATTATTCAAGATAAAATGCACTCAAAATGAACATCAGCAAATATAAACCCACACATTTGTATACATACAGAAAATCAGGTTGATAGGTTTATAATTTAGACTTTAATAAGTAGAAATATATGATTGATATTGAACTGATAAAGTGTTAATAAGATAATAATAGATTATAACTATCCAAATATTATGAAATATGATATGAGACAAACATATAGTCAGGTAGAACAAAAAGTTAAAATGAGACAAATATGAGGGACGATAGAGGTTATTTAAAAAATTATTAATTCCTTCCTAGTGAATGACTACTTAAATTATTAATTTCGCTAGTTGCAACAATCGTAGTTGAAAGAAACTATTTTCTGTGAACAATGTGAAATTTAGTTTTTTTTTGGGTGATAATGTGAAATTTAGTTTGCGCAATAAAATTAGCAACTAGTTTTGAATGATTATCTCATATGTTATCTCAAAAAAGATATACTTCATACATTTGCAAGTGAAGTTGTGATGGATTGTTTTCAAAAACTGAGAACATTTGCTTCATACATAACAACCATTGGTAATAAAATTCATATATTTTCTATTTTGCTGACATCATATTATTTTATCGTTTGAAGTTAAGTTTATATTTTCAATCCAAAATTTTCCCGATTTTTCTTCCTTTGTGCCCCCAATAGTTAAAACTTCTAGATCCGCCCCTCACCGATATACATAACTAATGATATTGTCATGTGTGGTGCAATGTCCAAATGTGTCCTTTAGGGCGACACTTCTATGCATGAACGTATGTAGGATTTGTTTTTTACGAGTGATTGCTTTGATTATTGGCATGTTTTTACTTGGACTAAAATTTCCTAATCTGGTCTGGTTTGTTTAAATCTGGTTTGGTCTGATCTGGTAAACGTCTGGTTTCTGTGTATTTTATAATCACGGAAGTCTAGTCTAAGTTTGGTCTGAAGTGATCTAATCTGATCTGTTTATGTATGTTCTGGTCTGGGACTGAAAACAGTCCAAGTAAAAACATCCTTATTAATGTTTTATTCCACAGACACAAAATGTTTGGCTCCTCAAAAATCAAAGGTCGACATCTAACTATTAATTCCTTAAGAAATTCTATGTATTTGGGTACACATTTTAAATCTTTTAAAATCATTCTTGTACTTCGAAAATTTGATGAATTAATGACTATTGCAACCCAATAATATCGATAGTTCTTTGCTTTCAAATTATATACAGATCTAGTACAAATGATTTGCTAATCATACTAACGTTCAAGGAAACTATTAAAATCGGGTAATTTTGTCGTCTATTGTACAAAACTTGGTGAGACCGATTCAAAAAATGGTGTTAAAATTTTGGTGAGAGTGATTAAAAAAATGGTGTTATAAATGAAGTAAAAGGTCAGATTGATATTCGAAATTGCATAAAAAAGGTCAAATAAATAAATGTATGTAAGTGGGGAAGAAAGGGAAACCTAAATTATATTTTCGTCAATCATATAGTAGTATAGTACTACGTACTTAACATGCGAATAAGTCTTTCGAATAGAAAGGTCCAACAAAGTTACTCCGTAGTTTCTAAAACGTAGGAGTAAAAATTTGTGTCAGAAGTGGGATTTGAACCCACGCCCTCTTCCGAAGACCAGAACTTGAGTCTGGCGCCTTAGACCACTCGGCCATCCTGACCACTGCATCCAACTTCTCGCTAACATAAACTTAATACCGAAAACTACAAGGTCGAATGTCAAAATGTGTAACATAACACGACAACTTTTTTTTGCAAAAGATAACTTAATTCGTATTAAAATCAAGAATTGGATATAAAGTTGGCATATTAAAAGCTACACGGGAATGAGACATAAAGATGAAAAATCGCCGAAAAATGACCCAACTCGCTAACCACATAAGGTGGTAGACGAGTAAAGGGTCAGTTTGGTCCTCGAAGTTGCATAAAAAGGGGTCAAATAAATTCTTATACAGAATATTCTGTCCGGACATGCCATTTGAGGCGGTTTCCAGTAGAATTTTTTGATAAATTTTTTTGAGCATCTTATTCATTAAGTCTAGTTCACTCATACCAAGTTTCAGCTAAATTGGTAAAAAAAAAACAGGGTAGTTGGACAAATTGGTAGAAAAAATAACTCCGGCGTCATATTGATAAAAAAACGCTCCAGCATCAAAAGGGCCAATATGATTACGGCTCATCTTCTATTATACAAAAGCAAAAGAATTTCTGCACAGTATTCCCGCTCAAAAACATCACATCAATGGGTTCAGGTCGGGTCATTGGCGGGTCGGGTTGTCCATGGGTTCAGGAATGGGTCTGCAGGCAGCCCAATGAAATGCTTTAATGTTGGCCCAATCTTCAATTTTTAAATTGTGTGGCTCAAGAGAATGAATTTAATGGCACATGAAAAAGTTTATTAAGTACATCGAATTGACTGACAGTTAACGCAAAAATGGGGCTCAATAATTGATGTAGTCTAAAAGAAGTTTAACTTTTGACTTTTCAGCCTTGGTGACTCAATATTTTGGGGCTCAATGCTTGGCATTTAATGCATGAAAATCTTTTTCCAAGACATTCCGGTTTTTGAAAATAAAGTATGTTAGAATAGTACCACGCGCTACAGTTTCAAATCGCTTTTACATAAAATTTTATAAATACATACATACATATACATAAAGGCAATGCTTTGAAATTGACTATTTACTCACCAATGCTTTGATTAAAGGCAAGTATATTGACTAGATACTTACCCATGCATATTGGCGAACTTTGTCATCTTAACTCTATAAATGGACGTAAAGGTATGAACAATCAAATGAGGGATTCATTTATATTTAGAAACAAAATATGTAATACGAGAATTTCTCAAGACAATTGAAGTTTATATCAAATGATGACTTTCATCTCCAGGCAACAAATTTTGTTCTTGAGAAGGACTACGGATTTTCTACCCGGCAGTCTGCCAGATCACGCAGATCTGAAGGCCATTGTGTGTAAGAATCACATACCCAATTTTGAGACAATTCCATGTATAGCACTTATACAAAGCTGGCATATAAATAAATATAATATGAGTGGATCCAAAATGTCAGAAAATAGATACAACATGTTAAGTATTAAAAGAAAATAGTAATTTGTAATATTTCAAAGTTGTTATACAAATTTGAAAATTATACATATATATATAACTTGAAAAAGTATTATAGTATAACAACTTGATAGTAATTTGTATGAATGGTATTTTCATATATATATATATATATATATATATATATATATATATAATTAATATTAAAATGTTTTCTTACGGTTGATGCAAGAAGATGTGTCTATTATTGGGCCTCGAGATCTAATTACATCATTTTGTTATTAAAACCGTGCAATGATCGCCATATTATTTTTGTGAAAGTATTAGACCAATCATTACCAGATCTTACTAACCATTCTTTATTGAATTATTGACTACATTTGACATCTTTACTACATAAAGGAACCATGCATAAATAAGCATATCAGAAAACCATTTAGGATCTAAAAAAGATATCTAAGAGCATATATTTACTGAAAGTCCTAATATGAGGACTTTCATTTACAAGTAAATAACATTGGCTTGAGAAGGGCTTTAGGTTTTTCTGCCAAGCAGGTTACCAGATCAGGAAGATCCAAAAGCCATTGAGGTGGCTGGAAGGAGAGTCTCAAGGTTAAATTTCATAATAACCAGTTAACACACTAGACTTAAATTAAGTATAGATTATACATTTGGGGCTAAAATACCCATCAAGTAGAAGGACATGTATAGTTCAATATTGTAACAGTGTTGGGAATGACCAAAACTGAGAGATTTCATATCCAATGAAAAACCATTTTCGAACAAACAAGGACATGTGTAGTTTAAATTCAAAAAATACAACCCAAATACAGTTCGAAGTATACCTATAATATGTCGGTAAGGTCGAAACACACTGAGATATGCTGGTTGTATACAATGCACACATCTACTCCCCGTCGAAGGATCCGATTCATCCACCAAGAAGCAGTGACTCAGAATCTTTCACATTTAAAATGCAAAAAGGCATAGGATTAACCATAAGTCTCCTTTTTGCGAACAAAGAACGATGAACCAAGTTGGGATGAGAGCATCGGAATCACCGTTAGTTCTCTGGTGTAGAAGTATGGATGATGTACGAAGTTAAGAGGGTAGACGATTGGTATCGTAGTGGTGGGAGTTAAGTTAAGGCGTAGGCAGAGGAGCATAGAGCATCGGATTAAACGATGTCTCTCTCCATGAACGAAGGTGGTGTACGGATGAATGACGACGATGGGCTTGGCGATCTTATTATATATGGGGAGTATTAGGGTTTATATCTGTGCTAAATACAGAGCATATGGTGGGGGGTTGGGTTGTTGGGTTTTGGGCTGTTCTATAATAAATAATTGATGTGTATGTTGGGCTGGGGTTTGGGTATTGGGTTTCGAATTGCAAAGGGCGGAAGTATTGGGCTGGGGTTTCGAATTGCAAAGGGCGGAAGTATTGTACAAGGTTTAAAATGGTCCTAATACTTTTTGAAAAAAGTGTCCATTAGCATCTCTTTTTTTGTAAAATTTTTGCATTTATAATAATAAATTACGTATCATATGTATAATATAGTCAAATAAAATGTGCACATTTGACTTTTGCATTACTTAAAAGTATAAATGTGCATTTCCATGAACAATAAAGTGCATCATTTTGGATTGTTTTCATTTATCATGTTAAAGAGTCTTCTCACCGAAACCGCACTATATATATAATTTGGATCAATTTAGCTATTTTCACACACACACACACATATTTTAATAAAGGGTATTTTGATATTTTTTCATAATTCTGTATATTCAACCAATATAGTCACTTCAATAAAAAAATTATAAATTTTAGTAGATTCATATTTTTTTCTTATCGGACTTATCAGTATCTTGATTCCACGCAAACATGTAGCACTTGATTCCGCGCACTAAATTGTTTAATATTCCGTAATAAGAAAAGGTAAGATTTGAATTATTTCTCGGACTGTATTGGATGAAGTTACTCTAGAAGATCATTTTAGCTATTTTTCATACAGTTTATTCTTTATTTTATTTATAAATATATTTGAGATATAATTTCTTTCATAAATCTGAAGAATCAATCATTCTAGCCATTTTAACCAGAATTTCATAAACTTTACGGAGTAATTGAATCAGGCAATACATTTTATTTGGGTATATTTATACATTTACACATTGCATTTAATGAAATTAATGAAGAATATGATATCATTATACATATGATATCACCCACTCTTTTTAAACTATTTATGATATACCTATGTTCTCTTCTCTTAATCTCTTTCATATATTATACATTTATCGATATTTAATGTTGTTATTCGTGGTTGATGTAGAAAATATTACGTTATTTTATTAAATTTTGTCCCGTGCATCGCACAGGTGAGAATCTAGTTTTAAAAAAAACTCCGGCCCCGACTTTCTTTGGTCCCAAACAGTCCCAAAATTGTTTTTCCTTACCCACATGTTATATTCTCACGCCTTATCTCATCCATAACCCTATTTTTACAAAATCCCCTCTCTTCAACTAGTCACAACTCGTCGTTCTTCTTTCACGTTTTTTAGCTGCCGAAATAGTCCAGCGAGAAAAGATTGAAAGAGCAAGTTCCAGGGAAAAGAAGATACAATCTAATGAAGGAAAAGAAAGTTCCAGAGAGAAATTAAAGGTATGAAATTAAACCCTCAAAACTCGATTTGTGTCGACCTAAGTAGCAACTACATGGTTACTGTCTTTATCATCGCTGGCTCCCTCATACGAATAGTTGCTCAGAAAGACCATTGAACTCTTCATGGATATATTATCATGTGATGAAGCCATAAAACTAGAAAATCAAATAACTTGCTGCATAAATCATGGTTATGATTTTTCTGACTTCACTTGTTTCTCACTGCCTTAATAATCATATTCCTATTGCTCTAGGATGTACTCACACTTTAATGTGACAAGTAACTACATAATGTTTCTGATATGCTTTTATAACTACAATAATGTTTCTTTTATGTGTTTAGTTAATTTAATAATAACTATATACATATAAGTAACGTGATTAAGGTTTATAGTTTATATATATAGAAGCAAACAAAGTTAGTTGTAGTAATATTGTAGGTCTTGGGATGACAAAAGATGGATTAGGGTCAGCATACGAAATTTCATGTATTTGCTATAAAGTGACTAATGTTATTCAATTAATTTCATGATCATTAGTTGTATTTCATAAATAAATAACATCATTTCAGCCTCAATTTACCATAGAACATGCTTGGAAAGAAGAAGTTGACTCCAAAAAGAGCCAATTTAACTCATGGTCAACCACCTTGCCTCCTCTCATATGATCAATCCAAATGATCTGGGCGTTGATGAAGACGAAACCGGCATGCAGATGGTAGGTAAACATAAAATGGTGAAGTGTAAGGGAGTTGTAACAACTTGTGAAGGGAATAGTGCAGAAGAAGATGCAACGGTAACTGCATATGAATCTGACGACTCCTTTGAGTGGGATGATGACTTTGTGAGGGAGGAGTTACATTATGATGATGAAGAGCTGTATGAGGTGAGGGAAAGTAATATAAATAAAAAGAAAGCTCAAACTAATGTGATCTGGACTTCTAAACGTCGAAGCAACTTTCCTCAAGACGAGAATTTGGGGGGGAATGGTTTGAATGGTGAACAACCGGAGCAAGAAGAAAGTGAACATGAAACTGTCTTAGCACCTGAGAGCAGTGAACAACTAGATTCTAAGAAATGGCCATCATATTGGACTACCTATGAAGGAGGCTATGAATCAGAACAAAGAGATTCAGATGATGAAGATACCTTACTATCAGATGGTGAATCAGATGCAGATGAACCTATGCTCAAGCGAATAAAAGGGAAAAACTATGAAATATTCAATGAAAAAGCAGACATGAAAAATGTGGAGTTGACTGTGGGGTTAAGATTTGCATGTAGTGATACATTCAAACAGGTTGTCTTGGCATACTCTATTCAGAAACATAAAGATCTGGTTTATATGATAAATGCAAAACATCATATTCATATTGGTTGTGCAATGTGTATATGGGAATTGACTTCAGGGTCTGACCTTGTAGATGTAAGTGCTTGGCAAATTAAGTCTATGCAACCTATTCACAAATGCACCAGGACCTTCAACAATAGATTGATAACTGAGAATTGGTTAGCAAAAGAATACCTTGACTATGTTTTGAGAAATCCCTTGATGACTCCAAGACATATTAAGGATGACACGAAGAAGAGGTTTGAGATTGTTGTGAGCAGTAGAAAATGTCATAGGGGCAGAGAGAAAGCTTTAAATGATGTGACAATGTTGATGCAAAAACAATATGGTTTGTTAAAGCCGTACTTGCTTCGGGTGGTGAAGACTAATCCAGGTAGTACACGTGTGTTTCAATGTTTCTATGTGTGCATTGCTGCATTGAAAGAGAGTTTCCTAGACACTTGCAGACCTATCTTTGGCCTAGATGGTTGCTTTTTGAAACATGCTTGTGGGGGAGAACTTCTAGTTGATGTAGGTAGAGATGGAAACAATCATATGTTTCTAATTGCTTGGGCTATTGTTGAACGAGAGAATCAAAATTCATGGGAATGGTTTTGTAAGTTGCTTAGTAAGGACCTAAAGATGGATGACGGAAAGGGGTGGACAGTGATCCCAGACCAACAAAAGGGAATTTTATCTTCTAAGAACTGTCTTTTCAAAAACAAATCTGATAGCTTTTTATTTACTTAATATGCAGGGACTCGTACATGCAATAGGTTCATTGTGGCCCGAAGCAGAGCACAGAAAGTGTGTTTGACACATTTTCTCGAACTGGAGCAAGAAGCATAAGGGGAAAGTGCTAGAAAAACAATTCTGGAGATGTGTAAAGGCCACTAGTATAGGGGAATGGCTGAATGTTAGTCCCTATATCTAACAATCATACAACCATAAGAATGATAGAAGAAGCAGATAGATTGAACAGAAATTTGGTACATCGTGTAATGGCCGCTGCTCTCCCTCTAGAGAGAGAGCAGCGTGAAACTATTCTTTTCTCTATTCTGCATCTATGCTCTATGCCTTAGGTTTTCTCATAAGTTAGCCTCCTTTTATAGGCTAACTTATGGCTTACAAGAGAGGCTAATGGGCTAATTTACAATTGTGGCTCATATTACACATTTAACTAACAACTACACAAATACAAAGACATCTAACTAGATTGGACACCAGAAAAAGTCCTAACAATCTCCCCCTTGGTGTTCAATCTTGTTTGATTAACATTGCAGCGCAGATGTCTTTGTCTTTGTGTTCAGTTGCTCCACAATGCAGCTCAGCTTCCTTTGTCTTTGCACTCGGCTTCTTGAAAAGGCTTTTTGGAGAAATCCTTGCAATCTCCCCTTTGATGTCTTCATGGCAATTTGTTCTTTGATGTCGGGGAGTTGAAGAATCTTCATGATGTAGCTTGTGATCTTTACCTTTCAGAAGTTGCTCTTGATCAGCATTAATGAATTCCGATGGCGCCTCTTGAAGGAGTGTTCAGGTGATATACAGGCGCGCACAAGATTCATCTTCAGGACTTGAATACTTGACCTTTCTCTCCTCGAAGTTTACATGGCACAGCGGAAAATTATTGTTTTTGAGGAGATCTTGTCAGTGGCACAACGGAAAAAGATAGTTGTCAGTGCCACTGTAGTCAGTATCACTTGCCTCGAAAGGAGACAGTAATGAGAGATGAGGTTCCCCGTGAAATATGATTAAACACTTGTCTGTTGGGAGACAAATGAGTGGTCTTGGGTAGGGTTATGCATGCACTGTTGGACAAGATGCAGTGACTTCTACCCGGGATCTGAATAAATTCAGTCCTGAACCTATGGGGATTGTCCAGAGTATTTGAGTGACTGGGAGTAAATGTTCAATTGATAGCAGGAAGTTGAGGTAGCAGACTTATCATTGATTATTGTTTTCTTGCTCACTTGAGCCTTCTGCTTCCTAACGCTCATAGTATTCACTCACTCGCACATTCACTCATTTACTCTCGGTTTTGTCCCTTGGGTAGGCTTAGTTGGGTTTACTGAGCTATAGGGACTTCTCTCTCATTCTCTTTCATTCCTTTGTTTATTTTCTCTCTGTGCTCCCCCTCAACTGAAGCACTCGGTATGCTTTGTTATCATTTGGCACTGGGGAGGATAAAATTGAAAACTCCCCCTTAAGTGTTGCATCCTTTGAGAGAATCCTTGCTTTGTCGTTGTGTGGCGCCAGGAGGAGAAAACTGTAACTCCCCCTCTGATTGTGCAAGGTTTGATTGCTCACAGCTTGATATACCTGCCATGTGTATGGAGCAATCTGAACGGGTACCACACATGACAGTTTCCCTGAGCTCATCATCTAAACTTTCAGCACATTGATGATCACACATTGTATTGTTGATGAGTTAGGGGAGGCATCAATAGTTGATTGTTGATTGTTGTGAAATGACCGTTGACGCGAGGTCGATTGAATTATCTACGAGTTCCGGACCTTACAGTGTAGATTAGACCAACTTTGACATTTGGTTTGACTTTGGTTTGATTTTGGAAGAATTGACCAGATTTGCCTCAGTTTTGACCTCGACTTTGACTTTGGTGATTTTTCGGAAAACAAGTGATATATCCCTCAAAACCGGCGAGTGAGGGAGCGTGAGATTGGGTTCTGGGGTTCCCTTGGGAATTCATGTAGATCTTTTCACGAGCTTTCCGAAAAGGTATTATACGCGTAAATCGGATCACCGAGTCAAAAGTTATGGCCAAAATAGTGTAGGACATCGAAAAGTTTGAATTTTTAACTTTGAAAAACTTTTCGAAGTTGAGGTTCTCGATGTTGGACCTCGAAAACCTATTCTCAATGTTTAACCTCGAAAACATGTTCTCGATGTTGAATGTCGAATTCATCTTCTCGATAATTGAGTATCAAAAACATCTTCTCGATGTTGAATATCAAAAACATCTTCTCGATGTTGAATATCGAAATCGTCTTCTCGATGATGAATATCGAAAACTTCTTCTCGGTGATTGAATATCGAAAACGTCTTCTTGATGAATGAATATCGAAAACTTCTTCTCGATGTTTGATTATCGAAAACTTTTTCTCGATGTTGAATATCGAAAAATTCCTTTTCGGTATTGAATGTCGAGAAACATGTTTTCGAACTCCAAACTGCGAGAAACGTGTTTTCGAACTTCAATCCGCGAGAAACCTGTTTTCGAAGATCAATCCGCGAGAAACCTGTTTTCGAAGTTCCATCCGCGAGAAACATGTTTTCGAGCTTCAAACCTGCGAGAAATCTGTTTTCGAGCTTCAAACCTGCGAGAACCTGTTTTTCGATAAGACAATATTGAGAAATCAAAAATTCGAAAATTACAGGTTTCAAAAATGAGGATATACTGCTTGATCGGTTCTGAGAGGTGATTCTAACAGTATACCTTTTACAATGATTGGATAAAAAACAAGATTTCAGAGGTTAAAATGAGAAAACATCGAAAACTTCCAAAACATCGAGAAACACCAAGCTTCGAAAATCTGCAACTGTACAAACAAAGATTTCTTCACAAATGAAATTGCAGGTTGTTTTCAAACAGATTTCGATCCTAATCTTCCAGAAATCGCTGAAAAACATTGAAAACAGATCATCAAACCAAAATATCGAAAACTCAGTTTTTCAAATAGGTGTGGTCTTTCTCGATAAAGGCAGATCCGAAAAATGCAGATGAATTCAATCTATTTCACGCCTCAGCTCTGATACCACATGTTAGTCCCTATATCTAACAATCATACAACCATAAGAATGATAGAAGAAGCAGATAGATTGAACAGAAATTTGGCACATCGTGTAATGGCCGCTGCTCTCCCTCTAGAGAGAGAGCAGCGTGAAGCTATTCTTTTCTCTATTCTGCCTCTATGCTCTATGCCTTAGGTTTTCTCATAAGTTAGCCTCCTTTTATAGGCTAACTTATGGCTTACAAGAGAGGCTAATGGGCTAATTTACAATTGTGGCCCATATTACACATTTAACTAACAACTACACAAATACAAAGACATCTAACTATATTGGACACCAGAAAAAGTCTTAACAGTGGGGGCTTGTGGAGAGGGAAACACCTGGTTTATACAACTGGCAAGGCTATTTGGAGATTGTGATGCTGGCTAAACGATGTGGCCTGAAGGTTCGAGCTGTAATGGCATTTCATCAGTGTGGCACATGTCCTGATGATCCCTTATGGTGGGTAGCATTTCACGATTCAATTGTTTATAAGATTAGCTAATGTATGTCCTATCTATTAAGCGTAACTGCGTAATCAATCAATTGAATACATCACTAATCCTAGGCTATGAGGCTATGTCAAACCTTGTCTTTTATATCTAAGGATTGATTGTCAGAGTAACAATAGTTTAAGGACTTTTAATTCATCATTGATACATTTCCCCATGCTAACACGGGAAGGCCCGTGATGTTGGTTCATTTGATTGACTAATATGAGTATATGACAAGTAGTATATTTACTAATGACATGAGGATTATGGCAGTGTATTAATATGACACAAGAGTTAGTCATGCAATCAGAGTAGAATAAATATTTAATTTTAGCTGCAAAGTAGTGAACTAATGTAGAATTAATATTTAATTTATTCTAGTTGCACATGCCCTGCTCAAGTTTATATTACAATTTCTGGCATTACTTACATATATTCACACTTATAACCTGATTCAATAAGCAACTGATACCTTTGGAAAGTCATAACTTGATATAATATTCATTTTTGTTTGTGTTTGTACCAAAATCAAAGAACAACAAGTTTGATAAAGACCAAGAGTGTCGACACATGGTTGAGCAAGCAGAGTATGAAGGACACATGCCCAAACAAACAAACATACGTATTATGAAAGAAGAAATAACTAATGCAGAGACATAAAAGAAATATCGAAAAGGAATCCACGGGGCAGTTCAAATCCCTATCTTCTTAGCACTCTAGCGGTGACGCGGTGACGCCTAAGCACCTTGCATCTACAATATTGCGCTGTCCTCCGTCTTCTGAAAGAACTCAAGCGTGTGGTCTTATTCTCACACTCCAGCCATTGAAGTTTGCAGGTGAGAGCAGCATGGCAATATCCCTTATGGGAAGGTCCATTTGAACCTCAGCATCAAGGACTTCTGCATTGGCTTGCACAGCTAAAAGATCATAAGATTCGGTGGCCCATTGATTCTGAGCAAGAACAAAATTATGGGGCAAAATTGTATAGAGATCATAGTTGCTCGCCAGATGTTTGCGTATATGGTTGTGTTAGAACTTTTTCTGGTGTCCAATCTAGTTAGATGTCTTTGTATTTGTGTAGTTGTTAGTTGAATATGTAATATGGGCCACAATTGTAAATTAGCCCATTAGCCTCTCTTATAAGCCATAAGTTAGCCTATAAAAGGAGGCTAAATTATGAGAAAACCTAAGGCATTAGACTATAGAGGCAGAGTAGAGAGAATAGTTTCAGGCTGCTCTCTCTCTCTCTAGAGGGAGAGCAGCGGCCATTACACGATGTACCAAATTTCCGTTCAATCTATCTGCTTCTTCTATCATTCTAATGGTTGTATAATTGTTAGAAATAGGGACTAACATGTGGTATCAGAGCCGATTCGAGTGTGATCGTCGAAGAAAAAGTTTTCGAAGTCCCCTGTTTTCATCTTTTCGATATTGTACTCTTTTAATCGCTGTAATCTCATTTTTGAACGAAAAAGTGTAAAAGATGTACTGCTGAAATCGCCTCTCAAAAACGAGCAAGCAGTATATCTTAGATTTTTGATTCGTTAAGTTTTCAGATTTGAGGTTCTCGATATTTTGATTTCGAAAAGCATGGTTCTCGAGGTTTCTGCAGGTTTTTCGATCTTCAAACTGCTCAGATAGGTTCTCGAGATCAAGGACTCCACAGAAAAGCAATTTTATCTGTTTAAAAACTGTTTCTCAATTTGCAGGATTTCGAATCTACGTTCTCGATATTAGTTCTCGAACTGAGTTCTCGAGGTTTCACTTCTCGATACTCAGTTTTCGATATTATATCTCAATATCTAGTTTCCCGACTTTGCAGGTTCTCGACAGTTCTTCTCGATAGTCAACTTCTCGAAATCAAGTTCTCGAACTGAGGTTTTCGAAACTGACTTCTCGATAAGAACTTCTCGAACCTAACTTCTCGATAAATTAGTTTTCGATATTTATATCGAAAACTGCTTCTCGATACAGTTTCTCGAACTCTACTTCTCGAACTATTTTCTTGAGCTAGGTTTTCGATATTCTGTAAGTTAACTTTTCTGATCAAATTACTCGAACGGTCTTTTAAAGTCAAACAGCAAGGATGGAAGCGTTGGCACTTGGAAATGAAAACAGACCTCCAATCCTGAGGAGAGGAGAATATCAGATGTGGAAGACAAGGTTCCTAAACTTTCTAGAAGGTAAAGACAACTCGTCTGCAATGCTGGAATCGCTTACTGAAGGACCAGCACAAATCTGGATGGATGTGACTTCAGATGGTGTAAACAATCCTCCCGTTGCTGTTGAAAGAAGGTTAAAAGCAAAATCTGAATACACTGAAGCAGACAGACTCAGAGTCAAGGCAGATCTGATGGCTAAAATGTACCTGCTCCAAGCTATTCCTAATGACATATACATACTTATTGACAGCATGGAAACAGCTAAGGAGATGTGGGATGAAATTAAAAAACTGATGATTGGAACTGAGTTGGGATTGAAGACGAAGAAAGCCAACATCCTGACTGCCTATGATGGATTCAAAGCTCTACCTGGTGAGGCGCTCCATGAAACATACAACAGATTTGTACAACTGATCAATGAGATGGGAAAGATCAAGGTTGTCAAATCAAACATGGAAATGAACATACGCTTCTTGTCGAGCCTGCCACCAGAATGGAGAAGAACTGTGAAGAATCTACGTCAACATCTGGATTTGGATGAACTTGATCTATGTACTGTGCATGAGCACCTTCAACAGTTTGTGAATGACACTGCTGACATGGAAGGAAGCTACTCTGGGAATCCATTAGCACTGATGATGGAAGCTCAACCCAAGAGTTCATCCAAAGTTCAGAAGAAGAAGAAGGCAGTTGTTGTGATGTCTGAAGAGGAAGAAAGTGAAGAAGAAGTGGATGTAGAGTCAGAACTGGCCGAACTGCAGAAGAAAATGGCCCTGCTGACCAATCAATTTAATAAACGGTTTCAAAAGAAAGGAAACTCATCCAACAAGCTACGAACCTCATCTGCCAACTACAAAGCAAAAAACAATGATCAGAACTCTTCTAGTAGAGTTGTTGCAGCTGAAGACCCTCCTAAATGCTTCAATTGTGGAAAAGCTGGACATGTCATCAAAGACTGTCGCTTGCCAAGGAAGAGGGACTTCAACTATTACAAACAGAAGATGCTATGGAACAAACAGAAGATGTTCATGGCTAAGCAAGAAGATGATAGTGCTGCAACACTCACTGAGGGAGATCCATGGCAGGAGGAGAGTTCTGACGATGAAGAAGGAGAAAACTTGGCCCTGATGGCTATTGTTGAAAAGGAAGAAAAAGAAAAGGGTGATGCTGCGATCCCCAGTGGAAGTTCAAGCTCAAACCACACTGTAAGTACTTCTGAATCTTCTTGCTCTTGTACATGCAAAGTTCATTCTTTTCAAGAAAAAGATGACATTATAAAGGAGTTAAGAGACAGGTTAGATCACAATTACAAAAACCTTCTCACAAAACTTGATAGAATTTCCTCATTAAGTGTACAACTTGAAAATGAAAAGGACATGCTGAAGAAGCGAAATTCAGAAGCAGAAATGCTTACACAAAAAGTTGCAGAACTCACTAAGAAGCTGAGTGAAACTGAAGTAGAGCGAAATTGTGAGAAAGGCAAAAAGGATATGCTATTTGATAAAATAATCATTCTTTATAAGAAAATCAAAGAATTAGAAGATTTAATTGCCAAAAGAGGGCAGTCTGAGCAAACCATTTTTCTAAATCAGAACAAGGACACTCGTTTTTACAATTCTAGAGAAGGTCTTGGCATCACAAACCCTCGTAATCTGAAAAAGATCAATTGACGTCAGCTTTATGATATCAATTACATGGGTTTGGGATTGACCAAGTTGATGCTCTTTGTCGGGGCAAAAGAAACTGCTGAAGAAGAAGAGACAAAGAGATCAAACCCTTCTAAAGCTGAGGTCCCGTTCAATTATGACCCTTTAAACGAAAGCTATGCTACAAAAGAACTAGTTTTCTCACATGATGAGAGTGTTAGTTCTTATCCTTCTGAGAAGGAAGTTGTGTCAGATCCAGAACCCCCTTCAACCTCAGATTCAGGTGAAGAAGAAACCTATATCCCTCCACTAATCAGATAGGGATTTGAACTGTCCCGTGGGTCCCTTTTCGGTATCTATTTTATGTCTCTGCATTAGCTATTTCTTCTTTCATACCCTAGTTAGTTAAATACGGTACGGGAATTAAACGAGGTTTAATACATACGCGTTTTATTCGGTAACATGAATGAAAAAGACGGTCAAAAATTCGTTGAAAAAACGTTGACTTTTAAAAAACATGTAAATACGTATACGTGTATAATACGTTATCTACTACAAAAATTCGGACGAAAAATACAGGTATTATTTTGAACATCTAAATGATATATTTCATAAAATAACATATATAGTAAAAAAGAAATAAAAGTATACACATATTCAAGTAGCAAATCTCATTACTACATACAAGAATAGTTCATAATTGCATAAGTCGATGACAAAATAAAAACAGTAATCAAGTCTAGGACATAATTTTGAAAAATAATGTCAAAAATGATTATCTTTATATGATCATCAAATAATAATACTCAAGTGAAACTCCTCATTTTCATTAAGATGACATATGACAAAAGTTGTGTGATTGCTACACTTATTATTGTTTGTGTAAAAGATTATACTAAAAAACGTTAGGTTTAGAAAAATCTTAATTTTGATATGCTAGCTTAAAAAAACATCAGAAATCTTGTAGTATATTACTTCGTAAGTTTTAGTATTTCAGGATGCTAGCTTAAGCCATCATGCAATTAATTTTAGTATTTAATAATTGCACTGTAACAATACAAAAACACGAGATCATAGGGTGAACGTTTTCATTTTTACTTTTACACTATTGTTGATCTTCTATGCATTTAGTGCATTCATTCAATTGGTCAATTCATGTTTATGTTTTTTTGTAAAATACGGGAAAAATACGTTTTATATGGGAAGTAGGAGTTTTTTTCCTTTTTAAACGGGCCGACATTTCCCCCCTTTTTAAACGTGCTTTTTTGGATCAAAAAACGGTACGTGTTTAAAACGCTTTTAAAACGGAAAAAAGCTAACTGGGTTTCATACTACGAATGTTTGTTTGGGCATGTGTCCTTCATACTTTGCTTGCTCAGCCACGTGTCTACACTCTTGGTTTTTATTAAACTTGTTGTTCTCTGATTTTGGTACAAACACAAGCAAAAATGAATACCGTATCAAGTTATGACTTTCCAAAAGTATCAGTTGGTTATAAATGTGAATATATGTAAGTAATGCCAGAAATAGTAATATGTACTTGAGCAGGTACACTATGGAAAGTTATGAAGGTTCAGTATATGTGAAGTAGAAGACTCATGCATACAGTGAAGTGAATGAGAACCACTTGGATATATGGACTTTGGATTAGGGATTTCATCCAGGAGCCCAATAGCTATTTGCTAGAGATTTTGAAGAAATGCCCGTTTATTGATAAATGCACTCTTATTTTGCAATTAATATGTCCGTTGGATCTAGTAACCTATTGTCCATTGTCCCTTCATGCTATGTGTATTTAACAGACCCCGATTCATCCTCCATACATGAATTCAACTAATTGCAATTACTGATTGCAATCGTGGTTTACTCCCATGCAGGAAGGCAGTCATGATCTCATGAATGTTTTAACCAAGTCCAGTTTCTCTTATTTTTATTCAGTGATATTTAGGTAACTAAGAGTCCTATAGTCTATAGCATTAGAAGATTTAGGTAACTAAGAGTTTATTGTACAGTGTATAGCTTTGTGTACATTTTATTATCATATGGTGCTTATCCGATAGACTTTTCTCTTGGTGGAGTAGTAGAATGGCTGTTAAACATCTCAGGCAATGATGGGGGTCTAATGTTTTTTTACTGGAAACATTGAAGTAATGTACTGAGAGGAAAGAGATCAAAACAGTAAAATATATGTTCCTCAGACCCCATGAGGGTAGGATATGAATGGTTGTTGTGGTAGGCTACATGACCTTGTCCTATTCGAACATTGCTGTTTTTTTATAAAATTTTACAGGTCTCATAGACATCCTTTGGCTTTGTTATCTTTTGGTGGATGAATGCTATAAGACATGTAACCAATTATGCCTGTTTGCAGGCTACTTTTGATTGATTTGTCAGCTCCGTGTTTTCAAAATATATTGATTGGTCATACTATTAGCTACGGAAAACATCATAGAAGGCTTTGTTAGAATGTTTTTACTTGGACTAAAATTTTCTGGTCTGATCTGGCATGGTCTGAACTGATTTGGTCTGGTCTGGTCTAGTAAATGTCGTGTTTATGTGTATTTATAACTGTCGAAGTTTGGTCAGATTTAGTCTGGTATAGGATTGAAATAAGTCCAAGTAAAAACATCCTTTCCTGGCCTAGAATGCTCTCTTGATTTATGGGTGTTACTTTGAGAGCCAATGAAGTTCAACTTGATAAAAATTAGAAAATGGGAGAGTGAAGCATGATTTGTGTTAATGAAAAGTTAGTCGTATATAAGATCTAAGATAATGTTTCTAATTTTGTTATGAAATGTCAATACTTTCACAGTTTATTCTGTCAATGACTCAATGGCAATATTAAATTTCATTTTCTTGCTTAAAAATTAAATTCTTGATCATTTTTTTTAAAATTTATGGTGTTAATTTGTGTGATGCGCCTAAGTTGTGAAAGTGTTTTTTTGCAAGGATCCCTCTTCCTCAATGGGTGATAGAAGACATAAAAAAGGATCAAGATTTAGCATATTCAGATAGGTTTGGGAGACGCGGCATGGAATATGTTTCCCTAGGATGTGATGTTCTTCCCATTCTGCATGGACGATCTCCAATACAAGCATATGCTGATTTTATGAGGCACTTCAGGGACACCTTTAGACCATATCTGGGAACCACCATAACTGTAAGATGCTTCTTTGTGTCGTGACTTTATGTTATTGTGTTTAATACTCCGCAATACCTTACCTGCAAAGGATATGTTAGATTGAACCTGATACTTGATTCACAGGGGATTCAAGTTGGAATGGGGCCCGGTGGTGAATTAAGATATCCTTCATGCCCTTCACTAAAGCTAGCAAGGACATGGCGCTCACCTGAACTTGGTGAATTCCAGTGCTATGATAAGGTATCCTGCACTTGAATTTTTCAGAGCTGTTACTGTAGTAATATTAGGGCTCTTCTATGGTCTGGTTTAAAAAATGCAAAACCTTAAACCGAACAGAATAACTTAGTTGTGTTTGTCTAGGTCAATCATGCTTTGTCAGTTTGGTTGGTTGTAAAGCTTAAATCCAAAACCGCAAACCACAAACCGCGTTTGGTTAACTCCGTTCTGTGTGATCTGTTTTGGTTTGACTTCGTTAAGGCCCAAACAATATCCTATGGGACTTGACTATTTTCTTCTTGGTTGGCAGTATATGTTGGCTTCTCAGAGTGCATGTGCTGGGGAAATAGGGATGCGTGAATGGGCAAATGGGGCCCCCATTGGTGCTAGCAACTTGATGCACAACCCTGAAAGCACAGAGTTCTTCAGAAGCGAGGGTTCTTGGAACACACCATATGGGGAGTTCTTCCTGAAATGGTACTCTGGGATGCTTTTGCTTCACGGAGAAAGGGTTTGCAAAGAAGCAGCAACTGTTTTCAGGGGCATTGAGGTCAATCTGACAGGTAAAGTAGGCGGGGTCCATTGGCACTATGGTACGCCATCTCACCCATCAGAACTAACAGCTGGCTATTACAACACCTCAATCAGAGATGGACTCCTACCGATTGCTCGCATGTTTGGTAGATATGGATTCACGCTTTGTTGTGCATGTTTCGAGATGCAAGACGTGGAAGAGCAACAGGTGAATCCAGTGAGCAGCCCTGAAGGTTTTCTAAGACAGCTACTTCTTGCTGCAAGAAATTGTGATCTTCCACTTGTGGGTGAAAACTCCACGACCACTTTGGATGACAAATTTTTTGAGCAGGTGTTGAAGATGTCGAAGTTCTACTTGGGTGGTTTGGATAAACCGTCGTTTTCCTTCAACTTTGTCCGGATGGACAAGAACTTGTTCGAATATCGGAATTGGGTTAGTTTTACTTGGTTTGTGAGACAGATGTCAGTTTCCAATATTGGTCGAGGTAGGATAGGTTTTGGGGAAGGTGATGCACCAGCGTCGTCTTCTTCTGCAGCCAGCATGAGAGCAGTTCTTGCCTAGTAGCATGCGAGGCTTCTTGCTATATGCAGCAACTTCTGATTCATTGTTCTGAATTGCAGTTTCACGAGTAAATTTTTCTACTCTGCATTTTATCAGGGTTTCCATTTGATTCTGAATGGGAGCAAGCGAAACACTCTTCTCGCTCTCTCACTCACTCACTCTGTATGTTTGTAGTGTAAAACAGTGCCCTCCAATTATTTTGAAAATGGATGGCTCATGTTTCTGTTAGGCACTTGCACTTTGGGGCTTCAAGTTTTTTCTTTGGCTTGTCAAGGTGTGTAATTGAGGAGAACCAAACTCCAGTCATTACCAATAGTATTGAAATTCCACAAGTTATCTCTATTAGGTGTTTCTATATATTCAAACAAATCAGAATTAGTTGCTACCAGCTAGTCTTGGCGTAATGGCGTATCCAGAAAATTTGGTCAGTGGGGGCAGGTTAACACTGTAAAACTACCACACAATTTTCAGAAATAAATATTAATTGAACAATCAATATTTTAATAAAAAATGTAAGAAATGTATGAAATATGTAAGTATAACTAATTCAAGTTGCAAATAAACAGGTATGTTTCAATATTAAGTGTGAAAAGATGTGATTGAAATTACATATTACCTCCGTCCCGTTGTAAGGTTCTCATGTCAAAATGTTACAATTATTTAGATAATAATTGAATACGGTAGTTCGAGTATATTTTGAGAAATAATTTTAATATGTATATAATATATTGATGTTAGTATGGATAATTATAATGTTTTTTTTTACAGAAATAACTATAATGTTATAATACAAGATTTTTAATTATTTTCTTAAATAGAAATGAGAACATTTATATGAGACGTCTACAAATGGAAATTGGAACCTTTTTATGGAACGAAGAGAATATCAATTATAGTCACACTAAAAAAACACTAGTTTAAATTGATCTGGATATTTGAGCTATAAAAAAAAGCTTCAAAAGGGAAAAAATAAGTCCATAAAAAGGTGCAGTGGATAAGTTTTGAACATCCAACATCCTCCAAGTGGGTTGACACTCCGTCCAGCAGACCAAGGCGCACATATAACTTATTTACAACAATGAAATATTTATACGTTTAAATATTTTCTATATATATAATGGGGTTGGGTGGGGTTGAGTGGGGGCAGCTTCCCCCCTGCCCCCACAATAGATACGCCCCTGGCAACAACAGACGAGAGCCATTTCATGTTGGGTACTCCAAACGGTAGAATCTATTTCTATTGTTTTTACATAAGGGTTGCTTTTCAATCTCTCAAGGAGAATGTCGTATGGAAGAAATGAATGAAGCTCTTATCCCAGGAAGATTTATGCATTACCTTTTAAAATTGAAAGAAAAATCTTTTGATTTGATTTAACATCTAAGGCTACGCATTAATCAAATTCGGATAAATGTGAATTTCTCCATTCTCAGTGGTTCGATGGTGTTAATTGGTTTATACACACGCACAGTCGCACACACACATATAAATAATATATGGAGTTACATCTTTTTACACTCCATTTACATCTTCTTACGTGCAAGTTATATTTAGATCAGACTTGCTTCAACAAGTCATATGGTTACGTTACATTTTTCGTAGACACAAGTTACATTTGTCATAACATGAGTTATATCACAAAATAAATCTCTACTATTGAAAAAAAAGTTTTTTAATCAATTTTTTGTGGCCCTAATATTAAAAACAAAACATATTCACTTTTTACCTTAAGTAATTGAGCAATTAGACTCTTTCTTCATTGTTTACATTGAGATTAATGTTTTATTTCTCATACTCTGTATTAGACAAGTTACATTGGAACTGACCTACAATTACATGCTCATCAACGTGAGTTACATGTCTTTACATGCATACGAGTTATATCACCTTCCTATTGAAAACAAAAAATATGTTTAAAAGGTTGTGGGAGTAACGATGCTCACCGTGGGATGATCCACGGTATAACAACTGACATTACTGCAATGCCACAATGACTTTCCATCAACGGTGGGGTAAGGGGTCGGATGTGTGCAACCTTACTCCTATACTAAGGTAGTGTTTGCGTTTTCTTGTGTTTCTCCAAAGTGAATTTTTAAAAAAAATATTGAAAAAACAATATATAGTAAAACAAATGTATTGTTTGGAAATAGAGTTTTTTTTAATTTAAAGTGTAAACGCTAAAGTCTTTATAATGTAATGTTTGGTGAAAACACAAAAATTGAAAAATGTCCTTGCCGACCTAGCATTTACTTTTCATCCCACTAACATAAATCTTTACGTAATTCGCATTCTCCTTTGAACCAAAAGCTGATCAGCAAACACATGAGGCACAAGCAGCATTTGAAGATCAATTGCAGCTACCCAACTAGATTTGTCGGCCGCAATAGCAAGTGCCAGCAGCTGGCCGGCCGGCAACCAAGTACACATGCCAGAATCGACTACTTGCACAATAGGGTATTGTCTTACCTCACTGCAGGCGGGAGACATCATTCATGGACGGGCTATCCATCAGAGCTACCATGAGAGTTCTGTTGCTAAGTAGAGCATCTCCAATGGGAGGGAGCATTGCAGCTGATGTGGCATAGGAGAGAAATAAAATAGAATAAATATTTGGTGTGTAGGGAAAATGAAAAAGATGAGAAAGATAGAGGTAAAAATGGACCAAGGTCTATGACAAAGTCCATATATGGACCTTACACAGGATTCGAGGAGAAAAAGTTGATGAAAAGTAGGTTAAAATTGATATAAAAATGAAAATAAAAATAAATTAGGAAATACGTGAGTCCTACATATAAAAATTGTGAGATAAAAAATGGGACCCATGTGTAAGGGTGTGTAAGAGACCACACCCTTGCATTGGAGTTGCTCTTAGCAGTAATATTCATTAAAGAAGAAAGCTGAGAGCATCTCCAATGTTATAATGTCCACGTTGCATATGTGGCATGAGTGATAACCACATAAATATTAGCAAATAAATTATTTATCTCCTTATTTGAATGATTTTATACAATTTTGGTAAGTTTTTCCCTGCAATGTCAACAATAATGTCAACATCTAGACGGTCTCCTTGACAGTGTGGAGAAAAACTTACCAAAACTGTATAAAATCATTCAAATAAGGAGAGAAAGAATTTATTTACTAATATTTATGTGGCTATTTCTCATGCCACGTGTGCACCGTGCACATTTTACCATTGAAGATGCTCTAAGTGATGATATGATGTATCACTGTAGCAACTAGGCAGCTTGTAGAAGGGTAAGAAGGGTATTTTCGTATATTCAAGGATATGATTTATCCCCAAAGTTGGTCTTATTCACAAAAAAACCTAGAAGCACCTAAAAGCAGATCTAATCTAGCTTTGTTCTTTTGGCTTAAAATAGCTTAAATCAAGCATAAATTTTCATTTGCAAACACTACTTTTAGCTTTTTACCCTCCAAAAAAGATGAGATGTGCCTTTTTAAGCATTTGCAAACACTGCTTAAAGCACAAAAGACTATTTCTGAATGACTCATGATGAAAATCGCGTCGAAAATATATTTTATTAATAAAATAAAGAAAATATTGTATGAAAAATAGCTAAAATGGTCATTTAGAGTAACTTCAGTCAATACAGTAAAAAAAATAACTTCAACCTTACTTTTTCTTATTATTACACAATTCAGCGCACAAATCAAAATTTACGTGTTTGGTTAAAAAGTTAGCTGATAAGCTGAAAAACAGACTCACCAAACGTGCTCTCTATGTTCTACTTTTATGCGCCATTTTGTTACCTCAATTTTTTTAAAATTTACAAGGACCGTCAACATCTTAATATCTGCCATAGCTTTTCATGATTTTTCTAAATACTACTCCCTCGGTCCCATTTATATTGTCTCAGTTCCTATTTACTTGGTCAACACAAATCACTTTTAATTTCTTACTTTATATATCAAAAATTTATCAAATTTGATTCAGGTTTTGCGACTTCGTAAAACTTTAAATGTAGTTTCTGAATATGTAATTTTTTTTCCTAAAAATAATTTGAGTGCGGACAAGGATTTGTTTGCTTTATTGTCGGTCTAACATCGTAAACCGTAAAGAGACAATATAAATGAGACGGAGGTAGTACTTTAAAGGGTGTATGACCATAAAATTTTCTTTGTTAAAAAAACATGAACTTTTCTTTCTTCTCAAAGGAAAGAATTTATTGTATACCTATTTATATTAGAGCTCTTTTATTAATAGAGACATTTTCCAGTTTTCTTTTTTTGCTTCCCGTTCTTCAATTTTATGTTTTAATTTTCCAATTTTTTTATTTTCAATTTTTTTATTTGCAATTTTGTGTTTTCATGTTCCAATTTTCAATTTTCAAATTTGAAAATATATTCATCAAATTTTTTTCAGAACCGAACTAATACAACTGAAGTAGGGTACGCAGTCTCCCACGCAGCAGGCCGCCCATCACACATTTGCCCAACAGTCCAAGTGCCCAGACAGAAGCAGTGAAGCAGCCTCTTCTACGCAGCAAGCCAACGAGTGAACGACGCTTCTCGACCGTTTTGCGCAGCAACTTCAGCAAGCCAGTCGCCATTCAGCGGCAGCCAAGCGAACCAACGACCAACTTCACACCTTCCTCAGTTTCTCTTGCACCCGCTCGGCTTGCGGGAAACTGGAATTTCAAGGCTTCCGCCTCCCGCCTTGCAGGAGTCCTAGAGACCTTCCTTTTCCCATTTTGTGTAAGTTTTTAAATTTATTGTGTATTTTTGTAGTTTATTCAACATTATTTCCTTTCTTCAAATTGTTAATTTTGTGTGCAAGTTTATTTATTATTAATTCGATTTTATGAATTGTTAGCTTTTGTGCAAGCTTGTAGTATATTTATTATTATTCTTATTCGATAAATTGTTAATTATATTATAATTGTGGATTTGTGTATTTAGTTTGTTGCAATGCTATTTTTACCATTATAGTCATATTACTTCAATTCTAGTCTAGATTGATTGATAAGAATTCATATGAAACAATTTTCTGCATCGATTCCTAAAGATAGTAAAGAGCTGAGCATTTTGTGTTCTTCCTCAAATAGTTTAATTTTTCGTCAGATAATGGCACCGAAAATAATATTAAAAAGTCTCAAATAGAAGTTCTGAAGTTGAATTGAGAAATATGTACTTCGTATTTGAAAAAATTGAAAATGAACTCACTATGAGGCGATTTCAGAGTATGGCATATCGAAGACAAAGATTGTCGCCTCCCAATCATTCCCGTTCATTTATTGTTTTTCATTACTATATTGATGATATTTATAATTTATGTGCTAATGTGCCCCTCCAACATCCAGAGGCTGGTTCCGTCACCGACGGCTAGTTTGACTAATTATTGTCCCTTTTCTCTTTTAGTTAGAGACCCAACGTTTTTTTTTGAAATTCTTCACTTTGAAAAAATGATTTTTAAGAACGGGGACCAAACCGCCAGGTTGTCGACCGAACCGGACACGGACCGCCAAGTTGTTGACCAGACTGGTCCGGGACCACCTCGTCAACCCGACCGGACAAGGACCGTCGAGTCGTTGATCAGACCGGACAGGGACCACCGGGTTGTTGTTACCGACTTTTGCGGATCATTTATGGGTGACAAAGTCTATGTCTAATCATTGGACTTCTGATATGGGCTGAAATTATCTTGAGCTTTGAGTCTATTGTAGTGATGTTTGATTTATTAAGTTTAATATAAGTATTTTTCCATTCAAAAAAATAGAAGATAGCATACGTATGATTTTGGGCTGATTGTGGCACACTAGGTTTGTTGGTTTTTGAGCGTTTTGTTGTGTCTGTATGATTTGCCAACATAATACTCCGTACTACGTAACAAACTAGGTAAAAGAAAGCATTGCCTGACCGAGGAAGAAGGAAGCAACTATGCCGCGTACCATTTGCTCTGAGAGCCCTGGCTGCCCTCGCCTCCGAGCATTAACCTTTGATACTCTTGGCCTCATTAAAGGTGTCCTTTTGTCTCTCTTTTTCACAAAGAAAAATGCATTTTTGCTGATTAAATGTTCACAACCAACGTTAATGAAAGCCCATCACTTAGCTGTAGTTTTGTACAGTGATTCAAGCTCGTGGCGGCGAAAAACAGGAAGCTCCGGCGGTAGTGGAGCGGTGGGGTGACCCGGATTCTTCAAGATGCGTGCTAGCCACTTCCATTATTGACCGCGAACATGACCCTGTATGTTGAACTCTATTAATATTCCTCATTGTTGATTTCCTGTTGAAATCCAGACCTAAGGCCTTTTTTCATTGTTTGCTTGACTGTTTCAGCTTCTTGGCGTTGCAAGAAAAAATGGCATGGTAAATTTTTTCTCTAAAGATAATCACTTTACCATTGTATCATGTAAACTTGCAGAGTAATTATTAGTTGATAAGTTGTGAAACCAAAGGGAAATTTGAGAACTGTAGAGGTCTGTTTAAAAGAAGCTGGAATGAAAGTTTTGTGAATGCCTGTTTCCTATCAGAATTTTAATATATCTGTGCTGATAGCTTGAGGTGCTTAGCCCTATCAACGGTGATGTCCGGCTTACTATTCCGAGCTCTAGTATAAGTAGCAGTGTGAGTGATGATGATGCTATTGTTGCATTACATCTTTTCAGAAAACAGAGGATGGAGTCATCAACGAGGTGCTAATTTTGTATATTTGTTTCATGTGCTTGTGAACATTCCTCACTCTGATTCATTGGGCATCTCCTGTCTAAATGTTTCTGCATTTTTTTCATATTAGGTCATGTACTTTACTTACATGCACAACAAAAGGACATGCAAGTATAAGGTCATTTGAATTCCCCAAGTCACCAGGAGACTCAACCTCTGACGCCTCTCAAACCACATGGAATGCATGTGGTTCGGGTAACATTTTGTGCTCCAAAGTTGACAGCAGTGAAAATTATGCTTTGTTCGGGGGGTAAAAATCTGTAGCCATATTACATTTGAAAAATAAGCTTTTTTTTGGGAACTATTTTATGGATGCTGGATTTGCCTTAAAATTGAAATTTCAGGAAGGGAGTTGAAATCAATGTGTGGGATCTAGAAAAAAGTGAGAAAGTCTGGGCTGCAAGATCTGTAAGTTTTTTTTAGTTTTCTTATGAGTGTACATCTGGATACAAACAGTTATATTCATTCGCTGCTTGGCTCATGTTTTACCTCATGCATTCATTTCGTGTAGCCTCCTAAAAACAGCATTGGCATCTTTACGCCAACTTGGTTTACATCTGCAACATTCCTAAGCAAGGATGATCATCGCAAAGTTGTAGCTGGAACTAATAGCCATCAGGTATTTGGATATTGAATCTTTTTGTGGATGTCAATATCTAAGGATGATATTTTTGAGTTCTCTAAAGATAATATTTTAGTTTGAAAACGAGTTGAATATCAACATTTATCCTGGGTGGTTCCTCATGGTGCCTACTTAAATCACGATCCCTATAAGTCTATAACATATTATAAAGCCCTCATAGAACTTCTATGTTGAACTGGTAATTTCTTGTTGACCTAGTACTCTATTTTAGCGTTAGTTTTTCTTTTCTCGTGAAATTAAGATTTTGTTTTATTGCTTATAGAACTAAAATAACTGCCAATATGCCAACAGATTGAGAGTTAGCTGATGTGTGGACTACCTGTAAATGGCCTGCCATTGAAATTATTAGTCAGAATAAGGGTACTAGATTAACTGATCAAGTTTTAAATTGCAGTCTTAGGCTGAACTAAGTCTTACTAAAGTCTATAAAGCTACTAACAAGTATAATACTAAATAAAGAACTGTCTTTAAAAGTCCAATCTAAGAGGCTGGTCTAAACATTTTTCGTTTTTAGCTTTCTTTGTGTTTTTGCATGGAGTTTGAAAAAGGAAAAAATGTTGAGCAGGAAACTAAGCTCGTCTGCTTTCAGGGGTAGTTTTGCATTAATTTCACAATTCTTAGAATTGTGATTTTTCATTCGGCATCTGCGGTTTAATATCTGGGATGTAAACTTTAGTGTGTCAAACACTTCTATTGATGTTGCTGGGGCATGAGCACCATTCCAATTTGCAGTGCCTAACAAAAACATAGCCCATCCCATGATCATAGTTATTTTTGTCTCATCATTGCCTCTCTACCCAGGTAGTTGATTAATCCCCTTCCAAAAACTTAAAAATGATTTGAGAATAGAATATGCCTTCATTCTGAACACTTAATTATCTTTTCCTCATAAAGTCATCTACAAGACTACAACAACATACAACATCCATATGAAACTGGACTTAAAAATTGATAAAAAGATAATGTCATGTGATGTGACTAAGTTACGCTTTTGGCCATCAGTCCATCACACGCCTACTACAACACCCTCCTTTGTTATACTGGCTTGGGACAATCATGGTGGAGTTATCTAAGTTGCAAAATTTTCCAAAAACGTTGGCAAGCAAATAATTATATCAAATTTATGGTTATTTATTCCGCAACCATCAATTCATATTAACAGGAGATATGAAATAAAAGGTCATATGAGTGAACACACATACAGAGCAAATGTAAAATCTTGTGACATTTAGGTTTTGGTACTTGTAAAAATGATAGGGACCTAAAGAGCAACAACTTCCATTGCTGGCCAAAGTTTCCAGGCGTTGCAAAATTATGTTCACTAAAACTAGTGGATTTTGCTTTAGTTGGTTAATGTTTCTTAGGAGTGCTTTTCTCCATCTTGACCCATTTTCTAATTTTATTTCTAATGCTATATGACCTATATCTATTAAACCCTTTTGCAGTCAATATAGTTTTTCACTTTTTCTGATTATTATTGTTATTGCAGGTGCGTCTTTATGATATTTCTGCTCAGAGAAGACCTGTGATATCAATTGATTTTCGAGAAACATCTATAAAAGCTGTCACTGAAGACCTAGATGGGTGGACCATATATGCAGGCAATGGGACAGGTGACCTTGCTTCATTTGATTTGCGCACAGGTATGTCGTGTGGTTCCATCTTCAAGTGCTTCTGGGTTGTGGTTTTTAATTCATTTGAATACTGTCTCTTAACTATCCATGTTTCAAAGATGCTACAACAACATTGTAGTATGTTCCAATCTGATGCTCAACAGGGATGTATTTGCTCTAAGTCATTTTTTTTTTTAAATTTCAACCATTAATTACTATAGGAAAGTTTTCCCGAGTAAGTTGTGGTTTTTAGTATTTCTCAGAATGATTAAAGGGTTACCACAGGAAGTTTCACTGGGTTACCTACAAAAATTTTCAGTGTCTTTTAACATACCTTAGGGTTATTTTACAAAACAAACATATTAGATGCTCATTTTTATGATATAATCACCATATTAGAGGTTTGTGATTACAGTTTCGTTTTGTGTCTCACCCTTCAAACCAGTGAAGTCAATAGCATGCTATAGCGGAGCGGAGTGGCACCAGGGCGCTACTAGAGCCTCTGTAGTGGACATAGCTTAGGAGCGGGCGCAATAGAGGCACTATTGAACCTTTGAGTTGTCTGCTCTAGGATTAGAGAATTTTGTTGAAACTTTGGTTTTTAAATTTTCTAAAGGGGTAAAGTAGGCTTTTCAGAAGAAGAAGCAACCCTATGAAAACCCTTCAAAATACGTAAAACCCATCCCTAATTTTAAAGTATCTTTCTTAGTCATCTTTATTCTACTCCTTCGACGACCAGCGTTGTGGCTCAAAAAATTACATACCAAACCAGAAAATATTTGGCAAAATCCAGAGAGACCTTGCTTCTTCAATTACTTACGACTACTACTGATCTTCTTCTTCTACTTTCAACTCTTCTTAGTCATCCACCACTAGCCTCGAAGCTTGTTTAGTGTTGATCCGACAGCCTTCTTAAAGACCACATGAGATAACCTTAATCATGATTAGAAGTGGAATATTAGAAATATTCTAATATGAATACACATAATGTAGTTATATGTATACACATAATGTGATATTCTGTATAAAAGTTATACAAATAGGGGTCATCCCGCTATCTGCTATAGCGCTCTCGGGGTAGGCCGCTCCACTCCGCTATCCGGAATTGACAACACTGCTTCGAACTTGATTTTGCATAGCAATGGCCACAAAAGGTGTACTGCAGGTTGGATGCAAAATTGCTGCGTAGTTGCTTAGTGTACGAGCATGCAAACTTGTAGTGCAGTTTATGTTTTGCAGTTTGAATCAAAGCATTATCCTCTTAGTTTCAATGGAATGATTATGATGCTTTATAGATTAAGTTGTTATCAGGAGGTTTAACTTTGTTTGGCAACACTCTAGGGAAGCTTTTGGGGTGCTTCATTGGTAAATGTTCTGGAAGTATACGGTCCATTGCTAGACATCATGAGCTCCCAGTGATAGGCTCATGTGGTGAGTTTCTTTGTTTTTGTTAGTTGTTGTACCCCCATCTCTTTTGAGGTGATGAGATGCATATTGCCATTAAACTTTGACTACACTGTGTAGACTGTGCTATGAATTTATCCAAGAATGTCGCTAACTATTTAGTTTACCTCTTTATTCTCTAATAGTCTAACACTCTAATGTCTACACGACTTCTTTTCCAAACATGAGAAAGTAATATCAAACAAACACCTATATGTTCACAGGGCTGGACAGCTATTTGCGCATTTGGAATGTGAAGTCCAGGCAACTCCTATCTGCGGTATTTTATAAGCTGCTGTTGATTAATAAACATCAGTTCATACCCTTAGTTGATTGAGTATTAAAGAGCTTACATTAATTTATAATTTGGGAATTGGGATTGCCTTTGAAATTGTCTTCATGAGATTTCCCAGATTTGTGATGTAGCTTGCTTGCCCCCCTTGTCTCATGTAATTTTGAATTTCCATGCAGGTTTTCTTAAAGCAGCATCTTATGGATGTTGTTTTTGATTCTCATTATAGCAATGAAGGTCAGTGTCCTGTTTCTTGATGTACAAAGTACATATGCAGGATGTTTTTTATTATTATTATCTTTAAGCCTTATTGTCAATGGCATGGTTTTAAAAGGCGTTTCGCTTTTACGCCCCTGAGGCGCAAAGGCGTTCCTGTAGCGCTTATAAGGCTTAAGCATTACCTGCTGTTACTAAGGCCTACGCATCTATTTTGATGAGGCGATGAAGCGTAGAGGCGAAGGCGGTGGGTGTTGAGGCGTAGTTGGTGCGTAAGCCTGAGATTCCACGGTTGGGCTGAGATTTTAAAAGTATGGGCCTCGTTTTTTTTTCCTCCTAACAACTAATATACGACCGTCGTTCAATACTCATTCTCCGCTTAGTCGACAAACTAGGTGTCCTCGTTGAGTCTTCTTCTTCAACTGCTCTGTTCACTGCTGTTCGCTTTATTGCTTTTGTTTTTTATCGTGTTTTGACTTTTGATTTTTTTTATTATTTAACTTCAAGTTTTGCACTACGCACTTTAGAATATTTGTACTACTACTCTCTACCAGGCTATAGTCTTACGGTTCGAATCATTTAGCCTTCATATCTATTACTCTGTATTACTTATTAGTTTATTCGTTCACACTTTAGAATTATCAATTTATCATTTATGGTTATCATTTACGAATTTGTCTTAACAATCTACATAGTATTAATTTACTTTATTAGAATCATTGGAGTTTTATAAATTCATTAAGATTGTTGTAATTTGGTTAATTACACTTTACATAAAATCGTGACTTTATTAAAGTTGATTATCAATTATTTTATTTATTTACCTATAGGCTATAGTTGATATTTTAGTGCTTTATGTTCTTTTGACTTTGGTATTTTAGAGTTTTATGTTATTGTTATTTCAACTTGGATATTTTATTGTTATTTTACTTGATTCCGTATCGCTGAACTATTATTATGAATTATCTTATACGAAATATGTTGTAGCAAACCTTTAACAAGTAATTTTGAGGCTTACGCCTTGGTACGCCTCGAGGCTTACGCCTCGTGAGGCTACCACCAACCGCCTCAGGGCTCGATTTCGCCTTTCAAAACCTTGGTCAATGGAAATATGACTGCATTATTGGTTCAGTTGTTAACACACACACACTGCATTTTCACTGTCTGCAGAGCAACAAGTTGTGAATGAGACGCAAGAAGAAGAACATGAAGAAGTGTATAAAATCACAACAAAAAGGAAGAAGGATGCTAAAGACCCCAGTCATAAAAAGAAGCCAAAAACCAAGAAAACAGGTAATAGGGGCATAGGGCATGCTAAGTAGGGCTTTCTCTGTTGTCATGGGCTGGTTGAGAATATGAGATATAAGCCCTCCGTTCTTATTATAACATCAAGATAAAATGAGTATTAAATAGCTAGAAAACCTCTATGAATGTAATAAAATGCCATGTATTATTTTATCTCTCTTCTCTCTCTTTTTCTTTTTCTTGTATCCTCTTTATCTTTAAATGTTCTTATGTTATTTTTATGCTTTATCTTTCTTAAATCTTTCGTATGCTCTTTTATCTTTTTTTTTTATCTTTCTTATGTTCTTATGTTGTTTTTATTCTATATTTATCTTTATCTTATACTACCTCCGTCCCTGAATTTACTTCCAAAATAAAGTGGCACGCGGATTAAGAAAGTGGAAATTGTGTGGTGGAGAGTTGTGCAGAGGAGAGAGAAATGCTGTGAACCACAAATTCTTCGCCAAAAAGGGAAAGTGAAGTTCTTTTTGGGACGGACGAAAAGGGAAAGTTGGAAGTATTTTCAGGGACGGAGGGAATACTTTTTATCTTACTTTATCTTTTTATTCTTCTTATCTTTCTTCTCTTTTCGGCTCCAATATCATGGATCGATTCATGTCAGCCGACCCCAAAATCTTTTGAGAATAAAGCTTGGATGTTGTTGTATTTGTAGCATTTATGGATGAGGTAGGGTAATAGTGAAAATAATCTATTAATGCTCTTTGATATCCTAAAACAACAATGCAAGGAGACAAATGTTCTGTGTTTTTTAATTTTTTCATCTCCGCTATCTCCAGAGCAAGAAGATGTGAATGAGACAATGCAAGAATGTGAAGAAGTGTCTACAATCCCAATCATAGAGAAAGATTTGAAGGACCCAAGTCGAAAAAAGAAGCAAAAGAGAAAGAAAAAAGGCAAGATTATATAATTAGAATTCTAAGCTCTTCAACTGCTGGCTTTGTTTGTCCTAGACTGGCATTTGGAATTTTTCAATTTTTATTAAAATACTTTGCAGCTGCTCAACATTCAGAGGAGCCAAAGAAGATGTCCGAAGACCCTGTAGGCAGCTTAATTGACATAGCTGAAGAGGATGCCATGCCTTCTAGAAATGAAAGGGAATCTAAAGGACAAAATGGCAAGAAGAAAAAGAAGAAGAAAGTTAAGACAAGCGGAGAGCTGTGATGCCACCTCAGCTATGTAAGATTTGCATTGGAAACCATCCATAGAGGGTGTCTTTTGAATGTAGGAACTCAACAGTGATGTGGCTCTAGACTCTCTTACAGGGTTTTGTTGGATTTGAATGAATTCTTTCATAAAATTTTCTGCCTTCTGTATCCAATTTTGCACCTGTCGAAGCGAGTTGAGTTGCCATAACTCATTTATACTCGATTGACCTGGAATTTTTTCTTTAGTTGAGTGATGTATGTTGAATGATTTATATAAAGAAATGAATATCCAAAGAACATTGCAAATTATAAAGTTCCCATTTCATTGCTTAACAAATGTAATGAGAAGCTTTTTATGAACTTATCAGTGAAGCAATCTCTCATTCTCATGATCATTAATGTGATGGGTTAAGTTAGCTTTTTGGGGTCTCGAGTAGTTTGGAAAAAAGGAAGACAGGCCAAAAAAGCCTTGATCTTGTGCCAAAAGAACATCTAGGCCTATGCGTATGAGTGGACTTAGGCTGGTTTTGGCCCGATTTGAGATTGGACAGTTCATCTGGAAACTGTGATCGGCGCTGTGTACTGGTTTCGGTCTGGTTCTTATTACTACCTTCGTCTCGCTAAGTTTGAGACAGAAGGTGACACGGTTATTAATAAAAGTGAGTTTATGTGGTTGATATTGAATTGCTAAAGTAAGAATAAAGTAGGAATGATTTAGAACCAAACAAACTTTACTAAATAAGGTATGAGACAATCTTAGTGGGACGGACTGAAATGGTAAAATGGGACAATCATAGCGGGACGGAGGGAGTATCTATCTATAGGTTTCCTTGTAGTTTCCAATTTCCATTGACCGGTTTCAACTTTTTTACACTGTAGTTGACTACTTGACTGTACTCAAAAGGTGGAATCGTAATTGCTCATCCTGGGCAACCCATATCCCAAAAGGCCAAAACAATCTAATCAGTGCTGTCATTGCTGTGTTTTTAATGGACGGAAATTACTTGAAATACTTTGAGTTGTAAAAATTAGGACCGGAACAATTAACTCCAGCTAGGTTGGACCGATTAATGTTCGGGGAAAAGTAGAGTAAAAATGTTTTGAAATTTCATAGTTATTATTACGGAACTGGCCCCAGTCCGTGAGATTTAAGTCTGGAACCGACCTAGAAGTATACGGGTCCCGGTCTCACATACCCGTCCAGTCCGGGCCCCATCTTCAAACAAAAGCCGATAAATAAAAAAAAATTAAAAAGCTAACTACCCGGCTGGGTCTCCATTTTTCACGTCCGAGGGCCGAGATCGGGCCCGCCGGATGCCCGGTGTAGGGTACCCAGTTCTGAATCGGAACCGCTATTCTGCTCCCGATCTTGGTCCGGGCTGGTACAATGCCGGTTCCATTCTCGGACTGCCGGCGGGTACACCCCTAGTTCCTGCTCTGTATTTTGTAAGCTTTTGTTACTCTATCTGGGGATGGATTATGACCGGTTTTAGGGTTTAGGGACCAGGCTGTGTCGGTACTGTGTGGGACTGGGACTAAAAATTTCAGGCTCAATACCCGGTCGGGCCGGGCCCAAACAGGTGCGGGTCGGGATCGGGTTGGGACTGTGTCGGGCCCGAGCCGTCCCAGTGCATTTGTAGGGATGAGTTTGTAGCTCTCAAGCTTCTATTATAAACTTAGTTGTGTTGTTCGTGTGCTCTTCATTTGTTTGATTTTGCTCAAGTGATATATTTAGTTGTTCTGATTAAATACCGTATCGGTTGATCTGCATCATTTTATAATTGTGATCCTGAAAAAAACCAACACAATTATAACAATAATTACAATTATAACTATAATTATAATTACAACCATAACTATAGTTATAATTATAGCTACAATTATAATTATAATTACAATCTTAGATATAATTATAATATTAATTATGACTATAATTATAATTACAATCTAAACTATAAATATAATTATACTATAATTGTAAGTATAATTATATTTATAGCTTAGATTGTAATTATAATTATAATTGTAGCTATTATTATTAGAATAAATTAACTTCTCGATAAATTTTATGACGATCTAAATAAAGTAAGAATTAGAGGAACCAAACAGCTTATGCTAACGGAGCAACCAACGACGACGAACTGACGGACGGCGACCACCCCTCGGCCCTTCCTCCAATTTCCGACTTAATCTCCTGTGCTGCCATCTCCATCTTGCAGGTAAGCGGCTCTGCGGCTTAATCTAACTTTTCTTTTCATTTTATAAATTGTTGATTTTTTTGCAACTCTATTCTCATAATCTCATTGAAAGTGTTAATTGTATTTTAATTTTGGATTTGTTGATTCAGTCTGTTATAATCTAATTTTTACCATTACACTCATATTATTTCAATCGTAGTCTTTTGGTTGTTTGACAATCACTATGTTAAGATTTTATACACCAATTCCTAAACGGCCAAGCATCGATGGTTCTTCCTCGAATAATGTCATTCCTAACAATGAAAATAATGTTAAAAAACCTCAAATATAAGTTGAATTTTAGGATGATGACATTGTTGGTGATCCTAGGCCGATTGATAATGATGTCAATATTAGAGAAGAGTTTAGGAAACGTTATTTTACAAAAGGTCCTTGTCAACCACGTGAGTTAAATTTTCCACAAACTGATTTTGGTGGGCGTAGGAGATCATTTCAAAAGCAGTGGTGTTTAAAGAATTTAAATGGCTGGGATATAAACATGGTAATGAACTCAAACGTTCCCGGGAATATTCAACTAACCTCTCCTAAAATTTGACGCATCAGTTTCTAATCAACATTAAGGTATTCAACTAACCCCCAAGTCACCCTACTGGTTCCGCCAGTGCATGTTTGTGCTTTTCGTAGAAGTTAATAATAGTTTTAATGTTTGTTTTTGTTGCATTAGTTGTTTAACGTTCGAGTTTCATGATTGAAATGCATCAATACATTTCAATATTTATTGTTGTTTAGACATTTATGTGCGGTGGTTTGGATATCAGATGATTGTAATGGATGGGTCGAGGACTTTGCAGATCAACTCCATCAGAGCATTTTATAAGCAAAAGAATCATGGTTTCATTTCGGCATTTACTCCAATAGTCTCGAGAAGAGTTTATTGGAAATCAACTTGGATGAGTCAAAATCCCAAGTCTGAGATTTCGGTTATAGCTTCAATCCGGCCCATTGAAGCCTCACAAAAAAACAGTTTTGGCAATATATTACCATGTAAAGGTAGATGTATGGTCCGAGTTTGTTTTTTACATTAAAATCAATGTTAGTTTTCTTGGTCGTCCGAGTGCTCAAGTGGAAATATTGGTTGTTTCTTAGGCGGGCTTGAATAGTAAATATATTTGATCGGATTATTAGCTTCATATTTTCACAACTATCATTGAATTGAGTAGATTCACAAATACATCATATTCTAGCTTTTATCAAAGAAAGACTCAAATTTGAACTTTTTTTTTACAATTGTACTTTGGAGTGGAATAAATAGTACTCCCTGCATCCTTAAACTGATGGTCCTATACTTTTTGGGTTCAAATATTAAGAAAGTATGTTAAATATGTTAAATGTCCCATAAACCCTTACTTTATTTTACTTTTCACTGCTTCACTTTTTTTTCATTAATGAGGGAGGGTATAAATGGAAATGGTAATCTACTTTAGTGTCTTTACAAAAAATGGTAACATGACTATCATTTGGGACAAACCAGTTAGGAAATACAGGACCGATTTTTGTATGGAGGGAGTAATATTTGTAAAAATACTTATTTCTATTTCATAAATTTCCCGCTTCTCTCTAGTTTCAATTTAAAAACATGGTCTTTTATTTTTTTTGGTAGGGAGAAAATTGCACGTAGTATTACTTGTAATCAATCAAAGTATGGTGCAAAACATCTGATATACAACTAGAAAGATAAAAGTGTCACAACAACCGGATAAAATTGCCACATACGACAGTAGAAAAAGAGTTTAAAGTTTTATATTAACAAATTAGTTTTACTTAAGTATAAGTATTAGTGCTCAAATTACTTTAGCACCTTCTATTAAAAAATATAATTGTACCGGCTGGTTAAGGGTTGCAATTGTTAGAGTATCATGTTATATTAATTCTTCATAGTTCTCTAAAAATTCAGTTACAGATTAATATGGAAGATAACATTTTCATGATTTGATTTCTGTTCTTGTTAAAACATGGAAAGAATAAACTAAAATAATAAATAAACAATATTAAATTGAATACAAGTATATGAAAAGTATAAAAGTTGATATAAATTCTAATTTTAAAAAACCATGAAGGAAAAGTATAGTTGTTAAAATAATGAAATTTGAGACTTTTTTTAATAAAAGATAAATAACATGATAGATTTGTGAATTTGATATATTTGGGACTTGGGAATATATTAAGCTAGTAATCCTATTTGATTTCAATAATTTGCAACTTTTTGTTACCTTATTAATCTCCTGCACGGCTGCACTCATAAACTGGAAGCGAAGGATTATAAACTTACTGGACTTAGATGAGCTAATTTGTCTCTTTTTATATCTGCTACTTATAATATTGTGAATCTTGCCTAGTTCTGAATTGTGCTTTGCTTACTATTGCAAGAGGTGCTTGATATTTGGCAGAATGCAAATGCTGTGTGCTTTGATGTGGATAGCACAGTTTGTATAGATGAGGGCATAGATGAACTTGCTGAATTCTGTGGAGCCGGGAAGGCTGTAGCAGATTGGACTGCTAGGTTTGATGTTTATTTTTGGGATGAGAATTGTTTGTATGTGTACATTCAGTGCTTCAAATCCTACCGTTTTTATTTTCTTATTGGCTTTGCTAGGGCAATGAGTGGGTCTGTTCCCTTTGAGGAAGCCTTGGCTGCCAGGTTATCTCTATTCAACCCTTCATTGTCACAAGTTCAAAGTTTCCTAGTGAAGAAGCCTCCAAGGTACATGCCGTATATGAGTAACTGAGTATATATCTATCTACAGTGACATCTCCTGTGTTGTTCTCTGTTTATATCAAGATGTCAAACATAGTTTAGACTTGAGAGGCAAAACTTTCTGTAGGCGTAAATCTATGTACTAAACCAACCAGCAAAAAAAATAATGGGCATGTAATTTGGCATCTTAAATAAGACAACTCAACAAAAGTTGTGTGCAACAATATTTTGAATAAGGTACAGTATTCCAAATGCAGCCTGCCGGTTGCTTGTATACATTTCCTTGACTTCTGTTTAGGTCATCTCTCTCAATTTTTTATCTGAAGGGTCCTGAGGGTGTTGGTGTGATTTTTTCATGTTATCTCTGATAAGATGGTACCCCAAATGGCTGTTTGGGACTGGAAATGAGTCAAATCAAATAACGTATATGAGTCTATTTCTGAACAAACTTAAAAATCTAAGAAGCTTGTTATCTTTTATCATTGTGTTTCGAATGTACTTTTATGTGATTTAGTCTTTCAGATTTTCCTTTATCTAGGTTGTCTCCTGGGATTGATGAATTGGTCAGCCTACTGAAGAATAGAAAAAGGGAAATTTATCTTATTTCTGGAGGGTTTCGTCAAATGATCAATGTAAGTCAAGCTATAGCTTGGGTGGGACATGTTTCAATTTGTAGTTGATGTATCTATTTCTTTTTAGTCTAATCAAAGCATATAACAATATTGTCAGACATTCGAACTGCAGTGACATTTTGAACTGCAACTTTAGGCATTACAGCATTACCGCATTACAAAATCAAACTACCGTCTGAGCTATATGCCGATAATCTCTTTTCTTCTTATTTGCATTGGCTTTGTACTAAGCCATTCAAAAATCTATAAGGATGTCATTCATAAACTTATCTTCTCCAACATTATTTACCATGAATTTGATCTTATGAGTATCATGCAAGAGAACCAGAAAACCGCTATCTTTATTTGTGTTTCAAACAGTTTGTTTGATTTGTAAACAATGCTAGTATAGCTTGAGTAAGGACACTCATTTAAATTTGGAAGTTCACTTGATTTTTTTCTTTTGGTTAAAAAGTTCTATTTTTATTTGTCATCATTCAGTTTGATAGGGACCCGGACAGATTTGTGATATTAATAAGAAGATAAGAGGAACCCACGTAGAATCTGGTTATTAATAATAATATTACTAGTGTAAATAGAAGGAAGTAATGAATGAGGAGGCAAGTTTTTAGTTGGGATTAGGCTGTGGGAGATTGAGACCTCTCTAACAGTCTCATTACTTTTCTGTATTTTCAGTTGTAATCCACCATTAATGAAATCTGAAGCTTTGAATACTTCTTGATAGATTTTACAGTTTCTTTACTATTCTGTGAGTTATCTATCACAGTTTTATATGGTTAATGGTTAATCATTCTATATCAAATGATAAAGACTACTTTTCTCATGCTATATCATCATGCACTGTAGTTCACATCTTTCTGTTACCTTAATGCAAAAGGTACACTTTTTAATGCAGTATACAACTTGTAATTACTATTCTGATATTCTAATTTCCTAACTTTAACCTAATCCTCCCAGCCTGTTGCTTCCATCCTTGGAATACCAAGTAAAAACATTTTTGCCAATGAACTTCTATTTGAAAGTTCGGGGAAATTTATTGGGTTTGACAAAAATGAGCTCACTTCACGGAGTGGAGGGAAAGCCACTGCAGTTCGGCAGATACGAAAGGTTAGTGGTAATGATGATCACATTATATTTTTCCATTGGTATTCCTTTTGGAGCATAAACATGAAGTTTAAGATGTCCATTAGGATCATGGATACAAGTCACTAGTCATGATTGGTGATGGTGCTACAGACCTTGAGGTAAGAAACCATCTCTCCACATTCATTGTCACATTGAGGGTATGTTTGGATCCTGGGAAATGCTAGTGAAGCTAAAAATATGTGCTAAAGAAAATTATTTTATTGTGTTTGGCTTCACTTCGGAAAATGCTAAAGAAAATTAGTAATGTTTTTAATCCTTTTTAAATTATTTTTTATCTCTTGGTCTTTTTATTTCAGAAATAATTTGTTGAGTTTGAACCAACAGGGGTAAGACTGCGTACATCCGACCCACCCTTACCCCACCGTAGGTGGGAGCCTTTGCGGCACTGGGGTAAATGATGATTGATGATTGATTGATTGATTGATTGAACCAATGCTTTTATTTTCCCTAAGATGTTTTTTATTGGATTGTTTTCGATCCCAGACCTGATCAGACCACTTCAACGAACCAAGTCAGATCAAGCAGACTTAAGATGTTTATAACTGAATTGATTTTAGTGTCAGACCAAATCAGACTTAGACAATAGTAAATTACACATCAAACAGATATTTATCAGACCTAGAAAATTTCAGTCCCATTAAAAGCGTTTTAAAAAAGACTATAGACCATATGTTTTTAAATAAGTGCAACAATCCACTTTTCACGTTTGTCGATGCACAACTTTGACGATTAGTATATTTAATTCTCTATTAGTAAAAATAAATAAATAAACTCAGATTTTGAAAATTTACGATAAGGAAAATTTAACAATATATTTTTAAATAATTTATTGATACATTAATAAATAAGAGGTAATCAAAATAGAACATGTGAATAATGTAAAATTCAACATGTTGCACTTATTTAAGAACAAATGTAGTAGTAAAATACGCACGCATTAAACGTTTACCAGACCGGAAGAGATCATACCAAACCAGACCAGAAATTTATAGTCTAGCTAAAACATAATAGTTTTCATTCATTTAAAACCTCCCCTATTTTCTTCCCCTACATTTTTGGATTTTCAAACGTGTTTTGAGAGTGACAGATAGTACAATAACACCCCCACACCCTTGCCTGCTTTGCTGATCATGCAACAAAACTGAAATGGGTTTACAGGCTCGTCAGCCTGGAGGTGCAGACTTGTATATCTGTTACGGTGGAGTTCAACTTCGAGAATCTGTTGCAGCCAAAGCTGATTGGCTGGTCTTCGACTTTAAGGAGTTGATCAGCTCATTGGAATAGTATGTGCCTCTTTGTTACCCTTTCAGTTTATATTTTTTTGTGATTGATCATTTATTTGTTATTGATTGATAGGAGTCAATCCTGTCGTGCCTTTGTTGCACTCTCCTCTGCTTGATATCCAAATTTGTTTCGGACTTTTCTGAAGAAAGAATAAACACAAGTCTTCTATATGTTCCTTATTGATTGGAGCATCAACATTCTTTGAAGGCAATTGTATCTGCTAATTATGAAAAAATAATACTACGTATGTAAAAAGGCTAAAATGACCATTATCAACAAATTATGTTATATTTTTCCATGGTTTTCTGTTATGGCACCTGTCTTGACTACATCATGGTTAGTATTCTTCTTGATGAATTGCATCTTCCTGCATAGTGCAAATGGGTTATGCCTAGGGATGGACTCGGTTCGGGCCACCTGGCCCGGAACCGGCCCAGCCCGGTACTGTTTAGAACCGGCCCGGCCCGGGACACCGGTTACGGTTCGGGCCTAGGCCCAAGGGGTTAGCGGTTCCGGGCCCGGTTCGGGCCTTTTTTTTTCAATTATTTTTTCGTTTTTCCCGGGTTGGGCTGGGTGTTTTCTTGGGGTTTGGGGGGGTGGGGGTGAGGGGGGGGGGGGGGGTTAATTAGAAAAGCAAAAGAAAATTAAAAAAAAATAAGAAGTGAACCGGCCCGGCCCGGAACCGCTACCTACCCGGGCCGGTTACGGTTCTTCCTTCCCCAAAAAAAAAGCCCGGCCCGGGTCCATCCCTAGTTATGCCTAATGCCTATCAATGCGTTGTGATTGTAAGATTTACTTTGTATTTATTCTGGCATTGGACAGGGTAGCCAGGGTGTGTAAGACTGTAAGGTGTAAATTGAATTATTTCTGTTGGAAATATATGAAAAAAACTTTTATTTCTGTGTGAATTTGATCATTTTAGCCTCAATTTTATTATGGGGTTCAGGTGGGTGAAATCAATTATGTGCACTTCAAATTAATCTTTTGTGTTGAGGACTGTAGGAGTAGCAGTGAATGCTGACAATGAACACAACTTATTGGTCTTGAATTTAAAATTAATGTTTTGTGTTGATCACACTCAACGTTCGTTGCTTGAACTTGAATTCCTCCCAATTTCAACTAAATTCACCCACGTGAATCCCATAATAAAATTGAACTTAAAATAATCATTTCAATGGGAAATAAAAGTATTTTCCATATGCTTCGAAGCTCCAACATAAAGAGTTCATTTTACACCTTGCACAAATAGTTGCCTAGTATATAAAAACTATAATAAATGTTTAATGCTATGAATCAATTTGTGCGCATCCTTTCCTGGTAATTGTGAATAGTAAACATCGTGCACCAAATACATTATTACAACTATTGTAAAAGGAGAAGGAATCACCCTCTAATACGAAATACGTAGACACGTAGTACTCCCTTTGTCTCTATATAAAAGTATGTATTCATTTTCCACACATTTTAAGAAAGTGGGGTTGATTGGTATTGTTTGACACTGTTTTATTTGCCAAAAAGGAAAGAGGACTTTTATTTAGGGACAATTCGAAAAGGAAATAGATTCTTTTATTTAGGAACGGAAGGAGTATATGTTAAAGGACATGTCCCTACACATTTTAAAATAATCATGTACAAAAAGACTTAAAGATTAATTTTGAATGTTAATAGTATTATAGTAGGCCCCTAGTACTTTTCAATAATTTTAGAAGAAAAATGTTAAATAATGTTATTCTAAGAGAGATGTTACAAAAAGGACCTTATTACTTCGTCGAATACCCTTGTTTATAGTGATGGACCGGTTCCGGGCCGCCCGGCCCGTCACTATTTGGAACCAGCCCGGCCCGGTGGCCCGCTAGAGACCGGTTCGGGTAGGCCCGGCCTGGGGGTTAAGTTGGGCAGGCTCGGGGTCACCCAAATTAGGAACCGGCCCAACCGGGTCAGGCCCGGTTCGTTTTTTTGTTCATTTTTTTTATTTTCACTGGTTGGGCTGGGTGTTTTGGGGGGTGGGGGTGAGGGGGAGAGTCGGGGGTTAATTAGAAAAGCAAAAACAAGGAACCAGCCCGGCCCGGACCCGGAGGATAATCGGGCCGGTTCCGAGCCTCAATTGTCTCCCAAAAAGCCCGCTCAGGCCCGGTCCATGCCTACTTGTTTATAAAAAAACTATTTGTACATGTCCAATTTCATATGTGCCTTATACACGCGGCACACCATCCGTGAGGGTACTTTTTTGTTTGTGAATACACTATTCACAGATAAAATATACCCTCACAGACGGCATGTATAAGGCGTGTATGGATTTGGTGTATGCATACATTGTACAAGTGAAGGTAGTCCCCTGTATGTATCCATGACATTTATAATGTTACATCCATACATATGTTTTTGTTGGAACGAAAACTAGTCTCTATTCATATCATAAGTTTCAGAATCATTACATTAATCAAAGAAAAAACAAATCTGACACCAACTAGACTCCAACAACTACGACTGTAAACCCTATGATGAGCCTTAGAAACGGTCACCCCTGAAAGAGCAACACGAATCGCTAACCATGTAACGGGGTTGACACAGCAATCCATATTCCCATAGATCCAAACATGCTGAATGACATCAAACAAGGCTAAATTTCCAAACAAACTGATAAACCTAACAACATAGACGGTAACCAGAAACCAAATGACAAAATAATGAAAACTTATTTGAAAACTTTCACGGACTCTAGCATCTCACACAATTAATGTCGGTGGTTTAGGAGGAGGCCGTATCCTTGGTGTCACTCTAATTGATCCTCCATTGTCAATCATCATTATCTGGCCTGCTCGAAATCCGTGCAACTCTCCTCATCCCGCGCTCGTAGCAAATCCACCGCTAGCGGTCATCTTTATCATTGCCATGCTCTTGCTACCCTGCTCACGAAGAAATCGATCGCCGAACTCTGGCTTCGATGTTGTCAAGCTTGGCCAAGGATTCTTATCAATCTGCCTCAAATCCAATCACAGCGCCGGGCACAGGTGAAGGGGATTCACCTGCCGGAAGAACCAAAGCTTAGATCTGCTAATGAAAAACCAATCCCTAGACTTGCTAGGGAGAGACCGCGGCTTCTAATTGGTACATCCATACATATGTTATAACTTATAAATGAAGCCTTTTGTGTTTAATAATTTCAATAAAAGGTTAGGGATATATATTACTACCTCCATGACATTCATATCTTCCTATTTAAAAGTAGATGAGATTATGAATATTGAAAGAAGATATAAATTAATGAGACTATGATATGAAGATAATGAAATTATGTTCTGAAATAAAGGATAAATCTAAAAAAAATAGTTGTAATAATGTATTTTCATAATTATTGAGGGTGTGATGAGAAGATGTAAAAAAGAGAAGATATGAATGTTACGGTTAAAAAAAGAAAATGGAAAGATATGAATGTTATGGTGAAAGTAACTTTAATTTGAGGCTATTCAGAAGTATATTTCTTTCTTTTTTCATATTTGAAATAGAGAAAAGTTTGTTTACACTCCTTTTTTCTTTTGGACTGAAATTTGCTGGTCTGGTCTGAACTGGTCTGGTAAATGTCTGGTCTCGAGATATTTTATAACTACGGAAGTCTGGTTTGGTCTAATCTGATCTGGCCTGATCTGGTCTGAAAAAAGTCTAAAAGAAAACATCCTAAGAATTAAGATTAAAATAGTAAGAGTAGCTACTAGTATAAAAAAGTAGAAAACATCCTAAGAATTAAGATTAAAATAGTAAGAGTAGCTACTAGTATAAAAAAGTGGGAGAACATTATTATGGAAAACTATTAAAGAGAACGACGGAAAAGTAAGAGTGATTAACTTTAAATGAAAAAGTTGATAAAAATGAAAGTATGACAATTATCTAAATAAGAATCAAAAAAGAAATATGCAAAACAATATCTATAATTTTATATAATAAAAGTGAGTTAAAAATAAATGTTGTGTCAACTTTCTATTGGATAGTGCAAATTCCATTATCACTATTATTATTAAAACAATTCAATGATTCACGGTGTCACTATTATTCCTCCTAAAGTCGTGCATCAAAGTTGTTTTGGAGCGAATAGGAAGGGGTTTACGTCTTCGTCTTTACAGGACGACTCTCTCGTCTCTCTAGGTTGCCGCAAGGTAATCGCTAGCTTCGATTCGTCCGCTATCGGCCATTGCTGAGGAGCGGGGCTGGTTAAACCGACCAATTGTTCGAAATGGAGAGTCTTCTCTCTAGCGGTCATCTCCTTACGAGTTAGGGTTTCGTTTCTTCTGCTTTTGTCATCGATGAAAAGCGGTTGTCGGTCGATTTCGGTCATGCAAGCAGGCTCGGGATCAGGGATGCAGCGCTTTGGCGGCCAGGCTCGACTTCTGCTGTTGTTTCTGGTCAAAGGTCGAGTGTTGACAAAGAAAAGGCGGATAAGTTGTGGCGGAGTATGGTTTCGATTCAGCAGCAAGGGATGTCAAAGGAGGATATCGTCAATCAATACAAAAGCATGACTATTGAGGCGGATGAGAGGCGGACGTGTCCTCTTCCTGAGCCGCCGCTATGGAGTGCAAACAAGTCTAGGGTTTGGAGGAAGATGGGTGAACTCTGCTTTAATTCCGTTATATTCTGTTTGTGTTTTGGATGTGTTCTTATTTCGAATTGCATGTTGTTTTGGATGTGTTCTTATTTCCTAGCAGAGAGATTCTAGAATTTAAGTCAGGTGATGAGAAGTCTGGTTTGCCTGTCATTGGCCCAGTTAAGCCCATTACAAGATCATCGAATATTATTGCTTCTACACAGGTGATATATTCTAAGTCTGGTTCGAGGGCGGATGACAGACATGAGGCTTGTTATCACTTTGTTTACTTCTTTTTCTTTGATTGTATTATCAGCCATGTGACGAACGTTATTTTGATTTAATATATTTGTTGGATTTGATGATAAAAAAATTATTTTGGAGCAAGTCAAGGATACAAAAATTCTCTTTTTCAAAGTAATATGGAGTATATTTTTTATATTTATAATCCAATTTTTACAAAAAAACATATCAAAACTCACAAATTTTTTATGATCTTTCATATGATACCAATATTAGATATATGAAAATAAAAAAATTATCTATTATTTTATATAGCAAAAGTAAGTTAAAAATTCTATTGATTAAATTAATAAAAAAAATTATTATTATTACTACTAAAATATGTAATTCATATAAGTGGACTCGATTCATCGTTGCTATTCGCTATGCATCACTGCTCATTTGGAGGAAGGGAAGAAGAAAAAAATCATTTTTTTAATATATTACTCCCTTCGTCCCTAAATAAACATCTCACTTTCTTTTTCGGTTCGTCCCTAAAAAATGCTCTTTCCTTATTTGGTAAACAAAGCAGTAAAACAGTGTCAAACAATGTCAAATTAAAACAGTGTCAAACAGTGCCACTTTCTTAAATTGCGTGTGAAACAAAGTGACACTTTTAAATAGGGACGGATGGAGTATAACTTCTTTATTTATTCTTCAATTTTTATAAAAAAAATACATCAAAATTTTACAATTTTTTATGATCTTTCATATGACAACGATATTGCATATATAAAAATAAAAACATCATTTTGTACAATAAAATTAAGTTAAAAATAAATGATGTGTTAGTCTCTTATTTGTTACGGAGTAATAAATTTTTTATTATCGCTACTACTAAAACATTTAATAATGCAAGCTAACTCGATGCATCACTGCTATTCACCGGGTGCATCAATGTTATTCATATTAACCACGCCAACTGATTTGGAGAAAGTGAACAAAAAAATCTCTTTTTAATGTGTTATAACTTTTTTATTTGTACACCAATCTTTACAAAAATTAAATCAAAATTCATAAATTGTTATAATCATTCATGTGCCATCAATATTGCATATATAAAATAAAAAAAATATTACTTTATATTATAAAATTGATTTATAAACTAGTAATGTGTTTCTTACTAGTTAATAAAAATTCTATTATCACTATTTCCAAAACATCTAATTAATTCAATTTCAATTGGTGTTTCAATTCACTACTATTTACTTGGTGCATCACTCTTATTCAATTCACTACTATTTACTTGGTGCATCACTCTTATTCACTTTAATCACGCCAACTTATGCAAAGAAGGGGGGGGGGGGGGGGGGGGGGGGGGTTGTACTCCAATCTTGATAAGAGAAATGTATCCAAATTCATAAGTTTTTATAATGTATTATATGACACCAATATATGCGCATATTTTACGCATGCGTAAAATAAAAAATTATTATTTTTATATAATAAAACTGAATTATAAATATTTTACACGTGAGTTTCTCATTAGTTAATAAAAATTCCATTATCAGTACTACTAAATCATTTAATTAATCTAAGTTCACTCAGTGCGTCACTATTATTCACTCAGTGCATCACTACTATTCATTTTAATCCAGCCAACTCATTCGGTACATCACTATAAATTTTGCAAAAATATATAAAAAATCATAAAGTTTTATAATCTTTCATATGACAGCAAATTGCATATATAAAAAAAACTATTGTTAAAATTGTATTATAAAACAATGATATATCAAATCTACAGTAAAATTTGAGTTTAAATGTGCATTATGGGAAGTGCACATTTACAAAGTAGTTGTGTCACATAAGGAATTCAATTTTCATTAAATATTTAAATTTATTTTTTACGTAATATTTAGTAAAACAAGGTTACAAACTACTGACTTGCCACTCATTTATTGGTTAACAAATATTCTAATTATCATTATTATGAAAACATTCAATTAGTTCCAAACAAAAAGGATATGAAACAACTATAATGGAAAAGGAAGAAAATAAGTAGGAGAAAAAACGTTAAATAACTAACGCTTGACATTATGTAGACTTCACACATTAAAACATTTAATTAGTTTGTAACAGAGATTGAAAGGATAATGTAAAAGTCTAGAGAAAAAGTAAGATAAAAAACGTAAAAACATATCCTTAGAAGCTATTCTGTTACACTTATTCTTATTTTTATTGTTTATCCCGTATTACTTATTATTCTTATTTTAGTCAAATCAGATCAGATAAAAAGTAAAATCATATTAGACTAAAACATTCAAACTATATCAGATTAAATCAGAAAAATTTAGATCAGACCAGAACACTCAGATCAAATAAGAAAGGTTCAGAGATAATTTATTAGTTTTACTATTATGATGATTTCAATCTGATCTAAATATTTTTGTAGGTTATTATTGGAGGTTTCATCCATTAAAATTAATTATGAATGAATTTATTATTATAATCTTTATTTGTATGTTATTGTTAATATCAATCATATTAATAAAGTATAATTCTCGGAATAAATATCATATTAATTTTGTTTTCAAAATAATCGCCCCACATCAAATTCTTTGAATAATGATACTCTAATACACATATAGGATTCTAATAATACAAAATTAATCTTACACATTTGAGTGAGACTCTAATTCAAGACCAATTTTTTTAAATAATGGAACTTTAACTCATGTGAACGGGACTCTAATCGTACAACACCAATAATGCCTGTGAATATCTAAAATAATGTAAAATTATAAATTATAAATTCCACATATCCCAATTCCAATTGTTGGAACAAGGTTAACCATTACAATAATAAGTACATAAACCACAATATAACCACACATTCATTCTCCAAAAGACTGATTTCTCACCTGTATTCATGGTCGTGGTTAGTAAATAAAAGAAATCGATTATGGCCAAATTTTTTATATATCATATCATATAAATAGTTCACAATGTTTATTAGTATTCAACACTTGATCCATATCAAATTAACACTACCGGGGCACGCCCCGGATGTCACACTAGTGACTTTCCATGTTAATGTGCCTCAATCATATATTTACAGTTTATAAAGTTAAATAATTATACTTTATTTTCGCTAATTGCGTGTCATTTTCGCTTGGTCCAACCCTAGACGGATGTACGGGTTTGAATTCTTTAGTTAAAGTTTTATGAAATATTCATGCTAATTGTCAATCACTCAATCATAATCATCGATCCAGCATTCGCGAAAAATACAAAAATTGCAAATAAAGAAACTATTACTTAATGCTTTTGAGTAGTATATTCCACTACCCCATTATTTTCTCTCATTGTCATTCAAGTTCTTCTCTAAATATTTGTTGAGTGACATATTTGGTCGGGCTCAAAATCATTCATACGTACGTAATAGTATTTTACAAAGGCAATATAAATCTGACACTATTTTTCTTTTTAAAAAAATCTGACACTATTTTTCTAAATTTATGGGCTATGAAGCACGGATACTTCCCTAGGATAGTGTATCGGCGTATCGGATACGTTCCTGTATCTGATACTCTAGGATACCGGTACCGTACGTTCCCGAGCCGTATCTGCAATTTTTAAAAGTTTCTATTTTTTCTTTGTAATTTTTTGAAAGTTTCCGATACTCGTATCCCAACGGATACCCGTATCAATTTTTTTTAAAAAAAAAAATAAACCCAAAATTTACTTAATAAAATTCTAAAAAGATGAAAAACTAAAACTACATTTTACTTGGTAATCAAATAATGGGCCTATATGGCTATATTTCCATTTTACGGGCATACTTTGCCTACTTCATCATCATGCTCATAAAGGAATTGGGGTTCGTATTCTTTTATTAATTCATTTAGAAGAAACAAACTGCTTCCAAAGTGAGCGGAGGATTTGGTATTTGTTCATAACAATCTTCGTCTTTTATCACGAGCTTCTAAGCAGTATATGAATGACAAAAGTAAAATGTGGGATGTTGGTGGAGATGATTTTGGGAGCATGGAGGATATAGGAGTACTTGAGTTTGCCAACCTCTCCATAGATGAACCAGAATTGGAGACTGTTTTTTTGGAAGACAATATTATCCCTGGAAATTAATACTTCCAGTAAAAATATGTATTAGAAGTTAGAACTTTTAAAATATTTTTTTCTATCTTCATTATTCTAGAACATTGGGTACTTGCACTTTTAATTTCAAGATTGTAATTGTTTGACTTATTTCTCATTTTAAATTAATGACTCATTGACTACATTTATATTTCGAGATGCACTAGTCTATATGAGAAATATTATGAATTTATTACTAAGTATCTTGAAAAAGGAAAATGCTTCAATGCAATGAATGGGTGACATTATAAGATATTATATGTATATATTTTAAAAAAAAATCTATTTTTAATATTTATAAATACACCCCTATAACTTTTAATATTTGTAAATACTACGCATAACTTTTAATATTTATAAATATGGTCCCGTATCCGTATCTTTTTTTTTTTTGACGTATTCCCGTACCCGTTTTTCCGTGTACCGGTATCAGTGCTACATAGTTTATGGGTAGTCTAGCATGGTCCACCTCCAACCTAGATGGATGGGGTGGAAATTTTTATTGTCTCTACTCTCTAGTTTTGATTTTAGGCATTTTGATTTCTTGAGCTTGGAAACTATTTCTCGTTTAATTCAAAAAATCCGGAATGTACAAAAATGCATTATACTCGTAAATTACTGGTCCTCTCTTTTTATTGATAGAGGTTATATTTGAGCTTGATAAAAAAAAAAAGTCCATAGTGCACAGAATGCAAGATACTTAAATTAGTACTCCATCGATCCTCCAAATACAGATAGATAGCCAGATAGCTTACGTTTGACATCTTTGTCAAAGATGTAGAATCTGACCCGTAATACATTTTATAAAAAATAATACTATACAAATATAATTCCATTTTCGATTCAAATAAATTTTTAGTACGAATACAATAATTTTATATTCAATTCGAATAATATTGAATTGGAATATATTTGAATTATTTAGGGGTATTACACACACATACAATAATCAGTATAAATAATTGTGTAAAAATACAAGTAACATAATATTAAGGTACTCAAATTAGTATGTATTTAGCATGTCTTATTTTGAATGATTTTGCTTAGGTACGCATATTTTGGCGTTATAATTCTCCATTGACGTATTTATATTTAGGTTAATTATGGAGAATTGAGTAATAAATATGTTATGATTTGTATGAAATATGTGCTATGAAAATGGGATAAAAAGGATAAACTATAGACAACAATTTTCATTACTTTGATGAATTTGATATTTAATTTTTTTCAATTCAAATATTCGAATACAATACACGAAGCGAATATAAATATTAAATAAAATTCAATTTTTTTGGAGGAAGATGGTATGGCTTATATTAAAATAGCAGAACGTAAGCAGGAAACAAATAGACAAAGAGCACACTACCGTATGTCCTTGAATCAGACTTAGAGCCTATCACCTCCAGAGAAACAATCAGATTCGTAGATTCTGAATTGGGCTTATCTGAGCCAATGGCTGGCAAACTAGATTCTCCATCACCTATCTTAAATTCAAGAGTTTTAACGCTAATAAAAACCAAAACAAGCAAAACCATACGTAGTTCGATGCAAAAACCTAAAATGAAATTAGCCAAACAAAAATTGAAATGTTCTTCAGTCAGTAAGAAGCACCAGAACTTCATGGGTTTTGGAGGGTCTGGTTGCTCCAGCCCACCTCATCCCTGTTTTTTGCCACGTCTAGAGCCATGCCATCTCCCTCTGAGTCTTCCTGCTCCAGGACTTCCCAGGTGCGCCTTCTCTTCTCGTCTACTGGTCCAACTTCACTCTAACCTGCCCCATCTCTAATGGCTAGCATCAGTCGTCCCTGGGTCCTTTCTCTGTGTGCCTCTGAGTCTCCCCATGCTCTTCCTTGTTGTTTCTGATTGACATTGCCGTTCTCTTACCTGAACTCCGTGCGCTCACTAGCCACTTATTTCCCAACGAAGAACGGGTCTTCCCTCATCCGGCACGCAACCATGGACCAAAGGATTTAATAAGGGCCTTTCCCCCTTTCTCATACCTTAGTGGGCAGAATTTTTCAGCATGTTCTATAAGGCTATAATTCCATAGACAAAACAGAAGCTAGATAGTTTTTCATACTTAAAATCTTCCCAATAGCCGTCTCATTTACTTTTCTTCAAGGTTGTTCCCACGTTTAAAGGGTTTCCTACATTCAAGGTCACTCTAACCCTCATATATGTCTCCCATTTCTCATCAAATTGATTATCGTCCTAGGTGATAAATTTTCCAAGTTGATTCCCAATTCTCCTAGCATTTCCTAAATTAGAAAAACTATACGGAACCTTAAGAGGCATATCTCCCGGTTGAGTGCCCTTTAGCACCAACTGATTCTGATAAAAAAGCCAAGGTCCACTATCCAAAACACGGTTCATTTTTTTTTTCTTTTTTTACTCCGGGGGGTCTGGGAGAGGGGGGCTGGGGGGGGGGAGCCTGGAGTAATCAGGGCTGAAACTCACTCCATTGAGTTCCAAACCCTTATGTGCCTAGCGGGTTTCGAACTCGAGACCTCCCACTAGGCACGGTAACCTCACAACCTGCTGGGCTGGAATACTTGGTTACACGGTTCATATCAACAATATGATAAAATTTAAACAGATACCTTCTTTCTCCAATTTCCTGAATTGAAATGCCTTTACTCAGGAGCCACAGAGCAATCATAAGATCTTTGAAGATTTGGAACTTCACAACCTTATCCGTGAGTGAGGTGCCGACTACTGGGAACGTGTCCAATGCTCTGTCCGTTGCATCGGAATTCTCCTCGTCATCATCCAGAAGTAGTTCGTCTGCCCCTGGCCCCAACCCTAGTCCGTCGTATTGGCCAATAAGTTCCTCCATCTGCCCGCTACCTTCCTCCGATGCATCTACAACTTCCTCCTCATGTCGTACTTCTCTTCCTTGTGATCTAGAGCCGCCCGATTCCATGCTGAAACCTACCTTTCGTTGCTCCAATTGTGTCGTACTCTACCGGCAGAAGAACTGCACAAAAACGGCGGAAGCCCTAGTTTAGGGAATGGCCGCAATATTCTTTTGGCTAATCCCTTAAACTTCCCATGCGAATTCATTAAATAAAATTCAATTACTAAATGAATATGAATCATCATTTTCATTTACCCCAATGCCGCAAAGGCTCCCACCTACGGTGGGGTAAGGGGGGTCGGATGTACGCAGTCTTACCCCTGTACTAAAGCACAGAGAGACTGTTTCCAGATGACCCATAACTAAATGAATATGAATATTTATAATTTATATGAATACAAATAATATGAGTCTCTAACCCTACTTGAATTGTGGATGTTTCAAAAAAAATACTCGTGGGGATAAAGGGAGCATAAAGTATGAGTCTATCAAAGACACTTTCGACATTCAGCCTAATTTAGAAGCATTCTAAATAAGTTGAGATGCAAACCGCACAAACTCAAAGTGTAGAAACAAAATACAAGTCACCATGGTTGAAGAAGGCCCAAGGTATTTGATAAGAGGACCAGAATAGACTTCTTGCAATTACAGGTAAGCAAAAATACGAGAAAACTAATTACCATCAAAGAGGAATTGAAGAAAGCTATGAAAGCTTTATTTGGGTCGAGGCTATAATGTAATGAGCAAAGTACAACTGAAATTCCTTACAATTTGAAATAACTAAAATTCAAACTATACAATGACTCTACTTGCAAGAGCTATATACATCTCCTTTTTTTTATACATCTATATGTGGATTCAACAATCACCCAAACTCTCGCAAGAGCTTCTGATATTAGGTATGATGTCATGGATCAACAGTCTCATTATGTTGCTACCAGATGATCTCGAAACCTCGATGCATTCCAGCAAGTCCGCATCACAGGCAATCAAAACCCATTCACGATCCTCGTCTTGATACTTGATCTCATAGGTTCCCTCCTCCAACTTCAACCTCTTGACCACTTCCTCTCGTAATTTCACAATGCCAGAATCCAAAGGCAGTCGAAACCTTATGATATCTATCCCGTACTTAGCTTTTATTGTTATAGATGAGGTCCCTCCTGGCCTGGCAGGATGCAGTGGCACTCTCTCGGGAATAGTGATGTCATCTATGGGAGATGCTGCAAGCTCATTTTCATGGCATGGGCTACTGCCTTGGCATGAGCCATGTGAAGTAGGTGGGGTTCCTAAATTTTCCTCTCTTGAGCCACTTGACCTTTTTGACCCTTGACCTACTGCAAGCTCATCATCCTTCAAAACATGTTCATCAAGCATTTGATTTGAATGTTCGACTTGATTGTGACTTTCAGAAGCTCTATGGTTGAAGAACTCACTGTTTAGTTCTGGAGAGTCAGACGGTCTGCGCATTGGTGGGATGGGGTGGTTGGATGTGACAGCCGTTGGTGGTCTAGAAACCGGACCCACAGCAATAGGAATTGAACTTGGTGATATTGTTGTACTTAGTGTGAATGCTCCATCAGCTCCTTCCACAGATTCAATTACACGTTTGAGCTTTGACAGAGAACGAGTCACCTTGTTTATCTTGCGAGATGGCCAACGAGAGATCCCATGTTGCCTGCAGATGCGCTTCATTGTTGTAGGGCAAACTATAAACATAAAAAATAATTATTAGACACCTATTTTTCCCTTCCTGCAATAAATGCAACTGTAAGCAAATCCCACAATTCACATGTGGATCATTCTTGTACTGACCTTGGTCAAAATAAATCTCGTCAAATACAATATTTTGTCATTCTTAAGAGTTGAGATTTCATTCTAAAATGATGACCTTAGGAGTAGCCCAGAACATTATATGTGGATTTATCTTTGCATGTGGCTGAATCTCTCTCAAGATGGTGACTCGTTAGAATAGACATGCTTAATTTTAGTCAAATCGAGTTTCTTATTCAAGTGTAATGGTATCTGATAAACCCTAGAAAGGTTCATGCGTGAGTTCGTAACATTGTATTTGACCGGTGTAGGATGACTTGACATTTACCAAAATGTAGATCATATCCTACAATCAAGATTTAACTGGATCTTGATAAACTAATTAGGGGAAGTTTTTAGATGGATGCTCTTCTTACTGCAACCTTCTTATGAAATATGAAGGAATAATGTGATGAAATCCCAAACCCGAACCCATCATAATCAATAGTTCTTCTACTAACGTAATTAATACCATGAGACAGCCATGACTTGCAAAATGCTATACATAATTAAGTATGAGCATACCACCAAGACTCTTTGCAGCATCTTTAAGACTCCCAGAAAAATGTTGTTGCAAAACCTCTAAGCTAATTATTTTTTCTGCCTTCCCACGTTTTTTCTCCTTCTTATCTGTCTCTACATTCACAGCAATGGGAGCGTGATGCTGGGCTTCTGAAGGCTTATTAACAGTTCCTCCATTTGGAGTGTTTTCCGATGCATCAGAGCAGAACTGCATGTTTGGTAATATATCAGGCTGGGGAGAGGAAAGCGATTTAGACATGAAAATCGATTCCTTATCCTTAGAAGTTTTAATAATTTCAACAGATCCCCAAGCATGCTCAAGTAAGTTTCCAGAAGCAATTCGAAGGCTCTTCGAGTGGTTCTTCAGGGTCAATAAGACAGAGTTCAACAGAACCTGCTGTTCATCCGGAGGCACTGGAGGGAAAAAAAATTCGAGAAGATAATCATCGTTGCCAGTATGAGTGCTACGCAGGCAGATAGCAAAACAGCTGGCTAAACCAAACATTCGTGCGTAATGCACCAAAGGGTACTCAGTTTTGCAAAACTTAGTGATGTCTTCACAGAAACACGAGCTGTGAGTAGCAAAAGCCCTACCAGCAACTCCTTGTCCCTTTTGCAAATGATGCTCTGCACAAGCCTCTCGGAAACCCCAAGTGTGAGCATCAACCACATAGAATGCTACATCTGTTGTTGCCATACAGACCTCTCCCATGCAGCTGCCATTCTTTTCCAAACCACCACCGCAATCTGTTAGGACACTTTGGTGCCTGCATGGCACCCAAGTCTGAGCCAACGGTAGTTTGTAAGTTTCACAGACTACTGTCAAGATCTTCAAGATCTCTGCTAATGCATTTTGGCGACCTTCATTGCAAATCTGGTAAATCCAATATTCACACACATGTGATCAGGGGGAAAAGGTTGATTTAGGTAAGTGCTTCCATAATATTCACATATGAGCAGCTTAGGTTTCTTCTCACCTGTGTGGTTGGATGATCCAATATCTCAGAACTTTTCAAGTTCACGGCCTGCAAAAAAATGTCAAATCTGACTACAGGGCATCAAGAGCATGAAAGCTTAGAATTGTGAGAATGTATGCAGACCAATATCTTATCCGGAATGAAATATTTACTTTTCTAAAATTAGAGTTATGATAACTCGGTTCTTAAGTAATTCCTAAGTGGTCATTTGGTAGCCATTTGTTTCTGCCACAGAACCCTATTAGACAGTTTTTTTAGTTTTTGCCACTTTTAATCTTCAACTATTTCCTTAATGAAATTTTTTGTAGCAGTATTTGAAATTTTCTACTTATGTCACTGAGACACCTTTGGTAGTCGTCTGATTTTTTTCTCTTCAAGTCATTTCACTATTGTGATGGAGACACTTTTGGTGCTCTGACTATTGTCATATTGACACTTTGTTCATCTAACTATTATGGAAAAATGCAAAGACAAGTAGCAAAAATGTCACTTCAACAATAGCTAGAGGAATAAAAGTAGAAAAATTCAAATACAGGTACTGAAATTCAAAACTCAGATGTTTCAGCCATACCTTGTACAATTTTACCAGATTCAGCTAATTCAATCATTTGAAATCATACCAAACAAGCTCTAAATCTCTATAAAAAAGGCACAGCACATTCCCACACAAAAACTAGTCAAGAGTGGCAACAAAACAAACCTCAAGAGCCTTGCAGACTTTATAAATGTCATGGGCATAATTGACTCTCTCAGATGTCATAATGAGTTCAACTACACCAATGCAAGCCTGCCCGGAAGGTTCAAATACTGGCAAAGCTACAGTTCCTCTAACATTGTAGTTCAATGCGTGATTGAGCCGGGGATACTCTTTGCTAGAGTAATACTGCACATTTGGTGACCATTCCGGTGACCTTTGTTGAAAGACACGGCCTGGAAGCCCGAGGATTCCATCATTATCTCCATCCGCTGAAAAAGCATACATCAGAGAAACCATTCTATACTGATGAAGTGCATTACTGTTTGCATCAAGCACAAAGGGCTGCCCTGAAGTTGTGAGGACATACCGCCCACCGCTCTTCACTGGTGCCCATACCTGGACTAAGACATGTTCTCCTGTTGATTCTTTGAAGTATCTCAGAGCTTGAGTCATCTTCTCCTTGATTATACACGATCCATCTAGATAATTTTTTGGGATTAACTGTGTAAAAGGATGGGGTCGACTGGTTTCCTCATCTTGTCCAGGCACAACTTCAACAATAGAATCAAGATCCCCTGCGTCTTGAATGCACAATAAAAGAAAAATGAATATTCTACCTATCACTAACATTGGATATCGGTTACAATTATCTACAAAGAATCACATACTGTACCATGAAACTACATGAAAATCAATGTAGTAAATAGAATACTCATTGAATATAAAAAAGATTTTCGGTTCCATTTTGCCCAGTTCTGCTCATACTGTCTAACTAAAACCCACACAAAATTGAACTATATCAGAAGGAATAGCACTACGAATTTTCCATTTTTTGTACCCACCTAACCACCTTCCGCTCAAAACAAATTCCGCTCAAAACAAACCACAGAACAGTCGCATAGTTATTGAGAAGTAGTGCTTAACTCAGTGACAAAAATATGAATGCTTAAATCTTGTCTCGAGTAAATTCTCCAAAATCATGTTCTGTAAAATTTTATAAATAAGTCAAAAGGCATCCTAAAATGAGCTCATTCTCAAAAGTTCCAGTCTTTAATATTAAAGTACATATTCAGAAAGGCAGAAAGAATGAGCAGCGATCTTCAGTCCATTAACCAGAAAGTCCATGCATTTCGACAGAGAGCTATAGCCACACTTACAAGGGGGCTCATCCGGAAGCGTCCAGAGAGGGGACCAAGGCTGGGCGAGTCCGGGGAGAGCTGATGGAGAGTTCGGATTCAAAGTATCGGCCGCAAAAATCTGGTCGAAAGTCCAGGAAGCATCGAGATCGATAGACATCAGACGCTCCCACTCCTCCGTCGCGTGAGGAGCACACGACAGCTCCTTTGAGTTCGGAGTTTTGTCATCCGGCTCGGACACTTCGCCGACAAACATGGCCGTGGTTCTGTCTCCACCCTTGTGGCCGGTCCTAGGAGGAAGGAGAAAGGAAGGAGAAAAGAGAGGAGCGGTGAAGCAGAGAGGTTCCTCTGAGAAGTGAGAAGTGGAATTCATCAGATAGCTCTGCTGTCTGAATTTGGATCTTTTTTAGCACTCTCTCAAAACAAAACAAAAAACTCCGTAGCAGACATTTTATGTAATGATTAATATTTATTATAGTGTAGTGTTATGGTAACTGAAATTTAAAAATTAAACATAAACTACTATGATTTCATCACTGATTTAATGGATAGTCACATTTTTTTAAGTAATCTTTATTTTAGTTATAAATATGTACTACGTAATTATTTTTTAAAAAATTAATATCAAATGAAATGACAAATGGTTCAGATAAGATAAAAAATAAGAATAATGATAATGATATTATAATAACAATTATAGTAATAATTATAATCGTAATCGTATTCCTAGTTATAAACTTATAATTATCATCATACTCACAATTACAATTATAAGTAGAGTTAGGATGTTTTTACTTGGATTGTAATTTGTCCCAGACCAGACCAGACTTGGATAGTTATAAAAATACAAAGAAACCAGACCAGCAAATTACAGTCCAAGTAAAAACATCCTTATAACTATAATTGTAATTATAATTATATTTATACTTACTATGTGCTATTTATGTATCTCTCTATTATTATTCTTTAATTAAACACGGACAAAAAATCAATTATAGAAGTATATACTTCCTATTATATTGTGTGGGCATTGATATTCGACAAACTAGTGAGAGTCACATTAATTAAGGATAAAATTTAATTTTAAAGGGATACAAATTATTATTGTTGTTTTTCACGAAGTTAGCGTTAAAGTTAAAAGATTTATCGGTCAAACTTTACATAAGATCTTAGTGATTTTGAATATAAAAAAAACTTCATATACACGACATTCATTATTTCATTGTTTGACTGGCCGTCTTCACCGGAAATCAAAATTTAATCTCATTCCTGTTTGCTACCCTAGAATGTGACTAAAAATGAATTTCCTCAATAACTATCCTACACATGACAATGATTGTCCTTGCCTTTTGTTTTTAGTCATACCATAGGATGTCATTATTGGATATTGTTTCTTTGAAAACAGAATGACAATCTCGCATCAGGAGGTGTCAAGTAGGGGTGTGCACGGGTCGGGTTCGGGCGGGTCGGGTTTGCGAACCCTAAACCCGTTCGGGTTTTTTAATTTAAATACTAGGCCCGACCCTTTGATATTTCAAATCGGGTATTTCGGATATTTTTAAGTCGGATATTTTCGGATATCGGGTCGGGTTTCGGATATTTCGGTTATATTAAAAAAAATATATAATTGGATAATTAAAGTGTTTAAATGCCACTTTGACAAAAATTGTACACACTAGTGCACTAAACTTTCAAATTACACAAATAATTTAACACAAATTGCACAAATAATTACACAAATAATTGAACACAAGTATTAATTTAACATATTCAAAGTACACATTACATAATTTAATATATTTCGGATATTTTGGTTATATCAAAACACATTATAATTGGATAGTTAACGTGTTGGAATGCCACTTTAACAAAAATTGTACACACTAGTTCACTACACATTCAATTTACACAAATAATTTAATACAAATTGCACAAATAATAACACAAATAATTGAACACAAGTATTAATTTAAATATTCAAAGTACACACTAACATATATTTCGGATATTCGGGCGGGTCGGGTTGGGATTTCACAAACCCTACCCGCCACCCGGTCTAGGCCCAATACTAATCGGATTTTCGGTTTCGGGTTTTTCGGGTCGGATATCCACTTCGGTTCGGATAATATCCGAAAAAAATATCGGGTTTTTCGGGTCGGATCGGGTTTTGCTCAGCCCTAGTGTCAAGGAAAATCTTGGAATTAGAACTGTTTGACCTGCAAGATGTGATCCCCAACTTCATCAACATATGTCTCGTTCCATTACACAATCTCATAGAATGATCTATATCTCTCAACACAATCATTAGTGTTGTCACTTTCAACGTCAACTTATGATTGGGGACACCAAAAAGACGTATGCTAATTAATAACATAGGGGTATGTAATTCTGTCATAAGATATGTAGCTGAGTCCACTCTACAAACACTATCTGAACTTAAATATGTAGATATGTAGTCGAGTCCACCCTACTAATCGACCTGAACTCAAATATATCCTGGCGACTTTAGCTTCATTCATATTTGTCATATACTCATTCATTGAGTCCACATGCGTGCAGTTCTACTCCATGTTTTCTAATTCACTTTCTTGTTATTAGTTTTTCTTTATTTTCATTTAGCAAAAAAATCCTTAATCGCATGTATGATTAACTCTTGCGAGTTTCAATATGAGTATCTAATATAATATTATATAGTTTTAAAAGAAGCATTGATATGACATTTTAAAATGGACATAACACAAATACCGAATGAGCGAACATAAATAACGAAATGAGTATCGAAAAATTTGTCGTTCTTGAATAACAAAAGGTCGAAGGTTGAAGGGATGGAGTTAAGGACGACTTCTATAGGGGTTTCGTGTGTTCCTCTTTGGTTCTCCAAAGTCACAAGTATTGATCATTGGCTACAACAATCATAGCCATGACAGAAAACAAGAGACCAGGTCGCAATTGTCACTATGGCGAAGGTGCCATAAACCATCGATATGCGCGAAGGAGAGGGGCCTCCTCTTGCATCTGGTTTTGAAATTTAGTTTAAGTTGCTCTACTACACCGCCCTTATTTCTGTAACACCGTCCCCAAACATATTTGCTTTTATGTAAATAATGTATTGAACCTTACTAAGGGATTAATGAATTTACGAAGTTGTAAATTTTTATTATTTCTTTCGCGTGAATAGTAAATTGCACGTGGGACCCACACCGGGAGCGGGGTCCGCCCGATATTCCCGAGATCACATAAATTATTCTTATGGGTCAAAATAATATTTATATGGTGGTGGACATCTTATTTGGGCCATGGGAAGGCCTGGGGTTGACCGGTGGGTCAAAAGAAGCCCAATTACCGGTACCGACAATTAAACAGATAACAGCCCGAAAATGAATTTCGGAGACTTCCAAATTTAAGTTTTGGAACATATATTATTTCAAAGGGGCATTATGATTGGGAACACATAATATATTTTATTTTACCCGGTAAAATAAAATATAATTAAAACTGTCCGAATAATACAACTTTCGGGACAAATTGTACACTTTGGGACAAAAAGGGTTGACCTCCCACATGAGTGGGGGCCAACCCACGATTTTTGCCACTCAAATTGAGAGCTGGGTCAGTTGGAATAGAGAGGAGAACATGGGGGAATGGTGATGTGATCAATTAAGCATCAAACAAAAATGAGGTGGCCCCATCCACACTCATTTGCTCTATGAGACAAATGAGTATACCTCACCCTTTCCCCTCCCTCATTTTCGGCCAAGGAACACCAGGGAGAGCAAAAAACCATCCAACCTCCTTTCCTCCATTGTTGAAGAGTGCTCATCAAGGAGGAGTCACCCAAAAGGGAGCTAAAGTGCTAAAAGTGTGAAATAATTAAGGTAATGACCTTATTATAACTTCTCCCTTATTTCTCTTCTACCATATGAGATATATATCATGTGAAGAATCCTTAGGAGGGTTCTACATGTTATAAGTATGGATTAATGGGTTGGAAAGTGATTCTATGTCCAAGAACGGACTTAGAAGCCAAAACGACCGGTTCACCGGAAAATAACCTTTTGAGGTTATTTGTATTAATATGGGTTTTATGATTATATAACCTTGTTAGGAACTTGTGAAAGGTATTTCAAGTGATTTCACAAAGTTGGAAAAGTCGCCGGAGTTGTCGCCGGAGTTGACCAAAAGTCGCCGGAGTTTCACCGGAGTTCGACCAAGAAGGGTAGAACTTCATACGCTAGTTCAAGGTGAGTGGACGGCTTAATATCTTATAACTTTTGGGTTAACTATGAGATTACCTAAATAAATGTTATATGTGTTCATAATGATGTTTAAAAGATATTTAAACATGTGATTAGCCAACATAGATAAGTTTGTATGAAAGGAATTAATTGTTTATACATGAAATGTGATATGAGAAATAATATGAAATGCATATTTGTTGGAAGTGTAAAAGAAGCACAAATGATTATTATTAACTTAATTATATGATGATTAAGTTGATATGTACAAGGCTTGAATGGCGGTCAACGACGACGTTGACCGATGGATAATGGATTAATTAATATCGGTTGATATTAGTTAATTTTACATTTATGTAATTGCATGGCTTTGCATGGATTGTGATACATAAGCTTTATGTATTGAATTAGTTATGAATGACTAAGTGTGATATAAACTCTATCTAGGTTGATAGGAGGTTGATCATAGGGAAATATTTTGGTGGAGGACCCTAGTACTTAAAAGTACTTAACACTCAAAACTTGGTGGAGGACCCTAGTACTTAAAAGTACTTAACACTCAAAACTTGGTGGAGGACCCTAGTACTTAAAAGTACTTAACACTCAAAACTTGGTGGAGGACCCTAGTACTTAAAAGTACTTAACACTCAAAACTTGGTGGGGGACCCTGGGGCTTAAAGTCCTTAACACTCGGATAATAAATTGGTGGAGGACCCTAGTACTTAAAAGTACTTAACACTCAAAATTTGGTGGAGGGCCCTAGTACTTAGAAGTACTTAACACTCATAGATTATGATATTGAAATAGGGACAAGGAGAAGTCCTATACTGTCACGCCCCGGACCTATCCGGACACGTCAACAATCCGCCGTATAGTACGAATAGTCAACCGCAGTCCAACACATTCATACTATACAAGGCGTCTGGGATATCATTCACGCATAGTACATCCATAAACAAACATAATGTAAAATATTCATTCAAAGCAGCGGAAACATTTGGTACAAGTGTTCATGCCACACTTGGCAAACATGGGCATACAAGCCCCCGTTAAATATTCAATAGAAAAACATTATCCATGAGCATTAATTAAAGTGTTTGAAAAATGGAATCTGAAGAGGCACGAACCACGTCTCCCCTTCTTGGATCCTACCCGAGCAACGGTGATGGCAGCAAGCTTTACACCCTACCTGAAACTGTGAGGTGGCCTCCCCCGTGAAGGGGAGGTCAGTACTTGGAAGCATTTGACAAGTACAATGACAACTATACTAAGTATAATCAAAGTTTCAATTTCCATGACCCTCAATCTAGGATGTTATTCACTTATAATTAACTCACGTTCCTTCATGCTAGAGCTCGGCTCATAGTCATGCTAAATTGTGCTAGAGCTCGGCTCATAGTCACACTACATTTGCTAGAGCTCGGCTCATAGTCATACTAAATTGTGCTAGAGCTCGGCTCATAGTCACCCTACGTTTGCTAGAGCTCGGCTCATAGTCATGCTAATTTGTGCTAGAGCTCGGCTCATAGTCACCCTACGTTTGCTAGAGCTCGGCTCATAGTCATGCTACCACGTGCTAGAGCTCGGCTCATAGTCACGTCAACTAATCCCTAAACCACTTCTTAGTCTAGGTTCCATCCATTTTGAGTAACCCTTAAGGCCTACTCCAAATGTAACTTGAGTTCATAATAATTTGGATATCTCAATTAAATTCCACATTCAAGTATAACTTGGCTCTAATATCAAAATATCACTTTTACCCTTCCATGACTTCCTTACATGAGGTAAAAGTATATTTATCACAATTTAGTTTATAGTTTACACAACTATTATACCACTGTATTCATAACACATAATCATACACAATTTATTCATAAATTTGTATATTATGCATTTTTGCTTATAAACAATAAAAATCTCATTTAGGCATTTTTTGTACCATAAATAAATCATGTCAAACACATATAATTCATTTAGGCAATCTTATGAAATTAACCCAATAATTATAAGCAATATAGTCGGTCATCCTCACCTTAAGTGAGCTCACGCGCGTTCTACGCTCTCCGGTTGAACTTTGACTAATTTCCGGTGAACTTTGACCAACTCCGGTGAACTTTGACCAACTCCGGCGAAAACTCCGGCGAATCTCAAAAATACTTTAATCAAGTTCCTAACAAGGTTTTAACATCATAAACCTTAATCAAAACAAATAACCTCCAAAAGGTTATTTTCCGGTGAACTTGTCGGTTTGGCTCCTAAGTCCGTTCTTGGACTTAGAACTACTTTCCAACCCATCATTCCACACTTTTATCATGTAGAACAACCCCAAGGGTTCTCCATATGATATATACCTCCTATGATGGAAGGAAAAACAAAGAAAAAGTCATGATAAGGTCATTACCTTGATCCTTTCACACTTTTAGCACTTTAGCTCCTTTTCTTGGGATTCTTTATTGTAGAACTTTCTTCAACAATGGAGAGGGAGGCTTGAGAGTTTCTTGCTCCTTCTGGGTGTGGGTTGGCCGCAGGAAATGAAGGAGAGGAGTGAGGAGATAGCCCTTTTTGTCTAAATGGTCAAATGAGGGTGGATGGGGTCCCCTCATTTTTGTTTGATGCTTTTCCTTTCCATTCCAAGTCCTTCCCCCATGTTTTCCCATTCCTACCAGCCGACCACCCTATTGATTTGGGGGCTAAAATCGTGGGTTGGCCCCCACACATGTGGGAGGTCAACCCCTTTTGTCCAGAAGTGTACAACCGGTCCCGAAAGTTGTATTTTTCGGACCGTTTTAAATATATTTTATTTTATCGGGTCAAATAAAATATATTATGTGTTCTCCATCATTATGAACCTTTTAACGAATATTCATTCCCCCAAATTTAATTTGTAAGTCCCCGAAATCCAAATTTCGGGCTTTTATCGGTTAAATTTCCAATACCGGTATTTGGGCCTCTTTTGACCAATCGGTCAACTCTGGACCTTTCCATGGATCAAATGAGTTATCCACCACCATATAAATATTATATAGACCAAGATGAATAATTCATGTGGTCCCGGGAATATCGGGCGGTCCCCGCTCCCGGTGCGGGCCCCACGTGCGAATTTGCTATTCGTGCAAAAAGAAATATTAAAAATTCACCACCTCGTATACTCATTAACCATTTCATAAGGTTCAATACAATATACTCTTAAAAGTAAATACATTTGGGGACGGCGCTACATATACACTCATAGGTATATGGGTGGGTTGGGGTTTTTAGTCAAGAATATTGACTATTACTATTTTTCCCAAATAAAAAGGTGATCTACGGATCGGATATTTTCCAAGTATATATATATATACTAAAAGTATTTCATAACTTGGGGGAAAGACTATTTATTTAAGTATCACCCTATGTTTGGGTCTTATACTTGAAACGCTAGTTATTCTATATTTAGCCTGCTACTCGCTCGGTACTTGTACTGACCCCTTCGGGGGGGCCCACCATTTTCAGGTTGAAGCTAGGGCTTGCTACTTGCACCTTCTCACGGGTGATATCAAATCAGGAAGACGTGGTTCGTGCTTCCTTATTTTCTTTCAAACTACCGAACACTTGCTCATGGATATTTGTTTTACTATAAACTATTTTTGGGGCTTGCATGCCCATGTTGTTGGCCGGTTGTGGCCCATGATTTACCGTTGAATATTTCCGCTATTCATTGGTTTAAATGTGATGTTGTTATGTATGTTTACTACTGGGTATGGATGGATTGTTTTCTCGAACGCCTTGTGTAATTAAGTGAGGTTGACTCGTGGGTGACGTCACTTAGTTATACGGCGGTTGTACACGCGCTTGGATTGCGGTCTGGGGCGTGACAATTTCACCCTCCATTTATGGTGAAAACTCAAATTTGGCATGAAAAACAAAAGGGAGAAGAAGTATCCATCTAAGGACAAAGTTAAAACTAAGAAAAGTGTAAGGGTGTGACACCGCACCCGAGCGTCCTTGAAATTCAAATTTAAATGCAAAGTTTATACTTTGAATTTCCATTTACCAAACAATTGTAAGACAATTGTTGTTTTATGTAACGCATGTTTGATCATTTTACCGTTGAGCTTGTATATTAGTGATGGGCTTCAAATACTTATTTGGGGCCATATTATTAAATATAAGAGCCCAACATTATGTAAATGATGATGCATAACCTTTTGATACAAATTAAGGAAGGTCGGGCAGCCCAAACATTATTTTGGGTCCAACCTGCTAAAAATAGTAAGTATTCAAGAAGGGCGTTTGAGGCCCACTCGAGGGTGACCCACACGGCTTGTAGCCCATGAACATAAATACAAAAGTCACAAAATAAGTGATAGAATGATTACATAAGAATACAAATGCCTATGGTCCCATCTTCGACATTATTGAGCTAAATTATGGGAGTATGATTTTTCCTTCTATAATGTTCATCATTTTAATTATTGGGATGATCCAACACATATTGGGGATCAATATATGATGTATGTAGTTGACTTGGCCTACATAAATTATAATGAGTACAAAAAGACATCTCATGACAAAGATAAAACAATAGGGTCCATCTTTTCCTTCTATAATGTTCATCATTTAAATTATTGGGATGATCCAACACATATTGGGGATCAATAATATGATGTATGTAGTTGACTTGGCCTACATAAATTATAATGAGTACAAAAAGACATCTCATGACAAAGATAAAACAATAGGGTCCATCTTTTCATTTTGGAAGTATTGGTATGTATTTTGGACCCCAAATTGAATGAGATCATTTGGGAACCATCCCACATGACCTTGGTACTTGCAAGACAAAGAAAAATTGGTGAGACAACTATGTGGGGCGGACATTTTGACTTAAGAGCTACAACATTACAAAAAGGAAATAAAAGAGGAGGTCCACACCATGTTTGATTGCAATCAAACACCCTACCCTTTCTTTTTGTGAACCACATGCTTAGATATCATTTTGAGAGCTCCTAAACACCTCCCCCTCACCCCCCCATTCGAACTGAAATAGATAAGATAAAAGGGAGAGCCTCACACTCAAAAGGGAGAGAGATAAGAGAGTTGGCCGCAGGGATAATCTCTAGTTCGTGGAGCTCACTGTTTGGTTCGTATCTTGAGAAATACTCATCCAAAAAGGGCGTGTGAGGTGTCCACTGAAAGCTCTCAAGAACAGGGATCCATAGACGTGCGGTGTGAAAAGAACAAAGCAGTTTAAGGCCTCCAAATTGTCCAAACAAAACACAACCTCGCAGAATACGTTTTTGTATTCAAAGTAAGTTTGAATCCAAACCTTCCTCTCTATTGTCTAAATCATATGAATGATTGAAGAACTATTATAAACTGGTTGAAGTGTATAAAATATTATTATAAAGTGACTTTAATTGTTGGAAAGGTTAGATACTAACCTAGACAAAACCTTGAAAGGTTAGGGAACGAATTCGCCGGAAAAACACCCGTTCTAGGGGCTGTTTTCGTATCGACATTTAGGGGTTGAGCTAGCACTTTGAGGAGGCTGTTTAACACTCATATTTAAGCAAGGAAATCAGTTCTTAATCCACCTTGACCGGAGCTTGGACCATTGGATCAAGAAGGAAAAGTTTAAAGCTCAATTAAGGTGAGGATCGACATCTAATTGCTTACAACTTGTAAGTTAAGCATGAGATTACCTAGATGCCTAAATCATGATTTTTCATGGATTATGATGCCTAAATATTGATGAAAAAATGGATATAGTTGACAATGAATGAAATTGTAAATGATTTGAGGTTGTATGGATAATATGAGATTAAATGAGTTATTAATGAACTATTTTGTGAAATAGGCATTTTACTCATGTATTAAATATGTGGATACATAAATGGATATTTATGTATTGAAGTTGAATATTTAAGTTGCTGCTACATACTTATAAATATGTAGAGAATTACAAAATGCTGATATTTGTATGATGACAATAATCTTAATAGTATTGAAATACTAGTTAGTGATTATTTGAAATTGTTGATAGAATTGATCCTAAGTATTGGATTGTATGAAATGCACTTGAATGTACTTCAAGTGTATAAAATGACTTAGTATGAAACTAAGGGTAAGTTATGGTCAGTCATTAAGAATGACCCAAGGTAGATTATTGAGATGTCAATTCTAGGCATAGGTTTGCTTAGGAATTGGACTATAATGAAGAATTAGAGCCGGACTCTACGATTGCATGGAAACGTAGTTGGGTCGAGCCCTTGCCATGTAATTGTGATTTGCATGGAAACGTAGTTGAGCCGAGCCCTTGCCATGTAATTGTGATTTGCATGGAAATGTAGTTGGGCCGAGCCTTTGCCATGTAAATTGTGACTTGCATAGAAACGTAGTTGGGCCGAGCCCTTGATATGCAAATGTGATAGGATGTACTTGACATAAAGGATTGCATAGAATTGTAGTTGGACCGAGCCCTTGATATGCAATAGTAATGTGATGAACTCTATGAGTTGTCATGACTAGTAATAATGGGGAACGGGAAATGGTGATTTCTAAATAAACATGGGCCTACGGGCCGACTACTTGACTTTGATATAAAGTGAGTATATTTTTAAATGGGGTAACTTGAGGTTACAGTCATATCATACTATCACCCTATTTGAGGGTCTTATGTTTGAAATACTTGTTGTATATCCCTTAGATGTCATCCACACCAGTACTTTATAGCCCTATAGAGTACTGACCCCTTCGGGGGCATCCCACCACCATTTCAGGTTGAGGCTAGAGCTTGCTTCCTGTGCTCGTTGATCGAGTGATTTCCCGGAGAGAATACTTGGTTCGTGCTTCCTCCATTCTGATTTGAACACTAATAAATTTGCTCATGGATATTTTACTTTAGAGCCTGCGTGCTCATGTTTGCCCCGTGTGGCATTTGATTTCGAACTATGTTTTCCGCTGCGTATTAAATTACTTATTATGTATTTTTGTGGATGACTTACGTGTGAATGATATTCATGACGCCTTGTATAATATGAATGTGTTTGACTATGATTGACTATTCGTATTGTACGGCGGGTTGTTGACGTGTCCGGGTAGATCCGGGGCGTGACAAAGGGAGCCTTTAGATCTATTCCATAAAACTACATCTACCTCTTTAGGAGTAGAAGCACATGTTCCAGTGTTCGAGTCAGGGGCGTAGCTAGGGGAGGGCAAACCCTGGCCCTGACCCAGCCCAAATTTAAAAAATGTTTATATTTTTAGAGTAAAAAAATCCGTGTAAATTTTTTTCAAAAAATATTCTTTATATCGGTCATGTCCGGCCCAGTGCTCTGGCTCCGCCCCTGGTTCGAGTAAAATTGCAAAAATACTTCCGAGTGTTCTAAATTGCTCATATAAACAGTATTTTAGAAGCAGATTGATCAATTTATGAAAAACTGATTATCATTCTTCTTACATAGTATGTTTTAAGTAAATAAACAAAAGGAAAATCAGATCCAAACGCTCCAAATTGGAAAGAAAGAGCATCTAACTATTAACACTCAAAGTACAAATAATTACTACGGTACAAATTATATTTTACAAAGTACTCTCTCCGTCCCATAAAATAGTTCTTGCATTGACTTGTATCAGACTTTAAAAAAGTGAGAATAAACTGAAAATGTAAGACTATAGTTGAGTAAGAAAAATATAAATAAGTGTAAATTACACAAAATTTTCCAAAAGGAGAAATAAAAACAATTATTTGGAACGATCCAAAAGAAAATGGAGACCTATTTTGTTTTGGCTAAAGGAGAAATGTAATTTATTACAAATCAAAACTGTGTATCTCTACATCCCGCTGAGAGTTCAGGCAAGTAGGTAGCGATGGGGGCTTCGTAACTTTTCTTTTTAAATCGCTTCGTTTCCCACCTTCCGTCGTTTTTGTCTATGGTCGTCGTCAATCGACGAAGATCGACGTTTTAGCGATTTCGCGGTATAGCTCGTCGTTCCGGCGATCTTGATGTGATTCCCGATTCCATGTACGATACAGATCGCCCCTCCACATTCTCCCCGTAATATCGTCCGGTCTTACGAGCGAGGCAACTCGCGATAACAGCATTGCGTATAAGGTTTACTGTACCACAATTTCAGATCTAACAAGACCTCACACTCTTTTGGTGGAATCATCGGCCAATGAGGCATGCAAATATGCAAAATATTGGTGGGCAGTCGATGCGAATCACACGTTCTAGGGCTAAATCATTTGCCTCTTCTGATGGACTGCCCCCTTTACATCCTTCAGGCATAGAGAATGGGAAACAGGTCCAGCGAGCAAGCCGCAAAAGAGCAGCATCAGATGAAAACATTTCAATTAGTGGGGCCCCTTATGTTCAATCGAATAAAAGAGCAGTTCTTAGAAATGTCACAAATGTAGTCTGCGAGAATTCGTACTTGAACTGTATGCCTGGAACTAAAGTTCAGGTACCTTTTCTTCATACTGGGCTTCAATATACTTTTAAAAACTGAAAGTTCATTTCTCTATAGAGTTGTATGTGGTTGAAAATAAATTTGATGGTGGCAGGATGGAAAAAATCGGGACAAGAAAATGACAAAGGTGATACCTGCGGTGTTAGGTAAAAAAAGGGCACATGTTGTGGATGATATGAAGGAAAGTATAACTGAAGAACCAAACAATTTGAAGGTTGAAAAATCAGAATGTAGCTCATACACAAACTGTAAGCAGAATGCATTAGCACAGAAAAACAATAGTGCCACCATAGGACAAAGTACGGTATGTGGTGTTATGCAATTAGTGAGGTGCAACTCCAAAATTGTTCCACAGACGACTACACCACCAACCGGTAAGATGTTCATAATATTCAAAATATGCAACACATAAACATTGTTGTTCTTTTTTATGCATACCGTTCTAGGATTCCCGGTGCAGTTGAGTAGTTTTGACAGATTTATTAAGCCACCTAATATGTGTTCGATTAGTAATGTCTGGTGTTTAAAGCAGCTGTCTGGTATCATATACCTCCAATAATTGGTAATGCTGTTCAAGTTACTTGTTGCAGATGATGGCAAAATTACCCCAAAGATAAATGACTTGGCTAGTCTGGGAATTACAGATATAGATACAAATCACATGGATCCACAACTGTGCACTCTGTATGCTGCTGATATATATGCAAATCTGCATGCTAATGAGGTTTGTATAAATTTCATTGTTGATCATAGTTATACCAATAATCTTCAAATATTGATGCATTCTGAACATCACATCTTGGAATATGGTTTCATTCTAACTTTTCTATTGCCCTACCCCCTTCCTGGCTGCCTCTGTCAGCTTGACCGGAGACCCTCTGTTGATTACATGGAAAAGCTTCAGCGAGACATTACTGAAGGTATGCGGGGCATTCTGATTGATTGGCTTGTGGAGGTAAGTTGTACCTTTTTATGTTTCTATTTGCTTCACATTGTCATGATGTCTTCTGTAACATTTTGCATCTTCACATTGATATTTGCTGCATGACCCATTCTCTATTTAAATACAGTTATGTTTTCTCATCATTGATAGACTAATAAACTATGTGCTAGTATATCATTCTAGAGTTGGTTTTCTAAAATCCAAGGTCATTTCATTTGAAAAGGCTCAATGTCAGTATAGGACAATTGGTGCTCACTATGTCTATGCAAATAAGATTTTTTCTGGACAATAGTTCTTGTATCTTGGTATCATCGTATGTTGATTCATAAGTGTATTAACTTTCAGGTTTCTGAAGAATACAGGCTGGTTCCAGACACCCTTTATTTGACAGTGAACCTTATTGATCGGTTTCTCTCAGAAAACTACATTGAGAAACGAAAACTGCAACTGCTTGGCGTTACATGCATGCTAATTGCGTCGTAAGTTCTTCATGTTGTTTGGAACTGTCTGCACATCAAGAGAACATTTCATTCCTGTTTACCTGGCAATTCCACCTGAGTTCAGCTATATAAAGGAAAAAATGTCACATATGATTAGGCGCAAATATGCAGTGATCTTCCTAGAATTGGATTTTAGATAGAGAAGTTCTACAGAAACTCATCAGGAGTTTTGAAATGATGGAGCTAATGCTATTAAGTTATAAAAGCCACTTTTTTGGTTTATTTCTTCATTTTAAGGCTAGTTTGTACTTAACTACTTACTACCATTCTAGATAAATACTGATCTCTCATTGTTGGCTTCAGAATTAGTTGAAGTTCTTACTTTTCTGTTAGATGCTGATGGCTGAATATGTTAAATATAGAAGTATTAAACCTAGTTTTGCTGTAGTAGTCTTACTCCAACACGAGTCTAGTATACAAGAAGATCTGTATTCTAATTTTTTATTAAAAGAAAAAAAAGATATTTTGGGATTTAGGTGGTAAAATCCCCGAAAATGATGATACCACAACAACAACATCCAAGCCTTATTCCCAAAAGATTTGGGGTCGGAAAACGTGAATAAAAAGATAAAGTAAGATAAGATAGATTTGATAAAGATAAATATAAGATAAAAATAACATAAGAACATAAGACAAATAAAAGATAAAATGATAAAAGAGCCGAAAATAAAGATGATGATGAAAAATGAAAACGGAAATAGTACCAAAGCTTTCTACTTTTGAATTTGTTTTTGTACTTCGTTATTGTATATTTATACTTCCTCTGTCCGTATATATAAACTTTGCACTTTGAATAGCACACATTTTAAGGAAATATTTTTTTCCGTTGACTTGCTGAAATGCCCTTTCTGCTGAGGGTAAATTTTACGGTACAATGCACTATTTTGACATTCTTTGGCATTGTCTGACATTGTTTGTCACTGACAGTCATTATTACTCAAGGGTAGTATTGTAAATGTATAGAAATGTGTTTTCCAAGTAAGGAAAGAGGAGACTTTATTTAGGGACATCCAAAAAAGAAAATGTGGGAAGTTTTTTTAAGGGATAGAATAGGACCATCCTAATGGGTTCATATGCAAGAGTGCATTGACCATCGGAGTCTGTCATCCTGTTGCAACATTCAGAGCCTGCATCATTTTTGCAGTAGTTTCCGTAAACTAACATTTTCCTCCCTCTACTCATTTGCCTTTTTAGAAAGTATGAAGAAATTTGTGCACCACGCGTTGAAGAATTTTGTTGTATTACAGACAATACATACTCGAGAGAAGAGGTATACTTCTAAAGAATCCTTTTTTTCGATAATAAATATGGAAATATGTACAGTTCATTGTTATCATTCAAGTCGAGAATCTTTTATTATTTCCTCTTGATTTATTTCCAGAAAATGGTTGTAAGCATAGAGCATAGCAGTGGTATAATCCATGCATCAAAAGAATGTTCAATGAAACTTTGTATTCCATTTTACTTGGCAGGTTGTTAAAATGGAGAGTCATGTTCTCAACCTTTTGGGCTTCCAACTTTCTATTCCTACAACCAAGAAATTCCTTAGGTACTAAAATTAGCATATTTACTTCTTCGATATTTGTCCACTGCAAACACTCTGTTTACTTGGTTCACTGGCTCTCACCATATATTTTTGTGAAAAATTCTGATTCATAGGAGGTTTGTTCAAGCAGCACAGACTTCTTATCAGGTAGTAAATTATAGAGTGTCTCATTTAGTGCGCATTTATATTCTCAATGATGTATTAATATAGAACCTAAAGGAGAATTGTTCTGAAATGCAGGTTCCTTCTGTTGAATTGGAATTCATGGCAAATTATTTGGCAGAGTTAACTCTTGTTGACTATAGTTTCCTTAAGCTTCTCCCTTCTCTTATTGCTGCTTCTGCTGTATTTCTTGCAAGGTGGATTCTTGATCAGTCCACACACCCATGGGTATGCATATTTTCCACCCTACAACATATTTTTAAGTGTTGTATTTGAAAGGGCCGTAATAAATGCAATGTAATCAAGTTTATGTGTAATGCAAACAGTTGTCCACATTCTCGTCCAAGGATGTAATCAAATACTTATTTCATTTTCCTTTTTGGCAAATAAAGAGCTTGATAACTGACTTAAATTTCAATATGTTTTCATGTTCATTCCTATTATGTTTAAAGATTTGTACACATCAGAACAATTACACAAAACACAGGAGAGTTTGATTTCATTATAGTGTGTGCTATTATGGTCTGGAAACGATACCTTAAATCATTGATTCATATTTGAGAATTGGTTTTCTCTTGCAGAACCCAACCCTTGAGCATTACACCAGGTACAAGGCATTGGATCTGAAAAGTACGGTTTCAGCTTTGCAAGACTTACAGCTGAACACCAAGGGGTCTTCTCTAAATGCCATTCATGAAAAGTATAAGCAACCTCAGGTAACTTATTATGATCCTGGTGTACATGTTTACAGCATATCTGGTACAAGTTTTTGAACGAGATTATTGAGATCGTAGGATACGCATCAAAATAATTTGCTTCTTATACAATGTAACAAAGATATCAATGCCCTGCCTTCTGTCTCAAACTCTTTCTTTGTCCCACCGAAAAGAGCCAAGTTTGATCAATAAAGTTAGTTTCTCCTGTAATTTGCAGAAGGAAAGTTTTTTTTTGAAAGCAAAATAATCAACTACTATTAATCAACTCATTAGTCAAAGCAGAAACAACAGAACTAGGAGGAACATCAAACCAGACTTGGCAATCAGACAAAGAACCCGCTACTCTAGCAAACTCGTGAGCAACGTGATTCACAGATCGCCTTACATGAGAAATACCAATGCTATTAAAACTAGCTATAACTTCTCTTATATCACCCGCAATTAAACCAAAAGAAGAACTATTCCCGTGAATGATCTCTGAAATAGCATGTAGCGCATCCGATTCCACTTCCACATCGTCCCATCCTTCCGAGTGAATCCAAGATAACGCCTCTCTGATGCCAAGCAACTCCCCTTCCCTAGCTGAGCACTGGCCAAGCCACGGTTTAGCCACCCCTGCCACAAAGTTCCCTGCTGAGTCACGTACAACCCAGCCCAACCCTTGCCTACCCTTGCCTTGCTCCACTCGTCAAGGAAAGTTATAAAAGGGTTACCTAGGCTAAATCAGATTTAACCAAAACAAGTTTAAACAATACAGCCGCCTATACATCCGCAAATTTATTTTTTGCTTGCTATTTATTTTTCACATGCTTGTTGTGCTATTGTAATCAGATGGTTGAAGACTTATTTAGGAAAGGGAAAGAAATAATGTCAGCACACGATTCTTTTTTAAATGAATGTAGAGATAGTTTGGGGAGGGATCATCACTATAAGTTTCCTTAATGATTTATATCAGGTCTAATTTACCAAGATTTGAAAGATGCATCTCTAAAAGAAAATTACTATACGCGCCATATATATTGAGGCAGAAAATGTATTTTTTTGGCATAAGAAAATGGAATTTTAAAACTCGCTAGTTAACTGGACCCAAGGTCTGTCTTATTAATACTATTTCTTAACTCTTGCAGTTCAAGTGTGTGGCGACAATAACATCACCAAAAGCAGATTTATCTATGTTCTAGAAGTATCAGAGATAAAGCTTGCAGTTCAAGTGTGTGGCGACAATAACATCACCAAAAGCAGATTTATCTCTGTTCTAGAAGTATCAGACTCACCCATGCTGCTGCTGCTGCTTCTACTGTCTATTGGTATTAGATGTCCTTCGCCTACCCTCCCTAAGTGTCAGATAAAAGCTCTCATTCATTTGTTCATTCCCCTCCATTCTCAAATGGCTAATGCATCTGTTAGATCAAATTTTGGTACAAATGTTAACATGGGATTTTCAGATGCAATTATTCTAAAGCACGATGGTGTTATTAGACTGCATCACTGTATCTAGGAAAGCCTTGTAGTTAAGAAGAAAGCTAAAGCAGCAGATGCATAGTTTAGTTGCTGCCTTAAAGGAGCTACCTAAGCTCCTTGTGTACAAACAATTCCAACTCTGGTGCTATTTATCACTACTGCTCAATATACTTGATCCATTATTTTTTTTTTTTAGAAAAAAAACGATCCCAATAATCCATGCCTTGTGCATTTTATCAAGATGATGTAAATTCTTTAAATCAGACAATAAGATAGCTAATGTGATTTTGTAAAATCTTTAAATCAGATAGGTAAGATAGATAATGTATCAATTATGAAAAAAATTGTGAGATACTTCCTCATAAACAACATGGTCTCAACCTCTCATTTTCAAGATGACATGATAATCCTGAGACAACACATAATTGTTCATGGCTCAAAACAAGATTCTTTAATAATAGACCAACATGAGGTGGGAATTCGTGTTGACTTTCATGGATAGTCATTATGGCCTTGTTTGGTTGGAAGATTTCGGAGGGGAGGGGAGGGGAGGGAAGTGAGTGATTTGTGTGTGTTTGGTTGAAGGAAATTGGGGGGAAGGGGAGGAAAGTGGAAAGCTTCCAAAATCCTTCACTTTCTCTCATTCTAAATTCCCAAATTGGGGTATTTCGGAGTAAACGTGTTAATAATCACAAACTATCCATCTCCTATGTGAATGGACAAAACGTTGTGATATAAAAAGGTAAAAAAGGTAAAAGAAAAGGTTAAAAAATTAAAAAATTTAAAAGATCAAAAAATTAAAATTAAAAAGTTAAAGAATAAAGAAATTAAAAATTCAAAAATAAAAAATTCAAAAATGAAAAAATATAAAATAAAATTAAAAAATAAAAATTACTCCCTTTATACTGAAAAGGTTTGCCAAATTTCCTTTTTTGGATGTCTCCAAAAGATTTGTCATTTCTATTTAAAGTAAGGAATATGTGATCAAAGTTAATTCTCTCTCCTCTGCACAAATTTCAACTACACAGTTTTTACTTTATTAATCCATGTGAAAGTCAAAGTTGGCGAACCTTTTCGGGACAGAGGGAGTATAAAATTAAAAATTATACTCCGTAAAATTTAAAAAGTAAAAACAATGTTACTACGTATGACTCATGACCTTAGGAGTAATATTTACAATAGTTAGAGATGTATCTTTTTTTAATAAGCCATCTAACAAAGGTAAATTGAGAAAATATTTTCATTAAACCTTCCCTTTTATTTTCTCAAACCAAACACAAATTTTTATCAAAATTCTTCCTTCTCCTTCCCTTTCCTTCCCTCATTGACCGTCCCCTTCCCTCCCCTCGTTTGAACCAAACAAGGCCTGTTGTCATTGACCGTCCCCTTCCCTCCCCTCATTTGAACCAAACAAGGCCTGTTGTCGTCTTTGAAACATAAAAGGAATTCTAATGTCAAAAGTTGTAAGGAGATTCTCAATATCAAGACTTTCCAACTTGCACTAATACCAGTTAGAATTTTGCCTTCTAATATATGATCACAAAGTCTTGGAGAAGCGGATATAAGAGAAATGTTGGAAAAGCGGCTTCCATTAGTGTAGGATAAGTTATTGTGAAGCGCAGTTTGAAATTGAACATTTTGTAGTTTCATTTATATTATCATCAATCTTTTTAGCATCTACAATTGCAACGATTTTTTGATGCATTATACCAAGATACGTAAAATGAGTAGATGTGTTAAAGACAGGCCAGTAACATTATAAAATGATGTAATCATGATATTTTTCCTAAAATATTACAAACGGAAAATTGATGAACAAAAAGTAGGGTTGGACTCGGACCGGGCGGCCCGAACCGGAACCGGAACCGGCCTGGCCCAGTCACTGTTTGAACCGGCCCAGCCCATGGGTGGTTCAGGTCGACCCGGCCCGGTGGCTACCGGTTCCGGGCTCGGGCCTTCATTTTGGTGAACCGGCCCGGCCGGTTCGGGCCCGGTCCGGGCCGGATTTAATTGTTTTTTTTTGAATTTTTTTTTTAGTTTTTGGGTTGGATTGGGTATTTTGAGCCATTTGAGGTGGTTTGGGGTGGTTTGGGGTTGAGGGGGAGGGTAGGGGGTTGATTAGGAAAACCCAAAAAAAAAAATTATATAGAACCGAACCGGGCCTGGCCCGGCCCGAACCGGACCCGGGGTTACCCGGGCCGGTTCCGGGCCTCCCCTACCTTGAACTGAGGCCCGGCCGGTTCAAGGCCCGAACCGGGCCCGGCCTGGAACCGGTCCACCCCTAACAAAAAGTGAGTAAACTTGCTGAGTATGCTTTTGGAAAATGTTTTTTGTACACTGACATACGACATTGTACACACCGGTCAAATTGTCTGTGCCCAGACAATTTGACTGGCGCTTTGTGAAGAAAACTGATTTTCACACAGACAAACAAATTGTCTATCATAGACAATTTAAAATTTGTCCGTGACATAGACAACTTAAAGTTTGCCCATACGAAAATCGATTTCCTTTACAAAACGCCGGCTAAATTGTCGGTACACAGACAATTTGACCGGCATATACAATGACGTGTACAATGCCATGCATGAAGCATCATTGTATACTTTTATAGTCATTACCAGTGTAAAATTTGAAAAAGTGACTAAAGTTACTAAGGATTATTTAAATTTGGCTTGAATTTGTTTAGTCTAATGATCTACTCTGGTATAATACAAGTCCTTTTTTGTGTGTATTTTAATATTGGCCAAGTTTGGCATGATCTCAAATGAGTTGCGACAAAAATTAATTAAATTAAAAAAAATGACATGTATATTACTAACAGAGTTTCCTCGAATAAAATATGATCAATTATGTTTTTGGACAAAAATATGACTAGTCATTGTGTACGAGTGAGTAACTAAGCAAGAGTTATCATAGTACATTTCAGAGTGACAAATAACTGGTAAATGACAAGTTAATGAGAATTAGTCATTGTATACGCCTCTTTAAAATAAGCCATATTTTTATGCTTTGAATTTAATTTAGTAATATTCATGGAAAAAGGTTTATGAATGTGATGTTTGATTGTTGCTTAGTCCCAATAGTTCTTCTACTTTTTTTTTGTATCCTGCAATTTATTTTTATTAAGAGAACATATCAATTACCTCAATTGCACTTCATAAGACATTTAAACGATACATACAAAAAAGGAATGAGCTAACATACATAAGTTTTTAAAACAGAAACAAACTTTAAATTTATCTTTATACACAAAGAATGTATTCTTCACATTTTATGCTTAATTGTTAAAAAAGACGGTAACTTTATGTTTGCTGACATATAGTTCAAGTTTAAATTTATCATTTTCGTTTCTTTCTACTATCTCCAACCGTTGAGATTGGGACAAGAGGAGTGACACGGTTATTAAGAAAAATACAATCATGATTGATACAGAGTATTAAATTAATAAAATGTGAATAAAGTAAAATGAATTAAGATCACTCAAATATCATCTAATAGTCTAATACTATCGTACTACGTATGTATGAGACATACTTAATGTTAAAGAAAGAACAAACTAATGTGACTAAGATTGTGAGTGAGAGGAAGTAATAATTTTCTATTAATATTTGTTGTTGCAAGTTGGGTTGTTTTTTCAATTATTGTGTCACTTTTAAATACGAGTAGACAACATTTTTCTAAAAAGAAAAGGGAAAAATCCGGGGTAGATAAATCAAACCGCAATTTCATGTTTTGAAAGATAAAACGAAACCAAACTTTTATCTCGGTTCCATATACTCGTATAATTTTTGGTCAAATTAGCCTCCAAAAAATTGAACCCATCCCTAAAGGATACAAACAAACTATTCCCTTGGATTAATTGCATTCTCAAACCAGGCCATACAGTTCAAATTAAACCAGACTAAACGAATCAGCAAAAAACATGCTTAAACATAAGTTACAAAACCAATAAAATTTCGATAGTCCTATTACACCAGACCAAACTAGAGATAAGCAGGTCAATAATTTTTTTATGGGAAAAGGTGCAAATAAGCCCTCGAACTAATCGAAAAAGTGCAAATAAGCCCTTTTATAGGAAGCTCTGTCCGGCCGTCGCCATTTGGGGCGGTTCCATGTAGTGTTTTTTTATGAATTTTTTTGAGCATATTCTTCACTAAGTCTAGTTTACCCATACCAAATTTTAGTTAAAAATTTAACCGGGAAGGCAGCCAAATGATTTTCTGAATTATACTGCGCTGTTTAACTGCTCAGTTATCTTCAAGCATTTATTTGACTGCCTTTCCAGTTGAACTTTTAGCTGAAATTTGGTATGGGTAAACTAGACTCAATGAAGAAGATGCTAAAAACATTTCATCAAAATATTCCACTGGGAACCGCCTCAAATGGCGACGGCCGGACAAAGCTTCCTATAAAAGGGCTTATTTGCACTTTTTCGGTAAGTTCGGGGGCTTATTTGCCCCTTTTCCCTTTTTTTATTCCAAATGAACACGTCCGAATAATAGCCGCTTGGGTTCCGAATGATTAATATGTTTGAATATGAAATTAGCTAAAGAGCAAGGCAAGAGACAAATTAAATAACAGGTAACCCAAGAACTACTATGCAAAAATGAATGAATCCTTCATCCGTAGCTGTGTCTCTTTCCTTTTTAAGAAAATGATTTAGTGATTGAAGTTCTTTCTCTCTCACTCCTAAACAAATTCAAAAAAATTGTTTGTACCCACCCTTATACTCATTTTTATACCTACCATGTTTGTGCAGAGCTTCTTTTTGTGTGTGAATCTCGGTCTCAGACAAAATATGTCTGTGCAAATTATTTTGTCTGTGAATCGGATTCACAGACAAAAAAAAAACTCTTCACAGACATGATGGGTATAAGATGGGTATAAAAGTCCAAACAAATTTTAATCACAAAAATTATTATTCATTATGTATAAAACCAATATCGAATTAATATCAAGAGGAAGTATCACAAATGAATTAATTGATGGTTCAGTAATGTCTACATTGGTGGTTTGTCAAATACTGCCTTCATATAAAAAAAGTGCAGTGTCACACTTTAAAAAAAATTGAATCATTTTAAAATAAGTGTCACACTTTCATTTTTTGAAAGAAATATACCCCAAAAGTCACTTTAGTAAAGTAAAAAGTACTCAATAGTACCAAAAAGTATACTTTAAAAATATAAAAAATAAATCTAAAAATCATCTTGGATTACGTGAACAACCACCTAGGAAGACGCTTATTATGATTCGGAGGGAGTAAGTTTTTTTTGTTTTATTCTCTTAAATAGATTCTCATTTCCTGTATTATGCTGTAAAATCAAGTTCATTTTCCTTTTAGGGAATGACTCAATAATCTGAATGGTATTGCTTCACTCTTCTAGCTAATACCTTGGAACCACTCAATTCAAAACCAAGTCCATCAAATAAGCTATTCGCGTTGAACCAAACATTTAATTTCAACTCAAACAGGGAAAAGAGTAAACAAATGTGCACTTTTACAGGAAAAATTAGATGCAGACATGCAGTCATGGTCTAAGAGCCCCGATTGTCACAAGGATCTATTTTGGCTGGATCAGATCACATTATAAGCAATTTAAAGCCCCCTCAGATAATTCGCTCCAACTCCCTTGCATAACTGAGTGTTTGGTTGATAAGCTGCAAAGATAAAGAAAAGGCAAAAGTTAACTTTAACATGCTAAACAGAAAAATCTAGGGGTGGGCAAAAATACCGAACCGACATGATACCGAACCGGACCGGTATGGTACCGGACCGATAAACGGGGTTTGAAACGGATCTCAAATTTTTTTGTCCCGAACCGGACCGAACCGGTTCCAAACAATGCCATGACCGGTTCTCATAAAATGAGAACCGGTACCGGACCGAAATATGGTTTATCAAATTTGTACTACTATAGTTTATCTAAAATATATTAATTACCTCATCCCGTCCCAAAATGATTTGCAAAGCCAACATTTTTTTGTCAAAGTTAATGTTAAGTTCTTGATAATTAATACAATTTTTAATAATTAAAATTTACATATTTAGACACCACATTAAAGTCTCTCTAAAGTTGCAAAATCCAAATTAAAATATACGAAGTACGGAGTAGTTTTTTTGAAAGACCAAATTAGAATATAATTAAAAAGTGAAATTCTAATTAAGTGAATAAAAAGAAATTGTTTGACCAAAAAAAGATTGACTTTGCAAATCAATTTGAAACGAAGGTAGTATGATATATGAAAATTGAGAAATTGTGTGGATTTTTTGGAGGGTGGCTAAACTTTAATTTTTTCTTAAACACCTGGAAAAAGTGGCATTGTTTGGTATTGGTATGACATGGTACCATCCCGTTTGAAAATGGACCGTACCGAACGCATTTGGGTCTAAGACCGAACCGTACCGAACCATTTCAATAGTAACGGTACGGGTACGGGTTCAGCCAAATATTGGACCGGACCGTGCCCACCCCTAGAAAAACCAACAAGTTTACTACTAGTACTATACATAATTTCAACAATATTTCAGGGATGCAAATTAAAGAGGTTACACCTGACAGTCTTGGCCAGAAGATCCATGAAATAAGCATAGGTTTCATGAGGCACTGCGTGCCTAGCATTCAACACACGGTTGTAATTAAGCTCCTTCCATGGACTGTTCTAGCTCAACAGCATGTTTTATGCAAGGATCCTCCAAGGCGTTAGGAGAAAGCAGCTCCAATTCAGTGTGGAATTCTGCAATCCTATTCTGAACAAGTAGTCTCAGAAGGTTGAGACCTAAAATGGGGTATTACTTTATTCATAAATATGTAAATAATTCTAATAATATGATAAGGAGTATTCAAGTTGGGTGTTCAATTTCATCGTTTGATAACAATGAAATTGGTTGAATGAGATACTTCAATTGAAATTTATGAAATTCTATCCGATTTAGCTGGATTGGCTTCCGCTGAATTGTAAAAAAAACTATATTTAAAATATGGAGTATATTTTATTGATAAAATAAAGAAAAATAGTTGAAATGGCCTTTTCCAGTGTATTCAATCAATATATATCTTTCTAGTTCTGGTTTAAATATGTTTTTAATCCCTGCAAATATAGTACACACATATAGTACTTTTTTACATCCCTGCAAAAGTAGTTTGTTTTTTATCCCTTCAATTTGTGCTGGTTTTCTTTTTTAGTTCATCACCGATGATAACAACTCAGCTTGACATCAAAGTAACCTGACTCATAGATTTTTCCTCTAATTGTTTCTCATGTTATTCCAAAAGTATATTATTTTATTTTTTGGAAGGTTTTTTTTTTTGTAACAAGGACTAGCGGCTTATATTAATAACAAAACATTCAGCAAGGGATACAAATGATAAAGGAAACACTTCCAGCCACCAACCCTCGGACCAGCTAGAGAACCAATCACCCTATCAAGAGCAATATGATTCGCTTGTCCTGTAATGGGTCTAAATGAGCCAAACGTGGCCAGAGCAAAACCCTCACCACACTCATCTAATGTAAGAGTCTGACAGACAGAAACAATACAAAAAACAACAACGACAATATTCATTCCTAAGAACCTCAAATAGAGTAAAACGAGATTAAATAAGATAAACTGACAGAGCGAACAAATTCTTGCTGCAAGCATCATCCTCGGCGGTGGCTCAGGAGGGGGACGGATCATCAGACCTTCATCCACCTCTTCGTCTTCTTTCGCCCGAGGACTCCTATTCAGAGCCTCTTCCTCACCCATGTCTTTCTCTTCAAGAGCTTCATCCTCAAACACCAATTTTCCTTCATTATTCCAAATCACCATGTCTCTGCATTTGTTAGCGATTTCTTCCATCATTTGAACGAAGAGAGACTGAGCAAAATCTGCCTCTATACTCGAAGCTAAAGCCGCTGCCCCAGAGAAAACTGCACTCAAAGACAACACGAAGGAAAAAGAAAACCAAGCTCCAGACTAATACCCCAAATCAAATGCCCGAACCAAACTATCCATCCCTTCCAGTCTTCCACGATCGAGAAGGAGTCGCCGCCGGGAGAAACACTAACCCTAATTACCTAGGGAGACGGCCGCACTTATGAAAAGTTGATAAATCTGTTAACCCTCATTCTTATTATATTTGGAAGGTTGTTAATATATATATATATATATATATATATATATATATATATATATATACCTCTAGAGTCCTGATCCTGTCCAGACGTCCGGACAGGAACCGCCGTCCGGCCGGCGGCGTTTGGCCGCCTTCCCGGTGGAATTTTTTGATGAAATTTTTATGGCATGTTCTCCATCAAGTCTAGTTTATCCACAAAACAATTCAGCCAAAAACTCAATCGGGAAGGTCGTCAAATGATTTTTGCAAGTTAACTGGTCCGGAATATGTATATTCCGGACCAGTTAACTTGCAAAAATCATTTGACGACCTTCCCGATTGAGTTTTTGGCTGAATTTTTTTGTGGATAAACTAGACTTGATGGAGAACATGCCATAAAAATTTCATCAAAAAATTCCACCGGGAAGGCGGCCAAACGCCGCCGGCCGGACGGCGGTTCCTGTCCGGACGTCCGGACAGGATCATTTGTGTATACCTCTATATATATATTATATTTTTAAAATGTTAATACATAGTTTTACATTGTCTTAACTCTCATATTAGCCTTAAAAAATTACTATCGTATAAAAGAACAAATTTAAAATTTCTATTAGATACTATCGTATATGCTACGGCATGTCTGTGTAACATATACTCTACTGTTTTGCTTAGAATCTAGTAGTAATAATTTAATGTAGTGTGTAACATGCATATACTGTTTTATTTTTATGCAGATTGCATATCTCAAGTCTATTTTTTGTGTGGCTGTTTTTGGATCATAATCCGTACTAAACAACCTAGATTTAATTCTAGTTAATAGTTCATTCTAATTTCAATATAATTTATTTAGATATTGCATTGAGTACTCTGACATTAAATTTTGCTATTTATTCAGTGTGGAATTCTGCAATCCTATTCTTCTAATAATAATAACAAATAAATGCATATGAGTACATAAGTATTAAAAAAACGTCTAAAAAACGTAGAAGGAAGACTAACTAAAGTTCAAGGTGAATAACATAAAGTACAATTAGATAATGCTTTAATGTTATTATACCAACACATTTTATATTCCTAAATTGCACTTACCTTCATTCACATTTAATTTGTTATCACATTTAAGTTTTTTAAAGAGGTACAAGACTTTGCAAACCATTATTAACACCCTCTTGTTATGTATTCATGTAGATATCAAGTGAAACTGCCGATAGGATAGTGAAAGTCTTAATAAAGCATTGAAAGAAAGAAAAACATAGTGGTAAGATGCAGATGAATGTGGCTTATTTCATTTTCAAGTTAATCAGTTAATCAGTTAATCACTCCACGTTTAAGTCCCTTTCTTCAAAATAAAAATATAAAGCAATGGGTTGAGTTCTGTGCAGCACACTGTTATAGCCTAGGGCAGGGCATGTGTCGAGAAAATGAAGATTTGGTGATGCCCATATGGTTCAATAGAGTGAGTGTTTCGTAACATAGTTCTAAAATCCCTATTCGAATGCTTTTCAGTTCATCATATCTGATCGGGAACCATAATCTGTACTTATCAAAACATGAGACCAAAATGCTTTACAACCATATTACTCTACGGTCGACACTAAGTTTGTCCGTTCAGATAGGGAAAAGCATAGCAGAGAGATCGAGGTTGCTTACCGCACAAATGGAAACGACGGGGGAGCTCGCCGAGGTTAGGGCGCGGGTTGCACGATGTGCGTGATAGGAGCCGCTGAGAGAGGAAGGCAGGTGCAAGTCGTCTGAAACTGGGAGCCTGGAAGGTCATTTGACGTTGAGTTAAGACACGGAGATGTTAGACGGATATAAAAACGGAGAAGAAGTTACGTAAGAAGAGTACATACGTTAAAACGTAGTGCACAACCTCATAAAACTGGATGATTACACCAACATTTTTTCCATCCCTAAAATGCCCTAACTCTCATTGGCTATTATAAGTTTTTAAGATTTAAGATATATATATATATATATATATATATATATATTATTTTTCTATAATATGATAATTAATCACTGATATAGTTAAGCATACTGCAAATGATTGAAAATAGCAAACAATTATAGTCAAGCACTTTAATACAAATAAATAAACATGTGAAGATGTAATTTTCTACATCTAGGATGATGAAGTTATTCAACACGATGTCATCCAGCTTCCCTCCACAGGAAGCTATACCTGAACCAAATAGCAAAATTTAATGTCAGAGTACACTGAAAAGGCCATTTCAACTATTTTTCTTTATTTTTTTAATACTTATTATTATCTACTTTGGAATGTCCGTGGCCTTGTTTCTTCCTGTCCAAGGCTACGGGATCTAATTAGACAGTGGCACATTAATTTAGTGGTTGTTATTGAACCTATTGTTGCACCTTCTCAAATTAATGGTATTTCTATGGAGCTTGGATTGAACAATTTCTTTTGTTGTAAGGAAAATAAAATCTGGTTTTTCTGGGATTCCAATTTTATTGATGCATCTGAATTTTCTGTGGGTGATCAGTACATTCATATGAAGATTACGTCAGGTTCTACTTCCTTCTGGTTTACTTCTATTTATGGGGATCACAGTTATATGAATAGAAGAACTCTTTGGTCTTTTTTAACTGGATGGGCTGCTAACAATAATGAACCGTGGATGATTGGTGGGGATTTTAATGCAATAGCTAGCCATACAGAACATAAAGGTTCTTCCATCCCTCCCCTTATTAGCATGACTGATTTTAAAGATTGCATAGCTGAGTGTGGTTTTGTGGACCTACCTTTTCGGGGCACTTCTTTTACTTGGTCTGGTGTTCGAACGCAAGGAAGATTATGGCGTAGGCTGGACAGGGTCCTATTTAATTCATCTTTCCTGGATCTCTATGACAATATTCTGATCAACCACCTTAATAAGACATCTTCAGATCACAACCCTATCCTGCTTCAATGTAAAAATCTGTTAGTTGAGGGGCCAAAGGCTTTTAAATTTCAGAATATGTGGGTTTCTCACCCTAAATTTTTTGAAGTGGTTAAAAGCTCTTGGAACTCTTGCCACACTGGTGGTGGTATGAGGGGACTATATGACAAGCTGCAGACTCTTAAGAGGGATTTGAAGAGCTGGAACAAAAATACCTTTGGCAACATTTTCAATGAAATTAAAAAACTGGAAATGGAGGTCTCTGAAGCTGAACAATTGTTTGAACAAAATCATACTGAGGTTAACAGAGAAAATTGGTCTTTCAAACAATCTCTCCTTCTTCACAAATATAAACAGGAAAGAGCTTATTGGAAGCAAAGGGCACATATTAAGTGGTTGCAGGAAGGAGACAGTAATACCAAATTTTTTCACTCCTTTGTGAAAGTAAGAAGAAGAATGCAACATTTAACTTCTATAAAAGACTCTGCTGGGAATCTTTTATCCGATTCTGAGGATATGGGGAGGGCTGCAGAAGACTATTTCCAAAATATTTTAGCTGAAGAACCAGTGCATGATATCCAGGAACTCCTGCAACACATTCCAAAGATTGTTGAAAATCAAGATAACATGATGCTTACGGGCCTTCCTACTATTGAAGATGTTAAAAAAGCCGTTTGGGATTTGAACAAACATGGTGCAGCAGGGCCTGATGGATATAATGGTTTCTTTTTTAGGAAATGTTGGGATATTATATGTTGGGATGTGGTTAAGGCTGTTCAGGATTTTTTCCAAGGAAATCACATTCCCAAAGCTATGGCCAGCACCCTAATTGTTCTTATCCCTAAAAAAGATAAAATATCTACTTTTGCAGATTTTAGACCTATTAGTTTATCCAATTTTATTAGTAAAGTTTGTACAAGGATACTTGCTTCTAGACTCAGCACCATTCTTCCTAAACTGATTTCTATTGAGCAGGCGGGTTTTCTGCATGGAAGGGACATCTCTGATCATATTCTTGTGGCTCAAGAAATGATTAATTCAATTGATAAAAAGGTGAGGGGTTCTAATTTAGTGGTCAAACTTGATATGGCCAAGGCATTCGACAGGCTATCATGGAAGTTTTTGCAAGATATCCTATCAAAATTTGGGTTTTCTGATGTTTTCGTTAACCTGGTTATGAATCATCTTAAAGCCACCTATTTTTCTGTGCTTATTAATGGTGCTCCTAAAGGTTTCTTCAAGCCTGGTAGAGGGGTCAAGCAAGGAGACCCTCTTTCTCCCTTCTTATTCATTCTTGCATCTGAAGCTTTCTCTAGAGGTTTGAACTACCTCATGTCAGCTAAAATAATTAAGCCATTCTGGATTGGTCAATATGGTCAGCCTACATCTCATCTTTGCTTTGCTGATGACATTTTGATTTTTATTAATGGGGAAACCAGATCTTTATTAAACTTTAAAAAGTTTCTTAATCTATATCAGAGGGCATCTGGACAGGCAATCAACTTCTCAAAAAGTAATTTTTGTTGTGGGAAAACTTATCTTGCTGGTGTAAGGAGAATGGAAAGGCTGTTGGGCATGACCAAGGTGAATTTGCCTATGAAATATCTGGGATCAGCCCTGCATAAAGGAATCAACAGAATCAGTTACTGTAAGGATATCTTACATGCTTTTGATAAAAGACTGACAGCTTGGAAACAAAGGCATCTTAGTCAAGGGGGAAGAATTGTTCTTATTAAGCATGTGTTAAACACCATTCCTCTCCATATCTTAGCAGTAGATACACTTCCTAAAGCTGTCATTAAGATACTGGAGAGGAAAATGTCTCATTTCTTGTGGGGTTCCAGAAATCAAAAAAGCAAATATCACTGGATTAGATGGAAGGATGTTTGCTTTCCTACTAGGGAAGGAGGGTTAGGCATTAGACTACTTACTGACATTGAAAAAGCTTATTCTCTAAAGTTGTGGTGGAAGTGGAAGTGTAATAGATCAATATGGGCATCTTTTTGTCACTCCAGATATCCTAGAGGACCTAATATGCCTCCCAAATGTACTGACTCTGTTATTTGGAAGAGGATATGCTCTATTCATCACACTGGAATTTCATTTATCTCAGAGGATAACAATGGAGAGGTGCTCTGGTTACCTGAGAATAATGGTCAATTCACACTTGCATCAGCTTTCCAAAGGATTAGATGGAGTAAATCTGAGACATTCTCCTTCAAGCATTCCTGGCATAAAAAGCAAAGTAATAAAATTCAGCTTTTCTTATGGAAGCTGTTGCATAGAATATTGCCATTCCCTGATAATCTGATAAGGTTTCAAATAGTCATTTTCCCTACCATGTGCCCTTTTTGCAGGAAGGATTCTGACCAAATGGACCATGTGCTTTTCAATTGTTCTTATGTTAAGGAGATATGGTGGTATTTCATGGGCATTTTTGAAATTCCTTATCATAGGGGTTATTTATCTATTCGTCAGGTTTTGATCTCATGGTGGCTGGAGGTAGGATCAAAAAGTCTCTTAGATGTTTTCAAGAATAATATGCCTGGGATTATCACATGGCATATTTGGAAACTCTATACACATTTCACTTGGGGAAGTCTTATGGCCTTACCTTCTGCCCAGTTTGTTATATGCCAAATTAAAAATTTTTCCCAGAATTGGTCTTTAGCAAAGTTAAGTAAGGACAAGAGTGGTTACGTCAGCTCGATTTTGGTGGATGAAAAGCTATTATCTAAGTCATTCATCTGTAGAAAGCCTCGGATTCAGCTGGTAAAATGGAAATTACCTGATATGAATTTCAAACTGAATGTTGATGCATCCTATTCCCCAGCGGGTTCGGCGGCAGGTGCTATTATGCGAGCAAGGTCAGGAGAATTCATTTTCGCTCTTCACTTTCCGTTATCGGCAAGATCTGTTTGGGAAGCTGAGTTTCATGCTCTTTACGAAGCTGTAGCGTGGTCGATTCAACAAGGTTACCAGAGTCTTGAAGTTGAATTTGATTCCTATTCTGCTATTTTCGACATTGTTGAAGGAAAACTTGATGGAGGTTGGAGTAACAAAATTTTGGATCTCAGGAGATGGATGGTCAACAAGGAGGTTCGGTTCAGACATATCTTGAGGGAAGCAAATGGTCCGGCACATTTACTATCCAGATTTAATTTTGATGGATTCACTGTTATTAATAATATCAATCTTTTTCCTAGTTATATTAGAAGATCTTTAATAGCTGATAAGCTAGGCCTCACTTTTGTTAGATTTAATTAATTCCTCTGCAAAAAAAAAAAAGCAGCAAAGTAGTACCGAATTTGAATTAGAGTATTTTTTATTTTGGGCTGTGTTTTACCAAGCCTTTGATGATAAAAACCTATTCACTACTTGTTTCTATTTTTTATATTTAACTCCACTTTTAATCTGAAGTTAAAAATTAACTTTATTATCAAATTATGTATTCTTTTTTAATATGTAATGAACTTAAATTATATTTTGTGGCTATTCATTATTGGCTTTTTAAAATATTCTGCCCTTGAATTTATTTAACTTCTGAAATAACAATTCCACTAACGATAAAAAAAAACAATTCCACTAACTATTTAAAGTGGAGTTTAAGTGAACTTTTTCTCAACAATATTACTTAGACTCGAAAATAATACAAATCAGAGAATCACATAGACTCATTCTGACTTAAATATTGTTTCTACACTTTATTATTTTAACCTTTCTAATTAACAACAATTATTCTTGCAGTTACACTTTGCCTCCACATAAGGACTTTTCAAGAGTAGTTAGAAATAACTGTAATAGGTTTAGTTTTGGGACCTTATTAGATGGTTGCCAACAATGTGTAATATTCATGAGGGTTTGTAATATTAATTTAGTATGAGTAGGGTTTGCAGGTATGCTCAACTTAAGGCCCAGGTATGAACTCATATCACACTTCTTCCATTATTATCAGTATTCTATGCAAGCATTGCAAAACTTAGAAAAATAACATTAAAAAAAGAAACTTTATTCAATGTTAAATAAAGTAGGTCAAAACATCCCTAATACATTTCTAACTCATATAAGTAATCTAGCTAAACAATGTACAACTTAGTATGTCTTTTTCCTATACTCCAGCCGTAGTCGATCCAGGCATCCTACCGCGTTCATTTCTGGCTGATCTGTATTTACCTGAAAAACAGATAAAATTGTATAAAAAACTGTGATAAGTAGTCTATTCCCTTTTCATTCACAAACATCATGAGTTTGGCTCCCGTATTCGTAGAACACTTCAACTTGATGAACCTGCAAATTATATCAAAGCCATACACATAGGACCCTGTAAGCGCAGTAAGATTTGTTCAATTAACAAACCTGGTGACAAAACATAGATAATAGATATAGATGATTAAAGCAACAAATAGTCTTTCATCCCATATCTAGAGTGTCTTTGTGCTAGTGTTCGAACACATCCAAAACAGTAGTTTAGGCACACACGGCCTTAAAACAGCAAAAGAGATTTTTTAAACAATGTCTTGGTAAATGACTCCTTAGTTTCCCTAAACACCGGGTTCCTGTTTGATTTTCATCTTGAGCTTCTTCACTTTTCAATTGGTAGAAAACTCATCATTCAGATTGCGTTTGATTTCATCAGTCAGCTCAACTTCAACCTCCCTCTGAGTGCATTCTGGTGGAGTATCTGGTAGGTCAATAGGAGAACGGTCCTGCTTTTAAAAAACTGTTAGTATGGAACACCGAAAACCCTATTCTTGCATTTGTAAAATAACTATGTTTATACCTCTTTCTCAGCTGAAACACGTTTACCCTTCCTTGCTATCTTTTCTCCAATGCTTGCGCTTGAGCCAACCTGGTTATTAAATAGTTTTGATGTTCAGTATTTACTTCAAACCGAAACCGTCAAACATTTATGTATTGTTTTTACCTTCTCTGGGGTCATATCATCTTTGGCTGTCTGTTCCTTCTCATCCTCTACGTACAATGCAACAACAGAGGCGGTCCGAATCATAGATACAATTCCCATAGAAAAAGTTCCCTTGTAAGTATTTTCGTCAGATCTTTTCTTTATCTGAATTCTGAAAAGTGCTTTTTGGTCAATCAAACTCTCAGTCTCTTCTGGAAACCTTGTTGTGTCTCCATTTTTCTGTTTTTGCAAAATTAAATTGATCAAGTTTCAGAACTAATACACAAAAGCTTTGAAAACATTTATTTTTAAAGGCACCTTCTCCAATTCAAGCATCAAACTTTCTGATGTTTTCCCAAAGAAATCTATGCATTCTCTGTCCCATAGGGTAAATGGAGCATGTCCCGTGTTGTCCATGAGACAAATGCTGACCTTGTAGCTGTAATTGTTTTTGTTAAATCTTTAGCAACATTAAGCTATACACAGTGTTTAAGCTGTTATGAAACATTTACCCACCGATAAACACCCTCAGCCAGTGTCTCATTACAATTAGAACATCGAACTCTTTCTTCCTCAGGTTTCAGTTTCTTGTTGCAAGTTGGGCAGCTGAGGTAACACCATTCTCGGAAATTTTCTATGGAGACTATGTCTCCAAGCACCCAGTAAAACCCTTCCTGCATGTCAGAACACCCATATTAATGCATTTTTATATTATTAATCTTTGAAAAATTAGTAGATTCATTTCTTAGATGTGATGCCACCCACCTCGGTTGTGTTAACCAAAGTGTTCATAGTTGTTATGTTTGCATGCCCACTTAGGATATCATCCCCAGTTTCATCACCCTGTGTGGTTTGTGTGACAGTCGTTACCGTCATATTGTCATCACCGTCACCCGGAAATCTGTGACCATTAGAATGTTAAGAGCTTTTCCATATTCGAACTTTAGGGTTGAACCAATAGAGGCATACTCGCTTATGAAGTCCAGAAACTCTGTAGTTGTGCCATTAATTATCAGTTTTGACACATCAAAAGAAGATGATACAGACAGGGCACCTGTAATATGAAATTGTTTTTGTTGGAAAAAAACCTTTTGCTATATGACGTGCACTTGTCGTGAGGTGCACTCAAAATAAATATCAATACGACACTAATACGTAGTATAGCGAAGTAAGGTTCGTATCCACAGGGAAAGGAATATTTCTCTTTTTAATTAACTAGTAACAAAAGGGGGGGGTTTAGGTTTGAGTGATTTAATTTAATTAAATACGAAGATGAACGAGTTATGTGGTTTAATTAATGAGAAGGAGACTTGGCTTTGCTTTTATCCACTTAATGAAATGTTCGTCGATCCCGGTTATATCTTTAACTATCTTCCTCTCGAATACTCAATCGAGGAGTATATCCAATTCATCGAGGGTAGTTATTAATAACGAGACGCGTTCATTAATAAAACTTACTACCGAGTTAATATAGAACACACGCCGTATATTCACTCGATAGTAGCAATAAAATCAAGATGAAAACGATTGAGATTGATAACCTCAACACAAGCGGTTTATTGGTTTAATCAATATAATTAATTCCCCTTGGTTTATTAACCATGAAACGCATGCATTAATAACCCAAGTTTACTACCGCGAAAGGACCGAATTAATAACAAGCGTATTAATCGACCGATTCTAGTAATAATTAATATATGAAACAAAACTAGTTGATCCTTTAAGTAATGTTCAAAATATTAATATGAAATATGAATAGGAATTAATTAATACTCAAGGAAGAATATTAAAGAAGATGAATCCTACTATAGTTAATATCAAGATGTTAACTAATTGTCATCTTAGTAACACTCCCCAATATTAACATAGAGGAAGAAATAGCTATTACTATAACTAATGTCAAGATGTTAACTAATTGTCATCTTAGTAACACTCCCCAACATTGATATAGAAATAGTATTTAAAGGAAGAATTAATATTCAAGGAAAAAGATTAAAGAGAATAACTCACAACTTACAAATTCATTAAGCTTCAAAGTAGCAAAACCAAGATGGAAGAGTTTAGCTCCTCATTTGGAGACTAAACATGATAGAAAATATAAAGAAAACACTAATCTAAACTGAGCTAAAGAGTATATGTGAATTGGTGATTTTATTGTGAAGGAAAGGGGTGTATTTATAGGCTTTTGGGAGCTGCAGGGTCTGATACCCGATCGGGTATATAGGATACCCGATCGGGTATCTTAGGAAATTGCCCAGAAAGTCACTTTTCTGGGCATACCCGATCGGGTATGTCGGCATACCCGATCGGGTATGTGACAAATCTTCACGAAAATTTGCTCCCACGATCATTTGTTCCCGGATTTGATTTGGACAATCGAATCAAGTGAATACCCGATCGGGTATAGGCAATACCCGACCGGATACATGAGTATTTTTTCCAAATCGAAATCTTTCTTGTCTCCTTGCACTTTCCTTGATCTTTTAAGGTCCAATCTTGATCCCTTCGATGATCTTTGACCTGTTTAGCTCAGAATAATCCTAATCTAAACAAATTACAAATAAAAATGAAAATAAAATATTACACCAAAAGTGTGTAATTTCCACAACTACAACTAATAAAAACTAGTTAAAAATACAAACATACAATCGGAAATTACACGAATATCAACTCCCCCACACTTAGCTTCTTTACTCGTCCTCGAGTAAAGTCAAATGTTTAACACTTCCAAATCCTCAAAAGTTCAACAATCAACAAGAAAAAGCAAAAGACCACCAAGGATAAAACATTATTTTTTTTACATTGAGTTTTTAGCTCAATAAAAAAAATAACATCTTCTTGTGTTTCATGGCCTTTTATGCTCATTTTTTTCTTCACCTCTTTTATTCTTCTTTTCCGTCAAGAGATTAAATGATGTTCTGCAAAAACAAATATATCTCTCATATCTCTCATTTTGCCTAGGAGCCTTTTCAGATTTTCATCCTAGCATCTCTTTTTGTTTTTCCATCCTTTCCAACTCACTCATTTTTTTATAAGCCCTTTTTGCTTAGATTGCCCATTTTTGGGTTTTCAACCTAACTAGCATTTCTCTTTCTTTTTTTTGTGAAAAAAAAAATAATGCAAGTTACAAGGTAGAAAAATTAATTGCGTACCAATGAGTGACTCCCCCTCACTTAGCTCGGAGCACTGTCCCTAGTGCTCGTTATCGCCATCACTTTTTTTGGGTTTTTTTTGAAGATATAAAATTGTGGTTTGGGAGAGGGGTGAGTGTAAGAGTTTATGGATTAGAGGGTATGTGGAGTAAGAGGAAAGTGATGAGAACAAGATTATGATTGTTTTGTGTGTGGGGTTTGGTGGAGGATTTGGATAGATTTTTAAAGAAAGAAGGATATGGTTATGAGGGTTGGGGTGATTGGGGTGGAATTGGATGGTGTTTTGAAAGATTAAAGATGAAAAGAGGTGAAAAGGAGGTTGTGTAGGGGAAAGAAAAGGAAAAAAAATAAAATAAACACACAATGATGTACCTCACTTGGGTTGCCTCCCAAAAAGCGCCTTATTTAACGTCGTGGCACGACACCATCTTTTTTAATTTCAGTCGTTTAGGCTTGGATCGTGATGATCCCTCTTCTTCACATTTTCACCCGAGTGACTTTTATAGAAAGGCTCAATTTGTCGACCCTTTATTTTGACAATCTTTCCAGGATCAAATATCCGGATTTCTATCACTTCATATTGTAAGAGTGAGGGTCCATGATTTTCACTTAGCATAGTCAATCGAAGGGGTTTTGATCTGGGTGGTATAAGAGGGAGTATGAAATGTTTGCGTAACTCCACCGTTATTCCCTGCATATTTGTGAACGAAGAGAAATCTAAATGATACTCACAATTGCTGAAGATTTCGTAGATGTCTTTGTCGTTCTCCACCCTTTGTGTTTCCCTTAGAGTCTCAGGAAATGGTGGCATGATATCAGGAATGGCCGGTGGTGGAGTTGAGTTTTGAGGTTCCTCCTCCGGTTGAGCTTTCTCCGTAAGCTCCTCTTCTTCCTCCTCCTCGCCCATGTGGTTCACAATGCTTGGCATTTGTTTCAACTGATTGTCCAAGTTCTGTTCGTTGGACACTGTTTCTTGCGGGCATTGTGACATATTTTGTTGCATATTCGTCACATTGATAGTGAGAGCTCGGATCATGTCTTCAGTGGACATGCTGGAATAAGAACTTGAGTATGGGTTATATGTGTTGGAGAATGAATCATACCTCTCTTGGAAACCAACATCATTCCTTTGTTCCAAGTATTCTTTTTGAAGCTCTGGGCAAAAATCCGTAAGATGCCTGTGTGACATGCAAATGTTGCATGTATGGACATCTTGAGATTTTGAACATGAAATAAACTCCTTTATTAGAGAAGTCAAGTCGGAAATTTGACTCTCTAGGGATGATGTGTTGGTATCCATATACTCATGAAAGCTCAGAAAATAGAAAACCAAGATTTTTATTTTTTTTATTTTTATGAGATAAAATAAAAAGAAAAATAATTGCCTTTCCCCGGCAACGGCGCCAAATTTGACGTGCACTTGTCGTGAGGTGCACTCAAAATAAATATCAATACGACACTAATACGTAGTATAGCGAAGTAAGGTTCGTATCCACAAGGAAAGGAATATTTCTCTTTTTAATTAACTAGTAACAAAAGGGGGGGGGGTTTAGGTTTGAGTGATTTAATTTAATTATATACGAAGATGAACGAGTTATGTGGTTTAATTAATGAGAAGGAGACTTGGCTTTGCTTTTATCCACTTAATGAAATGTTCGTCGATCCCGGTTATATCTTTAACTATCTTCCTCTCGAATACTCAATCGAGGAGTATATCCAATTCATCGAGGGTAGTTATTAATAACGAGACGCGTTCATTAATAAAACTTACTACCGAGTTAATATAGAACACACGCCGTATATTCACTCGATAGTAGCAATAAAATCAAGATGAAAACGATTGAGATTGATAACCTCAACACAAGCGGTTTATTGGTTTAATCAATATAATTAATTCCCCTTGGTTTATTAACCATGAAACGCATGCATTAATAACCCAAGTTTACTACCGCGAAAGGACCGAATTAATAACAAGCGTATTAATCGACCGATTCTAGTAATAATTAATATATGAAACAAAACTAGTTGATCCTTTAAGTAATGTTCAAAATATTAATATGAAATATGAATAGGAATTAATTAATACTCAAGGAAGAATATTAAAGAAGATGAATCCTACTATAGTTAATATCAAGATGTTAACTAATTGTCATCTTAGTAACACTCCCCAATATTAACATAGAGGAAGAAATAGCTATTACTATAACTAATGTCAAGATGTTAACTAATTGTCATCTTAGTAACACTCCCCAACATTGATATAGAAATAGTATTTAAAGGAAGAATTAATATTCAAGGAAAAAGATTAAAGAGAATAACTCACAACTTACAAATTCATTAAGCTTCAAAGTAGCAAAACCAAGATGGAAGAGTTTAGCTCCTCATTTGGAGACTAAACATGATAGAAAATATAAAGAAAACACTAATCTAAACTGAGCTAAAGAGTATATGTGAATTGGTGATTTTATTGTGAAGGAAAGGGGTGTATTTATAGGCTTTTGGGAGCTGCAGGGTCTGATACCCGATCGGGTATATAGGATACCCGATCGGGTATCTTAGGAAATTGCCCAGAAAGTCACTTTTCTGGGCATACCCGATCGGGTATGTCGGCATACCCGATCGGGTATGTGACAAATCTTCACGAAAATTTGCTCCCACGATCATTTGTTCCCGGATTTGATTTGGACAATCGAATCAAGTGAATACCCGATCGGGTATAGGCAATACCCGACCGGATACATGAGTATTTTTTCCAAATCGAAATCTTTCTTGTCTCCTTGCACTTTCCTTGATCTTTTAAGGTCCAATCTTGATCCCTTCGATGATCTTTGACCTGTTTAGCTCAGAATAATCCTAATCTAAACAAATTACAAATAAAAATGAAAATAAAATATTACACCAAAAGTGTGTAATTTCCACAACTACAACTAATAAAAACTAGTTAAAAATACAAACATACAATCGGAAATTACACGAATATCACTATAACAAAATAGTAGAAGAAAATTGTTCATACCCTGATATCTTTTGGGCCTGCAAAGCTGAAATATTATATAAACTGCTTCATCAAGATGCTGAGTAGCATATTCCATGTACTGGGTTATATATTTATTCCACAGCACACAACCAAGTCTGTTGCTCCTGTAATAATGTGGATACGTATGCAAAGTTATGGACCATCAAAACGCTTTTGAAGGTTCACAACCAAGTCAGTAGTTACTTTGTTTTAAAAAAAAATATACATACTCAGGGTCACCCAACGTTAGCTCCATCAATCTTTCAGCCTTTCCATTGATAATGTGTGTTTGAACTGGGCTTCGGCAAATGACCTTACCGATCACATCTGCCAAATAAAAGTCAACATATTTAGTTCTCTACGTTTAGACAAAAGCATTTGATAAACAAATACCCCTACAAATGAGCTGTCTGTCATTGATCACCCTTTGCTCTTGAAGCAAACCAAAATGTTGAAAGTCCTACAAAAACATAGGTAGTTCCGTCTTGTCTTCCCTGAGTGCAGTCTTGCTTATGAACTGTATTAAATAAGGATGTGGAGTTGTTTTCACTGTCTGGTAGTTGTCCAACACTAAAACGTTCCTTAGTGCATACACTTGGTGTTCCTTGATCAAAGGTCTATACATTGCCAACTGCGGCCTCTTTACAGTTGCGTGAATACGATCGCCCTATAATTTTTTTTAAAAAAATTAGTTCCTCTGTCAGAATGTAGTTGGTAATACAAAGTTTTAGACCATTACCTCTGCATCATGCAGCACCATCTCAAGGGTCTCTCCACCTTTGGAATGCGGAGGCACCTCGTAAACTCGCACAACTCTTACCCTCAAAGCCCAAGTGGTCTTTGTGTGATCAATGTCTTTGATCAGGGACCACATTCCGGTTTGGGTTGATGAACATGCCATTGGAGCAGATTTGGTGCTTGATGAACTTGTGAATTGCTTGGTGGTGGTGTGGTTTGAAACCCATTTGAGTGTATTTATAGGTGGTGAATGGTTTGGCTGTTCGAAAATAATGGGGTTATTAACCATTGATCCATTAACAAAATCTGTCCAAAAGATTTTATAGTACACTTATTAAATGTAAAAACAGCTGCCAGCTCTTTGAAAATTATTGTAACTCAGCCATTTAGATTTGTGAATGACAATTAAAGATTTTGGAGTACACCCTCATTAATTCGAAGTGACCCTGGCCCATTTTTTAAATTAAACTTGCTCCTTTTTTTACTTTCTGCTCCATTGTAAAACGTGCAGCCCATCTTTGATATACTTTTTATTGAGCCTCACAAATGCTTTATTGGTTAATGGTCATGCATTTAATGCCAAGCAATTCTAATTCATCAGCAAAGTAAATTCTCAAATCGAAAAGAACAAAGCATTGAATAAGCTGCTAGACCCGACCCGCCACGCGTGCGACCCGACCCCGCCTTTGATTCGACTGTTTTGAGCGGGAATTCTGGCCAGATTTTCTCCTCTTGTTGTATAATAGAAGATAACGGAAACTGTCACATTACTAACCAATTGGCAAAGGCTAAAAAGAATCATATTAAACATGTATTCAACAATATAATTATTTTTCTAATGTTAAAATATTGGGCACTTACCTAATTGCGCATCGCGCGTGAGGAAAGTAGTATATATATATATATATAGTAATCTTCCGGTCAGGTATACCTGACCGGAGCCGTCGTCCGGCCTCCTTCTTTTGGGGGCCTTCCCGGTGGTATGTTTTGCTCAAATTTTTTGTGTATGTTCCTCATCAAGTCTAGTTCATCCATACCAAATTTCATCAAAAAATTCAATCGGGAAGGTCGTCAAATGATTTTTGCAAGTTAACTGGTCCGGAAAATACCTATTCCGGACCAGTTAACTTGCAAAAATCATTTGACAACCTTCTCGATTGAATTTTTTGCTGAAATTTGGTATGGGTGAACTAGACTTGATGAGGAACATACACAAAAAATTTGAGCAAAAAATACCACCCGGAAGGCCCCCAAAAGCAGGAGGCCGGACGGCGGTTCCTGTCAGGTATACCTGACAGGAACATTTGTCTATATATATATATATATATATATGCATATATAATTCTATTAATTAAACATATAATGATACCAATGTGTCATACTTTTGTATGATACTGAGGTGTCATAAAGTTTAACAACGTTATCCTATCACAATATTTTGTGTCGTGGTTTGCTGACAGTTTCTCGGTGACACTAAATTTAGTGTCGGCATTCCCAACCTTCTGTGATGTTTCCCTTGTGCCACGAAAACATTCTGTGACACTAAAATAGTGTCACTATAGACCATTTTTCTAGTAGTGCTACATGATAAAAAAAACTGCAGTGTAGAAACTTATACATAAAACAAAGACACTTCTATCTAGGCCTGTCAATGGGTCGGGCCATTGACAGGCCTACTTCTATCCAATAGGGAAGGACTCGTGTTACTGTTTCAAAGGATACGCTCACATACTACGAAGAACATGAGCAGTGGACAGTGGTGTTGGCTGGAGCCATGGATGGAGTAAGATCAGCATTCGAGCAGTCACTAAAGCAAATCCAATTCCCGCTCCATGATGGTATCTTAATTTTCAAGGGCGTTCTTACCAAGGTAGAGGCCAGTTTTCCTCAATCCATTACTAATTCTGTCTCATGCCTAACAAAGTCAAAAAGTAAAAAAGATAAGCGGAAGAAGTATATTTAGCAGTTTGAACATCAATGAAGAACAATACTACTTTCACAATTAACACTTCAAGCAAACACTTGTTCCATGTGCAATAGAAATCGTCTGATAGAGTTGTATTTTTATTATGTATTATTTCTATTTTAACTAGTTTTATTTGTTGTTGTTTGGGAAATTACACACTTGTGGTGTAATGGTTTATTTTATTAGATAGATGTAATTTGTTTAGATTAGGATTATTCTTAGCTTAAAACAGGTCAAGATCATCCAAAGGATCAAGACTGGACCCCAAAAGATCAAGGAAAGTGCAAGGGGACAAGATAAAAAGAGGATTGAAAAAATATTTCATATACCCGATCGGGTATTGAATTGATTTGGGTGTCCAAATCAGAATCTGGAGAGACAAAAAAACGTGCAGGATTTTAAAGATTTGGCTCATACCCTACCGGGTATGTCTACATACCCGACCGGGTATGCCTAGAAAAGTGACTTTCCGGGAAACTGCCTAAAATACCCGATCGGGTACCCTATATACCATGCCGGGTACACCACCCTGCCACCTCCAAACACCTATAAATACACCCCTTTTCCTTCACAATAAAATCATCCTTTCTTCCATATACTTAAGCTCAGTTTAGAATAGTTATTTCTTATATTTTATAGCATGTTCAGTCTCCAAATGAGGAGCTAAACTTCCATTTCTTGGTTTTGCTCTTGAAGCTTGTTGATTATTAAAGTTGTGAGTTATTTTCTTAACTTCTTCTCTTGATTATTAATTCTTCCCTTAATATCATTCTATATTAATGTTGGAGCGTTGCTAAGTGACGATTAGTTAACGTTCCGACATTAATTATTACTAGAAACAACCAACGAACCGATGGTTAATCATTGATGGTTTCACAAGTAAGTAACTTTGGTTTATTAATGCACGGTCGTGGTTAATAAATTTAAGAGGGACTAATTTTGTTGGTTAAACCGAAACCGTTGTGTTAAGGTTATCAATCTCAATTGATTTCATCAAGGAGTTAAAAAGATTAAATGCTACTATTAAATCGGTATGCGACGTTGTTCTATATATATTTGATTAATAGTAAGGGTTGTTAATGAACGGTCGTTGTTAATAACTACCCTCGATGAATTGGATATACTCCTCGATTGAGTATTCGAGAGGGGATAAGTTATAGATATAACAAGGATCGACTAAAATATATCAACAAGTCGAAAGTAGCAAAGCTAAGTCCCTTTTATTCTTGAATTAAATCTCATATAAGTCGTTCATCTTCGTGTTTAATTAAATTAAATCACTCAATCCCAAAACCCCCCTTTATTTACTAGTTTTATTAAAAAAAGGATTATTCATTTCCCTGTGGATACGAACTCTACTTCACCTATATTACATATAAGTGTTGGTATCGAATTATTTTGACGCACCATGACAAAATTCTCGTCATCGTCCAAACATTAAAATGACACTAAGTGCTAAAGTTAGAAATGTGTTGGACCATTAATAGTTGATCTGTTTTCAGAAAATAAAACTCGAACTTTAGAAATGCTTTGCCTACATGGCAGAGGAGGATCTATGTTATGGCTATGGTGGGCTGAAGCCTAGGGCAAAGTAAAAAAATTAATTTTTTTAAGGTATTATTTTCACAAAATTCTATCCAGCCCAGCCCAAATTTTTCTATAGCTCAATCCAATTTTTCAGCCCAACCCATAAAACAAAATCATTCCATCTAAAAATCTAATCTAAATGTTATACGAATTACCTCCCACTTAACAAGAGGCACTTTTGTACATCGTATAAGGGCCGTAAAGCCCAAAAGGAATAAATGTAATAAATACAATAAAATATGATTCACATCAACTTGTAAAGTGTTTGAGTATATTCAAGAACATTGCCCAAAAGTGAGTTCTTGGGCAGAAGTTCATAGTGTATATAGACACTTTCCATGTTTTGAATTTGTGTTCAATTCACTTTTGATATAACGAGTATTCTTTGTCAAGACCTTCAAACAATTATTGGATATCTTGATAGCAATGAGACATGTTTCTACTACACAATTCATTATCGGGGAAGTGACATAAAATGGATGTGAAGGCTTTCTTGAAGAAGCAACGGAGTTTTGCTCAAAAAAGAAATTCTTGTACCGAAATTGAATTCTAAATATATGGTTGGTCATTGCCGAAAAGAAACTACAGTTGAGCATTCATTATCACTTTGATGTTTTCAATGAGGCAATAGACTTTGTATTGTTGAAGTTAAGGACTCGGTTTAATGATAAATCAATGTATCAAACTCCTTTCTTTGAGTGCTTCATTGGATCCCGAAAGTTCATATGTGTCATTCAATGTCGATACTATTTGTAATCTCTTGCAAGGAAGTTCTATCCCGAAGGTTTTAGTAATGCTTTTGAATTCGAGCGACAACACTATGCTCATGATGTGATTCATGATACAAAGTTTCGAGTATCTACACCTGTTTAATTATGTGAGCAGTTGACTAAGAGCAAAAGATCTGTTTCATATGTTATGATCAACATATTGATACGCTTTGTATTGATCTTATTGTTTTCACTACAACAATAGAATGATCATTTTCTGCCGTGAAACTTTTAAAGACAACACTCGGCGACAAAATGGATGATGACTTTTTTGTTAATTGCAATACACTTTATATTGAAAAAGGTCATACTCTTAGTATAGATGCAGACTCTATAATTGACGAGTTTTTTTGTTTCAAAGCTTCCTCGAGAACAAATTTAGTTGAGAACTCTTATATATATATATTTTGCTTATTTTGAAAATTTTTAATGTATTATCAATTAAGTTTTTCAGCCCAGTCCAACATGAAATCCTGGATCCACCCCTGCTACATGGAGTTTAGAGTGGAGTTTACTACAGTTAATATGTGAAATTTGGCCACAAGGGAAATCATTTAACATTGAAGAGCAAATCATCAAGAGTTTGATTTCACTGAAGTTTTACAGATAGATTCTAATGGAAGAAGCTCACCATGTTTTGAAAGTGTTAATGGAGGGTCGTTATAAATTTCTTTATGACCAAATTCCACTGGGGCGGTTCCCAATGGAATTTTTTGATGAAATTTTGTAGAATCTTATTCATTAAGTCTGGTTTACTCATACCAAATTTCAGCTAAAACTTCAATCGGGAAGACATTCAAATTTCAGCTAGATCAGACTATACCAAAATTTAAACATAAAATAAAAAAAAAATTAGGTCTTATGAAAAAATATTAATTAGTAGAGTCAATTTTTTGTAAAGATCGGATGATAAATGTAAAACAGATATCATTTTATAACAAAAATTATTTAGCACATATCACCAAATTATTACTCCCAAGAGATCAATGGAGCCGAATCATCAGCCATCTCTGTTTACTCCCAAGAGCTCATTCTGGAATATCTCCACAAGAAGTTACTGAACGAGGTGAAAAATAACTAATAAAAATTAATTAAAAAAATGACTTAAAGAAAAACAAGAAATGAGATGAAGCAGAATAAGCCAAAGCTCGTGCGTAACACACAATTTCCTTAAAACGTATTCGTTGCCTCTCGGGGTACTAGGAGCGTTGCAAGAATCGTTTCACAGGATACGATGACTACGAACAAGCGTTTGAGCACTCAAACGAAAGTTCCAACGAACGTGAACAAAGCAAGAACACAGAAGGAATTTGTAAGAGAAGGCTGGAGAGTTTTCTGAGCTATAAATAGGAACGTACCAGAAGAACAAAAATTAACGATTTCTTCAGAAGATAGGATTTTCAGACGGCATTCGTGTCCGCTGGTCGCGCGCGCACGCAAATCACGCTTTTTGTGCTTCGGTTTCGGGATTTGATTCGCACCCACCTGCACGCGTGAGAGAGCATTTCCCTTCACGAAGCTTAACTCCTTAGGGGGGTTTCCCTTTATAAAGGGTTCAAATTCCCTTGTGATTTTCGGTGTGGGAAAAACCCACACTAAAAACACACCTTTTCCTAGTTTTCTCCATTCCAACGGGTAAACTTCGAAAAGCGATTTCTCGTTCACCCGTTATCCGTTTTGAGCGTACCATATATCGAATTATAGCCCTAAGCAAGGAAAATCCGAAACCACTTTGACCCGACCCAAATCAGAAGTGTACCCCACTCAAAAAATTGCCACAAAATGACCATTTAATGCAATTTTAACACACTTTTTCCAACACATTCATAATGTATGTATATAATCTGTAGGCGGCTATTTTCATAAACTAACCCTAATTCATAAATTAAACCCTAAAGCATATTATTTGGAAATAATGGCCCAAATAAGACTCCTGGACTTTTGTTTTACAAAAATATGACCCGTATAGGGTTAGGCAAAAAAGAGACCCTTCAACCTCCTTGGCACTTATCGTTCTCGCGTATCGTCTTCATCTGATCCGAACCTGCTGCTCCTTCCAATTGCCTTCATCGCTCAACACAGTCTTCTCCAGAAAGAAAAATCGCTTCACCGAACTCCGCCAACAATCTTCTTCTTCTCCTTTCTTCTCGCCTGTAACACTTTCGCCGCTGCAGCTTCGGAATACCTTCGTCGTGGTCATCTTCTTCGATGGAGCTTGTCAATCGACGCTGCTTTGAATCACCTCCGTCGTTGTTGTCTTCAATGGAGTCTCGACCGCCGCCGCTCAAAATCCTTCCCAATCTGATAGATTCCAGATCCTGACGGTTAGATTTCAGATCTAGCGGCTAGGCTTTCTAACGTGGGTGGTCGGGCGGTTGTTGCCGGTGGCCGGCTAGTGGTAGTAACAGGGGAGGAGCTGGATTTGTAGTGCGAGTGAATGAGAAATCGTTTTTCGAAGTTTACCCGTTAGAAGGGAAAAAGGATGGTTTTCTAGTGTGTTAATTTCCCACACCGGAAAACCCAAGGGATTTGCTACCCTTTATAAAGGGACTCCCCCCTTATGGAGTTAAGATTCTTAAGGGTAAAGGCTCTCTCCACGCGCGCAGGGGGTGCAAATCAAATCCCGAATTCGGAGAAGAAAAACCGCGACTTGCGTGCGCGGGCGACCTGCGGACACGAATGTCGTCCAAAAATCTATCTCTCAAGAGATAGATACGATTAATTTTTGTTTTCTTCCCGAAACGTTTAATTTTTTCCCAGCGGACAGAAGCTTACGGATCAGAACACCTCGTTGGTGTTCTGATGGCAGAACCCCTCATGAGGTATTCTGATGGCCGCCCATCAGAGATGGGGTATTCTGATGGCCGCCCATCAGAGTTGGGGGTACTCTGATGGCCGCGGATCAGAGTTGGGGTCTTCTGATTGGCCTCCGATCAGAACCCCTCCCGGGGGTGTTCTGATGGAGGTGTTCTGTCGCACTTCTGAAACGTTACAACAATTAATGCCCAACGTTCTTATCTTTTAATGCAGCGTTAAATGGACAGTTCATGGACGATTCAATGCCCAACGGACTGGTCATTGATGTCCAACGTTCAGGTCCATTAATTCACCATTTACACACAACAAATCCTCCTATATAAAGGCTGGCAGGTGGTTTGCAACAACACACGATTTTACACGAATCCACACACGTTTTAGCTCTAAAAACACTCTGCTAGCATTCTGAAAAAATCCTGAGTGTTCAGACTTGTTCTCGTTCGCTGGAACTTTTGTTTGTGTGCTCAAACATTAGTTCGTAGTCATCGTATCCTGGGAAACGATTGTTGCAACGCTCCTAGCACCGTGGGAGGCAACAAATACGTTTTAAGGACATCGTGCGTAGCACGAGCTTTGACTAAATCTGCTTCATCTCCTTTCTTGTTTTTCTCTAGTCATTTTATTTAATTAATTTATTTTAATTAATTTTCTTTATTTTCCGAAACACACCCAACACTCCCACCCTTTGTCTGATTGTCTCATTTTGCACGTGGTCCTTCCTAGTATGCCCACACATCCAACGCAACATGCGCATCTCTACTCAAGGATTATAAACTAGACCAGAAAATTTCAATCCAATTAAAAACATTTTTATTGATAGTATAATTATAAATTCATCTCTCCAAATAAATGGATTTCTATCAAATTCATGGTAGAATACCAATTATATTGTGTCTTCTTATAAATTAATAACTTTGTGATCGTGTTTAAACTTGTATACTGTAATGGATATTTTCCAAAGGTGGATGCTCCATCTTTTAAAACTCGATCAACATCATGCTGATCTTGCATTATTTTACATTGATGATTGCATATGTGAATGATATTTACGATGTTTTTAATTGGACTAATTGCAATCCAATTAGATTTAACCAAATTATACAAGACTAGGCTTAAAGAATAGTAAAATATAGGTAACGGAAAATAACGTGACTTTTGATACTACTGCCTCCGATCCGTTCTCTAATAACTGTCTTGTATCCCTTTTTTGGATGTTTTTTAATACTTATCTTTCTTTATCCCTTTTACTATGTTTTTCCTATGAAAATACTTTTATAATATCACTTTTATTACCCTTACTTTTTATAAACTCCTTTCTTTTTCCTTCTTTTTCATTGCATATTTCTTCTTAATATACTCTTTTTCTTACTTTTTCATTTAGGATGTTTTTATTTGAACTGTAATTTGTCCCAAATCAGACTTGGATAGTTATAAAAATACAAAGAAACCAGACATTACCAGACCAGACCAGCAAATTACAGTCCAAGTAAAAACATCCGTACCCTACACCCTCTATATTACACCTGCTATTTTCTTTTTAAAAACTGTGAAAAACTTAACGTGACAATGATTAGAGATAAGAACGGATAGGTACTTTAGTGACTAAAATTGTAACTTTATGATTATGACGATATTGAAATTTCCATTGTAGTGACTATATGGGTAGTGACTTAAGTCGCATTTTTATTAAGGAAAAACCTATTAATTAATAAACATCTAATAAAAAATATAATAACAACTTCCAAGCTTTAGTTCCCAATTTTTTTAACAACTTCCAAGATTTAGTCCCCAATTTTTTTAGGGCCGGCTAACATAAATCAATACATGATTTTAGAGACAAAAGAAAAACAAAAATAAGAAGGATAAAAAGGTAAGATATGATAAAAAGACAAAAAAAATAGAGATAATATTAAATGTATATATATAATTGATAATAAAGAGGAATATTTTTTCAAATGATACTAGAATATAGGTGTCATATTAAAAAATAATGAAAATATATTCAATTCAATACATTTTTGTTAAAGTTGGAGAACAAATGAAAATAGTATAACATTCTATAAAAATGTTATTTTATACTTCAATTTAAATTGGATTAAATTTGAGTCATACATCAAAACAAAGTTACGAGAAGTTACGCGTATACTCCATATAATATATGGAGTTTGAACGTCGTAATTGTAGGAGTACAAATATAAAGGGGGCAAAAGGGTCTAAGTAAGGTTACGTAAAGCAATTCAGGGGTGCGTCTAGCAACCCCCTTCCCTTAATTGGGTTGACCCCAAGAATATTTTTAACCTGATCTTAATTTGATTTTTTTTATTTAGCATCACTTCGAGAAAGAACTAATTGACCACGCCTGAACTCAAATAAGTTTAAAAGAACATTCACTCTTATGTGTTTTTATTTCATTTATGATTTTAATTTACTAATTAATTATTGGGCAAAATGTAATTTTATTTAATTTATAGAACCATGTTTTCTTTTATACAAGTACATGACAGTAGAATTTGTAGAAGAATCTAAATGTCCATTTAGTGACTTCAGTCAAAATTTCATCAATCTCAGCAAATCAACCGATTCGACCAATTTTGATGTTATCATACATGCTGTCATGCTCTAAATAGGAACAATATTTCACAATTTTATGCTATTAAAAATAAGACACTTTAATTTTGGTGGCGAAAGTTATACCTAACAAAAATATTGGTCTCAATGTTATCATTTGTCTAAATGGATATCCTAATTCCTCTCAAATTTGAATGCATTGAATTCAAAACCATCATTTCATTTTTCACAATAATAAAGATAAGCCAAATATAATACTCCTTCCGTCCCGCTAAGATCTTCCTGCTTTCCTTTTTTAGGTGTCCCAAATGAAATTCTCATTTCTTTAAATAGAAAGTTATCCTACATCAAAATAGTGTCGAACAGTGCAAAACAGTGTCAAACAGTGTCAACCAGTGTCATACAGTGTACTCTACAGTAAAGCCAAATTTATTTGCTTAATATGTGTGTAGGTCAAACGAGGATGTTTTTAACAGGACGGAGGGAGTATTTGCATTAAGCAACGAATATCTACTAATATTTGTTTTTACACATAGCCAATTGTACACTACCATACCCAGTGTTATTTTAAGCAGCCAGTTGTACATTGTCATGTCAAGGATCACCTTAAGCTAGAAATGAGTTGAAAATCCTTATATGTGACTATTGATAATATGGTCTACACAAAACTTTTTTTGAAAGCTATGATCCTTTTTGTATGGTGCCAACATATATCAGATAATATGATAGTTCATTTTTATAAAGCTTCCTTAGTGCCATCGAAGAAGAGACTTAAATTCTGAAATCATGGTATTTCATTACAAGTAGTACTTATTCTTACACATTACCCTTTATTGTAAATTGACTTGCAATTTTTCATACAATCAACATTTTCTTCTTTCCCACATACTACAATTATATAATCATAGTTACAATATATAAACTCTACCATATTGTTTTATTTAAAATAATTGCATATTATGTCATCACAATAAAAGTTAATTTTAAACAAGTTGTTAATTAGCTCTAGATGTACCCTTGCATTGCACGGGTATTGTGTCTAGTAAGTCCTATTAGACCAGGCCAAACTAGAGATAAGCAGGGCAATATTTTTTTCATTCCAAATAATAGCATCTTGGGTTATGAATGATTATACGTTTGAATATGAAATTAGCTAAAGAGTAAGGCGACAAATTAAATAACAGGTAACCCAAGAACTACTTCGCAAAAATGAATGCATCCTTTATCCGTAGAAGTCTCTTTCATTTTTAAGAGAATGATTCAGTGATTGATGTTCTTTCTCTCCCACCCCCTAAACATATTTTAATTAAAAAATTGTTATTCATTATGTATAAAATCAATATCGAATAAATCATATTTTAATTAGTGGTTTGTCAAATAGTACATTCATATCAAAATAAGTGTCAGTAAATAACGGTGATTATTGACCTGGCCTCTAGACCGTAGTAGATAACGGTGATTATTGAGCTGGGCTCTAGACCGTAGTAGATAACGGTGATTATGAGCTGAGCTCTAGACCGTGGTAAATAACGATGAATTGACACTAAACGAACAAAGTTAACTATGATATGATAACACCCTAGTTTGAGGGTCTTGGAAATTGAAACTTTGATTATACTTAGTATAGTTGTCATTGTACTTGTCAAATGCTTCTAAGTACTGACCTCCCCTTTACGGGGGAGGCCACCTCACAGTTTCAGGTAGAACTTGAAGGTTGCTAACCCATATCAAATTAAGTGCACTTTTGTTTTGATTTTTGGAAAGAAATCCACCCGAAAAGCCACTTTAATAATGTAAAAGTACCGCTATAGTTCCAAAAAAACTAATATACAATAAATTTATAAATTATCTTAAACTACATGATTAGCCTAGTGAGACACTTATTATAATACAAAGGGAGTAAGGTTTTTGTCTTCTTCTTTTAAAAAGATTCTCATTTCCAGTATTATGCTCTAAAATTAAGTTCATGTTTCCTTTTAGGGATTTAGGTAGTCCTAGACTCGGTTCGGGCCACCCGGCCTGGGAACCGGCCCGGTCCGCTACTGTGCGGGACCGGCCCGGTGCTGCAGGCCCCAAACCGGTCTAAGGCCCGGTTAGCTAGGAAAAGTGGGGCGGGCCCCGGTCAGTGAAAAGGAGGCCCGGCCCGGCCGGGTCCAGGCCCCGTTCGGGCCAAATTGAATGTTTTTTTGTGTTTTCATTTTTTTGGGTTCCACTCGGGTTGGGCTTGATGTTTAGGAGGGGTTTGGGGGTGGGGGTGAGGGGGGTCAGGGATACTTAGGAAAGCAAAAAAAATCAAACCCGAGGCCCGGCCCGGACCCAATAGCTACCCGGGCCGGTCCCGGGCCAAACTATTCAGAACCGGCGGCCCGCCTGGGCCTAGGCCCGGACCCGACCTGGCCCGGACCCGACCTGGCCCGAATCCAGCCCTAGATTTAGGTAATGACTCAATAATCTGAATCGTATTGCTTTTCACTCTTCTAATACCTTGGATTCCTTGGAACCATTCAATTTCAAAACCAATCCCATCAAATAAGCTATTCGCATTGAACCAAAGAGTAAATTTCAACTCAAACAGGGAATAGAGTAAACAAATGTGCACTTTTACAGAGAAAAATTAGATGCAGTAATGGTCTAAGAGCCGATTGTCACAAGGATCTATTTTGGCTAGATCAGATCAAATTATCAGGAATAAGCAATTCAAAGCAACAGAAACACTATCCCCGTCAGATAATTCGCTCCAACTCCCTTGCATAACTGAGTGTTTGGTTGATAAGCTGCAACGATGGTATCTCCTTGCAAGGTGCTGCATCTTTTACTTTTTGGAAAATGACGAGTCCATCCTTTATCTCCCACTCGGGGTGTTCCTACAAATCAATTAGAGAGGATTAAGCATGAAAACAACGGAAGAGAATTGCATTTTTATTTATTACAGTTTTTACCTCACGAACGTATTCAAAGAGTTCTTGGTCTGAGGAAAAGAGCAGCATTTGCCGAGCATCACTTACTGAAAGAGTGTCATAAGCCTTTTCACTGCATCCTGCTATCTCATCCCTAATCAAAGCAGCCAAATTATATTAAATATGTTCAAAAGAAAAGGCAAAAGTTAACTTTAACATGCTAAACAGAAAAATCAACAAGTTTACTACTAGTACTATACATAATTTCAACAATATTTCAGGGATGCAAATTAAAGAGGTTACACCTGACAGTCTTGGCCAGAAGATCCATGAAATAAGCATAGGTTTCATGAGGCACTGCGTGCCTAGCATTCAACACACGGTTGTAAGCTCCTTCCATGAAGGACTGTTCTAGCTCAACAGCATGTTTTATGCAAGGATCCTCCAAGGCTTTAGGAGAAAGCAGCTCCAATTCAGTGTGGAATTCTGCAATCCTATTCTGAACAAGTAGTCTCAGAAGGTTGAGACCTAAAATGGGGTATTCTTGGGGGGACAGCGGAAGACGCCTGTTGTTCCATTACAAGACAAGAACAAATTAGGACTTCAGGTAAAACATAATTATATATTATAAGAGTGTACGAAATGAAGTGAACCGTAATGACTACATCAAGCATCTAGAAAGTGTTCGGTAAAGAGACAAAACTTCTGGTTAAGCAAGGTTCACAGTAAAGGGCATAGCCAAGGATTCATTGGGGAGAGGGGGGCTAGATATGAGCATTTCCGATTTTTTTTAGCCTGGATGGGGATCTTATACCAAAATGAAATATACTCAATTTGGTTTGGTTTTGGTTCTGGAATGTTCACTTAGGTTTAGTACTGTTTGAAAAGAAAAACTTAACTTAGTTTACTTATGGATTGAATGTTTATTGAGTTTTATTGGTTATGTTCAGTAATATGGTTGGGAAATTTTATAAATCGGTTTGTCACAATTTTGGTTTGAGTTAGTTCAATTTGCTTTGGTTCGGCCAGACGCACAAAAATATCACACTAATTTCGATACTCTCAATTGCTATGCAAAATCATGCCAATAATAGTCACCTTGCATCTGTGTAATAAGGCTTAAGCTGAAAGAAATCTCTCTCAAAGGCATCTTGATCCTCCATCTTCACAGCTAAAATGACTGCATGCTCATATATATCCCCTGTAATATTTGTTAGACAATATGTTATGACAGGCGTACTTCAGTAGATGACTAGAAACAGAACTATTTGCAAGCTCCCAATGTCAATCATGTGAGATATTTGAAAAGTACACGGAATTATTTATAAAAGATGATCTTCAGCAATGAAAAATTGTCATATTTAACAGCAAACATTATCGCACCAATTTTGTAAACTCCAACATCAATAAGTGGCTGTTATTTCTATGTTCATATTTTTAGTCAGTCCTTCACACAATCAAGTCATGTTACTATTTATGAAATATCCACATCCACTTACTTCCCTCCTTTACTACTATACCCACTACCAGGGCGCTCCACTGCAGAGGAAACCAGAATAACATCTTAAAATTATGGCATAGCTACTTCTACATGCACAAAGGATATTATAGTAGATAAGAAAACAGGGATGTATTAAACCATTCAGAAGATCTTTATTTAAGTAAAAATAAGTTCAAGATAAAAAGCAAGACAACTTGTCAAATATGAGCTACAAAGAGAATAGAGAGTGAATAACATTACTCGCAATTGTCAACTCATGGACAGCATTTGGTGTATCTCCAAAAATAGGAGGGAGGCTCTTAAATTCAGTTAGCATAACCTGAAGTTATCAAGGAAGTCAATTTAAATTAAGGAACTGAGAGGAATAAAGTATTCACAAATTCATTCTTTCTCTCCGACCTATTTAACATAATATATCTGTCAGTGTATTATTACATGTTTCCAGCATATTACACCGCTTTCATATAATCCTTTACCAAATCAGGACTATAATTAAATTATCTTATATCAATTCTAAAGAATATGTAATGATCCTCTTATCCTAAAGAATGTGAAATTCAATAAAATTATTACAACTTTTTGCAACTGTCTGTAAATTATGGTAATTGCATAGCTCTGCAGCTTAATGTCATGCAGAGATTTCAAATACTCTTAAATTGAAATCCAAATACATATACTTCGTACAATGGAGTAGCATGGATCCCAAACTAGTATTCGGAAATTCTCTCACAAATGTTAGCAACTTCATACTTTAGTAAGTTAGTTCATTTTCGATTAATAATTTTCCAAATCCAGATCATATTATACAAAATAAGAAACGATCAAAAAAATACAAAATAAGAAAAAACAACTTATTTTTTAAAATCGAAGATAATGCAAAATCAAACTGTGGTAAGATCTATTAGGTGAAATCCTGATCCAGGAGATAAGAAAAAGAGCTTTCAACCCAATCACTCAAAGAGCCTTCACAAAAAGTAATAGTCAGCAGCTCAATATAACAGTGTTTCAAAGCCTTGGACCCTAGAAGAATGATGAGCTTCGTAAATAACTATGGAGCGTACCACAAAGTGAAAATCTAGGGTTTCGAATTCGAACTGTGGTTGCAAATGTAGTACCTTGAGTTGGGAGAGAAGCTGGGTGCAGGTATCGAAATCCTTACGCATTAAAGCAGCCTTAAACCGCTCAAATGACTGAGAAACCACTGTGAGCTTAGGATCCATCTCTATCGCTCGCTCTAGCTTTCTGATCTGTGTTTTTTTCTTCTCAGCTATTTCCTTCCCAACTACCCAGAAACGCTTTGCCCACACGAAACTGAACAACGAAGTTTGGCGAAATACAGTTTATTTTTGCGAGTCGGACGACATTTTTGTGACTGATCTATTGTTTGGGCTTTTTCGGCCCAATCGTATTAGTTTTTCAACACGGACCCTGTCCTAGTCCTGCAATTTTGTAATTTTCTTTAAAATTACTTATTTTGTAGTGCTTATCTTCTAAAATTATTATAGTATATGAGCTTAATAACATCCTCATTCTAAATTGCGGTCTCCTATTTGGAAGATCATGAGTGATGCTATCTGACTACAAAATACTTAACTTATTATACTTATTTAACCATGTTCATTGTTTTGTTTATTGTACTCATTTCAATTCTATAAAATACTCATTTGAATATAAAAATACTCATTTTGTATTAAAACAATGTTCACTTAATTAATTTGAATCTACTATGTGTACGGGCACTACGGCATGAGTGATGCAGATGAATGTAGTAATTATTTTTGTATTGTTTGTTCATTTTTCTTTGGTTTTGCATTTATGTGTGGTGCAAAGATAAATTTTAGTATAGAATAAAAGGAGGTAATGTATATCAAGAGCGAAATTACTTTTTATATGATTTAAACAATTTTTTAATGTATTAATTCTAATTTCTTATCCTTGAATATATTCTCTTATGCTTCCACTCCGTTTATTTTTTCCTCTATCTATGTGTCAACCCTCATATATATCATAATTTCTCTTGGTGAAAAAAAAAATTATCATGAGTCAATAGTCTTTTATTATCAATCAACCTTTAATGTTTGATTGAATATAAAAGACCATTATATCATTTAAAACTTTTATTATCACTCGATTGGTTCAAATCATTATATCATTTTTAATTTAGATTAAATAATTCAACTGCAACATATTTTGATTCATCTATGTGGACAAATGTAAGGTGCATCATTATATCATTTTTAATTTAGCATAAATAATTCAACTGCAACATATTTTGATTGATCTATTTAGATCCAAACACCTCTATATAGAATCACCCGTAAATTGTTTCTTGTTGTGGCTTGTGGGCCTGTGGTAACAGAGAAACTAAAAGGTTGATCTCACATCTATCAAAACTGCATTGAACAACTGTGTACGTGTTGTTTCTAAATGATTGCATCATACTCGTGTATAGGCGTGGACCCGGTTCGGGCCGCCCGGCCCGGGACCGGACCGGCCCGCCACTGTGCGGGCCCGGAACCGGCCCGGTTCTCGGGTCCGGGTCCGGTTCGGGCAGGGACCCGGTCGGGTTAGCGGGACCGGGCTCGGGTCCTGGTTTTGGAGGCCCGGCCCGGCCGGGTCGGGCCCGGGCCCGGGCCTAACGGTCCAAAATTTAAAAAAAAAAAAATTTTTTTTGCTTCTTTTGGCTCAACGGCCACCCCAAACGGCTATATAGCCGTTGGGTGGTACCAGGGGGGGTCAGGGGGCTTTGGGTGGGGGTGGGGTGGGGAGTGGGGGTTAAAAAAAAACCTATAAATACTCCTAATTTTAAACATTTTTTCACACCTCTTCTCCAACTCTACCTAAATCCTACTCTCTACTCATCTCCAATTCTCCATATTCATCTTCTCAAATTCTCTTATTCTCCTTTATATTTTATTTTACTATTTAATACTTATACAATTATTATATCTACTTATATATTAATTATCTACTTATATATTATTATCTACATATACTATATTACTTATATTTCTTATCTACTTAATCTCTACTTATATCTCTTAATACATACATACATAGCCATTCTACATAAATAACCATTAGATATAGCTTTTCCTTTTTTGTTTATTAATTCTTTTCTCTACTTATATTTCTTATCTACTTAATCTCTACTTATATCTCTTAATACATACATACATACTATATCTACTTAATATATACTTTATATAATAAAGTATTAAATATACTTTATAAACTATTACTATATACTTAATACATAATAATATCTACTTCTCTACTTATATTTTATATATACTTATTTTCCAATCTCCAATTCTCCATTATACTCTAATATTTAATTCTTATACAATTATTATATCCACTTAATACATACATTCTACATCTACTTAATATATATTTTATATATTAAAGTATAAAATATAAGTGTATTACTCATCTTATAGTAGTATACTTATATATTATATAATATAAACATTATATTATATATTACTTACTATAACTAGTATTATACTAGTTAATTAGTTAATTAGCATTCTTGTTACATTTTTCATTATACTAGTTAATTAGTTCATTACCATTATTGTAACATTTTTCATTATACTAGTTAATTAGTTAATTAGCATTCTTGTTACATTTTTCATTATACTAGTTAATTAGTTCATTACCATTCTTGTTACATTTTTCATTATACTAATTAAAATACTTCACATTTTATTTAACTAGTTGTTAGTTTGTTACATTTGTCACTATACTAGTTAACTACTTAATTAGCATTGTTGTTACATTTTTACTTGTACTAGTTATTTACTTCAAAAGTTGCTATAATTTTAATTGTAGAGACACACATTAATTCTACTTTGCAAAAAATTAGTTTGAAGTATTAATTAAAATAGTTTTAATTAGTTGCATTAGTTTTGTATCCATTATTATATTTGTTGTGAATTAATATTTGTTACATTTTTTAGATGGAAGGTGGTAGATATTCGGTTGATTTGGGTAACCTCCAACGCAATCGAAGAAACGAGATTGGGAGGAAGAAATCCCGCAAAGGTAAAGAACTTGCCGGGTCTTCATCTCAAAGCCGAGATGATTTTGAAACGGGTTACCAAAGGCGAGATGGAGATGCGATGTCCGAAGAACAACTCCAACAAGAATTGGCCCGACATAATAACCGCTTTCTACAACAACAACAAATGCCGACGACCATTGACGAAGAGGAGCTTGAGGATGAAGATGCGGAGGAATTGGAACCGGAGACGGCCGAGGAGGAGGGTGCCGGCAGCCACGACGCCGACGCGCCTGCCTCATCCCAAACCGCCACCGGTAATAAAAAAAGTAAGTCTGAACTAATGAAAAATAATTTTGATAAATGGAAGGACCCACAAACCGGCTATTGGCACGCAACTTGCAAGTGGTGCAACAACAATTATAGTTTGGGAACCTCCGGCGGATACGGATCCGCCGCAAGGCATCTTAAGGCAAAGCACCCCGTGGAGTATGCAAAATTAGGCGGCGGAACGGGGAAGCAAACTCAAATATCGAGGTTTGCGAATTCTCAACCTTTTGGTAATTTCTCCTACAATGATGCACAAAATTTGACTGGTATGGCTAACTTAATTTGTGAAGAAAATTTGCCTTATTTGTTTTCTGAAAGTCTTGCTTTAAAAGATTATGCACAAGGTAGTTTAAATCCTCAATTTAGAAATTATAGTCGCAAAACTGTTAAGAAAGAAATAATAAGGCTTTATAATGCGGAAAAGGTAAGGTTACAAAATTTTTTTGCAAACTTTGATGGGCGTGTTACTATTTGTTCTGACATATGGGAGGATGATTTTCATCATTTATATCATTTGGGTCTGACTGCACATTATATTGATGAGGATTGGAATATGCATAAACGTGTTCTTGCTTTTCGTGAATTTAATGATCGTCACACCGCTGAACATATTTATATTTTGATTGAGCGTATTTTAATTGAGTATAATTTGATTGATAAGGTGTTTGCTATTTGTTTCGATAATGCTACTAATAATACTACTGCTATACCTAGATTGCGTGAGTTGTGTGGTGCCAATTCTTTGATGGGTAGATTTTTTCATCAACGGTGTGCATGTCATGTTATAAACTTATGTGTGCAAGACGGTTTAAAAGCGTTAGGAGATTCCATGGAGGTAATAAAAGGGGGGGGGGGGGGGGGTTAGACGTATTTGGGGTAATGGTCAACTTAGATTAAAATGGCAAAGTTATTTGACTGAAAGAGGTGTGAGATATGTTGCTTTTCCTAAAGATTTGAGTATTCGTTGGAATAGTACTTATAAATTACTTAAAGTTGTTCTTAGATATAAAGAACATTTTCCTGCTTTTTTAAAAGAACATGATAACTATATTATAAACACGGCTGAGATCGACACTTGCGAAAAAATTTGTAATGTTTTGATATATTTTTTTAATGCTACTGAAACTTTTAGTCATGTTTATAAACCTACCGAAAACCAATTTATTCCACAAGCTGTTAATCTCGCCGATGCTTTTAAAGAATTTCAAAATGCCATTTTCGTTCATTATTTTTGTGATCATATGAAGGAAAAGTTTTTAAAATATTATGCGCATATTCCTCATATTTATGGTATTGCATTTATTCTCGTTCCTCGTTATAGACTTGCTAATTTGGAAGATTGTTTCAACTTCTATTATCTTGCGTTTTTCGGTGAATTTCCAATGTATGAAGATAACCCCATAGATCCGAAAACGGAATACAACGAGGTTAGTACTTTATTTTATGCCTTATTTAATGAATTCGTGCACAATATAGCAACGCTCCCCCTCCCCCGTCACGAACATCTTCATCTAAAGGAAAATCGATTTTTAAATCTGCATTTGGCAATCTTATGAAAAAAACTAAAACAACTCACGTCACTGAACAAAGCGCATTGAATGAGATTACTTTGTATTTAACATATGAAGTTGATTTTGAAGAAAATGATGACTTTGACGTTCTAGAGTGGTGGAAGTCAAAAGAAAGAACGTTCCCGATTTTAGCACGGATGGCTAAGCAAGTACTATCAATGCCGGTTTCAACAGTTGCTGTGGAACAAGAATTTAGTTCGGCCGGCAACATCCTAACGGCATCTAGATCGAGATTGAGCGCGGAGTCTCTTGAAATGCTTATATGCTACCACGATTGGTTGAAGGCCGCACGTAGAACTCAAGAATTGAGCATCACCCCCTCCCAAGATTTTATGGATGACTCAACAACCGATGGTGGCTCTACCTATGCCGGAGATTCCGATTGATTAGTATTTTAGAATTTATTACAAAATGTATTTTATAGGCATATAGCACTTGTCAAATTTATTTATACTTGTACTTCATATTTCAAAATTGTAAACTTGTACTTCATATTTCAAAATTGTAAATTTGTAGTTGTAGTTCAAATTAATTTGTAAACTTGTACTTCATATTTCAAATAAATATGTGTTCACTTTTTCATATGTAGCACTTCTCAAATTAATTAATTGGTTACAATCTAACGACTTAAAATTATTTTTCTAAAATATAAAGCCGGTTTTTAAATTAAAAATACATTTAGAATATGTAATTTGTTTAAATACTTATACACCTATTTTGTAACATTTGTAAATTATAAATCAAACCACTTTTCTAAGTACAAATAGTTTTAATTTTACTTAATTCATTAAATTAATTAATTTATTTTACAATATGTGTATAACCTAAAAAATTCAAAGCTCCCAAACGGCTATATAGCCGTTGGGACTATGGGTGGGGGGCAGGGGGGTCCCGAGGGTGGTGGTGTGGGGAGTGGGGTTCAAAAACATCTATAAATACATCTATTTTCTAACATTTTTCTACACATTTTCTCCAATTCTTCTCAAACTCTTCTCCATCTTCATCTTCTCTTATTATCCTACATTCCTACTTATACATATACCAAATTAAATATGGAAAGTACATCTTCCCTTATGCAAAACAATTTTGACAAGTGGAAGGACCCGAAGACCGGACTGTGATGGGCAACTTGCAGGTGGTGCAAGAAAGACTGTTGCTTGGGGCGTTCATACGGATACGGGATGCCAATAAAACATATGAAGTCCTGTGACAAAGGGAAAACACAACCAACGGTGGCGGAAATCCCAATTGATATTCATTACAAAATGTATTTCGTATTGTTATTTTTTTCTCAATTCTCAAATGTAGTTCTTATTTCAAATAAATGCACTTGAACTTTGTTTTTAATAGCAATTTGTTTAATATATAATTAATAAATAAAAAAATTGTACTGGCCCGACCCAGCCCGGCGGGTGGCCCGAACCGTGACCCGGCCGGGTGGCCCGGCCTGAACCGGAACCGGTCATTGACCGGGCCGGTCCCGGGCCTACCGTTATAGGACCCGAGGCCCGACCGGGCCTTGACCCGGCCCGGGTCCATCACTACTCGTGTACGTGTTGGAGGTTCAACTGTATGCTCACCTTGATTGGAAAAAATGAATAAAGATGTCAATATTGGTATCAATTCAAAATTTATTATCATTAGATTTGGTTCATTATATTGAAACACACCGATGCCAGCAGCTCTTGATCCACCTCCCCAACGATCACCCAAACCAAGCTATGGCAAGAAGAAATGAGAATCATCATGTGCAGTAAGTTGGGAGAGAGGCTGGCCGATAAACGAATGGTCTGAGCGTATGGGAATAGCCAGATCGATGGTTGTATCTGAACTTAATGCCCGAGCTGGTGCCTTCTCTGAGGTGTGTACAGTGATCATGGAAGCTGCTTATGGGTCTAGCCAAGCATGTATCCCACCGATCACTCTCTGGCATACTTTCTGCTACTCTGTATATCCCGTTCGAGTCCGTGAATGCTTGATAATTTACAACTTCACCGGTCTTTGTTAAGCAAAGAACAGCAACCTCTGCTCCTGCTAGCCAGAAATGTGATTTAGTCTGTTGGGAGATGGAAATTACAAATTACATTTTGAGAAGGGAAAGAGGCATGACCGCATGACTTTACAATTTTTAAAAATAAATAAGTGGAAAAGAAGAAGCATCCGAGAAAAAAATGACGCATTACCTTCCAGAACATGGTCTTCCGGGCCAATAGAAGAATCTCTGCATACATCACACACGACTCGACCATAGATAGCACCGGTCCAGGCCCTCACACTTATAATCATGGGAAATACAGTTAGATAAAGTAGTATTAATGCATGTCTCAAATTCGACTCCATCCCACACCAGATGATTGCCTGAAAGCTTCTGTTAGATGACTTTGTCTTGTTATTTCAAACTTTTCGCTTTCCTTTATATTTCACCAAATGATGCCAGATTGTAGACAGACTGAAAAGTCCATGTAACAACGTATTAGTCCAGCAATTATATGTTTTTATCATGGTCATTACAGGGAGTGAATAAATAATTTTGAACTAGAGTTGTTCTTTAGTTGGGAGAAATAAAGAGTTTATGCACCAGTTAACATTCACAAGAAAGCACATTTGTTTTTCAGGAACAACTTCTCAGCTTAAATATGACTGTGATGCACACAGGACAGTTGAACATGAAAATATAGAAAACATAACTATAGATGGTGACTTTCATAGTATCAAGTATGTTAAAAATTAAAATAGTGTATCAGATTAATTTCATGGTATCAGGTATGCTAACAAATTACCACATCAGTGAATTTCATAGCTAGAAAATATAATACTCCAGGAAGAAAATATACCACATCAGGTAGTATAACTGTATAAGAGTGAATAATAACGTCAATACAAGCATTTTTTATGCTCAGCTACAGTAAACATAAGAAGGCTTTTAGTTTCGATTGAGACATTTTCTCAAACAAGTGGCCTGCAGTTCTGAAATACAATACTAGGAGATTCACAGTTCTGAAATCTTAATCTAGTCATATAAACATGGGTTACATGGCGAGATAAACAACAGAAAAAATTTGAAACAATATATTGCTAAATCTGAACAAAAATCCACAAACAAATTCATATATAGTCAAGAATTATCAATCCAAGACCCAAGATATGCTTAGTATCAACGTAGGACGTAAAATATCATAGACTTTGATTTATTTAATTATTTATTAATTTCACTGTTATCTTTTTATGATTTTTTCTTCAAAAAAGTTAATGAGTTTAATAAGGTTAAATACGGAGCAAAGTTTAATTTTTTAAAATACAAAATATTAAAATTAATGGAACGTTAGATCTTAGGTAGATAATTTTTATCGTTCGGTCCTATATCTACACATTTTATCTTTCAAATCCCTTGATAGTGAACGGTATCTATGAGGTATAAGTTACCTAGTCAAAACTAGTAAATATTCCCATAGGTCTGCAAGAATGCACCCATCGAGATAAAAAAAATCTCCAATTTCAGGACATTCAATTAATCGTAGAATTGCCTAAATTAGGTAGGGTAATCAAAATACATCTGATGTAGAAAAACTGGAATTTTTGGGATTCCAGATTGTAGGCAGACCCGGCTAATTTCTTACTATACAACAAGAATTTTTTAGAACGAGTTTCGAAGCATATAGTATAGGAAAAATTCACATTAATAATCTAACCTATTGACAGTCTTCTATTATTAATCCCTCCTATGTATTATTCTAAATTAATACGAACTAATAGGCTAACCTTCCCTAAACACTCGTGGTGTGTTGGCAACCGGCTAAGCCAGTTTAATTAAAATTTTAGCAGGTAACAACGCTCAAAATAGAAACACTCGTCCTCCTGAAACAACGGTCACCCCCATTCTCCGTTCAAGAAGCTTTACTCCCGTCCAGAAGAGGTTGATGGCGCCATTTGCAGCCTGCTACTCTGGATGTTTTACACTAGCCGCTCGTTGACAGAAAATGGTAAGATGTTTGTCTCAAATTCTTAGTATTGGTGTGGCCGGGTAGTGGCCGTGTATGCATATTTTGGGCGAAAATTAGGGTTCTTTTAGTTTAGGTGATATGTCTCAAATTCTTATAAAAAAAGGCCACCCCATTCCTCAGTCTTGTAGTTTAGGTGATTTGTCTCAAATTCTTAGTAAAAAAAACGTCACCCTCATTCCCCAGCCCAATCAAGAGCACTTGTAGTAATCTGTCTGTGAAGGGAGGCGATGTCAACCTGCCTCCAAACAATCTTGCTCCTTGTACCATGCAGGCTTAATTATTGAATGAAGCTTCTCGGTGAAAAGCCACTAGTGCCATTAGGCTTAATTTGTGAATGAATTCATCTGTTATGATTGACCTAGTTAAAAATTGGCAATGAATTCATTTGTTAATCTAAGAATATGTAGTGCAATTGGATTTTATTAAATTGTTTGATTCGTTTTTGTAGGCTCCTGGTCAGGTTGGAGGTCCGCAAATAATCTCAGGGGATGCCTGCCCTCCTTCAAGCAATGTATGAATTCACTGGGATGGTGCCTGGGATGGCTCCTTTTCTTAATGTTGGATTTTAGTTCAGTTGTTATGATGTATTTCATTCAGGATGATGTATTCTGTTTTTTTTGTGTACTTGGATGATGTATTTTGGATGATGTTTGTTGTACTCTAAATTGATTTCTAAGGTTTAGGTTTAAGTTATTGTTGGATTTCTGTTAGTCATTGCTCCTTATTGCTGGATTTCAGTTAGTTCATTTCAGTTTACACTAACAGATTTCTATGGATTCATTATATCATTTTAAGTTGGTTTTATGGATTTGAGTTGTTTAATTATCAATTGCTTCATACTGTTATACAGTTTAATTATACAGTTGTAAAGCAAGTCATCCGGTTTTTAAATCTGTGGATTCATTATATCATTTTGGTTACTACTTGAAATTATTATTCAAATTCCTTAATTTCAGTCATTTTCAGTCCTGCAGAACTGCTATAAAACTCCAGAAAGATGTTGGTTATATTTTCAGTCATTTCCAGCATATTTTGGTTATATTTAAGTCATTTTCAGTATATTTTGGTTATATTTCACATTATTAAATTTATTACAGATTTACAGAAATAAAGGGTAGTTTAAAGAAGCAAAAACAAAAAGTAAAAACCTAGAATGTGTGAGTTTAAAGACAAAATGGGAATTTCAGAGCTTGGGAATCAGAACCGCCTCTGCAAGTGTATGAACATCACTGCCTCTAGAAGTTTGTCCTTAGTTGGCTGCAAAAGCATAAATTTTGTAACCGAGAGTTATGGGGAGAAGCCCACTGAACCCGATCAGTTTCCCAGGAGCAATGAACTATCCAACTCTCTGAGTGCAGAAAGTAATCCAGTCTAATCTTGGTTCTATTAAGTCACAGAAATCAAGGGTTGTTGAAATTCTTTAGAACTATCCAAACTTTTTTTTCACTTTTTCCCATCAATCAAATTACAAATAACGTAAATTACAAATACCCTAAATTACTAATACCCTAAATTCATCCAAATTTATTCCTGGGTTAACCTCAATGGAGTTCGATGTGGAATACCCATCTATTTTTACGAATACCCTAAATACCCGACTTTACCTGTAATGGAGTTCGATGTCGAAGAAGCTGATCCACTGAAGGTCTTTATCGGGAATGTTTCTCTTCTCGTTCGTCCAAGCTTAGTCGCTGCGCTCCTTCTCCTTCGTCCAAGTCTTTCGTCGCTGGGCTTCGTTAAAGCTTCCGGTAATGTTTTGTGGATAAGTTATTAGTCACGTGAAGGCACGTGAGTTTTTATTACCGGCAGGCGGCAAAGACCATCGCTACAGGTTAATGGAGCGTTTAGAGAAGGTTAGCCTATTAGTTTAGAATAATTCATAGGAGGGATTAATAATAGAAGAGAGTGAATAGGTTGGATTATTAGTGTGAATTTTTCCTATAGTATATTCATTGAACAAGTATAGTCCCATCGATCATAAATTAGTGAAATCAGACAGAAGTTTTAGAGAAAAACTAACCTTACGTCTGATATTTTCTGTTTACCGGGTATTGATGGCTGAATATGGGTCTGTCGGAGAGCGATGAACTCTGAATATGCTTTCACTGGTTTGCCATCTGGGAGTGAGAAATCCGCTGTGGGGATGGATTTTACGAGAGTTGGAAATAATTAGAGCAAATGCCTAATTTAAGTTTTTTTTTACTAGTTTTGGGTATCGGTTAGGGGTGAGTCGGAGAAACCGAAAATCGACCGAATCGAAAAACCCGAACGGCAACCAAAACAACCGAATCGCAAGAAAACCGAAACCGAACTCAAAAATCTGAATCGAACCATAGTTGTTTGGTTTCCGTTTTGGTTTTCACATCTCAAAACCGAATCGAACTGAATAAACCGAACTTTATAAAACTAGTTATTTTATTTACTAATCATTAAGTATCACATTTTGTTTAGTACTTACGGAGTAATTCTTAATTCTAGAAAATTAATGTTTGATACTAGATGTATTATGATTTGCAAGATATTGACATTTAATATTAATGGTTTGATTAAGTGAAACACTTGTACATATACATAACTGATATTTTAAATTGTAACTTACATTTTGCTTGTTGTTGCGTGACAATGATATTTTGTTGATATATTATATGTTATGTATATATGTTTGTTATCACATAGTTTTTTATATTGAACACATATGTATTAATATAAACTATACTTTAAACAACATAGCAGAAAACGTGAAACTTTACAGCATAAATACTCCGTATCTTTTTCTAAAAAAAAGTAGAATAACTTATTTACTAATAAAATTTTAACTTGCGAATGCATTGTATATATTTCACATACAAATAAACTCACAGATTTAATTAATTTTGAAAATGTTTAAATTGGTATACACGTACTCTCTAATTCATTGCTTGGAACTGCATTTGTTTCTTCTCTTTTTTTAATTATGTATGTTTTTGTACTGTATAACTATTAATACCAATGTTCTAAAACTCGCTAGGCGCTAGTCGGGCGGCAGAGGGCCGCCTAGCGCCTAGGCCGACTAATCGGCGACTAATCGGCAACTAATCGGCAACTTATCGGCAACTCGGTAGCAAGGAGTTTTCTGCCTCAAATAAGTCATTCACCCAGGTGTATTAGTGTATGCAGTAAAAAATACAAGCCTTATGGATGGAGTATTATAAAAAATAGTTCCAGAATTAATTATTTAATACCATAAAACAATTGGATTTTCCATTAAACAACTCAACAAGCAATGAACCTAACAAGTTCAAGAATAGATCATCATCCCAAAAACATAAACAGTAAACACAATTAAAAAAATTCAGCCAACTAAGTAGGGATTCAAAATGCAAATTAAAACAAGCATTGGACAGGAAGTCAATTCCTTATTAGTTTAATGCTAGGAGTAGAAAATCAGCATCAATGACTTTTTAAAAGAAAGGAGTAGTGATCATATTATGAATATATTAGCAAGTAACAGAGAAGTTTGAGTGAGTTATTAAATTATAAAAGAAAGTTTTAATTTAAATAAACTTACTAAAGGTTTTAGTAAGTTTTATTAACATTAACTTAAAGTCTTAAATTGAACCAGTAAACCTATTAATAAAGTAAAGAATTCTGAAATGATTAACTTAATTAGCTTGACAAAGTATAGGTTTCGCAAGAACAATTCATCTATCCATATTCCAACCTAGTGAAGTAAAGAATATGGTTTATACTTGTTTGAGGACATTTGACAAACACTTAACTTACAAAGTTCCCATATTGAGTTGCTTACATTAATTTCTAACTTTATAGTTCATATGTATCATTCACACAGATTCATATGTATAGACATCCATATATTTAATCATATATCCAAAAGATATACATATATCCTTAAAATCTTTGATTTTAGTATTGTGTTGACTGTTGAGTCTCTTTATTTGATCTGAAGTATGAAGAATAATCATTTGAGGGTCAAGGCTACAGTTATCCATTCACGTGTTGAACTTGGGTTCCTTGTGTCTGCTTATGCTTTGGGCATGTTCTAAACATTTCACATCCGAATGTTTAATCATTAACAGTTACCACAAATAAGTTGTTTTAATCGTGTTTTGAGATTGTAAACAGCAAATTATAATTCCAATTTCCTAAGAAGCTGAAATTTGATGAAAACAAAATAGAGTGAAATCAGTGAAGGGATGAACACTTACCTCCAACTGGCTGGTGGCAGAGAGATTGAAAAGGGTTATTCAATGGGAGATCGTTACTTAGAAACTTGAGACTTGAAGCTTCGTAGTCAATCGTAGAAGATGGGAAGTGGAGAAAGATAGCTTTAGAGTCCGGAGCGAAAGATCATGGCGAATTGGGCGAACGAGAAAAGTATTAAAAAGTAAAAACCTAGCGGTGTTTGGGATTGCTTTAAAAACATTTTTCAGCTTTTGGTTTAAAAAAAGTTGAAAAGAGTGTTTTCAAATGACAACTTCTGCTTAAATTAATCACTTAAAAGCTAAAAGCTGGAAGCAGGTAGAAGGGTGCTTTAAACTGCTTCTCACTTTTTCTATTACACAAAAAGTACTTATTTTACCAAACACTACCAACTTTTACTTTTTCAGAATCACTTTTTTCTCAAACACTACCAACTTTTACTATTAATCACTTTTCCCAAAATCACTTTAAAAAATCACTTTTTAAAGTTGAAGCAATTGCAAACACTCCCTAAGTCGGACATCCGATTTTGAAGCCGATTTGGTAGTAAGGGCTAAGGTAACAGTGATTAATACTCCCCTCCGTCCCCTTTTAAATGGGACGGAAGATGGTGGCACGAGTTTTAGGAAAAGTGAATTTGTGTTGTTGATATTAATTGATAAAGTGAGAATAAAGTAAGAATAATTTTGAGCCACACAAAATTTACCAAATAAGGTATGGGGCAATTAAATAGGGACATCCCAATATGGTAAAACGAGACATTTAAAAGGGGACGAAGGGAGTACTAGTTTGAATGTTTGATATTTTTTTTTTCAATAACTATTTTTCTAATCAACAAAAATATTTTGGTAAAAACCGAAAAAACTAAAGCACATTTTTCTAATCATAAGCTATCAGTTTGTGATGGAGGAAATACTAAAGCACAAAGGGGAGGAACAATTCAAGCTGAAGGAAATGGGAAAGGAAAAAACTTGAAAGACAGGGCATGTTACCGAATAATGTAGAAATCAGCCCTGACATACTATATCAAGCAAAACAAACATTCATTGAGATGCAGACAGTGGGGGCAGAAACAACCGAGCAGTTCCATGGAGGTGAGTTCATAATTGAATATCAAACAAATCTTCAAGAATGAACTCAACACCAAAATGGTTTGTATGTACTTCCTTTTTTAGACAAGAAGGTACACTTTTTGTATGTACTCGCATATGTGCCCATAGTGTACATTTTTTGTAGTTTCATTCGTGCATGCCATATACAAGTATTAAATGTATGACTTGAATGATTAGATGTATTACAATTAATTTATTGTCTTACGACCGTCTATTCGCAGCCCTCTTTTTACTAAACACATACCCCATATTTCTTAATCCCTTTTATGTCCTTCGAACTTAACGTCTGGCTCATTCGTGAAACGTCCGCTAACATGCCTATATTGTATCCGTCAGCTAATGTCTGGACTTTCCAAAAAGAGGGAGAACCAAAGACTCAGACCCTTCCCATTCTCCAGGCTCAAGCGAGCCAGTACGTCGGAATTCCGAAGGGTGCAACGCGACGAGATCTGTAGAATTCTAGCAGCGGAGCGGAGATAGATGAGTAAGGTAGAAAGAAACCGGATCTGGAATTCCAGCTAGCACTGTTTACCGTATCTCGGAGGGATTGGGTTCCTGGAAACGACGTAATTGACATACCTCAAGCTCACGGATTCTGATGACAGTCCCTAACAACAGCTACTAATTTGTTTTCGGTAATTGAATTTAGTTGTTGATGCTTATCGGTGCAACCTCGGCTAATTTCATTTTGTACGCAACTCTTAGTCTTATTTTCATTTCTTGTATGCCTTGAACACGAGTCTATTTGCTGCTACTTTTCATCCTATTCGGCTTTCGTCAATCTATACACAATACGAACCCCTCTTGAAACATTGAAACATTAGTCTCTATGCTCATTCAGGAGTCTCCCGAAACTGCAATATTTTGTTCTTATTGTAAACTAGGCAGTATCAAATTCAAGGCTTATATTTGTGAATCATGACTATAAGTTAGTGGGTTGGGTGGGTAAGATATGAGTAGTATCAGTGTATGTGATGATGTCCCGTGTGCTAGTTCTCTTGTAAGGTTGGAGATGGTATCCTTATCAATTCTTATCTTAACTGATATATGCAATATGATGGTATAGAATGGAAACTTTAAAGCGACATCTTCTATTCTCCGGACAAGAGGGGCTGCAAGAACTTAAGAAAATTGATGTGAGGTTTGAGGAAAAAATTTATGCTGCAGCTACAAACCAGGTATGCATAGTATTGGTTATTCATTATTTTTAGTCTTCATCTAGTCAACTTCCTTGAACTGTTAAATGTTTGTTTATGAGTTCTGAGATTATCTATGCATCGCAAATGACTAGGGCTGGGACCGGTTCGGTTCTTACTCAAAATAAGTGGAACCGTTATAAAAGTTTTAACTAATTAAATCGGTTCGGTTCCTATATAAAAAATCAAGAACCGTTATGGAACCGAACCGGTAGTAAACGGTTCGGTTCTTCCTTTTACCGGTTCCTAGAATAATTTTTTCTCATCTAATAAGAATTAACACATAATTTTAAACACGTCGAAAATTCAAAACACGAGTATTAAAATTTTATTTGAAGCTTTAATTACTTCAAACATCAAAGCTCAAACTTAACTAATTTACTTTGAACACTTAATAGAACAAAAGTGATTTAAATTTTCATGTAATAAATGAAACATTAAAAATCGTTGTAGTGTCAGAGCGATGAAGGTTACTCGTCATCATAGTAGCAACAATAGGACGCCTACTTCAAGTCTTTCAAAACATAAAAAAAGACATAAAGTTTGCATGTATAGATATAAAAAAACATTATTACATTCTATTGATTCATAATAAATCTAGTAATTAGAAATATCATGAAAATAGTAAAATAAAATATGTGCAATCAACTACAAGTTATTTGAGTTATTTTATATTTATAAAATTTAAGTGATGGAACAAAACTTGATTTGTAGAAAGGAGTTTAATGTATTATATCAACATCATGTACAATATTTATTACTTCTTTTCCGTTGATTAAATTAGAACTGTTAGTTAAATATCTTATATTGTTTTATTATTATTGTTGTTGTGGCAGTGGTTATTATTATTGTTATTATTATTATTATTATTATTATTATTATTATTATTATTATTATTATTATTATTGTTGTTACTACTACTGCCAATATTATTTTATTTTTTATTTTTTTTAATAACGGTTCCTTAACGGTTCCATACACATATTTTTTATAGGAACCGGGAACCGAACCGTTATAACCTGCTTCGGTTCGGTTCCTACAAATGAGACATTAATTGTTAATGATTCGGTTCCTAGATGTTGTTAACGGTTCGGTTCCAATCGGTTCTACGGTTCCCGGTTCCAAAATCCCACCCCTACAAATGACATTCTTCAATCAACTTAATTTCTATTGCAGTCAAATTATCTGCGGAAGATATCCTTAAAGATGTTGTCAATGGAGACAAAATCAGCACAAAATCCCATGGCTAATCCTCTGCAGGCTAATATTGCCAATAGTAGTCAAAATGCTCAAGGTATAGGTAATACTAGATGTTTGTGTCTAGTTAGTGTGTGTTTGACATATCTGGATGACCACTGACAGGGATTCATAGACTCTGGATTAGGGTAGCAGGTATGATTGAGAGAAATTGGCAAACTGCTACAAGGTATTTCAGAGCTTTCTTGGTTCATTAGTTAGGGTGCGTTGTGTGGACGTTTGGAGTACTTTGTTTACTTTCTTATCTGCTTACCTACTTCTCCGCATCCTTTTGATGTCGCTTTCTCCTTTATAGGAATACTAGTTTTTCTACGCGCGATGCGCGATTAGCTGAATGCCCAATGCGATTCTTTATTAAGCATTTACGCCATACAATGAACTTCTAAAGACATCATACACAACTTTAAAGTCAAGCACCATACATTAAAGTCATGAAAGTCGGGGATATTGAATATCAAATTTATCTCATGTTTATGGAGAACATGAGATAAACCAGAGCAATTTACCTTATTCTACTGTTTTCCATCCCATTTCACACACTGTAAGCAAGCTTCATACGATAAAGTGCCTTAAAGGATTATTATAAGTAAAATAAAAGCAGGATTGGAAATGGTGCAAATAATGAATTATGAAGGGGAGAAGGTAAATCTACACCTAGAGTGGAAAGGGAAGCAACATAGTGGAAATCATCACATTTCAACTTCAACAGTACATATGAATATACAAATTCATTGTTATGTGAACAACACTGCAAGTGATCCATAATACAAACAAATAGAGAGCAGAAAGGGGGAATTAACTGCACTCCTCAACTATTAATAGCTCGGAAAATGGTCAAGAGAGATAGAAATAGATTGATGAAATCTAGGTACAAGCCTACAAGGGAACAACAGTCCATATGAATTCATCATAACTGTAGCGTTTGATAACATTTTATGTGTCATAAACGATGTACCCACAAAATATTATTGATGTCGGACACCCATAGATCATCATTGTGATCTTCCCCAGAGTAAAAACACCTACATAGCAATGTAAGAGCATATTAAGAACCCGTTTGGTTGATTTTGCTAAAATTTATGAAGTTCTGGATGAAGTGACTGCATTGGCTGTTTTTGCTGATTTAAGAAAAAAATATTTTAAAAATATATTTTATTAATAAAATAAAGAAAACATTATATGTAGATGTTAAAAATATTTTAAAAATATTTTAAAAACATTATTAAAAATATATTTTATTAAAAATATTTTAAAAATATATTCTATTATATGTAAAAATAGCTAAAATAGTCATCTACAGTAACTTCAACCAATACGACAGAAAAGTAACTTGAATCATACCTTTTCTGCTTATTACACAATTCGGCACGCTAAAGTAAAAGTTACGTGTTTGGTAAAAAAACTGGCTGATAAGCCAAAAAACTTGGTTGCCAAACGGGCTCTAAGATTTCTTCTTATTCTATCATTAATTTAGCTCAACACAAATATGGAAAATGAAACCAAACCTAGATAAGTGAAAACAGCATAAGCGCCATAATAGCATTGAACATGAATAATGGTCCTAGGAAATTAAAATCATGGCCTCTCCTGGTTGTCCAAAATGTATATAAAGTGAGAGCAACACTACTGCTGCTGTTAGGTGCATATAATTACCTACAAAAAGATACTCCGTATTTGTTCAATTCATCTACTATTTATTTAATCAATTTTCTCAAGCATTCCGATGAATTGAAATCCCATGTTAAATAGGAGGAAAACTGTTCAAGTAAATTAAAACTTACATTGGACCAATAACAATGTAGCCACACAAACGTGCTACTTTGAACCCACCTTTTCACATTTGCTCTAAAACCTCAATGCTTTGGTCAATAGTAAATAGGGCATCAGCATAGGATGACACTAAATAACTATTTTGGAAATCTCAAACTACTACTCCCTCTGTCCCTAAAAGAAGTTCCAACTTTCCCTTTTCGTCCGTCCCAAAAAGAAGTTCACTTTCTCTTTTTGGCAAAGAATTTGTGGTTCACAACATTTCTCTCTCCTCTGCACAACTCTCCACCACACAATTCCCACTTTCTTAATCACTGTGCCACTTTACTTTGGAACAACAATTAGGGACGGAGGGAGTATAATATTAATGTAAGTTGATCATTAAAAAAACATAATCTGGACTGGGTGGACAAGAAGAGAAAAGGGTTTATTGTATAATTCAATGGACAAATGCGGAATAGAGGGGAGCAACCAAAGGTCCAAAACAATAGAACATGTGGCATATCTAGTACATCACACACATATTTCACATATATAAATGTGCATACCCTCTTTTATCTTTATTAGTTTGTAAATACATAGCTATCGAATTGGATTCCTAGCTTTAGTTGGCGCATACTTTATAACCACGAAACAGGAATCGTATTTTTGAATGTAATCTAAAGTGATATGAAACAGAAATATAGTTAAATATATCGTTTATGAAATCAGCAAAGTGGGATGAAAAGTTTATCAAGTAAAAGGGATTCAAGGGCCATACTCTTCTCCAATTTGTGATAGCCGGAACTGTCATGGCCAAAAGTGACTCTTTTTTAGATCAAAAGTACACTTTTCCCCTTGAGTCTATAAATTGAGGAAAACAAACACCACAACTTATGGTTTGGAATCCATAGTATGTTAGTGAATACGTAAGCATAGAAGATATGTTTGCCTATGATTTTTTTTTACTGCAATAACATATTTATAATAAAAAAAAGTGAACCCTTTTCCACCTTAAGTTTAGTAAAAATATGGGGAAATCCAGACCAGATTGTCAAAATTCCCAGCATGAACATGGATATATAGTAAAAGAGCTTGAATAGTAAAAACCACAAATTAATTCTCAAGAAAAAAAGCCGAACCTCTCTTTAATCACCAAACCATATAGCAGCAGCTCGGTGGGCCTCTCTAGATGTGAGGTGCACTGGAGCAGCAAGACTACCACATGTTGAACGGCAGGAAAAAAATAGAACCTGCAAAATCGTGTTCAAACCAAGTAAAACCGCATGCACATCACACCATCCATCACACACTCACTCAGTTTGGTTATTATTTCACTACTTTTATGTTCTTTATAGATTCTTCTAGCAATGTCCCTCCTCTACTATAGTTGTACACGTGTACCAACAATCCATATGATGAGAATATAAAAATAGCAAAATATATGGAGTACATATCACAACATATCTAGTTCTTATTTGATTTTTCTAGTATTTGACATGTTAATATGTATAGCTACCATATTATAAGAATATAAAAATAGCAAAATATATTTAGCACATATCAGAATATATCTAGTTCTTATTTGATGTTTCTTGTATTTTCCTGTAGCCGAAAATACTTTTTTTTTACTATCAAGCAGCTTGGGTTTCTAAAATTGTGTGAATATTTTTATCTACCAAGCAGCATGGGTTTCAAAAACAGTAGCAACAAAGTTAGTTTGTCTTTAAACCCAAATCCCGAAATTCCAAATCGGGCAGAAAGTTTGAAGACTAAATCAATGTGCTCCTGGGACAATCACTTTTGTTTTTGTAAACAACAAAAGTAGAGTTAATTGGCCATGAAATCAAAGAGAAGGCAACAAGGAAGCAACTAATTGGCTAGTAAAGTTTTCACTATTTCTTCTAAACGACGACAGAAAGGTTTTACTGCAATATATGCCACACAATGGTCTTGCTTATACTCTTCAACACAACTTGTTTAGCGGACAACATCATTTAGTTTCATGTGGTTACTATATCTTTGAAGAAAGTCGTAGTTAAAGAGTTATACATTTTTAGTACCATTCAATCATATACACAAAGTACCTGGTGCAATCAGTCAACTTTAAAAAAAATTGTAAAATCTTCATGGGGAGAAACATGCATGGAAATCACACATGAATCAGCAAAGTGAACACAAGAGTCTAAAATATCATTTAGACATATTAACAAGCACCTAGGGTGCAGTACGTAAATTCTATTTTGCCTCCTAAATTAAATGCACACACAAACTCTTAATTGACAGGATTTGATAGTGCAACCATGGCAGTACATAACTGTGCAACCCGTGAAAAAGGGGAAAAACAAGAACAAACAAGGAAGAACAGTACGCGCCTGGAGAAGTGTGAGGTTGCGGGAAAAGTCATCCGCCAACGGAAGAACATGGATTTATACGGCGAGGTGAGAGAAGGAGTGAAGATGACCGTGGCCGTTGGATTTCCATTACTTCCTCTGGAGAGAAGGATCGATGTGCTCAAATTGAACAGGTTCATAAATGCCAGAGTAATGAACGATTGAAGAAATATTAAAAAATAAAACTTACAGACAAACGCCAAAGAAGATGAAAGGATGCGAGCTAGATGTGCGGTCAAAGAGGAAGGCTGAGTCCCCGTTGGCGAAGCCAATATACCTGGCCTGATTCGATCGAACGGATGGTCCTTTCGGTTAAAGAGGAAGCGAGGAGTGAAAGGGTGTTGGGCCTTAGAATATTAACGGGAACAAACGGAGTATAGGGAGATAAAGCCAGGTTAATTGAAAGGTTACAAGCATTTAAACATTATGTACATATCAACTAAGCTTAAAATACCACCAACAAATTTTTTATACCCACAATACCCTAACCTTCATTCAGGCTTATTAGATTGTAGAGATAGGGTATTTTTGCACCTTTTAGAAGTTAAGGGGTGCATGTGCATCTCCACATATACTTCAGGATATTTGCAACTTTTTCCTATATAATTATACCATCAGTCAAAGTTTAGCATTATTGACCTATGACCACAGAAGTCAAAGATGGCTAACTAAAAAAGGACGTAAGTAGTAATATAAAAAAATTCAAGATATACATTATTGGAATGCAATACAAGTAGGTGGACATATACAAGGTTCGAAATTGCGTATTGCGTGTTTGAGGCGATTTCTTAGCTAGGTAACAAGATTTTTGGGAGTGTATTAACACTAAGCCTCCAAATGTATGGCGTAGAGTGATACAGAAGGTAAAACCAGTAAATATGGGGCATATGCACGGATGCACTTATTTGGCAATGATCTCTACCCGAGTATGTGCATATAGGATATAGCCTATATTTTTACAGATGCTTCGTAAAAAATATTGAACTTTTCTATTTTTCATCATATCGTTTAAGTTGTACAGTTATGTATTATTGATATCTACTGTTAATGCTGCTTTTTAAAAGTATCATTTGATAAGCATGTTTTTGTGGTCTTGTATGGTTCTTGTAGACAGATAGCCTTTTTTGAGGCCCCATTTTTAATCTTAAATACATCATTTTTTGAGTTATCATATGCCATTTTAATAATAGGGAGTTCAGGGGAGGTATTGAAAATTGGAATCAGATACAAGATTGCGGATAAGATTATGTTGTCATTTGGCAGCCACTTTTGTCAACTTATGATTATTCTCAACACTAGTTTTTATACCAAAAAGTAGTTTCAAGCAATGTCTGCCCACTTATTGATGCTCTGAAATTGATGCTCTTAAATGGCCTATTTATATTTTCTCAACACTTTTGAAAATTGGCCTATTTATATTTTGAAAATGCTATTGATATGGATGTATATGTTCTATTTATTGCCATGAAAAGTATGATTTTTATAGTTTGGCTTGTTGAACATGTTTCAATATTGACTTGATGTAACATTTGTTTCATTCTTTTGTGGTGGTATGATCAGAGGCAACCTTCGAAGTACTTCCTAGGCTCAATGAAAAAAAGTGCAGCAGTGGTGTTGTCAATGAGCTCTTGTTCCTGGATATGCCACGGGAATGTCGATTTCTATCTGGGATAACGATGATAGAATATGATAAGGCAGTTCAGGAGAGTGTTTATGACCAACTTCGTGTTGTTTGGGAGGGTCAGCTTTGCATAATTTTTACTCCTGACTTGAAGGTAAAAAACAATAGAGATTAATTTTCCTTTTATTGACATTTGAGTAGTAATGTACTGTACTAATATATACATTAACTAACTTTGCTATAAAATATACTCTCATGGGAGTTCATTGCGTGACATCATGAAGAACTTTTACCTAGGAGATTGGTTGCACCAGGTACAAAGTATTAAAATTAATGGAACGTTAGATCTTAGGTAGATAGTTTTTATCGTTCGGTCCTATATCTACACATTTTATATTTCAAATCCCTTGATAGTGAACGTATCTATGAGGTATAAGTTACCTAGTCAAAACTAGCAAATATTCCCATAGGTCTGCAAGAATGCACCCATCGAGATAAAAAAAAAATCTCCAATTTCAGGACATTCAATTAATCGTAGAATTGCCTAGATTAGGTAGGGTAATCAAAATGCATCTGATGTAGAAAAACTGGAATTTTTGGGATTCCAGATTGTAGGCAGACCCGGCTAATTCCTTACTATACAACAAGAATTTTTTAGAACGAGTTTCGAAGCATATAGTATATTCATTGAACAAGTATAGTCCCATCGATCATAAATTAGTGAAATCAGACAGAAGTTTTAGAGAAAAACTAACCTTATGTCTGATATTTTCTGTTTACCGGGTATTGATGGCTGAATATGGGTCTGTCGGAGAGCGATGAACTCTGGATATGCTTTCACTGGTTCGCCATCTGGGAGTGAGAAATCCGCTGTGGGGATGGCTTTTACGAGAGTTGGAAATAATTAGAGCAAATGCCTAATTTAAGTTTTTTTTTTTACTAGTTTTGGGTATCGGTTAGGGGTGAGTCGGAGAAACCGAAAATCGACCGAATCGAAAAACCCGAACGGCAACCAAAACAACTGAATTGCAAGAAAACCGAAACCGAACTCAAAAAACTGAATCGAACCATAGTTGTTTGGTTTCAGTTTGGTTTTCACATCTCAAAACCGAATCGAACTGAATAAACCGAACTTTATAAAACTAGTTATTTTATTTACTAATCATTAAGTATCACATTTTGTTTAGTACTTACGGTGTAATTCTTAATTCTAGAAAATTAATGTTTGATACTAGATGTATTATGATTTGCAAGATATTGACATTTAATATTAATGGTTTGATTAAGTGAAACACTTGTACATATACATAACTGATATTTTAAATCGTAACTTACATTTTGCTTGTTGTTGCGTGACAATGATATTTTGTTGATATATTATATGTTATGTATATATGTTTGTTATCACATAGTTTTTTATATTGAACACATATGTATTAATATAAACTATACTTTAAACAACATAGCAGAAAATGTGAAACTTTACAGCATAAATATCTTTTTCTAAAAAGAAAGTAGAATAAGTTATTTACTAATAAAATTTTAACTTGCGAATGCATTGTATATAATTCACATATAAATAAACTCACAGATTTAATTAATTTTGAAAATGTTTAAATTGGTATACACGTACTCTCTAATTCATTGCTTGGAACTGCATTTGTTTCTTCTCTTTTTTTTAATTATGTATGCTTTTGTACTGTATAACTATTAATACTAGTTTGAATGTTTGATATAGTTTTTTTTTCAATAACTATTTTTCTAATCAACAAAAATATTTTGGTAAAAACCGAAAAAACTAAAGCACATTTTTCTAATCATAAGCTATCAGTTTGTGATGGAGGAAATACTAAAGCACAAAGGGGGAGGAACAACTTCAAGCTGTAGGAAATGGGAAAGGAAAAAACTTGAAAGACAGGACATGTTACCGAATAATGTAGAAATCAGCCCTGACATACTATATCAAGCAAAACAAACATTCATTGAGATGCAAACAGTGGGGGCAGAAACAACCGAGCAGTTCCATGGAGGTGAGTTCATAATTGAATATCAAACAGATCTTCAAGAATGAACTCAACACCAAAATGGTTTGTATGTACTTCCTTTTTTTTAGACAAGAAGGTACACTTTTTGTATGTATACAAGTATTAAATGTATGACTTGAATGATTAGATGTATAACAATTAATTTATTGCCTTACGACTGTGGATTCACAAAGGCTAGGGTTACGAGATCCGAGTTTCCTATGATAGGGTTAGCTGTGCTGGCTTTGATGGCGATTGAGACAAGAGTTGCGCCAGTTGTGTTTGATCCAGGTGGAACGTTGGCGGTAGGGGCCCTGGTTAAAGGAGGTGAATTTGGCTTCAATCGGCGGTTGGGAGATCGGCGTGGTTGTTCTGGTCGCCTAAGATGGTGGGGGAAGAAGATGAGATGTGGATGATTCGTCCCTCTCCTGAACTGTCGTCGCAAAGAATTCACGCGACAAAGGTCTGAAAGACGGCGACGCAGCTGCTTTTTATTTATTTTTGTTTTATGTCCTTTTTGCTACGCTTTATTTTAGTTTTATTAGGGCAAATAATAAGGGTGGTAGGTTTTTGGTTTGGTTTATTTTAGTTGATAACTTTTTGTGTAGAGGCAATCAGGCTGATTCAGCCGTTAATAGCCTCAAAGCTCTCACATTTTCAGCGATTAGTCTCGCTTCTGTTGGGGTGGTCTATTCTATGTCTGATGAAGAAGTGAGGGGGCCAGTGGGCTTCTGGTTATGTCTGGTTAGAAGGAGGTTAGTGTCGGGTGATTACGTTTATGTTTTGCAATTCTCTGGGATGTATTGCGAGTTTTTGATTTGATATAATTTGTCAGTTTCCTTTAAAAAAAATTAATTATTATGTATACTAGTATGGTACCTGTGTGATCCACGAGTTTTTTTCTATACCATGAGATATTAAATATTTCAATTATTATTGAATAATAGTTGAAATATGTTTTTTTATGTTTAAAAAAATGTTTTGATGTTAACACAAAATGCTCTTGCCAAGAAAATTATTTTCTTTATTAACTTCCAAAATTAAAACGCACTAAAGTTTCCTTTTGGTCCAATTTCTATTGTCTCATTCGTAGAATGATTCAACTTTAATGGATCAAAGTGAAAACGTTTTTCAGAACAATATCCAAACATTACTCCCATGTAAGTTTGGAGCCAGCTAACATGAATTAACACATGACATCGGAACTAAGAAAATAAGAAATCAGTCCTTTTCCTATTTAAAATAATATTTATAATTAAAATTTAAGCATTATGGCATATCGTGCTAAAGTTATATTGATCCGCAAAAAATTAACTCAAATATGACTAAAATTAGCAAATACCCACACACAAAGTTTATTTCACTTTCAAATATGAGAAAGGTGTAAATAATCTACATAATTAACTTTTTCTCACATCTTTTTATACTATCCAGTCTCCAGAACGTAGCAACTTGAAAAACATAACCAAGCTTTACTGAAATTGACTATATCCTATCCGAGAAAAACATATCCCAACACTGAAAAGAAATAACCAAGTGGGCTTTTTTTAAGTTGGCATTAGCCCCCATCAAGCGTATCTCGTGTTGACCCCAAGATATTGGCCCATTTCCACATGTTATTGCGATCCAACTCCTTCCCAAATACCTCCACAATAGCAGACTGCCAATGTATTAATTAAACATGATTGCCCGACTCATAAATCTCTAAGGAACTTCCAAACTTCAATGTACACTGCATCTGCTTTCCCACCTGTGCGACGCCTAACGATTTGAGTGCACCCACACCCCCTATTTATACTCGATTTTATTGCTTCAGAATTTAAAATATTAATTGGATTGAGCAACTAATTAAACCCGATAACTTGTTCTAGAAATCTCTAAAGGTATCTCAAAACTTTATTTTCAAATATTAACTTAGTCACTATACTCAAGTATTATTATTAATGAAGAAGATAAAGACATATGGATGCAACTACAAAAAAAAGACACACAAATGCAACTCATGCGCGCAAGCAGTAATAAATGTGCACACACATCTCACGATAAACTCGAGTCTTGAGCCGTGTGATCAAATCTAACCCAATGCTTCTTCTGTCACACCAATGTAATTAATTTTTCTAATTAATAAATTAATTAATAAGTAAAAAAAATAGATATAGTGTTCTCGCCCAAAAGTCCCTCCCACTATTTCATTATTATTATTATATATATACGGAGTATATAGATTAAAAGAGGGCAAGATGAGTACCTTAGTGTGTCTTTTGGTTTTTTATAGAACAGTTTTATATCTCCCTCTACATTTCAAAAAAAAAATATTAAACACGGGTATGCAATATATTTTCTCAAATAAGACTATCTTGTTTTCATTTCAAACAAGACTTAAATTTGTGAATTTTTTTTCTTTTAAGATGACTAAATAATTCATAGTTTGAAAGGCAAGATATTTAGTCATATTTTAGAACTTTGCCTAAATTTAACTTTTATTTTGAGCAATTTCTTTTAACTTTTAATAGGTTTAACTCATGCATGAAATAATTAAGTAATATTATATAATTAAAGTTTGCACAAATAGAAGAGAAAGTAGTAAGAAATGATAAAAATCACATATTAATTAATTAAAAATGACAAAAGTTAATGCGAAAAAGAACAATTATTCAACAAAAATACACAATTTTATATCTCACATTCATACATGGACCTTATTCAATAATTATTATATTGATATTCTTGTATATGAGCTTTGTGATAAAAGCAACCAGAAAAGTGGAAGCCTATATAAAGTGAAGGCCTACACACAATAAAGAGTTCGAGTTATGGTTGTTCAGGGTTTGAATGGTGCAAACACTACCACTGAGTTATGTCCGCCAAAGCCGAACGAGTTAGAAATAGCTGCAAAAACGAGCTTATATAATCTTTAGTTTCAAATCCAAACAAAAGAAAAAGAAAACAGATAGGAATTGAAATATAATTAAATAACGTACCAACATTAACATTGTGTTGCGTCTTGACATTTGGAACAGTGTCAATGGTAACTTCATGTTCCAAATTCTACTTATAAAAGACATTGGAGAGATTAGAAGGCACATGAAGAAAATGATAATTAAACGTGAAAGATAACAAAAAGAGCTTAATTAAGTTGTGACAAATGGTGAAGCTAGAAAGGTGAGCATTACATATTGGTTAATAGTTGGGTGTACCCATCCTCTAGTGATTGCTTTGATGGTTGCAATAGCTTCAAGACCACCAGAAGCCCCTAGTGCATGACCAATCATTGACTGAAAACACAAAAATTAACTTCATTCTGACATCCAATTACCGATGAATTGGATAATAATACCTAATTAGCGATAACTTAGCTAGGATCCCCCATCTTACCTTGGTTCCATTCATCTTAATCTCACTTGTATCCCTAAACACCTTTTTAATAGCATTGACTTCAACCAAGTCTCCAGCCACAGTTGATGTTGCATGAGCATTGATGTAGTTCACCTTTTACAAAATGCTAATGTTAAGTCTTCTTAGATTGAGAAGCTTTTAAACAACTAACAAACATGAATAAAAGACAATCACCCTATTCTTATTATTAAATTAAAATTTTGAAATATAAACCAAAAGTTGTAATATGACCAATTATTAAATACTAGATAGCCATATTGAAGTACTGACATTTCATGTTATATCATTGAAATGTAATCAACGTGACAAAATTACTGAGAAAGTTGTAGATTTAATCTCATAACTTATTATGTACATACTCATGACTAGTTTTGTAACTTTTCGTACTGGCATATCAAGTTCCATAAGTGATAAATTTATTATCCCTTGCATTGTGATCACTAGAACTAATAGTAAAGTTCTGTGGCCGATAATGGGCAAAAAAAATTATAGGACTAAAATCAGCAAATCTCTTGAAAATTACCTCTTCCGGGGAGACACCGGCATCTGTCAAACTCTTAGTTATGCAAGAAGAAACACCAAGTCCGTCTGATCGCGGTTCTGTCATGTGATGGGCATCACAAGTTATTGCCCCTCCTAAGTATTCGGCGATTATATTAGCGTCTCTTTTCATGGCATGATCCAAGCTTTCCATTACCTTTTGGGTTTGATTGAAGACCAATAAGCTAATTATTAAGATTGGCAACTTGAGTGCCCCTCTTGGTGATTGGGGTGACATCTTAAAAGTTACAACATTTTCATCCCACTTTAAACTTAATACACTTATTAAGAAACTGAATTTGCATTGCCATGTTAAAAAGATAATTAATACTAACATTAATATTATTTCCTTAAAAGAATTGAAAATGCGGGTAAACATTTGGGACATCAAACAAATAGGGAAATGTGAAGAAGGTTATAGATAAAAGGAGTATTATGAAGGATAATGTGTGATATAGTATACTTCCCTTGTCTCGAAATTGTGTTGCAAATTATGAGTAAAGCATGGACAAAGTTGTAAAAGAGGACTAAATGTGTTTGTTTCTAAAAAACATGACTTATTTAGTCCTATCAAAATAATAGAATAGTAAACATCTTCCAATACAAGAGTGAATGAGTCATGCTTTGAGGAGAAAACAATGAAACTCCAATTTGAGAAATTATTATACTACTCCATATGTTTACTCCTATTTAATTGGAGTATCTTCTCATATTATTATGATATGATAAGATTTTATAGTTGGTCAAACATAAATACTACAAATTACAACTTAAATTTAGACCAAGGAAACATATTACTGTATTCTCCCCGACCTTGCCCCTATTTATGTAACATTTCACTTTGTGATGTCTCAAAAGTTTTCTGTTTTTACTTATTTGTTTGTAATACGTAGTATTTGTGTAGTAGCCATGCTAATATATACTCCATCCGTATTTTAACGATTACTGCATGTGGCTTTGGCAGATTATTTAAGGAGAAAAATAATAGAATAAATGAATAATGTAGAAAAAGTAAGAGAATTGGTGTAAAAGTATGAAAGAGAAATAAAAAGTAGAAAAAGTAAGGTCAATTGAATAGTTTTAAAGGAAAAACTTACAAAAAAGGAGAAAATGTAACAAACTTTTAGAATACATCCCAAAAGAAAAATGTAGCAAACTTTAAATTACGGAAGTAGTATACTGTTTAAGAAATGCATGCATTAAGATTGTTCTTAATTACCAAAACACCACATCCTTCACCTAGGACAAACCCGTCGCGATCCTTGTCCCACGGCCTAGACGCCTTTCGTGGCTCATCATTTCGTTGAGACAGCGCCCGACAAGCTATAAACCCGCCAACCGAGGTTGTTGTGATGGCGGCTTCGGTCCCACCGGTCACCATGACATCAGCCTCGCCCTGCCGGATGTGATTCGCGGCGGAGTAGAAGCAGTAGTTGGCGGTGGCGCAAGCGGTGGAAATGGAGTAGGTGGGCCCCATTAGCCCCTCCTCTATGGCTAACAAAGCCGACCCCATATTTGTGATGGAATAAGGAATGAAAAAGGGACTTATTTTCCTGTACCCAGTCTCAACCAAGGCTTGGACCCCACTCCCAAACACACCCAACCCTCCCATTCCCGAACCTATCACCACTCCGACCCTACTTTTGTCCATATTTTTTAGAACATTTTTCCCGAGGCTAGCGTCGTCAAGAGCTCTCTTGCCGGCGACGAGACAGTATCTCCAGCTGTCGTCCAGACGGCGGTCGTTTTTGGCATCAATGTAGCCGTCGGAGGTGAAGCCGTGAATTTGGCCGGCAAACCGAACGGAGAAATCTGAAGCGTCAAATCTGTCTATTGGGCCGATTCCACTGCGTCCCTCGAGGAGGGTGTTGTAGAAGGTGTCTATATCGTTTCCAAAGACTGAAACAAGGCCCATTCCGGTTATCACAATCCTTTTCTTTGGGTCTGATTCGCGCTTTGGGGCTGAAACTGTTGGAGATCTCATGGCTTTGATTCTTCTCCACTTTGTACCTAAAAATTGAAATTAGAACTTGGGCTTAACAAAGTATTCCATAAATTGTAATCGAACTAATCAAAATCGAACCGAGTAGAATTGAAACAGTTTGAATCCTCAGTTTGTGAGTTTTTTGATAACTGTTACCTTTTAGTGATTGAAAAAATGTTAAAAGAAAAAAGTGATAGTTGTTTGATAAAAAGTTGGCTATTTTATTTAGCTCTGTTTGGTATACAAGCTGTTGGGACTAATTAATTCTAGAAGTTACAGTATCATCTCAAAATAGATCTTATATTTTTATAAAAGTTCTTAAAAATTGGTATGCAAAACGTATAAGTGTATAACTAGAAGTTTTTAAATACTTTTTAAACGGTATAAAAGCTAGAAGACACAGACTTATGTCTGCCAAACACGCACTAAAAATGACTATATTTTTTTAGGTTTTAATAGAGTTTCTTGCAACTTATTTGAATGAAATATCTTTACTCTTTAGCAATTAGCATCTATATTGATACAATTTAATATCTCATTCATTGAAGGATCAAATTAAATAAATAGTACATTATTAATCAATAGTACTACAATTCATTATATATTCACATTCTTGAGAAAAGGAATATGGATGACTAACCAAACTGGCTACATTTTTGTTTAATCACTTGATTGGTGTGGTCTAAGTTTGGTTATACTTTGAACTAATTTCAGTCTCAAACAAGACCAAAACTGATCATATTAGACTTAAAAATCAAATCTTTACCAGAAATCGACAGTTGCAAAATAGATATAGGGGTTATTTGGATTTCAGCGGTTTGTGCCCAATCCGATGCTAATAGCAGTGTTTTCACTTGTTAAAGAAACGACGGGTTGCTCCACCCGCTAATATCCAAATAGCATCATAGACCAGACATCTACCAGACTAGACTGGAGCAATTCAGATTAGATCATACTAGATTAGAAAAGTTAAGTCCAAGTATAAACATAATGTTAAAGTTTAAATGAAATTACATGGATTTATGTTGCGAAATCATATGATTTTAAATGGTACTGCCAACCGAGATGACGAGGCAACTAAATGTACTCAAAACGCTGATTTAATTTTTCAATAGCTCATATACCAAATTGTATTGCGATTACTAGCAAGTAAGGATTTTACCCTTAATTCAAGTGCATGAGGAAAAGAACAAAGGAAAAGTACGGAAAAGGTACTTGTGGTTGGATTCGTTTTCAGATAGGGTCACGTGTTTCATTCTTTACCAAAGTGATTCATGTGGTTGAATTCCGTTATTACCAGAGGGTCACGTCGTTAAAAACGTCTCAAAAAGATCGTTAAAAGTAACTTCGATTTTCAAAAGTGCCCGGAAATTTAAAAAAAATACCGGAAGGTATGCCTCCTCAAGATGACCTCCAAACTACCTTCGCCTTAGGATTTTTCAGATCTGTTTGAATTATTTTTTAAAAATGATTTCTCTAATATCACTTTTCCAGTGGATTTTCTGGTGACAAGGGTGGCTGAAAAAAAAAAGATACCTAGCGGTCGTCTTATTGAGGCGCACCTTCCGGTATTTATTTTATTATTTTTCGGGCACTTTTGAAAATCAGGGTTACTTTTAATGGTCTTTTTCAGACGTTTTTAACGGCGTGACCCTCTTGTGATAACAGAATTCAAACACATGAACCACTTTGATAAAGAATGAAACACATAACCCTATCTAAAAATGGATCCAACTACAAATACATTTTCTGTACTTTTCCCAAAGAACAAATGCCACAAAAAATTAACCCTATGATTAATTATATACAAATTACATAGTACATACTACCTCCGTTCCCAAAAAATTGTTATTTTTAAAACTTTGATCAATCATATACTTTTTTGGAAATTATTTATAATATAAAAATTATATGAAAATGTTCTTTGTTAAAAGTTCTTTCATAAATATATAAAATTTATGAACTCCATAATGTTATGCTAATGAAAATATGATCTAAATTTTATAAAATGATACAGTTTTTTGGGACGAGGCAGTATTACCTTGAGCCTTATAACTAATGGAAGAAAGTGGGATTTGACTGGTTTCAACCGGTTTAAGCTCATCGTATTGAAAATGGGAAGCCCCATTCACAGCTGAATCTTTGATCTTGAATATCAACCTGCAAGAAGGAGCATTGATAGCCATTTTTCTCCAAAATCTAAGAACCACGTACTATTTAGTTTTTACCATAAAGAACTAGAAGTGGGGAGCTTTTGTTTGTTGCGGGGTTGGGAGTTTTTATATATGCACAAGGCACAAGTTTCATGTTAGTGAAGGCAGTTAAAGCTAACCTCAAACAACTAGTCACCATTATTGTACTCACGCCTACCTATATTATAGTTTATGGTACTTTTATAAAATTCTTAACAATTTCTCTTATAATTGTTTAATTTTCTTTTTAATCCACTATAATAAAAAATAACGGGATTGACGGGGTTTTTTAAGTAGGGAATTGGCAAAATTGATAGAGGATTTGGCAAAGATACGCCAAATCCGAGCCAATGACACTCTTACGTCACGAGTTATTTGACACAAAATTTTCAACCGATCCAAGTCAAATTTGTGTCAATCATGTTATTTTTTTATAGTGATTAATGCTGGTAATATAATGATTACCTATTTTCCAAATAGCTAGTGTTGAGTGTTTATATGGTACTGTACTATTAGGGTGTGTGATATACCAATCCACTAGAATTGAGGCCACCATGTTATAAACCTGTTGAGCATTTCTGAGATTATGTTTGTGTGACTGTGTCTAATGACTATGATCATATGGAGTTTGAAGTAGTTGAAAGTTTACAATGGTGTGATGAAAAGCCACTAGTAATGGCCATGAAAGTTTACAAAGGTGACATGCGATTGTAAATTGATATTGATATTTATAAGATATTTAAATTAAGTGCATGTGACCGTAGGTGCAATTAAACTATGTAAATGTGCTTTCAGATAAACTTATTATTCTAATAAAAATGGAAAAATTTATAAAAAAATATTGAATTAAAGTGTGAAATAATTAGATATTTATGACTGAAATTAAAAAAAATACAAAAATATGATATGATCTCGGCTCTTAAGTAACTATTCCATATCCTTTCAAAAAAAGGGTACTATTCCATATGTAATTAGCATTGGTCATAGCAACTTATATTTTTCACTAATAGTTTCAAAAAACATCTCTTACATTATGTTTAGAACACGTTTATCTCAACAGTTTGTCTATGTCACAATAATTCACTTAAAGAGATCCGGTTATGGTAAAAATGGAATAAAAACATAAATATCAGTTCAGTGTTTTAAATGAACCAACAAGGCCAACTTTAAGTAACCTAGAGGCATAGGTCGAGGGCACCCATAGAACGAGAGGCATCATTTTAAACAAAAGTGTTTAATTAGTTTTAATTTCTATAAAAGTATATTTTTTGTAAATTAAATTTTAAGCATATATTCAACAAAAATAGTTCCATATGTATTCTTTAGGAACATTATTTTTAATAAACACGTATTTAATATAGTTACTCTAGCTTTAGGTTGTTTTTTAGTACTTCTTCAGTCCCACTAAGATTGTTTCATCTTTCATTTTAGGTTTGTCCCATCAGACATTATCTCATATCAAATTTGATAAAATTTGTATGTTTATGAATGATTCTAACATTATTTTTACTTTATCACTTCAATATTAACCATACAGATTAACTTTTCTTAATAACTATACCACATCTACATATTTTAATGTTGGTGGGACATAGGTCGTATTCCCACTTTCTTTATTTGGATGTCCCAAAATAAACTTCCAATTTCCTTATTTGGCAAATTATCTGCATAAAAAAGTGCAAAACAGTGTCAAACAATGCAAAACAGTGTCAACCGTGCAAAACAATGTCGAAACAGTGTCAAAACAGTAAAATTTACCCTCAGTAACTTTATTTACTTAAAATGTGTGAAGGTCAACCCGGGAACTTGTTTCCGGGACGGAGGTAGAATATTGTATACAATTTTTTAGGGTTCTATTTAAATAGATGAGTACAAACAAAACTTTTATCTCCCGACATCATGGAAGGAAAGAGAATATGAGGCATAAATACCAATTTTCTACATCACAAACATTTAATATGAGCTGAAATTTGAGATTCAATTTCTAGAGGAGACAATGAAAATAACTCAGATCACTCAACAAAAAAGTTGGATGTAAAGTCAAACAGAGAACGCTCATACAAATTAAATATGGTTAAGGGGAATCTAGGAGGTCTTGCAGTATTACCCGCATTTTTTTTTTAATAAATGTGGCTTATATTATACGAGAAATAACAAAATGACAACAAGTCTTCTGTCTGACATCCGCTCTAGAACAAGAGTTAGAATCACTCACCTCCATAGAAGCACTGTGATTTGCTAATCCCGTTTTGGACTTAACTAAGCCAATGACAGATAATCCTGACTTCTCATCACATGTCCTAAGTTCTAGAGTTTTTTTGCTGAAAAAACACAACACAACCAAAACAAAGTAGAGATCCAAATAAAAGCGAAGAATGGAAAAAACAACATAAGAAAAATTAAAATGTCTTTCAACTATCATGGTTACCTGGAGCTTCAAGAGTTCCGGCGGGCTTGGGTATCAGGGCCCGCCCCTTCCCCGTTTTTTGGGTCCATCCAGGGCCATTTCCTCCACCTCATCATCACCTTGCTCCTGCTCCACCCAAGTGTGTCTCCTCTTCTGATCTCTTAGACCTCCGTCCAATTGAGTCGCCCTTGTTCCCATGGTAGCCACCAATCATCCCTGACTATCATCTCCTTTTCCATACAGGCTCAAGTCCTAATCCGCCTTAGCTATGTTTGCCTTGTTGCAGGCTCCTGTTGAAGAGCTTCCTTCTATAATCAACCACTTGCTCCCCAAAGATGGGTGTGTCTTCCTCCCTCCCGCTCACAACCACATACCAAACAACTTAGCTATCTCCTGACCTCCTTTCTCGTACATTAATGGGCAAAAGTTTTCTACATGTCCTATGACCCCGAAGAAAAAGCAAAATCTTGAAAGTTTCTCATATTTAAAATCAACCCAATAACCTTCCCCTTTACTTTTCCTAACAGTAATATAAATTGTCAAGGGTTTACCCACATCAAAGCCAACCCTAACCCTCATGTGGGCGGGCCTCCCACTTTTCACCAAACTTATTGTCATCCCAACCAACAATGTTTTTCTAGATAGTTCCCAATTCTCATAGCAGTACCAAATTTAGCATATCTATAAGGCACATTGTGCAATTGCACCCAGAAATCAGCTGAATCCAACAGAACCTTAATCGAGATATCCCTGGTTTAATTGCCCTCAACACTAATAAATTCTGATCAAATAGCCATGGGTCATTATCTAGAACACGATTCATATCAACATAGTGATTTTTTTTGAAAAGGTACACGTTTTCACCAATTTCCTTATCAATACCCCCTTTTCAGGTCGCCACAAAGCCGCCATTAGATCCTTAAAAATTTGGAAACGAACCACCTTGTTCGTGAGAAGCACCCCAACCACCGAAAATTCTTTCACATGGTTGCCCTCCCTCGCTGCCTCCTCGTCTTCATCATCATCAAGCAACAGTTCGTCGGTGTATCAGCAATATCCAGGCCAACGTACTTCTGGACCAGATTGTCAGCGGGCCCTCTTCCTCTTTGGGCTTCTCTCTGCCGTCCTCTCTAGATTACCGTTGAACATTCTCCATTGGCCACCTCTGTGAAATATCTCCATTGGGGCAATAGTCACTGATCCCCTTTGCCGCTTAGAGCACCCACAATGCTAATGACATTTGATCCCAATCTTTCTCTTCCACATCATTTCCCTCTAAAAACTTAAATCCTCTCCGACCTATCCCATTTTCTCCCCACCATGGTGATCTAGGTCACTTAAATTTTTTACACTCTCTCCTTATTTTTTTTATATTCCACCATTATTAAGTTATTTAATTCGAAAAAGGAATACTCCGTATAAAATCCACATTTGACCCACTGCAATTATTTATTGTCAAAAAATAAAAATAAGCATATTTTTAAAAATTGTTACATATCCTTAATTTTGAGGGAAAAATGTTCTAAAACAGATAAAATAAGATGCAAGAAGGAAAAACATGATAAAATTTGAAGTAACTAAACATATCCTTCATTGGTGTCTATGTATAGAGAAAACAAAATCTATTTTTTTGATATTAAATTAGTATTATTATAAATTAAATTTAATCCATAATAAATAAAATTAGGGAGTTGGAGGTAGTTGATGAGGTTGGTTCAAAGTAAAATGATACTTGGCTTTCTCTAATTAGTTGGTCACAAATAAGCTATCAACTCCAATTGGTAACCTTAGATTGTGATTGATCACTTCATGATCTCCTATAGTGCTCGGGATCAAGTGTGATGAATATATTTTTTGATTCCCAATGACCTCCCACAGTGGATGCTTTTAACCAAGGGCTGCACCAGTCACGACAATACATATCCTATTCAAGGCAAAAGTCCGCTCTCATGGTTTGTGTTACCCACAACTGCCACAAGGTTAAACATCTGAGTTTTTAATTTCATTTTCCTACCTTCTATTGAATCAACCACATGTTACCGCCATTTCTTCATACCCATCCTACCAACAAATTAAAGAATGAAACAAAAGCCCCCATCTTTCACGAGTTCAGTTTTGCAAGCGCAATTATTTTACAAAACAATAACCATGTTTAGTTATAGTGTCAATTCAAATCCTTATCAAATACTGTATTACAAATAGTGGAGTACAAACTAAACCAATTAAGACACGTGAATCAAAGCATTTTAAAACTAAATTAATAAAAGATTGAACCTTCAAGAGTTTGAAGAAATGTGACATATACCCTCATCTTACATTACAGAAGCAAATTAGTAGCCTAAAATAGGTTAATCCTGCACAAGTTGAGCTTACAGTTCTATCTAATGATTTAAACAAATGCTCATAAAATAGGTTAATCCTCCACAAGTTGAACATAAAATTTAGTAGCCTAACACCGGAGATCAACGGCGGTGATAGCCGGAGGCTGGCGGCGGTGGTAGTGGCTAGAGTTTTGCACTCCAAAAAAGTATTGCAGTATACTACGTATTTGTCAAAACACATGTATTTAGTCATATTTAAGAAATTTATAGTATTGTAGTTTTGTTTTTGCGCAATTATCTTCCAAAAACTATTTGACTGTTTTCTCAATTGAATTTTCAGCTGAAATTTTTTGTGGATAAACTAGATTTGATGAAGAACATTACAAAAATATTTTATCAAAAAATTCCACAAAACAATGACGGCCAGACGGAGGATCCTATCCCTGTGACTAGACAAGATCATTCCTCATTCACTCTAATTAGAAAAAATTTAACTTTTGCCAAAAATAAGATTAATTCCCTTGGATAATAGAGAGTCAAAAAGATTAAAAATGGAGAGGAGGCCGTTTGGAGCCTCAAAATTGGGCTTATAAGCCTGAAAGTGTAAAAAAAATCTCAAATGCAGGTTACATGGGCTGTTTTGGCTGATATTTATGATCAGCCATAAAAACAACAACATGGCTACTTTTTCAGTTGAATCTTATTAAATGACCGTTGGAAACCTAAAAGACACCTTTACCCATCTGTTATACTGAACTCCTTCGTTGATCCAATTCCTCCAATTTGACGACGTATTCATCTGCTAGGCTGTGTAACCTATCATTCATTTAAAGGTAAGTTGTGTTGCGCTCCATCTCTTTTCTTCTTCAATTCTTCTAAGACCAAGTATGATGAATTTTGGACTTGTTTGGTATGACCTCAATCTCACCTTCTTGATAGATTTAAAGCCTCATGAGGGTACTCTGTTTCAATATCTTGTTACATAACAAGAAAAATGTGTAAGAGTACTTTTGTCTTACTTGACCATACTCAAGGAGCACACTATAGATTTCCTTTTCTACACTTTAAAAGGCTAACTTTATTTGTAAGAGTTCTTTTGGGCATTTCTAGTATATTAGATAATTATATTTTGTAATGAGCTGTAAAGTCAGGTAGTTGAATGGTTGATAAGATTTCAGTAATGTAACTAGATTTTTTTCCCACCAAACCCAGTGAAATTAGCATGTTTCCTTTCAGCTAAATGCCCTTATTGGTAAATGTTCTTGATAATTCTACATTTTATCTGTCTTTTCAGCCAGAATATTAACAAACACTTTCATTTCAACAAATTCACTCATTTCGGACTTTTATTTCCACTTGTTACCAAACAGGCCCGGAATGGGCGTAGTCTGCGTCCACTTCCCACACACACCGCGTTAAAAGTCACCGTTTGCTAAATTCATTGCAAACTCTCTCTCTCTGCAGTTTACTGTGCATCTTTTCCACTCTCAACACCCCTAAACTTCTACTTTGACAATTTAACACGTTATCTCCCCCACCTTCCTCGAAACTTCTATCCATTCACTATCTTACTCTGTTCAATTATATATCCCAACCACCCTCCCCTCCTTTACTATCTTCATTTCTAGATCTGGGTCTCTGCTTGTATATATAAAAAAATTCAATCTTTACGCGTTTCTTGGTTTTCCGGCGAGCAAAGACAAGATGGAGAACACTCAGTCGTCTTTCTGGCAGTTCAGCGATCAGCTCCGTCTGCAGGCGAACAACTTGGCCAATCTCTCCCTCAACGACTCCATCTGGAGCACCAGTTACGGTACCAAGCGGCCGGAGGAGAGGCGGAACTTTGAGGTCAATTCACTCAACAACGCCCCCGCCGCCGCCACCAACAACCCGCCGGCGAACAGTTTCAAATCTAATTACAACCTCTTCAGCAATGATGGGTGGAAGCTGTCCGACGAGATAGGTTCACTTTCCGGATCTGGGTCTGGGCCGTCGCAGAAGGGGGCGTTTGGAGTGGGTTTGAACGGCGGTTTTAACAAAGGGATTTACCCGGCGCAGGCGATGACCTATAATCCATACTATAAAGGGACTAATAACGTGGCGGTGCACAACAACAAAGGGTTTAACATGATGAAGAAGCCTGGGAAGATGGGATCTGATGATGACCATTTGAAAACTGGGAAGAAGAATAAAAATGTTAACAAAGAAGGGAATAACAAGGAAGCCAATAATGGAGAAAAAAATGGAGCTGATAAGAGATTCAAGACTTTGCCACCCTCAGAAGCTCTGCCTAGAAATGAAACTGTTGGAGGGTACATCTTTGTTTGCAACAATGATACTATGCAAGAAAATCTCAAAAGGGAGCTCTTTGGTGAGTAGTCTTGATCTTTCCACTTAATATTCTACCAAAAATTTTCCTGTATAAGCTCCTTTTTCCCCTTTCTATTCAATTATTGCGGATTTCTATTGATTTTCTATTTTATTTTAATAATATTTTAGGTTACTTATAATATTTTTAAAGGCTGAATAGCTAAAATAAATGAACTGAGAATTAGGATCATGTTTATATATTTGTTAGACTTGGTCCGAAGAATCTACAAGCTGAGATTGTTTCTTTGTCAATATAAATATCACTTTATTATTATTACTACTGTTATTTTTATTATGGTATAAAGAGTAGCAAAATAAAAGCAGGATGCTTGTGCATTTAGAACTTAAGATGCCGATTCAAATTAGTTATATGGTCATAATCTATTGATGTTTCAAGTTTTGGTATGATTTGGTGGATATTTGTGAAAAGGAATACTCCGTATTATTTTGATGTGGAATAAATATGATGAATGATCATTAAAAAACAGAATATCCTACTTATCAATCAATCTTATATTTATCCTTGTGTACTTGATTTTGTTGAATTCAGGGTTGCCACCTCGTTATAGAGATTCGGTGAGGCAAATCACACCAGGGTTGCCTCTTTTCCTGTACAACTATTCAACCCACCAGCTTCATGGAGTTTTCGAGGTTCATATCTCAATCAAACCACTACACTTGATCTGTCTTAATTTCGTATAAATTTTTATAGTTATGATAAAGATGATAAATGTTGATTGGGTTGTTTCTTCAGGCTGCAAGCTTTGGCGGAACAAACATTGATCCTACCGCTTGGGAGGACAAGAAGAACCAAGGCGAATCTCGCTTCCCTGCTCAGGTTGGTATCATAAGGTCCTAACTTTGGGAGCCTAGGCAAAGGTTCATTGGGGCAGTTTGGTGCTTGGGGATTAGGCAGTCCTAACACAGACATTAAGGAGCATTTACTAATAATGTTTAGATAGGATTAATTGGTTCTGGCAGGAGGTAAGTAGAATTAGGAGAAAAAACATAGATAATCAAGAAGATCCTCTTGCGTCCGTATAATTAAGGGCTTGCTAGTTTTATAAAAAAAAATGAACAAGCATAAACATAAGAGGAGATCAATAAAAACAAATTTCACCCCTCCCTCCCTCACACCTTAATTCCCCAACCAAACAAGAGCTAATTGCTTAGCTGAGGCATGAGTTTGGTTAGGTGGGATCCCCGCTCGAAAAAAGATTTGTGACTGATCTGCTGGATGATTCAGGTGCGTGTGCTGACGAGGAAAGTATGTGAGCCACTTGAAGAGGATGCTTTCAGGCCAATTCTTCACCATTACGATGGACCTAAATTCCGCCTCGAGCTGAACATTCCTGAGGTGATGATAATTCTCTGTTCTTTAAGCAGAAGCTTCTTGAATAACAATCTTCCGATCCACGTTTAAAAAAAAAACCTAATAAGTTTTGTTGTTGTTGCAGACCCTCTCCCTGTTGGACACTTTTGCAGAGGGTGGTGACCCATGAGCATAGCATAACTTATCAGAGGGCTTTATGCGAGTAATAAGAAAAGAATAAGCTGCGATGGCTTGTAATACTAAAGAGAAGAAAAGAGCAACAATTATATATATGTATTTAGGGAATAGGAAAAAAAACAAAGGATCCGGTGTAATCTGCATGGCTTGTGCGAAAGCAAATCAGAATGTTTTTGTACATATGAGACAGATATACTTACTATATATGTGTATTGTGAAGTTTTTGTACTGAAAGAATAGGTACAATCCCGGTAATAATAACTGTGATTGCTGTGGTTGGTGTACCAAGGCTATAATAATAAATACTCCGTATGATATTAAATTATTAATAGTGTCTGCCTTCTTTCTTTTGCCACTCTTTGTTCTTGACTTTTCCCAGTACTTCTGATTCTCGGTCTGTTTCACATTCTCCATATGACTTCCCAGTGAAGTGATTGGCACACTCCCTTTCTTGTTAAGAAGAAACTGTATGGCACAATGCATTTTTTACCTTAGACTCCTCCAATCCTCTGTTTCATCGAAGATGGCCGATTGGCAGTTCGGTAGTTCTTAGTTCTGAACTTCTGATTGATCATTATTACAAGAGTCAAGAGTACAAGACTTGCCGTTGTAAGCTACCAAATATGGCATTGGAGAGACCTTTGAAGTCTGAACCAATGCATTTGGGATGAGGACTAAACATTGGCCCTGGGGGAGAGATCTCACAAGTCACAAGAGCACAAGAATCATGCTCCAGGATGGATCTAGCAAGCACAGACATTGTGAGCACCAGAACCTTATGCTTAATGCTTCATGGCCCTCAGGAGTCAGGACAAAACAAAAACAAAGTGTTGACCAATGTGTGCTCCCACCTACGGGCTACGGTCGCACCGTCAGTAGTCTATTTCCTGGTTTTCACTAATGTAGCGGTGCACCACTCGATGCCACATCTGACCATGGGATGAGTGGCTGCCGGAAGGTTTGGTTTCACCCAAACCATCCACAACGAAAGCCAATGCAGTCGCATTGAGCACACTCGACCATAAAAAAAAATTTGGCTGGACTACAATAACAAATCAGGCCAAAATCGAAAGCTGTCAGGTCAAACTACACATTACCCGTACTGATTACATTGCTAAGAAAATACTATCGTATAAGCTTAAGTAAGATACAAGGTACAAAACTACAAATACAGATAATAATTTGAACACTAATGCTAAAGCTACCCCATTTTGTACCCCATTTTGTACCCCCTCCTATGTTTGTGGTTCACAAAAGCAATGAGTAAAAATGGAGCAATTATTTTAATTGGGTTGGATTTTTGTGAGCCACAAACATAGGATGAGGTACAAAATGGGGTAGAAAATGGGGTACCTCTAGCATTTCTCTAATTTGAAAGATGATTACTGGTTTCCTTTTTGCTAATTCATGCTGCATCATTGCATAACATTCTCACATCTTCACTTCAAACATTTCATACAACAGTCATACTTTCCAGTTTCCACAATTCGAGTTGAGTTCATAGACTGAGTGAGTAGTACTGGATGACATCGCGGTTCCACAACCAACCATCTGAAGTTCAGAAAGATAATAACATTGTCAATTTAAAAGAATGTTCCTATTGAGCCAAGAAGAGAGTGTGTGCCTGTGTTTTCTTAGTTTTTTCCAGGGGATAAAATTGTGTATAGTTTCAGGGAAAAAAGATTTTACTTAAGCTGTACCTTTAGCTACTTTCTTGTTACTGCTCTTCCAGAGACCACTTCATCCATGCTTTGTCCAACTCGCCTATACTTTCCACCGGAGGCCAAAAATGAAGGGCAAGGGCGGAATGCCTTTATTGGCCACCAACCAAACCCGGGCACTGCTGCTATCCCTCCTTGAATCCTTCCCTCCTCATTGCAACCTCTCTCTGCCACTTCTCTACCACACCCCTTGCAACCACCCCCTCTGCCATCACGCCCCAATTCGCACAAAGCATATGTCAAAAGAATATTATTAAGAATTGGGAAACTCTTGGAACATCGGGTCTTATATAGACTATGGTATCAGAGATTCAGAACCTATATGATTTAGGGCAATTCGTTTAAAGTCTGTTTGGTCCATTAATTTCCTCAAGTTGTCTAGCTCAATATAGGATAAGGAGCACTGTCTCATATATGCCGGTTTCATATGGTTGGGCTTTTTAGAATGTTAATATGATCCGTTCTACTGAGAATTAACCATGTTCAGACACATTCTGTAAGGTTGACCAGGTTAAGCAAATAAAACTCCTCATAAGTTTGATAATAAAACTTCAAAGTCTTAATATGTCAAAATTCTCCTCTTAACAAGGAGTAGAACTTAATCAAAATGCTATAGGTCAATGTCAAAATGAAACCTTTGTAAATCCAAACTTCAATTTTAAACAAATGAGAATTCTAGCAAAAACAATAAACTTTAATAAATCAGGCATAGAGAAATACGGAGCTGTAATTAAAAAACAAATCAATACCCTTTAGAAAGAAATGAGCCAGAATCTTGAACAGTTGAGGAACCGATGGAGACGCCATCGTCATCAGGATGAGCAGAAGACCCATTTTCCTTTAGCGTTTCATCGTCTTGCTTAGGATTTCTGGAATAACTCATGGACAAAGGCAATAGCTTTGTGCGGTGGTACTGGTACAGTATTTTACTCGGGGGTAATGTTGCTGACAAGTCTCTGTTAGGTGGTTTTGGCGTTGTGGGGAGGTAAAAACTTCTCCCGGCGACGGTGGCCATTCTTTCTCCGGCCGCTTTTCTCTTTCCAGCTTCCCCTGTGCGTGGAGGAGTGGCAGCCACACAAAACAAAGCAGATGACTGAACAGCCTAAGCTCAGATTTTTTAAGTGATCGTAAAATCATGTAATTTTGGTACCTATTATCGAGAAATTCTCAATTCATGTAAAACTTTTTTCATAACACTTCTAAAAAGCACCCTAATAACCGAGCTTTCCAGTCCACTAGACACGGGAGGCAAGGTTATCGTGTCTAGTTAAGGTCTGGGGTTCGATTCCCGCTAAACACATTTAGAGGAGAGGAGGGGGTCGTAATTTAATTATAATTCAACTATTTAAATTCGTCATATAATTTTAAATAACTATAAATTCAACTATTTAAATCCGTCATATACGTGAAGTGATTTAATTATAATTCATTCAAGATCCCTATCTTTTTACACTTGTTACTCCCAAACAAGAATAAGGATTTCCAATCTTTCCCTCCCCTCCTTTCCAATGACTAACCTTGAAAATCATCTCCTCCCATTCCCTTCGAACTCGCCAACATACCCTGTTATATTGAGGACAAATATTAAAAGTGCCAAAATGGAAAGAATAGAACTAGAAAGACAACAATTAGATTATTATTAGTCCGTTTGGTCTATGTTTAAAGAACCGAACTGACCCGGATCCCGGTGACCTAGATCAAAATACAGTTCAGTTAAATAAAAAACCCGAAAATGGTCAAAAACCAGAAAAACCAGGCCGACCCAGCAAAATCCGGATCTGAAAAACCCGAAAAACCCCGGCTTTGATTGTTTTTCCAATTTTTAAAAAAAGGATTAGGCATTTTTACCAATAAAATTTCAATTTTTAATACCCTAAACAGAAAAAATGCAATATATTTATATGCTACTTATCTGTTTAAGAATAAAAATCATGTCAATTTATAAAATAGTTGTCCAATAAAAATAACACATATAGAGTATCAGTATATATATTTTCATAAGATCAAAATGGAATTTTCAAAATATTATGAGACTATTTTAACTTTTAAGTGTTTAGTACTTATTATTATTAGTTGATTATTATTAATTAACTACCTTTTATTTTAATTTTGTATACAATTATATGTTTGTTATTGTTAAATGGTTGACCGGTTTTATAGTGTTGACCAAGTTGACCCGACCGGATCCGGTTTGTCCTGTGACCCGGTCACGAGGCCGGGTCGCTTCCCGGTCCGGTTTCTTAAGTTTTGGTAACACCAAAACTTATTGAAGTGTTGTAATTGATAAATTGTGATTGAACTCGTTGAATTGATTGAATATGCTAAATTATAAACTAATTATATATATAAAAAATGACATGTATGTTACTAATAGAGTTTTCCCAAACAAAAATATGACTAATTATGGTTTTTGGAAAAACAATATGACTGATCACTGTGTGCGAGTAACCAACAAGATTCATTATATATAGTGTATTTCATAGTGACAAGTCACTAATAAATGATGATTCACTGGAAACTAATAACTAAATTTGTCACTTTTTGGAAAATTTTAAAACAAGTAATACTTTTGTCTTTTGAACCTTTAATTTAGTAATATTAATGGAAAAGGGCCTAAAATATACTTTGTTAACGAAATAAAGAAAAATATAAAAAAATGGCTAAGAGTTTTTCATCAAATTTAATGAGAAAACTAATTTCAACCTTATTTTTTCTATTATTGCATAATTTGGCCCTCATATTTAAATCTTGCGTGATTGGCAAGAAATTGGATCATAAAATCAATATGTTGAAAATGAGTGATGATGAATATAGGCTCTAAATGCTAAAATACAGAATAATTCAAAAGAGCGTTTAAATATGAAATCAGAGGATTTTCATCTAGGAATGACAAATTGACAATCACGACAAATCCGATGTATGCCCGCAGAGAAGTTGCAATGGTAGCACTGCTCCGGCCGTTGTCTTCATAGGGCTCCATAATTATATTCCAAAGATTCATTGTCATCTTGGTAGAGTTCCATGGCTGTCCCTCAACTATTATGTCAATAACAATTTTGGTACTCGAGTTCTAATTGTTCCATTTTTAGTCCTTGACTATTGTGTTAGAGACACTTTTGGTCTCCGACTTCAAGGTTTTCCACATTTAGTCATCGAGCATTGTCAAATTGACACTCTTAGCCCTCCCATTATGATTTTGACACAATAAGTACGTCGAGGACTAAAAAAGTCACTATTATAATAGTTGAAGGATCAAAAGTGTCACTTTTATGAAAGTTGAAGGACTAAATATGGAAATTTTCAAAGACGGGTACCAAAAGTGTCTCTAGCGCAATAGTCAAGGAATAAAAATTAAAAAAATTAAAGTCGAGTACCAAAAATGTCAATGACATAATAGTCAGAGGACTAAAAGTGGAAAAAACTCGATATTTTAGTCACATTTTTTGTCTTAAACAGAAAAATTGTCCCATTTTTATCTAATAAAAAAGAACAGGTCTTGTTTTTGTTATTTTTCCGAATAGAAAGTGTTATCTTTTTTGTTTGCACTCCAAATAAAGTGAATTTCGATAGGTAGACAGGAAGTGCTACAGGGGGTGAGTCTCAGGTTCTAGTCCTAATAACTACGATGAGAGGTTACTATGTAAAAATTCATGAGACGTTTGCAAGTATTTAGACCGTAACCTCACCCACCATCTGCTAGTTTGTGATTAAAATTCAATTTACAATTTCTTATTTAACTGTTTGGTCAATGGTGGGGCCTTGATGGGGTGTCATCCTTTTTTAAAGGTATGTTCATTTCATTATTAATTTAATCATGCATTAATGCATTAATTTATTTATATTTTATAAAAATATTATTAAAAGTTTAGCCCTTGAAGAGGTGGGGCCTACAAACATGCATATGCACTTTCCATTACTTGGTGCCTCAGTGCGCGAGAGTGGAAGATTTGTATGCAAAACACCCAAAATGGAAATCAACCATTGAAGATCACTCCTCCCTATAATGGATGTCATTTATCATTACAATATTTTTTCTTAAAATTGCTATAACTCTTTAATTTATAATCTATTTTTTACAAAAAATATATCAGATTTAATGTCTTCTCATGGTCTTTCTAATGGTATTCATATTGCATATAAACATATGAAAAAAAAATTCTTTTGTTTCATAAATATTTATTTAGACATTTTTATTTTATTTTATATATGCATGATTGATATCCATGATTGTTTCTTATTAATTTTTTTTAACTCCAGGGGGGTCTGGGGGAGCCTGGAGTAATAAACTCACTCCATTGAGTTTCGAACCCTTATGTGCCTAGGGATTTCGAACTCGAGACCTCCCATCCACTAGACACGGTAACCTCACAACCAGCTGAGCTGAAATGCTTAGTTGCATCGTAAAGAAAATTAAAAATATTGACATATCTTAAAAAAATTAACAAAAAATGAAAAAGTTATAAAAATGGCAAAATTAAAATGAAAATTGTTGTCTACACTCCTACTCTCATCCACTATTTTGGCAAAAAATATGTGGAGCACGCATGATATCAAGGAACAGAGTCAAAAGTTGTGATTCGTCCAAAATCATTATCATCTATTTTTTTTAACAATTCGGCTTATATCGATAACACATAATTCATATTAAGGGTAAAACGATAAAAAGAAATCTGACAACCGTCGTCTCGCGAACCAGACTCGGAATTAATCACCTCTAGAGAAGCAATATAATTCGTTGATCCATAAATGGGAGCACCAAAGCCAAAAACGGTTACTGTATTCCTCTCATCTCCCATATCCAAATCCAACGTCTTACAAATAGGAACAATAAAGAAAAAACAAATAACAAAACAGACATAAAAATCAGGAGGGGGACGCGCCCGCCGCTCATCCGCCACAACCTCAACATCAGCTTCATCTAGATCCAGTTCTTCCTCCTCTGCCCCATTCGCCATCTTCTTGTATTTGTCTACGAACCTGCTCATTGTCGAGACCGAACACCTCAGGCACAATCAAAGCAGCCAACGAATGTATTGCTCAAATCAACCAAGACAGATCCCAAACAATTAGGTCGATGGCCCCAATCCCAAAAAAGAAACAAAAAACGATCTGCTATGCCGAGATCAGCAATTAACAGACGCACAATCCAAACTCGCACCACGACCAAACGATCGTCGTCAGGCAAACGCCCCTAGAAAAACCCTAGGAGGCGACACATACTCTATTACAAAGCGGCATCTAAATTTGAAATGAAAACTTAATGTGTAATATTAGTTTCATTTACAGATTTTAAAAGTAACATTTATTCATACATTGGCTATGTAAGATTTGTACTCCGTAATATATTTATTACATATAAATAAAATCATTAATGAGATTTTTTTTTAAAGTATTACTAAAATAAAATTTATTTACACAAACATGACAAATAATTTAAGTTTAAACTTGTGTCTAAGTTACTAGATTTCATCTTTCATCATTGATTTTCCAAATATTACCTTCTAGTATTCTATATGACAAAGTTCTGACCCTCAAATACCCAATATGTTTTTCTACCTCCGTCATTAGCCTTTTCGATTTCTACCATTATAGTAAGTGAGGTACTCTGTAACTGTGAATTATTCTATTTCGATTTCAATTTCTATGAGCCCGTTTGGTAACCATGATTTTTGGCTTATTAGTCAGCCAACTTTTCCGCTGAATACGCAACTTTTGATTTCGCGCGCTGAATTGTGTAATAATAAGAAAAAGTAAGGTTGTAATTACTTTTCTAGCTCCATTGGTTGAAGTTATCATAGAGGACCATTTTAACTATTTTTCATATAATTTTTTCGTTATTTTATGAAGAAAATATATTTTAAATGTTTATTTTTCACAAATCAGCAGAATCAACCAATACAGTCACTTCAGCCAGAACTTCATGAATTTCAGCAGAACCAGTCAATACAGCCGATTTGGGTATCACCAAACGGGCACTATATCTCATTTACACGTGAATTATTCTATTTCGATTTCTATATCTCATTTACATGTGAATTATTCAATTCAAAGATAATACCACACGTCATTCCCCCCTTTTATGTCTATTTACTCCCAAAAAATGTGCTCTGTAATCTATATTATAGTTTTATGTGATCTTAATTTGTCTTCTTGTGGAGACAAATATTGTTTCGAAGATTGAAGGTGACTTATAATCTAGAAGAGCTAGTAGATGCTCTAGTCCAACCATTTCTTCTGGATGGTCATCTGTGGACTTGTCATCCAAGGACCATAACTCTAACTTTTCTAAGTGCATGATGGTACGACATTTATGCTTCGTATAACCTTTTAGCAAGTACTCGTATGTGACAAAGACTACTCCCGTTAACCGCAACTCAACCCGTCAATAAATCTAATTCCCCTCCAGTTTATATGTATTCACTCCGTCAATCCAATTTTTTTCTGCAACCCAGCACCGTCAATATATCCACTCAGCACCATCTTTTTTTTTATTAAATGCATAAATCCTTACTTATTGTAGTATACATCATTTATGTGATAATTTTAGTTTTACCAATAATTATTATTTAAAAACTCAAACATTCCGGTAAAAAAAAATAAAAAAATGTGTATTTTTTTGTTTGCAAGTATTAAAAATGCCCACTTGAGTTCAATTTCAAATAAATTTTAAACTAAAAATTTATATTATTAATTTTAATTTTATATAGTAGGGAGTATGTGCTTGTTGGGATTGAATTTAAATGAATTGAAGCATACTTCTTGTAAATTAAGTTTCTTCAATCAATCCGCAATATATAATACAAGTATGTTGTTGTGCAGTTTCCACGTGCCAATTTAAAACTTATGTTGCTTTCAATTGAGTTTTTTCAATTTATATCAACGGAAGCCTTTTTCACCCGCAAGCCAAGCCGCGAACGACCACGCAGCAATGCTCACCACTCCTTTACTCCCCAGGTCTCAATTGCGTCGCATGGATGGGGCCCCAGCTGCTTTCCCCACTTCGCATGTCACCTCCTGACCAGAGTCGATTGCCCGCCTAGAAGTCGCTCCCCTAGGTTCCCCAGATCCCCTGTGAGACCTTCGTATACAATATTTACTCTGGGTTGCAGCTGTTTTGGGAGTGAAAACCTCACATTTAGGATTTTCACTCCCCCCATTGCAATTAGCCTAACAAATAAAGAGTCATGTTTGACCTAGTCTAAATTTTCAAATGCTTGGGTTATGTGTCTTCCATCCTTATATATATTATTATTGGGTTTATTGGATGGGTTGTTTATCTACATTATTATATTCAACACAGGTGATGATGGAATCACCCCTTATCACTAATTTAATGCTCATGATGCAGTCGTTCTTCAAATTTTCACCACATCCTCAAAAATTTGAAACTTATGGAAAAAGTTTTAAAATATCTACTTTAAATGTTTGGACATAATACCAATTTAATTATAAATTAATTTCAATTTATAATACTCTATTTTATAAGTACCAAAGTAAATTAAAAAAAGCATGCTGAAATTTGAACCAGTTGAATTAGCTAAATTATGGGGAAAATTTAAAAAAATAATGAAATAAAGAAAAAACTATAATGTTACTTATTTTAAATGTAAAACTTAACTGTTACAAATCTTAACGCGCGAAATCAAAAGTTATGTGTTTATTAAAAAGTTTATTGTTAAGTCTGATAAGATGAAAACATAAATTATTAAGAAAGAGATTGAATTACTGCTATTCTTATTCCCTTCTTCCCCTTTTTGGTAACTGTTCACTCTTACAACATTGCTTCTCCAAGGCTTTTTCCCTTCTTCTTTATTTCTTCTGTGCAAAATTTCCTCATTTTTATCCTCAATCACCTGTGCAATGTCCATGATTTTGCCCAGATCTTTGGTTTTGTACAATTTAAGCTCAACCCTGATATCTTTCTTTAGTCCATTCAAGAATATCGCCCTCATTACCTTCCTATCCAGTCCTTCTTGACAGGATATAGCGGTTTCAAATTGTTCTCGGTATTCTTGTACAGAGTTCTTATGTTTCAACTTCAGTAAAGGACCCAAAGGATTCTGAATCAATTCTGGCTGAAATCGACGGAGCATTGCCTTCTTCAATTGTTCCCAAGTCTTTACTCTTTCTTGTTTCTCCCACCATTGAATCCATCCTAAAGCTTTGCCTTCCATGGCTACTACCGCCACTTCTATCTTCTCTTCTTCTTGTGTTTTGTTGAGTCGGAAATACCTATCAATTCTGACAAGCCAACCGAAAGCATCTTCACCGTTGAATAAAGGTAGGTCAACCTTCCTGTGTATCGGTTGATGTTGGCGACGTCTGTGTGGTTGATCGAACTCCAGGTGATCTTCCGATCCTTCGGAAGAACTGTCAGACGATCGTCGTGTGTGATGATGATGATGCGTCGAACGAGGCGATGAACGGTGCGAGGATCGATGCGAAGCGTGTGAAGTATGCGATGCGTGCGACCTGCTACGCGATCGACTCTCTCCTCGCGTTTCCAATCTGGCGATCGACGCCTGAAGAGCCGCGAACATATCCCTAGTCTCTTGTCGCGATCTTTCCATTTTTTCATCCAATTCATTCATCCTGGCTTCCATCTTGGTTCTAGTCAAGACCATTCACAGCGATCGATACGCTCTGATACCAATGTTAGATCTGCAAGATCAATCTAACAATACACAAAGCAAATCAAGAACTCAAGGCAACTTCTTATTCAAGAAAAGGCAACAATGGCCATCGGCCTAGGCAACAGTTAGGGCTACACTTTACAATTCAAATTCCGCCCCGTATTACATCTTTCTAACTTCTATTTATAGACCTCAGCCACCCAGCCATAGTCCTTATCTAATAATCCCCCCCAAACACTTATTACACTTATTCTATTTTTTTTTTATATTCTCTATAGGTCTCTAACACACGTAGCACACAAAATTACTTCTGCTCTTTCTTTCTGCCAAAAGACTTCTCCAAAATCTGCACACTCAAGAGGTGCAGCAAAAAATCCCACTTTCATGCAAAGTAACGAGTCATAACGAATATTGATATCTATTTGGTTCCAGTCTATAAACTGGCTACAGATTCAGTATACACTGAAAAATATTCTGAATGCCACTGAAAGGGGGTGAACAAGAAATGAAAACACAATTTAATTACAGAAAGAATTCTTGTACTTTTTCTTATTATAAATGAAGAAGTTCAGATATTGGATTCCATCCCATAAACCACGGCCTCTTGTCAGATGGAAGGACAAAATTGAGCTCAAACATTTCCCTTGATAGATTCCCACCCTCAGAGAAGCCTACAAGCCTTGCAACTATCTCTGCACTCTCTTCTACATGTTTCCTGTCATGTGGAATTGTCCACAGCTTGTTTATGAACTGCATCCTCCTCTGCTTTGCATCTAAAGGAACCCTCCATTTCATGTATAATGCATCTCTTTCCTCTACGCTCAAACGAGTGGCCAATCTCTTTGCAAGAAACTCCCTTTCCCTCTTCAGTGCCTTAATACTGAGCACCAAATGCAACGGAAACAAAAACGTTATTTTCTTATCTGGTGGCTTTACGGTGGGAAATTAATTTTGAATACTATTTTACCTTTTATTATGCAATCACATATTTGTTGTTTTTATACAATAGAAACAGATGAATATAATGATTGAAAAAGGGTTTGGAATTTTAGAGACTAAGGTCTGTTTGGATCTCAGGAAATGCTTGTCAAAGAGAAGAAATGCTAAAAAAAGGTTTTTCTTATGTTTATCTTTTTTTATGCATTCACATATTTTTTTATACAATAGAAACAGATGAATATAGTGCTTGAAAAAGGGTTCGGAATCTTAGAGACTAAGGTCTGTTTAGATATCAAGAAATGCTTGTCAAAGAGAAGAAATGCTAATATAAGGTTTTTCTTATGTTTAGCTTTACCTCAAGAAAAAAATGTAAACTGAAGTGGAATATAGAACCATTTCAAATTTCTTGCATATAAATTCAGATATTCTCTTCATATGATACAAAAAAAATAGCATAAGTTTGATTGTTTGAACAACCATTAATTGAGACAGCTCAGGTATTTGGAGAGTAAGAGTATGTTTGGACCCCAGAAAATTCTAGAGAGGGGAAAAAGTGCAAAGGAGAATAGATAAGAAATGAAATGGGTAAGCCTATGGAATAAGTTGAGCCAGAGAAGAAGAAAACCTTGATGATAAAGAAATCGTCGGCTCATTTCCCACATGAGCTGGACTTGCATTTCCAAGCTCTGCTAGGTGTTGTTGTAACCAAGTCAAGCGCCTAAGTTCAACTTCCATATATATCTGGTCCGTAGGGTCACCTTTAAATAATAGATAGAACTGTGACCTATGAATGATGGAGACATGACAAACATCCCATAAGTCAATGATGTGCTGTTGTTGCTCCCTAAATATTATGTGCCATGAAGCCGGAGACTCCTCCTCTATCTCAGGAACAACATCGTTTTCTAATGTGTACCCAGCTGCTTCATTTGCTTCGAGTTCAAGCACCTGAGTAAATCAATTACAAAAAACCAAAATCAACTCTGATGCATGAAAATGAAGTTACTGTTGGTCCCTACCACATCATTAAAAAGCCCCTATGAGATATGGGTTTATCCTCACACTTGGAGCTAATACCTGACTTGATCTGATTCATCGACTAAACAATATCCACTTATTTTGGTGCTCAACTATTTTATACTCATTCGGTCCTCGACTATTACGTTTAGACCCAATATAGTCTTAAATGTGATCACTAAATCAGATTTAGGACTTAATTTGGTCCTCTATTTTGTAAATTAGATGAAATTTAGCTGCCAATGTATGACAATACACCACAGTGAAATATGGATGAGGACTGGATTAAGTCTAAATTGCATAGGCAAGACTAAATTGGGTCCAAACAAATGATCAGAACAAAAGTTCGGTAAATAGTGTATAATTAAGGGACTAAATCGGTGAATATTAACTCTAACAAGTACATACTAGACTCATACACAGTAGACAACAAGCTGGAGAGTTGGCCAACCCTCAACCAAGACGCATATACACTAGAGATCTCAACCCAAGCTGAAAAGCTGGACAAACAGTCTAGATCGTGTTCCAAACTGAACCACAAATCATTGAGGGAAAATGCCCATGCCCGAAATAGGAGTAAGAAAGTTTGAGAAGTCCAAAATAGGATTGTCGTGTTTTTATTCCTTAAATAGGAGTAATTACAGCCAAGCATGGAAAAAATACTGCGATTTTAAAGTCTAGTACTGCCAAAATATCTCGGTAATTACTCCTAGATAGGGAATAAAAACATGACAATCCTATTTTAGAATACATAAACGTTTTTACTCCTATTTATTGCGCAATTTTCCTATCATTTAATCATCCATCCCCAGACCAGACTGTGATACCTTTTTGAATTAGGACTAATTCATTTGAAAAGGACTCATTAGATCAGTTGACATTATGGGAGATGCTTAGCAATTACAAAATCTGTAGATGAAAAAAAGTAGTCAAAAAATCACCTGGCAAACAAGTAGTTGCTTTTGGTATTGCAGCTTGGCAACACGTTCTTTAAGCTCAGTTACATATGATCTTATGCTTCTGACATTCTCTTCTGCTGCATCTTGGAACATCTTTTGCATTTTTCTCATATTGACAGGGGTACTCTCTTTTGATGACAACTCACCCCCTCCTTCACTTTTCGTAGGAGTCTCCTTCTCGACTGACACGTCATCACTATACTCTGGAGGTCTGTTTTCAGTCTCGGAGTTCTTCATGACTTGGCAAGTTGATGATAAAGGTGAACATGGAGATTTGATGAAACTTTGCATATTAAGACTGTTGTTAGATGCTAATGGAAGCAATTTCTTCTTCTTGGATAGATTTTTAGATTTCACGGATGAATCATCATTTGAATCAGGGAGAGACATTATTAATTTGTCTATGGACTTCTGAACAATTTCCAGTTGCTCTTCAAGATTGGCTATTGTGCTACCTTGAGAGTGGAGTTTTGCAATTTCTTCTTTGAGGTTTGCACTGACACTCTTATTGACAGAACCAAAATTTCCAACTTCAACATCTTTATGAGCAGGCTGTTCTTCGGCACACATTCCCCTGATCTCTGATTGCAGCTTAGCTATAGTCTCAGCAGCATCTTGGTTACCTTGTCTATAACAAGTTACTTCCTTCTGCAACACTTCGAGTGCCCGGTTTGCTTCTTTTCCGAGTTGCTCCTGAAGGTGTTCAAGTTTCTTAATTTCATGCATGAGCGTGAAAGGAACAGCTAGAGATTGCCTCATCATTGATCGTCTTCCCATTGTGTTTCTTGCTCTTTCACTACGAACTGATTCCTTTACTTTAAGGTTAGGTGATGTGGTAGAGAAGGAGAGAGTCCTTGCAACTGGACTAGTAAATGACTCCTGTTGTGGTGATTTTAGTCCCTAAATTTGAAATTCAATGTCAAGCAAAAAAAACCGATTAAGTGGGCCTTTTGGTGAACCCTCTAATGACTTTATCAACCTTAGTAGCCAGATTTCAATGTATGGTCTGGATTGAAAGTCGATAATGAAAACCAATAGCAAGGGACAGAAATGGCATTTCAACAGTACCTTATTGCTGAGTTAAGCCATATCAACTAATTTATTCAACACTTCAGGAAATTAAGCCATTTTATCGCATGGACGTTTGATGAGGGAACGGGTTGGTAACTCATACACAAGGGACTGAGAAATAAGTAAGTAAAATGAGGATTGGTAACTCATACAGGGGCGGAACCACCATAGAGCCCGGAGGTGCCCGTGCCCCTGCAGTGAATTATTTTTCTTTTAAATATATATACATATTTTAATTTTTATTAATTTGAGCCCCTGCAGCCCAATCCCAATTCCCCCTTTCCCTTGTTTGTCCGGTTCAATCCCACTTCCCTCTTCCCCAGCAACCCTATCCATTAAGGCTCAACAGCTCAACTCAAGCCCAACTTCCCTTTCCCCTTAGCTCCCATATCGCTTCGGCAGTTCGGCGGAATCGGCGTTTCAAACTCACATCAGTCTGCAACAAGCCATCAACTCTAGCAACTCAGCGAAGGCCAACGGACTGTGAGCACCTCAACGACGGCCGACGGCAACTGTGAGCATCTCTGCGACGGCCGATGGAGACTGACCAGTGATTTCTTTGTTATTGTGCCCCTGCGAGTCACAGGTCCTGGTTCCGCCACTGAACTCATACACAAGGTACCACTCAGGGATGAGCAGAATATGGGAATGGTGCTACTCTTCTGGGTTATGTTTTCGTATGCTGTAGAGAGAGGGGGGAGGGATAACCTGTTCTTCCTCGAGCTTCCTGCGTAACTCATCCACTTGAGACTGAGCAAGATCTCTTTGGCGCCTCAGCTCTTCAATTTCCAGCTCCATCTACTCGCAAAAATGAGCCAATGAAAAGATTAGTTTAGAATTGTTCATAACAAAATCAGAATCCATGTTTCACTTATATGAAGAACCTGCTGAATCTTAAAATCTTTGTCATTTGAAATATCAGGTGTTCCCAGTTGCGCTTCAAGTCGGGCAACCTCCTTCTGCAAATGCTTAACGAGCTGTTTGTCTGAAACAACCTGATGATAAATAAAAAAAGAACGTCTTAAGAACATGAATCTTCCGTAGCAAATACACGCAATCAGCAAATACAGTTCGTAAAAATACCAAGTTCACTTGAGCATTGTTCGTCACTTCCTTTGCGCGGGTAGCAAAGAAGAGAGTATTACGCGATTGCTCCACATGACAAGAAGCGGGACTCAAAGTGCAAACGATGGCAGTACGGGCATTTCCGCCTAGGGAGTGCTGCAATATGCGCGTCAGCTTCGAGTCTCTGTAGGGTATATGACCAGTTCGTTTTCCCACGCTGCCGATCAAATCAGAATAATTACAGCAAAAAGTTCAATTAGTAGTACTACTGTAGTAGAATATAGTTTGACTTACAGATTTATTTACATTCTCCAAAATGTTGAATCCCAGACCTTAAGGGCTCCTAGAGTATATGAGAAATGTAAATCAGACTCAACTAATCCTGACCATGACATCCATAGGGAGGCTCCAGGATTTCGATCTGAGGTCATTTTCCAACTTTCTTACAGTTTTACCAGTTGAGCTACCCGTGCGGGTTAGTATGTATTTACACACTCATAAAGTAAAGTTTTGCTTTTAGTTTTCAGAATCTTCGTATACTATTAAGTACTTAATTGTCCATCACTCGGAAGCAGGAGTATCATGTTTTTTCTCCAGGGTATTATGTTTTTTTTGGCCATATTTTTCAAGCGTGACAATGATTGCTTCTAGTTAAGAAATAAAAACACAGTGTTTTTATTTTGAAATTCCATATTGTTTTTACTCTTATCTAAAATAATTTCTTAAGTTTGGGAATACATAGGTTTTAAGGTCATTAGTTACCTGAGCTTTCTGATAACAGTTGTAAGAGTCATCAAACTCAAGTTAATATGGCAGCCTTCCCGGAGTCTAGCACCATCAGCATTTGTCTGTGATGCCCTTTCACTTCCAGCTAAATCTACAAAGTTCTATAATTATAGAAAGTGAAACGTGAATGAACAATCCTTCCTTATTCAAGCATTTTTACTTGAAATGAATTTATAATGAATTTTTCTTACCAAACTTGCAACGTAAGACCTCACACATCCTGAACTTTCACGAAGGATACTTTCTATTGTCTGCAAATTTCCCCACAAAATATTGATTATCAGTTACAACGTTTGCCTATTCATACCAGTAGTGCAACCGGGGATATGTAAGACTAGAGTGAGTATCTAATATGGTTCCTCCAGTACTCCCTATTACTCACATTTTGATCATGGAATTTACTTTTGGATCCAATATGTTTTCCATATATGGAACTTATACTCAGTTTCATCCTTATGCACATTTCACTCTAGTTTAAGAGGGCATTTGGGTCTAATAATGTGGGCACAAAAGTTGTTTCCAACTTTAGAGCCAACCAGGTATGAAGATTAAATTGAGGCCAAGCTGCATTAGTCGATGACCACATTGAACCCAATAAAAAGTGAAAACAAAATGAGCAATAGTGTATATTTGGTGAATAAATTTGCTATAAACTGAAAACAATCTGCCAATCTGTTGGTGGAGGTAGAGGATGAGGGAGCACTTGCCAGTCTTATGATCTGGTGAGATCTTGAGCTTGTCTCATTAAGGGAAGTTTCACCAACTTGTCTCTGAGCTGCAAGAAAAGAATTGTCACTATTTAAGAAGGCTTCAATTCAATTGCTAACTCATCGCAGAAAAGAAAATTAGCATCTTTTAACTACTTACCATCACAAACACTAATTAACTGTCTGAGATGTTGATCATTAGCTGCTGTTTCTTCAACCAACTTTTCAACCATAGTTCCTTTCTACATTTAGATACAGTTGATAAGCCCATAGAAAAAAGGATCTGGACAGGAAAATGTCAAGTTCTTTGGCTTATTGTCTACAGTTTTACCTCAGGATCATCTAGAAGCTTGAGATTACGGCCAGATTCTGAATTCAATAGGTCCCTTACATTTTCATTGTAGATTTCCAGTCCAGATATCTTTACTCTAAACTCTCTTCCTGGAGTCTACAATAATCATATTAAAAAGAAATTATCATAATTCCAAATATAAAAATAAAAAACAATGCTACCTAAAAAGCAAGCGCACATGTGAAGTAATTTTACAGTATACTAGAAAAAACCAACTTCTGGAAAGTCTTACATTTGCGATATGAGCATAGATGTCATTAACAGCTTTTGCTGTAATTCCTCTCATAGTGTATGTCTTCCCACTACTGGTTTGCCCATAAGCAAAAATTGTTGCTGCAAGTGCAAGAAAAAATTGATCAAGTCAAATCGAAATATTTGAAACCTATTATACATTCACGAAAAGCAAATTCCAACGCATTACAGTAGTTAAAATGTTACCATTGATTCCCATCAAAGCAGATAAAGCCACATTCTTTACACCTTCCTCATATACTGTTTCAGTTAAGCTATCAGGACCAAATACTTTATCTGGAAAAGGAGCAACACTCAATCATTATCAATGCATTTCTCAAGAAATTAAAGCTTATATTTCATCCGTTAAAAAATTGAGGTTTTGGTAAAAGTGAACACAGAACACATAGTAAGGAGCCTAATAAATTGATTATTTTACCCTTGTTGAAGTTCAATATCGAACATATTGAATTCTTTCCAAGGTTTAAGCATTTAATTTAGTAAGAGTTAGTATTTGTAGATTTGAAAGGTTAGTAAAAAAATATGCATCAGATTCCTAAAATGACAATTATTTGTTTTGGTTAAAATGGAAATTATTTTAAGCTGGATGGAGCAACTTATAAGTACTACGATTGGATTAGAATCATGAATAAAAGTAAACCGCCTAATCATAAAAAGTATTTTAATTACCAAATGTAAATGAGCTAGGTTGTGGAGGCCGTTCCTGGGATGTTTGCTTATATACAACTGTATGATCATCAATGCACTCCCATGCCACATGATCCTTGGCTGATTGCTCCCTTTTGTTTAATGGTCTTAAACGCACTGTAACTACGATTTTTTCCTCTCTTTCTCTTTGTCCAGAAGGAGTGCTAGCTGGTGTCCTTTCTAGCTTCGAAGCTGGTGTACCAGGAGTTTTCGCGGTCATATTCTTACTAAAGCTTGTATCCACAAAACTTTGATCTGGTTCTGTTATCTAAGAACTTTCCTTAGCAACAATTTCTCTGCAGGACATATCGCTTTCCAGAGAAAGTAGCAACAGAGCAGGGGATTCGAAGTGATTTAGCCCTAATTTTGAAGCAACACACCTTCGCAGCAGCTAACAATTCGGAGATCCTATACAGAAAGTTCACCGAGATTAAAATTGATAACTCGCCAGATATGGTGAGGGCAGAATTAACAAAATACATCGGATTATCTGGATCTTACCTGAGACAACACCGCCTGTCAATGGGCAAACTATGAGAGAGGGCAAGAGAGAGAAGAAGAAGAGAAACCGGAAATGGAAAGTTATATAAAGCAGTGTGTTTCTGCGATCCAGCGTGAAAGTGACAGCGAGAATTTGAATTTTGAGTAACTAACGGCTAGTTCTTCATGTCAATGGTCACATACAGCTCATGCGGCTATTTTTCTACCGTTCCATCGTATTTTTCTCACCCGTGCTATACAATTCATGTATTTTTCCATTGTATTTTTCTCACCCGTGCTATACAAATCATGCAATACACAACGACCAATACGCAGTACAAAATATAATTTGTTTTTTAGCAGTTGTGTTCCCAATTTATGATTTTGTATTATTTTCCTTTATTTAAATTTACATTTTCTGTTTTTAAAAGGTAAAAAACTATGATTAGATTTTTATTTATTTCTTTTTCTATATTAATTGTTAACATCTAAATTTTCTATTTTCCCATTTTAGTATTTCAAATTTCTTTCTATTTTATTTAAAAAAATTAAATTATATTATATATTTTGTCATATAACTTTAGTGATTCGGGTATATGTTTTGGAGGTTTGAAATATTTTAAATGAGAATATATTAATATTATAATTTTAAGTGATGTAATGGAAATTGTAAAAATGTAGAAAGTGTATCACATTAATAATAATAATCCCAACTACTTTTGGTAGATAATGTGTGGCTTTTGGTAAAAAATTTTATGTCGTGACTTCAAGCTATTCACATATTTTCTTTGATAGAAGTTAAAAATACTGAAATGGAGTAAACAGAAAATTTAAAATTTTAGATTAAGCTATAATAAAGATCTAATTTGTAAAAAAAATTCACAATTTACTTTTTCAAACATAAAAAATGTAAATTTGAATAAAGTAAAATAATACAATCATAAATTGGTAACATGACTGTGAAAAACAAATTGGAAAAAGGAAAAAAATTAGTGAAAATAAATACAAAATGACTTAAATTTTATTTATTAATTTCGGTACATTTGTTGAATTTTTGTATTTATTTTTTCAAGTTTAAAAACATTTTGTTCAGAAATTTATAAAAATATTTCTACATGTTCCGAAAATTGAGAGTTGATATTAGATTAATAAAAAAAATCGATCATAGTTGGGATTATTTATAGTATACCCATAGTTCGCATTTAAAATTAACCTGCTATACCAGGATGTAACTGTTTAGGGACTATTTTTGGAAAATGACCCTTATAGTTGGGATTATCCAGGAATAATCGATACTTTGGGATTATTAACAATGGACCGAGAATAGTTGAGATTACTATTTTTAATATTTCCTGAGTTAAATACTTCGTAGTTAAGAAGAGTACGATTAACGTTTATAATGATCAAATTTAGAAACACCTCTTTGGAAACAACATTATTATTATGATCAATTTGTTGATTATTGTCATCACAAATCATTTGAGGTTCATATCTTTAACCCTTGTATACAATAAGAGGTAAATGATCATGCCCAGCCGTCCAGACAGGACCCTTATTTGGTCACTGCCATTTGAGATGATTCTTGATAGATGTTTTGATAAAATTTTGTGAGCATGTTTTATCATGAAATATAAATTATGTTTACATACTTTCAACTTAAATTTTTGTGGGTTAGTATAATCTCCATCCCCATCACGCTTTACTTGAGTTACCATTCTTTTATCATTATCCTCCATCCCTTCGATGCTTCAGCGAGTTAGTCTCCATCCAACTTCTTATCCACCCTTTTTCACTTTAATTCCCCTCCGCCACTCCGCTCATCAATTGTTTTCTTTGTGATTACTTCTACCCCGCCCACAAGCTTTTCTATTTAATTTCCTACCCATATGTGTCCTCATTTTCCTGTAGTTCTTCTTCTTGAGCTTGCTTCTTCTTTGTCTTTTCTTTCTGTGCTTTTCATGACGATGCTTTCCTGGTTCTGATCTTTTCTTTCTTGCATCATCTTCCTTCTTCCCTTTCTGAACTTCATCTTTCTTCTTTTCACTTTGTTCTGATATTGTTGATCTTGTTATACTTTTTTGTGTCACATCCTCACGGTTTATCTGTTTGCTTGAGTTGTGTTGCACTCCACTTTGATGAAATCTTCCTGGATTTGACATTTTTTCCTTTCTTTTTTTCTGTTTATTCCTCTACACACCACCCTTTCGTGCTGCTTCTAGATTTTGATTTTGCTCATTCTTAGTACTATGTTGCTCTGTTACTTCTACATCATGCTCTTTCGGTTGACGGCTAGCATCATGTTCTTCAAATAGATCATTCCCCTGCACATCATCCCCTACTCATGCTCATTTTGATTTTGGTCATCATTAGTTCAGTAACCTCAACATTGTGTTGTTGAAACAGTTAATCAGTGTTTCTTTAGTTGCTTCATCATTCCTTGTTTCTTCCTCATTCATCGTGTAGATTTCCTCATGATCTTGTGTATTTATTCATTCTGTCGCTCATTTGAGACTTTACTTTGATCAATTATATTGAGATGTCCCTCCACCCCCTCAATTTCTTTCTCTTTGATCAGATCATTGACAACTTTCTCCTTTACTGTAACTGGTTTTCTTTTATGCTTCATAATTCCCTTCTTCTGCTGAACTTTTGAAGTCTTTTTAATCTCTTCTTTGGCTCTATACACAGTAATGAGATCTGAATTATTGTCTTTGGTTCTAAATTCCTGCATTATTAGTTTAAATGAGTAATAGAAATCAATTCTTGATTTACAAATGCATTGCAATACTTGATAAGTACATTGTACCCTATGTGCAAATCATATGATTATACCAGGAGCTAGTAAACATATAAGCTACTCAAATAATTCTTTTATCCGGTATTACTACATAATGAGCATATATTACTAACATGATGATAATATTCATAATTGTTATGTAATAGTATTATACAAATTAGCATATTCTAAAAAATATTGTACAGTACTTGATAAACTCATAACGGTCAATGGGAATTTTAAAAGAATGATCACATTATCAGTAACATATCAGTTTTCATGTAATACTATCACTAATAAGTATAATTGCAAACATTTGAGTACTATAAAAACCAATATTAGGAATTCTCATATTAATGTATTATACAATGAACATATTGCATGCACTCACATAATGAGCAAATGAACAATTATCATGTAACCATATTTGAGAACAAGCATACTCTAAAACAAAAGTTGCATAGTACTTGATGAGCACATAGCATTATATGGGCATTTTGAAAAGAGTGATCACACTATAATATCAGTTTTCATGTAACATTGTCACTAAAAAGCATATATATTATCAATCGTTTTGGTACTATAAAAACACTATGAACAATTATCATACTACCTCCGTCCCAGGGAGAAGTTCCCAATTTCCTTTTTTGGCAGTCCCAACAAGAAGTTCCAATTTCCCTAAATGGAAAGTTATTCTACATCAAAACAGTGCCAAACAGTGCTAAACAGTGCAAAACAGTGTCGAAACAGTGCCAAACAGTGTCGAAACAGTGCCAAACAGTAAAATTTACCCCCCAGTAACTTTATTTCCTTAATATGTGTGAAAGTCAACCCGGGAACTTCTCCCTGGGACGGAGGGAGTATTTATGTATTATAAAATGAGCATGTTCAACTCAAATGACGAGGATATAAACAATTGTCATGTAACCGTATTACAGAACAATCATATTCTTGATGAACACATAGTACTATTAAGCATTTGAAAATAATGATCCAATTATGAGTATGATATCAGTTTTGATGTAACATTATCACTAATAAGCATATTCACAAACGTTTCAGTATTATAAAAACACATATGGATAATTCTCATATTAATGTATTATAAAATGAGCATGTTCCATTCAAATGATGAGCATATAAACAATTATCATGTAATCGTATTACATAACAAAAATATTCTAAAACAAAAAATGCACAACACTTGATGAACACATGGTGCTATTTGGGCAATTGAAAACAATGATCACATTATGAGTATAATATCAGTTTTCATGTAACGTTATCACTAATAAGCATATTCACAAACGTTTCAGTATCATAAAAACATATATGAGCATTTCTCATATTAATGTATTATAAAATGATCATATTCCATTCATATGATGAGCACATGAACAATTCTCATGTAACCGTATTACAGAACAAACATATTCTAAAACAAAAATTGCACAACACTTGAGGAACACATAATACTATTTGGGCATTTAAAAAGAATGATCACATTATGAGTAGCACTTCAATTTTAATGTGACATATCACCAATAAAAACACATAGAACAATTGTGATGTAACAAAATTACTACAAAATGAGCATATGATACTCACATGATGACCATAGTTACACTTTTATGTAAAGTGTGATAGAATGACTATATTCTATAACAAATTTGATAGTACTTATGAGTATCATATCAATTTTCATGTGACACCATCACTAATAAGAATATTCTTCAAAAAAAAAAATCAGTACGATTAAAGCACGTAGCACTTTATTGACATATGATATTAGTACTACTATACATACCACATAATGAATATTATAGCAGTTTTCAAGTAACCTTATTACAACATAACCATGTTCTAAGTACTTAATACGTATATAAATGAAAATGTGAGTAAAATGAGAAGTAATTAATTTACATTGAACAAAACCTAAATCCACTGATATACTTAATCAACACATGTCACACATCAAATTCATAATCAGATTAAGTTCATCAAAATCATTTTAATTGCTTCTCTAATTTCCCCAACATGCAAGCACATTCATATTATGACAACTAAAATATAAAATACAAAAGTATAAATGTTACATACTTCTCATATGCTTTCGCACTTACATGTTCTTCATCTGCCGTCGACATCATGTTCCATTCAGCTACTATGTGTCTATGTCCATGACTCTCTTCCCTCTTAGTACTTAAACACTAACACTTCAATGCTCAAAACAATTGATCCGTTTTACAAATTGTTGTTACTTTCTTTCAACCGAACAATGACGTTTTTTTAGTTCACATTAACACCGTCTGCCGATTATCATCGTTTTCGTTCTTAAATACGACGACTATGAGTGGTTGCATCATTTGCGAAGTGATTTCAATTTTTGAGAGAGAGAGTAGTTCAGTTTTGAGAGAAGGAAGTTTCTTTTTGTTTTTGAATTGATTCGTTGCAACTCTTCAAAATTAACCGGTAAAAAATGGCCATTTCATTTGTTGTCCACCTCAAACGTTGGACCTTTTGGTTATAGGCTGTATTAGCTAATGAATTGTCTTCGTTAATTGGTCTAGATATACGGTGGTGACCGTACACTCGAATTAAAAACAAGGAGAAATTTAAAGAACCATAAACATCGGTTATTGAAATTCAACTCTCCTTTTTGGTATTTTTTCAATATATAAGCGGACGGCGCGTCCCTAGTGTTTCCCCTGGGTTATGATAGTTTGATATTGGTGCCTTCTTCCTGTCCGGTGATGGGAGTCTTTTGGTGATCGAGCCAAGCAAACGGCGGTGGTTTTCAACATCTGGGTTGACAACGTTCTTTGGCGAGAAGAGGGAGGTAAGGGCAATTGAGTGGCGGAAGTTTCGACAGTGAGTTCACCACAGTACAACTGAGCAGTTCTAAACCATGAACAACGATTATTCGAATAGCTGCGATGGAGGCCAATCACGAGCAACACGAGATTGAGAATTTGGCTAACGCCCATGGACAGATGGAGACAGATGAAGAGGATGAAGTTTTACTAGTGGAGGCCACAACTCCTGATTCAGATGTGGGTCTATCTTTAGTAGGGACAATCACATCAGAAAAGTTGGCCTGTTTATATATATATGAAGTATAAGTTTTCTTTTGAAAAACATTGTTATTGAAATTCCATAACTAAAAAATGTAAATGATATGGGTCTATTAAACAAAGATATTTTCCAAAAAAAGTAATCGATATTATCTACCAAAAAAAAGATATTTTCCAGTTTTCCGGAAAACTGGAAAACTGGAAAAAAGGGAAACAAAAAAATTGGTTACCTAAAAATTGATGGAAAACTAAAGAAAGGAAAACAGAAAAATGCGTTTACCAAATCGTTTTCCAAAAAAAAAAGATAAGATATGTCTCTGTTTTCTATAATGAATTGACGAAGTGAGTTTTATTAGTCTTCCAAATTTGGAAAACGTGGATGCTGCAGTGTCATTGCAATGAATTTGTATACTTACATCTAGTGGGGGATCGGTCCTTCTCCGATGTCAATTCCAATCCAATCCGGTCAACGACCCAGCGGTCTTTATCTGGTTCAATCAACGACCTAGTGGTCTAATCCATGAAGAGACGGTGCCTGTTTGGTCCAATCGATGCCCGGGAAGTCCCGGCCCGATCCGGTTTGGTCAACGACTCTGCGGTCCCCGTTGGTCAACGAACTGGCGGTCCCCGTCCTATCCAGTGAAGGACCCGACAGTCCCCGTCATATCCGGCCAATTATCTGGCGTCTCAGTTCAGTTTGATCAACAATCGGCTGGTCCCGTCTATGACCCGGCGGTCTCCATTTGGGCCGGTCAATGACCCGACTGTTTGATCTCAGTTTTTTGAAAACATTTTTTTAAGTTAAGAGTTTTAAAAGAGCCGTTTAGTTGTCGACCAATAGGGAAATGAAAAAATAGTCAAACTAACCGTTGAGATCGATCAGGACCGCCCAGTTTCGGTCCCGACTTTCCTATACGTGGGACCTGGTACCCTATATGGGTTGTACTAGGTTCAATTCTAGAATGGGACCGTACTATTAGTCTTCTGCTCAGTCACAGAACAAGGTGAAAATTTTGATGGACATGTTCTTAGATTTGAAAATGAAATACAAAAAAATGAAAACAAAAAATTGGAGATAAAAAAATTGGAAAACGAAAATATAAAATTGGAGAATGGAGATTTCTCCTTGGTTCCTTACACCAGACATACTACCTTCCTTAATTGATTTGCAAAATTGATTTTTTATCAAACAATTTCATTTTATTTACTTAATTATGATATAATTTTTTATTTATATTCTAATTTGGAGTTTACAATTTTGGAAAAAAAATTAATGTGTCTTTTGAATATATATATATATTTTTATTAAAAATTGAAAAGATTTAACTTTAATATTAGTTGATCAAAATTTGCAAATCAGACATTATTATTATTATTTCTAAATAAAAAGTCAACCCCCACAAAGCTGAAAGAAAAAAGAAAAAAAAATGGAACCATCTCTCCTTCATTTTCTTTTCTCGTCTGATCCAGAGACCTGAAATTCTTCCACAACTTCCTTCACAATTCGTCAAAGGACATTTCTTTTCTCTCCTTTTCCTTACCAGGTACAAAGTTTCTCTCTTTTCCCATACAAGGCCCTTTATGGTTTCGAGTTCACTTTTAATTTCCCACGATCAAGATTCAAGAATGAGATTGTATCTTTTTCTATCTTCATACATAATTATGTAGATGTATATATGATATGAGAATTAGGTTTTTCTTTAATCGACATGATTAACTGATTATGAAGGTGAAGTGTTTGGTAATTTTTTTCCCTAGTGAAGCTAGGAGGTAGGCAGATATGTCGGAGACTCTGACAGAATCAACGGAGTTAGCAGAAACTGAGAATGATTCATCTGTCCGGGAAGTTTGGGCAAACGGGGTATGCATGCAAACAGCTGATGTTGAAGCCAAGCTTGATGAGGGTAACATTCAAGAAGCTGAATCCGCTTTGCGTGATGGGTTATCTCTGAACTTTGAGGTTTGAATTTCCAAAACTATGTGCTTTCACATTTGCAATGTTCTGAAATTCGCTCAGCCTTAGTCCGGATGCCTGGATCCCACCGGGTCCTGTAGAAGCAATTTTTTCTAGGGAAACTTAAACCGTTTTGAGAACTTTTTGTATATCTGAGTGTTAAGGCAATGTTATTGATCAATTATGGTTCATTTGGCAGCCAGTTTTTGCTTTGGCTTATTCTGCTTCTATTTAGAATAAGGTGGCGTCTCCTCTCCTGGTAGCAACTTTTTCAGCATTACTTGAGCTGATGAGGGTAACATTCAAGTCATCACCAAAAGAATGCCACAATGAATTTGTATATAATTAAAAGTACGACAGGAGATACTTTTTTGTTGAAGTCGCTGAAGAGGACCAATTAAACCTATTTTCGTTCTATTTTTCTTTAGTTTATCTAAGAAATATATTTGAAATATGATTTTTCATAATTCATCACATTCAGCCATTTGATCCAACTCAAGCAATCAGATTTTTCCAATTCAGCCATTTCACACATTACCAAATGGGCTGTTAGTAGCTTTCGACTTACTTATGTGACTGAAATGTATGTTCTTGAACGCTCTTCATTCCATAAAATTTAGCAGTTCCCAAGTAACACTTACCAAACGGCACTTACACTTATTCATTAACTAATTCATGATTTGCTGCATGACCTGCATCAATACATCGCTGCATATTGCATAATGAAATTGCTAATCACAATGCGGATTGTAATTAGATAGATTTCTTGATGGACTATTATTAGGTAATTATTGTGTGCTTATCAAATTGGAAGAAGATTACTTAGGTGTCTAGTTGATTCTGCTCTCTTATTGTGTGTCTATAAGCTAACTGTTTGCAGTTAAGAATAGATCTGCATAGCTTAAAACAAGTAATTGTATACTGGTACTACTGACCAGCAACCATCTATTCTAAATCTCTAATCAGTATTTTCCATTTTTTTTAATCAAGGATGTAATCAGTCTAATTTGTGCAAAATCTCTCACAAATCATGATATAAGTTGCTGGATTTAAAATAATTTTCTCTGGACTACTTTTGTTCAATCTTTTTTGTTTTAATTATTTTCTATAAATGAAATATGTCCAAGCATGGATTATTTGGAGTGAAGGAGGAATGATCCTTCTAGCTGACTGAAATTAGACGTTGCTTCACTTGCTTGGTAAGAGTTAGTGTGTGCAATGTCATGGAATAAAATGTAATAAAGGCTCCATTTACTAGCCACTTCGTCTGTTTATCAACAGAGTATTCAGAATAAGTAGCTCTTGACGTGGAGTGTGTTTTTGGGTGCCCTGTCTTCAAGGAAGATGTGTTTTCTAGAGGAAGAAATTTATTTTTAGTTTAAAAAGAAATTATTGGCATGAAATTGGGAAAACACTTGACTATAAAAATAATCTTTTTAATGCTTATTAAAAAACAGCAAATTGAGGTTTTAAAAAAAGCATATGAAGTGTTCAAATGAGAAATCGCTTATGAATTATGATATACCATAAGTATCCCAAACAAGGTCGAACTTATTTGGCTGAAACGGAAATTGGCAAAAGCTTTTCCTTGGAAAGAAACAGCATTCAACACATTCTTTAACAAATGGCCCCTTAAATTTACACTAAAAGTATGCTTGATTTTTCCGTATGACATGTTATTACTATGTCCCCAATTACACGTTAGTACATTACTGTGTACTTTAGAGAGGATTGAAGGTGGTTTCTTGATATGATTGCAGGAAGCACGAGCTCTATTGGGCAGGTTGGAGTATCAAAGGGGAAATGTGGAAGGTGCTCTACGTGTGTTTGATGGCATTGATCTTCATGCTGCTGTACAGAGAATGCAACCTTCTACTGAGAAACAACAATCTTCTAAAAAAACCAAACTGAAGACTGATTCCGGCTCAGCCGTCTCTCAGCATTCTGCAAGTTTGGTGCTCGAGGCCATTTATTTGAAGGCCAAGTCTCTCCAAAAGCTTGGGAGATTAACCGGTATGGTTCCATTCTTATGTGTTCTAATCTTAAAAAATATTTATGAGATAGGAAAGGACAAACCTACATATAGTGATTTATTTTCCCCTTGTTTGGTTGGGGGACTTTCAAGGGGAAGAAAGGGGAGGTGTGATATTTGTTTTATTAATTTATTCTTACATTAGATGAAAATTTACTACCTACATGCTATAAAAATGAAGATTAAAGGTATAGATGGATAGTAGTATTGAAATATCCTACCTCCGTCCTATGAAAAGAGTCATGTTGGACAAATGTATGATTTGTTAATTTCAAACAGTCATAAATCATGAATCGAAATTTAATTTTAAGATTTGTTTGTTGGATTAACGAAATCTATCATATGTAACCTTTTTGTGACTGTTTTTTGGGTATTGTTTTGGCAGATGACATGAAAAATGAGCGTCATTTGAACAAATTGGTTTTTCTTTATAGAAAAAGATGTGTTTAAAAAGTGAATCAATTTGAAGGGAGAGGGATATTGCTAAGGATACCATTATTTTCTTATCTAAGACTAACAAACATGTATGAAATATAAATTATATTTAAATAAAGAAGAAATTCCACTTTTGGTCCTCCGAGTTTTGCACCAATTCCACAATTAGTCCTCGCCTTTCACTTTATCCGTTTTTGGTACCTGACTATTGTTTTTTTTGACCATTTTCGGTCCATCTCGGGGCATTTTTCGTACTTGACTATTGTTTTCTTGACCATATATAGTCCTTTTCCGGTAGTAAAAATGCCCAGAGATGGACCGAAAATGGTAAAAAAAAACAATAGTCAGGTACCAAAAACGGATAAAGTGAAAGTCGAGGACTAAATATGGAAATGACACAAAACTCGGAGGACCTAAAATGGAATTAATTCTTTAAATAAATATTGATACTTAAATACTTCTTCTACAAAATCCCCTTCACCATACAAGGGGTAAATTGGTCAGTGCTAGTTTCTTACCATTGTTTTGCAAGGGAGTAACATGAGGGAGATGGCTCACGCGTTATTATGCACCATCGTTGCTAGAAGTTAGTGTAAGTCTATGTTTGTTTATTTATGTTTCTAATTTTATTATTTACAGAACTTTCTTTGGATGGGATTTTGTAGAGGCTGCCAATGAGTGTCAAAGCATACTGGATGCGGTGGAGAAAATATTCTCTTCTGGTATACCTGACGTCTTGGTCGAGAATAAGCTTCAAGAAATAGTTAGCCATTCAGTTGAGCTCCTTCCAGAGCTATGGAAACAAGCTGGGTCCTACCCGGAGGCAATGTCAGCTTACAGACGTGCCCTCTTAAGCCAGTGGAACCTTGACAATGAATGTTGTGCAAGGATTCAGAAAGCATTTGCCGTTTTTTTTGCTATACAGCGGAGTTGAGGCGGGCCCCCCAAGTTTACTTGTCCAGATCGACGGCTCTTATGTGCCCAGAAACAATCTGGAAGAGGCAATTCTTCTTCTGATGATCCTCATGAGGAAGTTTTACCTCGGGAAGGCGACGTGGGATCCTTCGGTTCTAGAACACCTCACTTTTGCTCTATCTGTATGCTCCCAAACCGCTGTTTTGGCAAAGCAGCTTGAAGAAGTCATGCCTGGAACGCTTAATCGGATTGAACGGTGGAAGGCTTTGGCTCTTTGCTACAGTGGGGCTGGCCAAAAGCCTACCTCTATGGATCTGTTGAGAAAAACACTACATCCAAACGAGGACCCTGATGACATCATGTCATTATTGTTGGCGTCCAAGATTTGTAGTGAAGACGTGCTTCTTGCTAGCGAGGGTGTGAAATATGCACGGAGGGCTATATCCAATACCAAAGATCTAAAAGGTGTTGGTCTTTGTATGTTAGGGCGGTGTTTGGCGAATCAAGCCAAAATCTCCTCATCCGATTCTGAGCGGTCCCATCTCCAGTCCGAAGCTTTGAAGTCACTAGAAGGTGCGATTGCCATAGAGAGGGAGAACACGGATCTGATATTTGAGCTCGGGATTCAATATGCGGAGCACCGTAATCTGAATGTAGCATTGCGGTACGCCAAACAGTACCTTGATGCGACGGGAGGATCAGTGATAAGAGGTTGGAGATTTCTTGCGTTGGTTCTTTCCGCTCAACAACGGTACTCAGAGGCAGAAGTGGTGATTGATGCTGCATTGGACGAGACTTCAAAATGGGATCAAGGACCACTGCTCCGATTGAAAGCGAAGCTGAAGACTTCTCAGTCGCATTATACGGATGCCATTGAGACTTACCGTTGCCTTCTTGCATTGGTCCAAGCTCAAAAGAAATCTTATGGACCTCTGCGGAGTGCACCTCAAGTAAGTAAGATAATATACCAGCATTGTGGTCATAGGCGCTTAGGTCCCTCCCCCACACTCATGCTTTGATTGGCAAAGATGTAGGGGAGGAAAAAGTATGGGGGAAGAGATGACCAGTCTCTCGTACGTTTCAGAGCCTCAGAGGTAGGAAATCAAGAAATGAGGAGTAGTAAGAAAAAACACATTTTCTTGTTAAGCCAAATTTGTTATTTATCCTCACATGATGTAATTTTAAGGTTGCGAAAACGTAGCGATGTCGAAATGATAATTGTTCTGTATTTTCTCTGCTTGCAAACTTTTTGTACACACTGCTGCAGAGATTGTGCTGAGGGGGGATGAGTCCCTCGTGAATAATCTCGTTCCAAACAACAATTCTCCCTCCCTCCCTCCCTCCTGCTTCTCTCTTCTCTACTTCTTTCTTCCTATATTCATGCTAAACAAACAAAACGTTTGATCCTGCCGAATTGCACTTCAGCTTGAGCAGGCGTTATTTCTTAATTAGTTTGACTTTCTACAACACATACAGGCAATAAGTCCATTCTCTAGCATTTCCTGATCTGTTGAATTTCTCTTGGCAGGTGGAGGAAGCTAAGGTGAATGAATGTGAAGTTTGGCATGGTCTGGCCAATCTGTACTCTAGTCTCTCACGCTGGCAGGATGCAGAGATATGCTTGGCAAAAGCTAGAGCTCTTGTTGAGTACTCACCCGAAACTCTACATATAGAAGGCATGTTTATATTTACTGTCTATTACAATAAATTCTCTGAGAGCTATTTTAAGCTTCGTTTACAAAAATTTTACTCCGTATATTTTTATAGGAAAAATGACATGCATATTACTAACCGAGTTTTGCCGGACAAAAAATATGACTAGTGTTTTTGTACAAAAATATGATTAGTCACTGTGTACGAGTAACTAAATAAGAGTCACTATACACTATAGTGTATTTCAAAGTAACAAGTCAGTGGTAGAGGATAAGTTACCGAGTACTAGTCACTAAATATATCACTTTCTTGGAAAATTTTAAAATAAGTCATATTTTTGTCTGTTCAATTTATTTTAATAATACTAATGGAAAAAGGCGAATGATTGAAAACTATCAATTTATGACATAAGTTGTCATGAATTTTATTATTTTAAAAATTTATGAAGTTCTTCGTGTTATTTAATTTAATTTTACTAATAAGTTTTTGTGAAGAAAAATTCATCAAAAATTAGCAATGGATTGATAAAAATTAAATAAATCAAAACCCGTGGATTTTTTTTCCTAGATTGATAATTTTTAATCATTCAGACCCTATATCAACACATTTGATCTTTCAGGTCTCGAATTGATAATTCATCATGAAGAAGTATTTCATTTTCTTTTGTTTCTTCCTAGGTTACAACCAAAAACACAATATTTATTATCATTTCCTTCTCTTTCCGTATCTATTTCCTTAGCGTTTCTATGAATAATGGTGTATGTAGGTGTCATGCATGAAAGACGGGGAGAAACCAGTAAAGCCATGGCGGCATATATAAACGCCATGTTATTAGATCCGAATAATGTGCCTTGCAAGATATTGCTTTGTGCTTTGGTGACTGAGATGGGCCCCAAGATGCAGCCAGTAGCCAGAACGCTACTCTCTGATGCACTCCGGCTTGATCCCACTAACCGAATGGCGTGGTACTACATGGGCTGTGTTCACCGGAATGATGGTCGGATTGCTGATGCTGCTGACTGTTTCCAGGCAGCTTCAATGCTTGAAGAGTCAGATCCGGTTGAGAGCTTTAGTTCTCTTTTTTAAAATAAAACCCACTTCAAAAAATGGTTGAAATTGTTCATTCTTTCATTCTTTATTGATTCTTCCAGACTTTTGTATAATCTCATTTAGAAATGGTTATCATACTTACAGGATAGTTTTCAATCTGTAATCGGAAAGGTTTTATTCATCTCATTGCTCTCTGTTGGTGTAAACAAAACAAAAGAATTTTTGATAAATTACTGGTATGTACTATAGTTGCATAATCACTAGTCTCTTGTGTTTACAACTTTACATCAACTAGATTTACACTCGTGCGATGCACGGGACAAAATGTTTTATATTATTTATAGTTACACTACAACAAAAGTTACCTATTGTGTAAAAAGCATAAAAATTACTCCCTCCGTCCCCTTTTAAATGGGACGGGAGATGGTGGCACGGGTATTAAGAAAAGTGAGTTTGTGTGGTTGATATTAATTGATAAAGTAAGAATAAAGTAAGAATGATTTTGAGCCACACAAAGTTTACCAAATAAGGTATGTGACAATTAAATAGGGACATCCCAATATGGTAAAACGGGACATTTAAAAGGGGACGGAGGGAGTACTCCGTATAATATTGGATTGGATTGGAAATATATGTGCAATGATGATTACTTTTAGATTGGATTGGAAGCTGATTGGCAATACTGTTTTTCGACTTATCAAGCTTCTCAGCCAACTTTTTTATCAAACATTTAACTTTTACTTTCACGCGCTGAATTGTGTAATAAGCATAAAAAGTAAGGTTGAAGTTACTTTTTAGGCTGTATAGGCTGAAGTTAATGTAGATGACCATTTTAGCTATTTTTACATATAAATTTTTCTTTTTTTATTAATAAAATATATTTTAAAAATATTTTTTTGTTCTTAAATTATAAATTATCCATTTAGCTCTGTTCAACTTTCTATAGATCATAAATTAACCGATATACTCTTTGGTTCGGCTCTAAGACCATTTGTAGTGGTTACAGATTAGGAGTCAAAAAATTAAATATGGAATTTTTAGACTCTTAATTGAGTGTAGTGGGAGATTAAAAGAGGGAGTAAAAGTGGGAAGGAGAGTGGAAGAGTCTAAAAATAGAGGGTGCAGTTGACAGGAGAAAAGAAAAGGAAAAAGAAAAAAAGAAAAAGAAAAGCGGCCGCTGCGCGTTGGTGTTGGTTCTGTTGACGTCATGATGATGTCACGCTTATGTCATTAAAATCCCATTTAATTTTAAACTCTTATAACTTTTTTATTTTTTCTCCAAATTCTTCGAAAAAAATATCAAAATTCATGATTTTTTATGATCTTTCATATGACACCAATATGAAATATATAAAATGAAAAATAAATAAATAAATTTTAAATGTTGAAGTTTTGTTGAACCCAAAAAACACGAAACACAAATTTTTAATTCATTAAGCCTTCACAAATAATAAGTGAATATTCCATAATCAAATTTTATTTTAACTAAGTTCTTTTTTGTTAACCAAAAACCGTTTAAAAAAGTTAGTGAAATTTATTTTTTTACATCGGAATGCGTATCTTTTACTTCATAATTATCTAGGTAAAAAAATTAAAAGGAAAATAGTTTTTATAATAATGTAATTAAGGTTTTACTAAATTGATAGGTAAAAAATATGCAGAGTGTATTTTATTGACAGTGCACGAATGCGGGAAAAAACAGTATTGACGGAGTCTAAACACCGTTTTCATGTGGACGGAGTCCAAATTTAACAATTTAGACTCTCCACCCCTACAAATGGTCTAAGTATACGGTTCAGACTTCCAATAAATAATTAAATGCTCTTGTACTTATATTTCCAATGCACTCTATAAGACTATATCAGAAATTAAATGCTCTTGTACTTATCACAACGTTTTTTGAGGGGAGAAGAGCATGACTACATGAGTTAGCTAGGCGGTTAGGCCAACGCCTCTTTATACTCCGTAAGTGTTTGCTCAATCTTTTTCGGAGTAACATCCTATGGTTTTTTTGCAGCCGTTACGGTCGATTCCCCGGCTGAATTTGAGTCCCATTCAGCAAACCGGTCAACGTGACCCACTTAGCAATCCCTGGCTCCTTCCTCCACCTCGTACGTACACTTTCTCTGCCGCCATGTCTATAACCTAGCTTTCGGATGCCACCTTGACCGCCTGCCTCGTTCCTTCCTCCGCGCTATGTGCCTTCCCTGTCTCGCCTTACCCAGCCCCTCTTTGACGCCCGGGCTTGTTTTCTCCTCTACGCACGTCATATGCCCGGTCTCTTAGCCGCGTCTCCAGCCATCTCCACCACCTTTCTGCTTATCTCGACCGCCCCATCTTTTGCCTTTCTCAGAATCCCAGCCCCTCGCCAATAGTACCCTCGTATAGCCGTATTATGCCCGTATGTATATGTATGCATGCTGACAGGAGATTATGAGATTTGAATGCGTGGAGTTTGGATATATGTTTTTTAAGACCATGAAAAACCAAATGTCAATAGGCAGGACTCTGACATGCATCTCACTTTAATCATTAATGAATAGTCTTTTTCACGTGACTGGTGAATGACAGAACGAACCTATCAAAATAAATTACCTCCGTTAATGCTCACTGGCTGTGAGCTAGTAACCCGACCCATTATTTAACCCAAATTTTTGGGCGGGAAACCCGCCAGTTTTTCCACTTCTTTTTATATATATAGAGATTGTGGTTGCATACACCAAACATGCAGTGTATTGTGCTGGACCAAAAGGCAGTTGAGATTCTGCTAGTGAACAACATTTTCATGGATTTTATTTCATGAAATAGTTTTTTTTTTTTTAAAACTAATGAAATAGTCATCATTTGACAATCGTTTTTTCTACCCGTTACTGCATTCTTTGGTCTACCTGTATGTATTGGCTGCATTTCTCTTTCAAGTGATGCCAAATGGAAGATTCTAAATTATTTCCTTCAATGATTAGTTTCATTTGACTTTTTAGCAGCACATTTTACATTTTTACCTTTACATTTATTAGCTTTTGAGAAGCAATTTGTGAAGAGTGCTGTGACTGCTGTCGCTGTGCTGATATAGCTCAAGGAGAATGAAGACACCGCTAGCTTAGTCCACAAGCTAGGCAAGTTACGTTTACAGTCATCAAGAGTTTGTTTTAGTATTGTGTTTAAGAGGTAGACTTGGAAACTCGATTCATGTCACCCACATATTTCATGGCTTAGCTAAGGTGAAGAGAATTAAAATCATACAAGCTAAGAGATTAATCCTTACTTTTACCAAAAAAAAAAAAAAGAGATTAATCCTTACACAGAATATACGTTACCTTTTATTTCATGTATTCATATTTTCAAAAAATGCATCAAATAAGGTTTATGCGAAAGAGTGTCAGATAAGGGTTATTGTGCATAAGATCGATAGTTTGGATGGCTAAGATCAATACTCATTTCACGCATTAAGATGTCTTCTCATTTGAACTCATTCATATATATATATATATACGCGAGCTTATTAAGTATAGCAACACTAGTTTGGAGAAAACAGGTTATAGGTAGGGACATGGGAAGGTTAATTAGTCCTTTTAATTTATTCCAAAAATATTGCATACATGCAGTTAGTAACCTTGCCAGTGGATGAGCACATCACGTGTGCTCCTACCGGACAGGACCAATGTTGGAGTGGGTAAGGCCTTATCCTCATACAACAGAGGTAATGTCCCCATGCCCCCATGGTGGGTGGAGGCGGCCCATGGTGCAGCTTGAGAAGAGACACGTGGAACGCATAATGAATGTTTGAGTATGGTGGCAACTCTAGCTTGTAAGCGACCGGCCAACATTGGCTCCAATTAGAAATGGATCAAATTATTTAGGAGAGTTTATGGTGTTGTTTCATGATTGAGAGTTGTCTGTATGGATGGATGCGAAGTCACACACAATCACCCACACAGAACTCCAAATCTCTATGATTTTTGTTGTAGGCGTGCTTCATTCGATTTTGGCCCGAGCTAGCCTTGCCTTTGTTGCAGCCAAAATTTCATCTCGCTCAACGAACGCCCTGTCCTTGACATTCATCTTTGTTGTGCTTGCAGTGTATGAAAGCGAACATGGAAGATCCCGCCCATATAACACACAAAGGGGCGTGTCACCTATGGAAGAGTGGAAAGAGGTGTTGTAGCAATGTTCCATCTAAGGCGACCACTGGATCCACCGTTTAGGTAAATCACTAGACAAACAACGTAAGAACATCTCAAGTGTGCGGTTCACCACCTTTCTTTGTTCGTCGCGCTGTGGGTGTTAGGTCAAAGAGAAGGACAACTTAGTGCCACTTAAACAGAACAGGTCCTTCCAAAATCTATTTATCTATTTATCTATATGAAAAGAAATAGCTCATAGAAGTACCATTTTGCCCTCAAATAATCCACGTGTTATCTTCCTACGAATCCCACTTCTTTCTCAATTTCTGCCACGTGGTTTCATGCCTTTGTTTCTAATAAATAAATGAACTAATTCACACAACTTAAAAAACGCCGAGCAACAATCGCAGCCAGTTACATTCTAGAATTTTCTTTTTAATCAGTCTAATTATATTTAACACTTCTAAAAATCTAATCAATCATACTCCATGTTGCAACTCTACGAGTCTACAATATAATTCAGTTTTTCACTTTTTTCTTTTTCAAAGTTTTTCACTTTTTGTAGGTTTATAAAATTCAGTCACCGAAATTTACTTCTTTGAATTTTTGAGTTTTCTTTTTTTATTAATCAATACAAATTATTATCAATCATTTGCCAAAAAATTAGAGTACTCGCTTTGCTAGAATAATGTTTAACTCTAAAATTAATTTAAACATGAAAATTTATGAGTAGTGTATTCTAATGAATGGTGTCAATTAATTTTTCCTAACATTCTCTTCATTTAATCTTTATTATATGAGGTTATAGTTTATGATAATAGCTTATTATACTCCTATATTTGAAAAATGTAAAATCCTAAAAACAAAATTAACATTTAATTAGATTACGATTAAAAAATATATGCATCAACTGTTCTTCCCAGTGTTATGTAAAAATAAAAAAATAAATCAGAATTCATAATTTTTATTATATTTCATACGGCACCAATATTACTTATATAAAATAAAAAACTGATTTAACACTTTTTAAAAACTTCTATTTAGGTATATATATAAGATAATCGGATTAATACTTGAGCAGGAGTATTTCTTCTCTCATATGTAGCGTTTTTAAGTATAAGAATATAACTTTTGTATTTGTACACTGATTCTTACAAAAATATATATATCACAGTTCACAAAAAAAGCACAAAAAAGCATATGTTTTTTAAAGTGTTGAATTTGTTTAATTTCCACTTCGATTGTTACGAAAAATTTATAAAAAATATACCTTTCTATTATATTTCATATATAAATATAAAAAAATTAATACTTCAAAATCATCCGTTTAGTGAAGTGATATAACTTTTTATTTGTACAAATAAAAGTTGAGTGGGAGAATTATCTCTGTCATATGTAATGCTTTTAGGTATAATAGGACTGATTATTGAGCAGTATAATTTTCTCTCTCATATGTAGTGTTTTAAGGCACAAAATAAGCGAACTAATAGTTGAGCAGGGGGAAATCTACAAATACTAAATTTATTTGAGAAAACTTTCTTAAAGAGTAAAATCTAATTTATTTGATGCTTAAAAAATCAAATAAATTAGGTATAAGGTAAGGCAAGTCATCTAACAATTGAGCGGAGGAGTTTTAGGTAATGTTTGAGCACGAGAATTTCTTTCTCTGTGTAGTGCTCTTTCTCTGTGGTTTTAGGTATAAGAAGCTAAAAAGATAACACTGCTAATGTTTGAGCACGAGAATTTCTTTCTCTGTGTAGTGCTCTTTAGTATAAGGTAAGGCAAGTCATCTAACAATTGAGCGGAGGAGTTTTTACTCTCATATATTGTGCTTTTAGATATAAGAAACATCATGTCATAAACCATCTAACAATTGAGCGAGAGATTTCTCTCTCTCAATAGCAGTGCTTTTAGGTATAAAATAATTCAACTAACAATTGAGATAGAGAGACTTTTATCTATCAAATATAGTACTTTTAGGTAAAAGACAAGCCGGGTAACAATTGAGCGAGAGAGAATTTTCTCCCTCATATGTAGTGCTTTTAGGTATAAGAAGATCTACTTGCTAACAATTGAATTCAATAATTTTCTCTCTTATATATAGTTCTTTTAAGTATAAGATATGATTGCTAACAGTTGAGCGGAAGAATTAACCTCTCTCATATGTACTGTTTTTTGGTATAAGGTAAGGTGGCTAACAATTGAGCAGGGTGACTTTATCTCTCCTATATGTAAGGGTTTTAGGTATAAAATAATAAGCTTGCTAATAATAGAGAGGGAGAACTATTTCTCTCATATGGAGTTCTTTTTAAGTATAAGATAGTCTAGCTAACAATTGAGCCTGCAATTTTTCTCTCCCATATGTAGTGTTTTCAAGTATAACATAAGCTGGCTAACAATTGAACTGGAGAATTTTCTCTCACATATGTAGTGTTCTTAGATATAACAAGATAAGTTTGCTAATGATTCAGCGGGAAAATTTTCTCTTTCATTATTTACTAGAAGATAAATTTGCTAACAATTTAGCGGAAAAATTCTCACATAAGTAATTCTTTTAAGCATAAGATAAACTGTCTAACAATTAAGTCGTAGAGTTTTGTTTCTCATGCGTAGTGCCTTTAGGTGTAAGTTTCAGCTAACAATTGAGTGAAAACTTTCTCTTATATGTAATTCTTTTTTGTATGAGACTAGCTAACTGGAAAATTTTTTACTCTCATATGTAGTGCTTTTAGGCATAACATAAGCCGGCTAACAATTGAACAGGAGAATATTCTCTCTCATATGTAGTGTTTCTAGATATAACAAGATAAGTTTACTAATAATTAAGCGGGAAAATTTTCTCTATCTTATGTAGTCTCTTATGTATTAGAAGATAAACTTGCTAACAATTGAGCGAGTAAATTATCAAATAAGTAGTTCTTTTAAGTACAAGATAAGCCGGCGAACAATTAAGCAGATGAGTGTTGTCTATCATACGTTATGCTTTCAGGTATAAGTTAATCCGACTAACAATTGAGTGAAAACTTTTCTCTCATATGTAGTTATTTTTTGTATAAGACTAGCTAACAATTGAGCGGGAGAGTTTTTCTCACATATGTAGTGCATTTAGGTATAATAAGTCGGATAACAATTGAACGATATTTTTATCTCTCATATGTAGTCTTTTATGTATTAGTAGAAGATAAACTTGCTAACAATTGAGGAATGAAATTATCATATAAGTAGGTCTTTTAAGTATAAGATAAGCCGACTAACAATTAAGCAGTAGGGTTTTGTCTCTCATACGTAGTGCTTTCAGGTATAAGTGAATCCGGCTAACAATTGAGTGAAAACTTTTCTCTCATATGTAGTTCTTTTTTGTATAAGACTAGCTAACAATTGAGCGAGAAAGTTTTTCTCACATATGTATTGCTTTTAGGTATAATAAATAATAAGTCGGATAACAATTAACGATTTTTTTATCTCTCATATGTAGTCTTTTATGTATTAGTAGAAGATAATCTTGCTAACAATTGAGGAATAAAATTATCGTATAAGTAGTTATTTTAAGTATAAGATAAGCCGACTAACAATTAAGCAGTAAGGTTTTGTCTCTCATATGTAGTGCTTTAAGTTATAAGTTAATTCAACTAACAATTGAGTGAAAAAATTCTCTCATAGTTTTTTTGTGTTTAAGGTACACTGACTAAGAATTGAACACGGTAATTTTCTTTCTAATATGCTAGCACTAATTTAACTAATGACTAGCAAATTATTATTTAACTAATACGTAGTATTTGTGAGTTTCAATATTTATTGTATTCACTTTTTAGAATAGTAATTAATTTTAAAATTAATTTAATCATGAAAATTAATAAGTACAAATTCTAATGAGAGGCGTTAATTAATTTTTCCTAATATACTCTTTATTAAATATTTATTGTTTGGGCCAATACTTTATGCTATTAGCTTATTGTATTCTTATTTTTCGAAAATAAGCAAAAAAAAATATATGCACCAACTGCTTTTTCCCGTGCGTATGCACGGGTACTATACTAGTTGACTCATAAATACTTTGTCTCGATATGAAACGATGGACTCTAGCAAACCATGAAATCTAAAAGTTTCAGCAAAAAACAACGTTGCCACTGAAATGGAAGTAAAAGGATGACTGAGAGCAATAAAATGGGCTGATTTAGAGAATTTATCCACCACCAACATGATTACCAACTTCCCCTAGATTTGGGGAGCCTGTCGATGAAATCCACGGATACATCGCACCATACATGTCATGGAATAGGCAGGGGTTGAAGTAGCCCAAAAAGGTTGGAGGCTTGACCATTTGTGTTGCTGGCAAATTTGGCAATCTTTAAAGAAATTTGAAATGTCTCGCTTCATGCCTTCCCAATAAAAATACATCCTAATGTGGTGAAGTGTTATCTCATTGCCTTCATGAGCCATGTCATGAAAGGTGGACAAAATGGTAGGGATGGTGGCTGAGGTAGAGATGAGGAAGGCTTTCCCCCGATACTATACTAGGCCATCATGCAAGCTCCAGTCAATTCCCGATCCCCTGCTGTGATCATGGCTTCTAGGGCAGCATACTCAAGAGTAGTTTTAACCTCTTGGCGGATGTGATCAAACAAGTCAATGTGAGGAGAAGAGATGGTCTTAAGCTTGACAGTATTCTCGTCTCGTCTTGAAAGAGCATTTGCCACCTTGTTCAATCTCCAAGGCGTGTATTTAACCCGAAAATGGCACCCCATTAATTGACCGGACCAATGTTGTTGTGGAGAGGTAGAGAGTCGTTGGTCTAACAGACGTTTAAGGCTTGAGTGGTATGTCCAAATGAGAAATTCATCCCCCACAGATACGAGCACCAGTGTGTAACGACCTTGGTCAATCCAATTAGCTCTCTTTCAGAGGCTGTTAATTTGATGTGCCGGGCGCTGTTCGCAGACTAAGATAAGCAATGGGATGATCATATTGTTGTAGGACTTCCCCAAACTCAAATCCACAAGCATCGCGTTCCACAATGAATGTGTCCCAAGAATGTGTCGCTGAAATTTGAATGTGCAACCTTGAGCTCCTAAAATGCATTGTTCGCTTCAACATTCCACACAAAATTGTTATTGAGGAGTTAGTTAGGGGTGCAGCTGTGTCGCCATAAGCATGTATAAACTTGCGGTAACAACCCGCCAAACCCAAGAATCCTCTCAACTCTCAAGGCAGTCACTGTCCTTGGTTGCGGCCATTGTTCTAAAAATCGGCCTAGGCGGACCGATTAATCGGCCTAGGCGGCCTAGTCGGTCCTAACTGTAGAGGCCGAATTGGCCTAGTCGGCCAAAAAATCGGCCTAGTCGGCCAAAAAATCGGCCTAGTCGGCCGCCTAGGCGCTAGGCGCCTCTCAACCGCCCGACTAGCGCCTAGCGAGTTTTAAAACAATGGTTGCGGCCAATCAATAATTGTTTGCACTTTGGATTTGTCCACTTCAATGCCATCCTTGCGGCAGAATCCTCTCAAGGCAATCACTGTCATTGACGTGGGAAGAATAGAGAAAGGAATGATTTTCTTTTTACGAGCTATACTGAAAGAAGGCAAAAGTCATCCTTGACGAGCCCAGAGAATGAGATGAAACTTGCCCTCGAATCCTTGATAATGTCAAGTAGTTTAGGGTGAAAATTGTATCCTTTATTCCTCTAGGATTCTGCCAATATATAGAGTTGATTCTCCAATCTACTCCCTTATTCTATGCCAACCTAAATGGAATGAAAATAAATAAAACGTAACAATTGCAACAAATCACTGAATTATTTAAGCAGTACTCTGCTTAGGCTTTGTTTGCAAGTGATTGTGCTTAAATAAAAGCACTTTTTGGGAAAAGTGATTAGTAGTAAAAATTGGTGGTGTTTGATAAAATAAGTGCTTTTTGTGTAATAGAAAAAGTAAAAAGTAGATTCTACACGAAAACCGAGAAAGTAAAAGTTGATATTGTTTGGTAAAATAAGTGTTTTTTTCTTAAAAAAAAAAAGCTAAAAGCACTTAAATTAGTTGTTTGCAAACAAAGCCTTAGTGTTCTTGGAGATGCAACAATTGCATCTCCTTTTAAGAAGTACTCGGCTTACCTTAGGCCCTGTTTGATTGGAGGGTTTCAGAGGGGAGGGGAGGGAAGTGAGTGGTTTATGTGTGTTTGGTTGAAGGAAATAGGGGGAAAGGGAGGAAAATAGAAGGCTTCCAAAATCATCCACTTTCTCCCATCCTCAACCCCCCAAATCGGGGTATTTCGGAGGCAACATATTGATAACCACAAACTATTTATCTCCTATGTGAATGGACAAAAAGTTAAAAACGTAAAAAATTAAAAATTAAAAATAAAAAAAATTAAAAATAAAAAATTAAAAAAATTAAAAATTAAAAATTAAAAAAACAAATTAAAAAATTTAAAAAATTAAAAATTAAAAAATTTAAAAAATTGAAAAATTTAAAATTTTAAATATTTAAAAAATAAAAAATAAAAAAATAATTTTTTTTTATGAATTATGACTTAGGGAGTAATATTCACAATAGTTAGAGATGTATCTATTCACATTGGAAAAATATTTTCATTAAACCTTTCCTCCTATTTCCTCCAACCAAACACAAATTTTTATCAAAATCCTTCCTTCCCCTTCCCTTTTCTTCCCTCCTTCACTCTCCCATTCCCTCCCCTCCTTTGCACCAAACAAGGCCTTAAGGTTACGGTGTTGTACTCGCTTACCTTAGTGTTATGCCATGCTTTTCCGGTAATAGTTATTTTGGCAGAGTTAGAGTATGACTATGAAGTTGTGCAGTGGTCTTTTTAACCCTTTTCCGTGTTCTTGTTTACTACTTATTCACTTTGAGCCAATAATAGACTAGATTTTGCATTTCAACGAGCTATTCCATTGTGTTATTTTTCTTACACATGACTACATGAGGTCAGATTTTTATCTCACAGGCTCACAGCTGTTGTATATTAACAGCTCACATACAATAAGAATCACAGCAATAAGAATCGCAGAGAATGCTATTAGAATCACAGGGAAAGATGAGAATCACAGCAATTTAATGGAGTAATTGAGTTTTGGATGCTAATACCCACAATAATGTGTCTAGAGCCACATAAAATCATAAATAGAGACATCATTTTAACTATACATGTACGTTTTAGAATCTAAGGACAACCCAGGTCTCCACCATTGGTGAATTCCATGAGCTTCTTTGAAGTCTTGCGAGGGGGTCAAGTTAACTGTCAAAGCTGCTGAAGGAATAAGATGCATTGGTGGTTCTTCGGAGTCCTTCCCCAAAAAGTTCATAAAAAGACCCCCGAGCGAGTGTTGCGTTGCTAATCTCTCTATTGCCCCTATCCCTATCTCCTCCATCTTTCTCCTATGTTCAAAATACCCAATATACTCCGAGCAAATGTGATCTCCTGGATTCACAAACAGACATGGGACCCATTTGGAGATTGCGGCAAAGGAGTCTATTGCCACATTCTTGTCGCGGTTGTTATTACTCTTCTTGACTGACGCTGCAAATGCAAGACCGGCTGTGACAACGCTGGTTGCAATTCGGATCCCATGTTTGACTGTCTTATCCTTAATTCTCTCAATTGGGGCTGAAAAGAAGGGTGGGTTAAATAAAAAGGCTTCCAGAAACACACCCGTCTTCGCCATGGTCTTGCCCGCGAGCATTGCCATGGCAGAACCAAGGGAATGACCGGTCAACCATACATTTGATCCTCCAAAAGTTGCCACCATGTTGCGCACAGCTTGGATGGCAGTCTCAAAACGAGACGAGAAATGGAGTTCGTTTTTTATGATGTGGATATCCAATTCTAGGTCCCGGGAAAATGCGTCTCCCTTCGTAATGGTCCCTCGGAAAGCGATGACGTGGCATGGAACTCTTTTGTTGCTATTGCATGCAACACCTGTGAACTCATAAACGGCACCAAAGATGGAGGAATCTTCATTGTCAACAAGTTGGCGGTACAACTTGAATTGGAAGGATTCCCACCATGGAGGAGCTAGAGCCTCAGTCCCCTGCCGCTTCTCCTGTCGATCTCTCTCCAAAATGTAGACGCCTTGAACCAAACATGCAGCAATAGATCTCCTACTCTCCAAGTTATCCCTACAATGGTAAGAAGTTTCAGGACTACGACTCACATTTGCATTTTCTTATTCCAAAAAGAAATACAATGAGCAATCTTCTAAAAAACACTATGCGGGGGATAATAGGTTCTAGCGCTTAGTAAGTTATCTCACATTGGCTAAATCTAAGAGTACAACCCATATAAATGGCGTAGAGATATTCCTTCACTAAGATCTTTTAGGAGGAAACCTAAATCTCAACAGCGCCTAGGCAAGGCCAAACTGGGAATAGGCAAATTCGGCGTGGTCACCTAAAAAACAGTCAGGTAAGAGGAATCTAGTACTGGGCGTGGATTTTCAGAACACAATCCCTACCTATGAATGAAAATGCTATTTAAGGTGATGAGTTTATCATAAAATGAAAAGCAAACCTTAGTAGATTGCTGCTAAATGACCATAACAGAGAGGGAATTTACTGTGTTTTACCTTATCAGATTGCTAGATGATCATTCATTGGTGAGCACAATGCATTTATGTAGTTAATGGACAGTTATTAGAGAACACAGATTAGAGGGAGTGAGGGGATCAGATAGGGATTGCTCTGTTGTGCTGCACCATGCACAATGTAAAAAACTATGTGTCATAGCGATAATAAAAAACCTCAAGTTTGTAAGTAATTGATTTAAAACAATACCAGATTAAAAGCCTCTATAGTAAGAATAAGTCTGTGAAGTTGCTATATTGACTGAATCTACTAAAGTGCCAAAATTATTAATAAAATAAAGAAAATGGAAAAACACTGAACTTACCCAATTCAACCCGAAAAGCACCTACAACCTTACCTTTTATTATTATTACCCAACTTAATGCATGAAATCAAAAAGTTGGTGTTTAGTAAAAATCTTGTTGACAATGCTTAGAAGTCTAAAAGTAAGCTTACCAAACGGGCTTTAAGATCTAGCTTACCAGTTACAAGCATTTAGATGGAGGGGCCCGGAAATGTAGAAGTCTTCCCTCTCCGAAGCCATCAAGTCTTGTTTCTGTCTTGGACTCGTGGCCACAAAAAAAACAAGAGAAACCTATATTCACCAAAAAGCACAAGACATTATCTAAAAAGGGTAAATACAGGCTGCAATGTCTCAAAGCTCTAGTCTCTCCATTACTTCAAAATAAGTGTGTGTTTAGTGTGCTTAAATGGGCTAGCCTGAAATTTTGGTCAGGAATCACCATGATTTCCTTACAACAACTTGCAGTAAAGCAAAATCTGTCCAGCCATTGCTTTTTGGCTGGTTGAGCAGATTGCAGCTTAAATGACAAACTCAAATAGTCATTTCAGCCGCAGAAATGACCATATACTTTCCACTCAATCAATTTAGAAATTAGAACTCCCATTATTCAATACAAACTACAAAATAAACATTACAACGACTCAGTAAAAAATGATTTGCTCTCTTCTTCCAACAGACGTTGATTCATCCATTAACCAGCACTCATTCCAATCTTTCCTTATTCAGAATCGTAGGTCAAAATCATTACAGCGATTCTTACTCATGGGATCCAAAGATCGAAGATCAAACGTATAAAACCGCGCATTATGATTCTGAATAAACCACATTATTTAAATTGTTTAAAGAAAAACATGAAATGAAAAACGGAATGAACTCAATAGAAAAGTTATCACCTTTGAAGAAGAGATGAGAAGCTGAGTTATGGATCACCAGATTTGATTTCTTCGAGCACTCGTCACTCGCCAGTCACCACATTCGTCCCGTCGTGTCGGTGATACAACTACACAACTCATACGGCTTCTCACACAACAACAAACGTTTATAGAGATAAATGCGCTTGGAAAAGCACTGGTCACTTTCCATTTTCACTTGGATTAGAAAAAAATCTAAATTAGGTGAGAAAGAATGAAAGATGAGAAAAATATACTTCTAGCCTCAAAACAAAACCGTGCTGCTATATAATATTAAAAAGAATGAAATTTTGAAAACAATTCCATTAATATAACTTTTGAAAAAATGATGGACAAGATATAACTTCGTAGTGGTAAGTAGTAACTATAATTATATTCAAAATTTATATTGCTGCAACTACATATGAGTCACTACCAAATAAACTTTGAACACAATTAATCACTAATGGTTAATAAATCACATTTTTCCTATAACTTTTTTATCATAATGTTTATAGAAAGCCCCCTTAAAATTTACATTACCTACAAAATATCACAACTTGTTCACATTCAAACTAATACTCCGTATATAACAATTAAATTAGTTAAACATAAATTGTATTACGATATTATGATTTTCAAACGACAGTTCTTAATATTAAAAAAAATCTTATTTTAAAAAAACCATCTTATTTTTTATTTTTATTTTCAATTATTTTGAAATCTTAAAATAGTTTCTATTTTCCTTTGTGAATAAATTAACTTATTTTTCTAAGTATATTATATTAATGAAAACAAAAAGTAAGTTATATGACAAAATAACTAAAATGTTTGAAAAAATAGCATGAAATTAACTTCAAATTTATTTACTTGATTATGACATGATTCCATGTGAGAAATAAAAAATTGTTGCGGAGTACTAAATTAATAAATGAGTAGTACATATGTATGTGTTTTATTATTGACATTTTTCATTCATCCTAAACGAACTTTGTTTGGCAAACTACTCATTCCGTGGTGTTGTTACGCATCATACATAAATGACTTAGCTTTCTTAAACAATGATTAATGAAAAAAAATCATGAATCAAAATGTGAATTCGTAATTTTTAGCATTGCCTTCAAAATTTACATTGTAGTCACTACATATAGTAACTTTGAATATTATAGTCACTAAAAATCATCAAGTCATATTTTTATTCATCATTTTTTCATGAGTACTATTAAAGGATTTTTTTTCCTATTTTTTTATGGGCATCAATAAAGTCGTGCTCTCAGTCTTTTTAAAGCAACATCTTTGCTTGAATTTTGTCATTATTTTGTTTATTAAATGCATACCAAATTTGTAATTACAATTGTGTGGAATAATTTTAATGACGTGTCGTTTGGTTAGGTGCCACGCTTAGGACTAAATGATCTCTCGCCTATGAACATAAATTATTTCTCCAGTCACATTAAGGCTTTTCATAATGTGGGTTATATGTTAATACATGATGACTTTGAGGTGTTACTCTAATCAATTTTATTATTTGTATGCATTCTTATATCCACACTTATATTCTTAAATATGAGACAATTGTTTTTTTTTTGTTTATGAACGAGATTTACGGACAAAAAAATAACCTTCTCACAATAATGGTTATAACTTATAAGAATGAATATAAAGGGTGCTTAGGCTCCTGCAATCCAGTAGGTGAATAGCCAAGTATAATGTTTTCAACCCCAATTTCACTGCAATCCTGGTATTTAGAGGTGATATTGGTGGTTACATTCACCTTCTCTCAGGGGAATTTGCTGCCTTATTCACGGAGAGACCAAGGAGCTACTATGTGCAAGAATGTGGGGCCAAAGATATTAAAACCCCCAAATTTCTTTAATGTGTGATAACTTTTTTATTTGTGAACAAATATTATTTTTAAAAAAATTATATCCAAATTCATAATTTTTTATGATCTTTCATATGACATCAATATAGCATATGTAAAATTACAAAAAAAAATCTTCTGCTAGAGATTTTTTAGATTTAAATATTTTGTTAAGTTGATCTAAATGCTAAAACTGATTTGAATAATATTTTTGTATCTTTCAGTTATTCATTTCAAACTAGTTTTGAATAAGCGATAAAAAAAATTAAACTCTAATTTTTTTACATGGGAATTTATGTCTTTTAAAATCATAATTATTCACAAAAACATGAACAAAAAACTAATGCATAGTAATAAAAGAAAGACTTTAACTAAGAAAAAAGATTGGGATGAATATATTGACGGTGCTGGATTGTAGAGAAAAATTGAATTGAATGAATCATATAAACTAGTGGGGAATTAGATTTATTGGCGGTGAGGGCTGCGGTTAGCCTTACAAACCCAATTTTTGTAGCACCCTTGCACGCGTTGAGCCATCACGTTAATTTTGTCATTTCATTCTGATAGTAATGTCTTTATATTGCAAAAAAAGAGATAGAACAATAAATGTCGAAGAATATTGGAGGTAGTATTTCACAGTGATGGAGACAGTGAGGAGCTAGAACGGAGGTTTTCAATTCGATCTTTTTGAGGAAATAGTGACCAACTAAGGAAATAGTGAAATAATTTTTTGATTTGTTTTGAACAATAGGGTTAATCTTAGGGTATGTTTCGGAGTTTGAATGAAAAGGAGGAAGCTTTTGAAGGGTGGTCATGGGAATGGGAGGAAAAGGGGAGGAAAACATTCCTCTTGTTTGGGAGTAACATGTTTGAAAAATAAAGGTTTTGGATGTGTTATTATTAAAATCACTTCACATATATGACAAATTCAAATAATTGAGTTTTAACTTGCCAAAAAAAAAGAAAAAAAAAAGAAAAAAAAAACTTGCCATTTAATTAGTTATTCTTCAAAAGCTCTCAATTTGGAGAACTTGAAAATTGTGCATTTGAAGGATTTTGAAGGTTTTGAAGCTCTCCAAAATCATCTCTTCCATAATTTTAATTCCCAAACATGAAAGGAAATGTCATAAACCCTTGTCAATCTTCTCCTCCCTTCCAAAACCCAACTCCCAAATATATCCTTAGTTTTTAAAAAGAGGACAAGTGAGGGTACCTAACTACCATATTATTCCAATTCTGAGAAGATTAGATACGACTTGGGAAATAAATTTTTGGATATTTTCAGGAGGATAGTTTTTTTTTTTCGTAAAGACGAAGGTTTACATCCTTAATAAGCAAATATGATGAATTTGGAAAGACTTACACCAATATGATTCATATATTTACAATCCATTACTGAAGTAAAATTCATGATATACACGTAACACGTAGAACGAAGAAATCTACAAAATATGTGTCATGCCTAATGCTAACATTCTCATTTCAAAGTGTTCCCTATTCAAGAGTTTTATGATCATCAGCCATTATTTGATTTTGAGTGTAAGAGTATTCTAATTTCGGTAATCCTTTTCAGCATAAAGTAGTCTAATAGGTTGGGTCGTGACAAAGTCTTGTATACTACTCGTAATTTATAACCCCTATTAACGCACCCCTTTAAAGATTAAAATCATCAATAATGTTTTATGTACACAGTGATTTATATATCTAAATAAAAAAATCATTTAACAAACAACCAATTTCATTGCGCAAACAACTTAGGGAGTGTTTGCAGCTCCTTTTGCTTAAAAAACACTTTTGGAAATGATTTTGGAAAACATGATTAGCTGTAAAAGTTAAGAAATGTTTGTTATTGCTTAAAATAAGCATTTCTTAGCTTTTAACTTAAATAAGCTGAAAAAAGTGTTTGTTAATGCCTACTTCTACTTTAAAAAACACTTTAAACTGCTTTTCTCTTTTTCTATTACACAAAAAACACTTATTTTCTCAAACATTGCCAACTTTTACTATTAAACACTTTTTCCAAAATCACTTTTTAAAAGTAAAAGCAATTGCAGACACTCCTTAATAGTGTTTGAGAAAAAAGGAATTTTGAAAAGTAAAAGTTGGTAGTGTTTGGTAAAATGAGTGCTTTTTGTGTAATAGAAAAAATAAAAAAACACTTTTCAGCCAAAAGCCGAGAAGCGCTTTTTTAAAATAGAAGTTGTCATTTGAAAACACTAATTTTAGCTTTTTTTAAACCAAAAGTTGGGAAACGCTTTTTTTTAAAGTAACACTCCCTTATGTTCATCCCCAAACATCTAATGTTCAAACATTGACTTTCGTGTGAAAGTAGACGGTCACAAATAAGCAAACAAACCAATGTTTGTGAAAACACAAATCAATATACATGTTCATAGAAAATAGTTGCCTATTGTATACTTTGCGGGATATACTGTTAGATATATTATCATCACATATAAATTAACTGTCTATCAGTGCGAAAACTGATTTTGTTCATATAAAATAATTAGGTGTGCATGCACGAGTTGTTTGTCATCTCATTTACATACACTGATTGTCTGACTACTAGAATCAGATTCATTGTGTACGAAATGTATAAACTAATATGTATTAATACAAAAAATAATGTATATAAACTAATGTGTATAAATGTTTTTTCTAAATCTCATTCGCTCAAATGCAACTCCATTGGACGGGAAAGTTGACTTAGGATATTTTTACTTAGACTGTAATTTGTTGGTCTAGTCCGGTATCTTTGTATTTTTATAATTATTCAAGTCTGGTATGGTCTTGTCTCGGGCAGATTACAGTACAAGTAAAAGCATCCTTAAATGCAATTATAGAAAAGAATTATATACACCAATACAACTTGTCCTTGGAATGTTTTTTTTCGTGCCTTGGGACAAAAATTGGTCAAAACGTTAATTCATAATAACAATAATTTAGCACGGAGTATTATTTTCTAAATTGTAATTCCAAATTTTGTTTTGAATACTATCGTATAATATTGCGATTTGAGAAGTAACATTCAAAAAATTATGAAGTACGTATTAGAAAGATGATGTTATTTGGTCCTCAGAATTCTCAAATTTCCGAAAGCGGGTAGTTTTTGACTTTCTACTCGTATGACTTGTCAATATGAAGAATCAAAATGTAAAATGGAAAGTTGGAGGTGCGGGGAATCGAACCCCGTGCCTCTCGCATGCGAAGCGAGCGCTCTACCATATGAGCTACACCCCCATTAGGAATGGATTCTCTTAAGCATTTAATTATAGTAAGCTTAAAGCCCTCCACAATATTGGACTACGATGTACCCCGTATATGGCTCTGTTTGCAACCGCTTGTGCTTAAATAAAAGCACCTTTTGAGAAAAAGTTATTAGTAGTAAAAGTTTGTAGTGTTTGGTAAAATAAGTGTTTTTTGTGTAATAGAAAAAGTAAAAAGTAGATTCTACACAAAAATCGAGGAAGTAAAAGTTGGTAGTGTTTGGAAAAATAAGTGTTTTTTTCTTAAAAAAAAGCCAAAATCACTTTCTTTAATTGGTTGCAAACAAGCCCTATGTTACTCGACCGTGGACTCCCTATATGTTTTTACTTGGACTGTAATATGTCTCGTACAAAACTAGATCAGTCCAGATCAGACCAGACTTGGATATTTAAAAAAATACAAAAGGAGCAGCCATTACCAGATCAGACCAGACCAGCAAATTACAGTTCAAGTAAAAAAATCCATAGTGGACAGACGTTTTCTCAAAATGCCCCCACAATTATTTATTTCAATATATTCTTATAAGACCATTTGTAGTAGGGATGACAACGGGACGTATCGATGATGATTTTACATATGACCGTACTCACCCCATTGGGTAATTCCCCCGCCCCATAATCGTCCCATTACTCAACGGGTAATTTTTCTCTAAACCATTATCGTCCCAACATGTAACGAGTATAACCCCAGGTAATCGCTTTATTAAACGAGTCATTGATATTTTAATACAAAACGAATATTTTAACAAGCGAAAAATTGCATCACCTAGACGACTCTAGACTCATATGCTACTTTAAAGTTTTTTTTTTGTATATCTAAAAGACGAGAAAAAAGAAAACCTAAATTAATTTGAACATAAAAATACTTAATATGAAAAATAATTAATCACGAAAAAATATGATAATAATCAAACAAGACTATTGAGAATGTTTTCATTTGAAATGTTTTCAGTCCCAGACCAGACCAGATCAGGTCAGACCTGACCAGATCAGCAAATTTCAGTCCAAAAGAAAACATCCTAAAATCTATTGTGAACTTTCATTCACACACTATACATCTATTATGTATTCATATATACACAATGAAAATAGAAAAATCTCATCTTTTAGTAATTGTGGGACAAATAATCGATAAAAATGTAATAAAAATATAGCCAAAAATAAACGGGGCGAATAATAAGGCGGACATGTATAAATCTGTAACCTCCCCGTTACCCGTAAAAAACAGGTATTCCCCGCCCCGTACCCATTACCTAGTCAATGCGGTTTTTCCCGTTTTGATAGGGCGGTTCGGTGCGGGTATCCATCGAATCGGTCACAATTATCATATCTAATTTGTAATGGTTGGGAGACCAACATGTTAAAAATATACTACGTCCATATGAAAATGGACTCTTACTTCCCTACATTCCAGCACCATTAATAAAATACACTTAGCTTATCTTTTCACATATCAATTTAGTAAAACATTAATTAAATTATTATAAGTAATGTTTTCCATTTAATGTTTTCCCTAAATAATTACGGAGTATGAAATAAGAAATACTCCTTCCGTCCTGCTATGATTGTCCCATTTTACCTTTTCGGTCCGTCCCACTGAGATTGTCTCATACCTTATTTGATAAAGTTTGTGTTGTTCTAAATCATTTCTACTTTATTCTTACTTTATCAATTCAATATCAACCACATAAACCCACTTTTATTAATAACTGTGCCACATTCTCTTGTCCCAAACTTAGGGGGCGGAGGTAGTACATATTTCAATGTAAAATAATTAAATTTCATATTAAAAAATTGTTACTTTTATTTTTTACTTTCTCTGTTTTAATAAAAACTGATTTTATTCAATACTCGGTTATTTATGAAGACCACATAGATTAAAAATTTGTGTTTCGTATTTTCTTGCGTACAAGAAAACTTCAACACTTAAATTTTTAATTTTTTTTTACACTTTGTATATGTAATATTGGTGATGGAGTATATGGCCCGGGAACCCCCCAGCCCACAGACTCCTGCTACTCCAACACAGGCCCAACAGGCCCAAGAAGCGCATGAAGCCCAATTTACCGCGGCCCTAGCTCAAAGAACCCCACGGTGCGCTTGGGGATTCCTTCGGCACCATGGCCGAAGGCTCCAAATTCCACAGGACAGTTAGATTTGAGCATACAAAGCTGCTGGAAGAAAACGACAGAAATCGGAAGCCTTCGGCCCCTTCGTGCCCTCGGCACAAAAAGTAGCCTTCGGCTACAGAGAGCCCCCGACTACGGGGGAGCCTGCGGCTAACAGCCCAATCATCGAAGATTCCCTTTGGGGACAGACAACCACCACATTTAATATGGCGTCACATCCACCCACCGCATTTAATGCGGTGCACATGCGAATGGTGGTGCCACCCCTATTGAGGTACCCCTCGGCCGTTAGATTGTTGACACGTGTACTCTCATCGCATTCATGGCTGCTATAAATAGCAGCCTTTATTCCTCTTGTAAAGGATCCCAGAACAAGTTCATTTAATATACTTGGCTCTCTCTCTCTCTTACTTGCTTGCTCTGACTTCTCTCTAGGTTATTCCCCGCAATAACCCCTCGGATAAGCTACCCCCGGGTACACTGTCCATCAATTGGTGCCATGTGAAAGATCAAAAAGTTTATTAATTTTGATATATTTATTGAAAATTTTGGATAAATAAAAAAAAAAGTTATAAAAATAGTGATATTACTTTCATTTTTTAGTCTAACTAGTATTGAACCCGTGCGATGCACGTGATATAGATATTCTTTTATTTTTCTTTGATGTTGTACAATTAAAAATGCTACTGTATGTGTAAAATATTTCAAAAAGAACCTAAAATATAAAAAGAGAAATATTGATATGTGTTATACTACTAAATATAAATGTGAAATTAAAAATATTACAGTATAAAAATTACAGTTTTCGAAAAACTATACACTACACTTATTATAAGGGTAATTTGAGTTTGCACCTCATTTTATTGTCCAAATTAGACTTTGCACTCCCTTTTTTAAAATCTTTGTTTTTGCACCCCCGACCCCATATGAAAAGACAAAAATGCCCCTCCATTAACTATTTTCTTGGCCTTTAACATATTCCTGATCGAGAGCATATTTGTCTTTTCATATGGGGTTGGGGTGCAAAAATAAAGTTTTTTTAAAAAAACGGTGTGCAAAGTCCAATTTAAACAATAATATGGGGTGCAAACTCAGATTACCCCTTGTTATAATTACTTTGGATAATATCATTATGTGTTGTCAATGTTTTCAATCTGTTTTGTATAGTACTACCTCCGCCCCCCTAAGTTTGAGACAAAAGAAGGTGGCAAGGTTATTAATAAAAGTGGGTTTATGTGGTTGATATTAAATTGATAAAGTAATAATATAGTAAGAATGATTTAGAACGACACAAATTTATCAAATAAGGTATGATACAATCTTAGTGGGATGGACCGAAAAGGTAAAATGAGACAATCATAACTGGACGAAGGAAGTAATATATAAAAAGGCTCCTAAGATTAACCCGACATAAGAAGCAATTTCAGATAAATAGACGTACTAAATATAGTTGACACAGAAAGTTAAATTAATTTTTTATAATGTTCTTACAATTTCGTAAGAACAATCGCCTATGTATACATCTCTATAAGCATGAATAATGGTAGGGGTATAATACATCTCGATAAGCATGAATAATGTTAGGGGTATAATGAGAATGTAAAAAATGTTGGTGTCTCTTTAGGCATTAAGCACTTGTACATCATGCATTGTTTTTTTTAAATGATACTCCAAGAGCACCTTAAGTCCATAACTCCGTTTCTACATTAACTTGCTTCCGTTTCTCACTATTGATTTTTAATGACCCTTCATCATCTTTGTTTTGGGAAAACTATCAAATAAGCCCCTCTATTTTTGAGAAAAATCAATTAAGCCCTCTAACTCAACTATCAACCAATCAAACCGTTCTACTATAAAAAACATGCAATTCGGCTGTTTTGCCGGTAAAGAGCGGGTGATTTCGGTAATGCTGACATGTCACCCATTTATCTTTATTTTTTATGCAAAATATCAGCGGCAGTGCGGCACTCCAGAAGCTCCCGTTCGTCCTCCATGATTGGCAAAAGTGGCAAAACAATGAATAAAAAGATGCCCATCTGGGGCCGCCGGTCATGACTACAGCATGAATCAAGCCTCCATCACCGCCGCCGGAAATACCGATGACGCGAAAGAGGAGGCCCCCAACATGTGAGTTTCGGTGTTCTCATACTATTCATTGTCGTCGTCGATTATGGTGTAAGTATGTTCCATGGCCGTTGTTCGTACCCGAACCTTCATACCTCCATCAATGGAGTCACCATCTCACCAAGGTGCCTCATACACCCTGATCTGGAGTTTAGACCCGACCCACTTTGGTTTCCTCTCCATGGTAGTTGTTTGTATCATATCTCCATTAATGGAGTCATCACCTCACTTTGGTTCAGGTGTTCACCCCGATCTTGCCAAGCTGCCTCTTATATGAAATCGAAGGCCCATAGTTAGGGAAAGTTACTGTTACTATTTCTTGCTCCCAAGCAGATCTGATACGACGGGTAGGGAGGAATTTGAGAAATTTTAGAAGAGCAATAAAGCAGGAAGGGGTAATTTAAAACTAGGGGGACGATTGAAATAAAAATGCAGAAAGGGTCAACTTTGACCGGGAGAAAAAAATTTGAAGCCCACGACCGACGTATATAAGCTAATAAAGAGACACCGGTTACCTGAAACCGGGAGGTTACCGGCTAAAAAGCCTATTTGACAATTTTATCTGAGTATAAGGGTTCGATGGAGTGATAGTTGACTTGGAGGTTTAATTGTTTTTTTTTTTTAAAGTTGGAGGGCTTAATTGATAGTTTTCCAAAACCTGATGCGTGTAAAAGGTCATTAGCATGGCTGCGAAATAGAGTGTATTGGTGAAGCTGTATGGAATTCTTACATGTTAGAATGGCTTGGGACTTGGGTGGTCCTGCAGTCCTGCTACAAAAAGAAAATATTTAGTGGAGACCGAGGATCAAAGAATTTTGGTTAAAGGAAGGTGATAGTAATTCTGATTTTTTTCATAATGTGGTTAAACAAAAGTGGAGGCAGAATAGGATGGCGATTGTCAGATTTGGAAAATGGAACAGGAGTTCCAAGAGCATGCTATAATATACTTTATTGGTGTAGCAGAGTTGCTAAAAAGAGTAAACAATGCATGAAACTATGAAAGGCTCTTTTTACTCTTCGAATTGTTGAGAAATCTGGGTTATTATGCAGTCAAGAACTTTGGGGGGGGGTAAAGAAATACACGTCAAGGGAATAATTATTTAGCAGGTTCTATAAGAAACTGCAGAAGCCATTACAAGAAAATGGCAAAATGGCAGATAACCTTCCAGACTGAAAGAATATTCTTATGATGGCAGATATACTGAAGTTAGTAAGGGCATGCTATATTGCCATCCTTCCTAACTTATCCAAGCACTGGCCAAGTTAAAATTCATGTTTCTTGAGAGAAAGCTTATGTGAGATGGGTTTACTATGCTGCTGTGGTTAGAAACCATTTTGGCCTTCTCCAGTTCACTCAGAATTACAAAGAACCTACATCCCATAGTTTGGACTTTGGATGGTTAACACAGGCCATACATTGGTGTTAAAGACAACCATATTACTGAAACTCATATTACTGATCTGGTAGATCTCTGCAACCCAGGAAGTCATTTTGATCCATAGCCGACAGAACAGAATTTTGTCTGTCAAGTGGTTACTTCCAGGTTCAAATCTGTGTAACTGTGTTCAATCTATCAATAAACTAGACCAAACAACTGCCAGATGGAGATGTTGTCAACAAAATTAAGGCAATTACACTGAATTTCATATTTTCCGGATCACATTAAATCAATAATTATTATGATAACCTACTTCTAAACCAGTCCTGCTAAACAGTAATCTTTTTCTGCTTTGTGAAGCTCAGTAATTCAACACACCATTGTGGATGGAAAAAGACTCTAAGATTCATTGGACAAAGCGGCCACCTCTTGCCCATGGCGGTGGCAAGATGGTCTGCCTACCTCCATTTCTTCTTGGAGCATTAACCCAGTTTTTTGACAACTTCTTCATTCTTTGCTCTTTCATACTTGCAAACATTGAATCTAATGTCTGAAGCTTCTTCTGCCTTGTCACTGGTTTCACCTTATCCTGCGGATATTTCTGCTGCACAAACATACAACAATCATTTCACTTGACACATTAAATTCCTGATTTACCAAGATGATTAACCTTGTTATGAACTTATGATACACACCCACACACATAAGAAAAGGAAACAAGCAGTACCTTAACAAAGACGTCATCCTTACTAGAGAAATTTCTATGCGCAAGGGGAGCAGCAACCCTACACAGCAATAAACAAAAGTGTGTGTAAAGTAAAGAAATATAACCATCGGGTTTGTTTTCAAGGGATAAGCAACTCGTAATCCGCATTCACATGATGGCAGGTCTAGAACTGATGAGTGAAAGCACTACAAGAATTACAAAATTCGGGAAGAGTTACCATCATCTTTCATGTGAGTATAAAATATAGACAAACTTATATATGTGTATATACTCAATTCACTATTCTAAACTAAGTTTCTTCACTCCAGCCATCAAGTCTTGTACTCTTGTGCAAAACCAAGCAACTTAACTATTACTACCTCCGTCCCACTAACATTGGGACGGAAGGTGGCACGGTTATTTAGAAAAGTGGGTTTATGTGGTTGATATTGAATTGAAAAGGTAAAAATAAAGTAAGAATGATTTAGAGCCACACAAACTTTACCAAATTTGGTATGGGACAATCTTAGCGGGACTTCTCGAAAAGGTAAAATGGGACAATCTTAACGGGACGGAGGGAGTATAAATTACAAAAATGTCACCATCATGCTCACACATGTCTTTTAAATAAGACAAAACCAAGAGTGTGACCTCTACCCTCTGATATCCTTGGGATTGATGATTATGTGCACAAACAGTGGTATGAGAATGAGATTTATAGAGTAAAGAAAATTATGGGTATCAACATTACGATTGCAACCAATATTTAACTATGAAGTAGATACCATAGCACTCTTAGATGGCTCAAAAAAAGTACTTAAGTTATAAGTATGCAAGATTCTAAGCAGTTGTTGAACATTATTGAGCAAAAACGCAGCAAGCATCATAATCAGTGAGATGACAAGCCATTAAGCCAAATGTCATGTCACCTGCATTGCTTCTTTCCCGTGATGAATATCAACAGATAATCAGACTCTGGATGGTTAAAAAGACAAAGGACGTTTAGGCTGAAAAAATGCAAATCCAAGATACTTGAATATAAACTCTATGAGAAAGTCATATGGCAATGCTTCTTGCATAATTCATAAAATCTGCAAAAGTAGCTCTGTCTTCAAGCCAAAACGGTAGATCATGATCTATATCTAACACTGCAGCTTCTCACAAGCATAAAAATATTTATATATGGCATCTCCCCAAACATTACAAAGAACTCCACAATAGGATTACAAAATTCCACTCCAATTCTGGTGATACAAACCAAATCATTATAGTGAAATCCAATTTATATGTAAAAGTAGATTCTCACTTAGTGATTAACAAAACTGCATTGAAGTAGTGAAATCCAATATATATCATACTGAAATTTCAATCCATTGTAAAACTATCCATTTGGATGCAAGTAACACACCCCAAATATTCAAGCCTGTAAATTGACAAATGTAAATGTCAGAACACATAGCAAAGTCGTCAACAGACAAGAGAAACATTTTACATTTCTACCTGTGAAAAAATAAACTAACACTTCAAGAAGCTGGTAAGATGAACAGCCCACACTAGAGACAAAAGACTACAGTTATACAGTATCAGAGTAAGCTGACAAACTGTTCAACATTAACATTCCATCTAAATTATACCTTTGAACATTCATAGACACTGCCCTGCTTCGACTGAAGCCTCTATTGTGAATAGGAGCAACTGCGGCCTTTCTAGCTGCCTGAGCTGTCAAAGGGAAATGATTATCATGAAAACTTGTTCTCCTCTGAGCAAGATTCTCCTAAAAAGAAAACATAAATATAAATACTAAAAGTTAAAAAATTAACATGCTAATAAATAAATACAAATTAGCACATTTAACAGAAAAATAATCAAGTAAAATCCTCCCCATTATTAACATTAACCAGGTCATATACTCATATGTTCCATTTATGTAGCAAACCTGTCTAAGAGATGATCTTGTTTCCGTAAACCTCTTGAACTTGGCAGACTTATCAGCAGCAACATTATTATAAAACTTTTGGCTACTGTTCTGCACAAATACAAACCATTGAACCTCTAAAAACAGACTTAAAGAGAAAAAGAGCTTTCTTAAAGGTCTGATGCCTATAAAATAGTGGTTCTACTTACTGACACTCCTTGTTTCCCATTCCTGTGTTTCAAAGAATCGTTTTTTGACATTTTGATGATATCATCTGTGACATCAGAATTATAAGGAAGAAATTAGCAGAATGGGGAAAATACAGCTGAAAGGAGATCCAAAAATGCAAATATGCATAATATGCTACCAAGTGACATATCCATTTTTTTCTCCGTGAGAGCAATTGCATCAGTTGTTAGAGGTTTGACCGTCATCTGAGGCAAAAAAACATCGTTTTGAACAACACAGCAAAAAAAAAATTGAAATCCGGCAACTTAATAGAACTCTTCCCATGAGAAAAAAAACAATATGTGGGAAACAAAAAACAGATTTAACTGTTCAAGGAATAGGGCAATTACACAAATTCCAATTAAATAGGAAAATAAACTCGCGGTTAAAAAAGAAAGAATTCAAAAACCTAAAACTTCAGTGAATATAAATGAGAAGCGAAACGGATACCCTACAACGTAGAGAGGAAAGTATTTAGAAAAGCACTTACTATGTTCTGAGGAAACTAATGTAAAAACAACTACAGTGTTGGCGACGAATCAACGATTCCGAGCTAAAAGCGCCTGAAAAGTGAAAAGAATGGTGAAGAGAGCCTAGTGGAGATGGTAGTGAAGCTTAAAGCTTACAAGTTAAGGTTAGGGTTAATTTCACGACTTCAGGCAGACAAACGAATGGAACGCGGCTACAACCTCGACTTGCTTGAGAAGCGCGTCGAATAAGGCAAAATTCATTTAGAGCGGCAAAGCGGCTCATAGTAATGGTGAGTTCACTTTATTTGATTCGGTTTTGACTAGAAATCAAATACTATCGTACAAAATTAAAGTCGAAAGTTCGGTTTGATTTTGATTCAGTTTTACATTTCAAAATTTCGAATCATGATTTGATCAGTTCGATCTCGGTTTTTTAGGTTTTTATTAAGATTGTCATTTCATTCAAAATGATACGATAGTTGCAACCTCGCAGGGATAGGATTTTGGTTTTGGTTTACATATAAATGCAAGATTACTAGAACAAATAAAATAAAAAAGAGAAGAAATAAATATGTCTTGAGTTATATGAGTATGCGGGAGAGTAAAATGTATTTATTTTTAATTTACATTGTTTATAACCAGTAGAAAAAGTTCCATGAATATATACGTTATATGTGACATAATTGAGATGAATAGTTATTTGTTCATTCAATATATAACTTTAAGATTCATGAAAACAAAAGTTAATTATTAATAACCAGTAAAAACATATCATCATCATGCAATGAATTGCAACATACGTACATACGCAAAAGACACAATAGATCAATATAGTTACTTTGTATATAATTATAGGTAATGAATGTGTAAATGCATTATAAACTAACTAAACAAAAAATCAATTTTCTAGCACAAGAAAATAAAAAACTATCGGATTAATGACTAACAATTAACAAATAAAGTTCCATATTTTAAATTTTAATTAATTCGATTTATTTAGTTCGGTTCGGTTTTGAAGGGTAACAACCAAATCCGGACCAAGCAATTACAGTTCGGTTCGGTTTTTAACATTCTGTTTTGGTTTTTTAGCGGTTGAGTTATATTTGGTTGCGGTTTGATTTATTTTGATTCAATTTTCGGGTTTTCAATTTTCGATTCAAGTCCTAGCTCATAGGGACTTGTTTAGACTAAGGATGTTTTTACTTGGACTGAAATTTGTAAGTTTGGTCTGGTATGTTTAAGTCTAGTCTGATCTAGGCTGAATTGATCTGGTCTGGTTAATGTTTGTCTCTGGCTCTGTGTATTTTATAACTACGGAAGCTTGATCCGATCTGGTCTGGTCTGTTTAAGTTTTGTCAATTCTGGTCTAGGTGTTTAAGTGCAATCCTAGTTTGGGATTGAAAATAGTCCAAGTAAAAACACTCTAACAATATACTCTCAAAAATTCAATTTGAAAATCAGACTCCAGCGGATAGGACCGGATATATACTGGTCCGGTCTTCAATCCAATGATTTTTGTGATTATGGTTCCAGTACGATTGGGATTGGTCAAATTGGAATTGAAAGTTTTTTTGTCTGTGAATCCGGCACAGACAAAATATGTGTTATTTTATTTGTGCAAATTTTGCACAAATAAAATATTGTGTGTGAATAGAACTCGCAGACAAAGAAAACCTTACACAAACACATGATGAATATAAATATGAGTATAACCGTATAAGGGTTAGGGGTGGACTCGGGCCGGTTCGGGCCTGGGCCCGGCCGGGCCTCGGGCCAGAAAAATAGGGCCGGGCCCGAACCGCCGGAGGGCGGTTCCGGTTCCGGTTCCGGGCCAAACCGGGCCGGGCCGGTTCGGGCCAACCGGTCTATAATTTTTTTTTTTGGTTCTCCTTTTTAACCCCCTACCCCTCCCCCTCAACCCCAAACCACCCCAAACCACCTCAAATGGCCCAAAATACCTAATCCAACCCAAAACTTAAAAAAATTTCAAAAAAAAAAAAAAAATTAAAATCCGGCCCGGACCGGGCCCGAACCGGCCGGGCCGGTTCACCAAATGGAGGGCCCGGGCCCGGAACCGGGAACCACCGGGCCGGTTCGACCCGAACCGCCGGTGGACCGGGCCACCGGGCCGGGCCGGTTCACACAGTAGCCGGGCCGGGCCGGTTCCGGTTCGGACCGCCCGGCCCGAGTCCAGCACTAATAAGGGTGGGTACATATATCTTTTTTGACTATATATGTAAAGCGTTTCTCACAACCTCGCACATAAAGGTGCCTAGCGTCGCCTTTTAGAAAGCTGATATACAATTTTTATTTTGTAATCTATATATATATAAAAAGCGAATCGTGAGAACATAACTGTTTCCGCCTAGAATTAATTGGGCACACCACATAAGTAATTCTGGCATCGATCAATGGCTACGGTTAATAAAAATTACTCTGTTAACATGTGTACAACACAGGATATCCGTAATTAATAGATGAAAACTGTTCCGGTAACTTCCTTCAGCAACTCGCACTAACTTCCTTCACGAACGCCCAGTAACTTCTTCTCTTTCGCACTACAAACTGTTCCGTAACCCCCTCTAATATCTGTTTTAGTCATGCAGCCAACTGTAGCACTAGACAGATTTAAATAACATTGACATTATTATACGGAGCATAGTTTTGATGAGCATTAAATCAACACAATTACTTTTTTACCAGTATAAATCACTGCTACGTACTCCGTATGAAATACTTCAATCTGATCTCCAGAATAGATGTTCAGAGCAAGTGGCATGCTTATACTTATTATATTCTTTGTTACGTTCTTCAAAACATTAACCACACATGACGCATGACACATTCTAAAACAAGTAGTAATTCTTTTTTTTTTTGCAGGGTGCGAGTTTTAAGAAACAAAGATGCTGTTAAACAGACCAGAGACCAGCAACATAAACAAATCAAGAACCCATTGAGGTTAATTAGTGATCGAGGTATATACACATCAGGTTTATGGCAACAAATAAATCAACAAACGTTTGGAATGCATTTTCCATAATGCTCAGGTATTGTTGTAAAAACACATTTGAAGCACTACTTTTAACGTATGCATTTGTTAATCAAACTCAAATCAATTACTATATCTAAATTCTAATTTCTAATAAATAGGTATATCATATTCGCGCAAGATCATGGTAATACTTTTACACAATGAAAATGCTTTGAGAAAGAAAATGTAAATAGAAAAATATATTCACAATTGGAGATTCTGAAAAATAATTATCATTTTGGTCTAAAGCAAATTATATTTATATAAAATAAATGAAAAATAAATGTGAATACACAATAGTGAATGAATAGTTTACTCAACTACTTTTCCTTTTCTTGCGCGTGAAATTAAAAATTATGGTTTGTGTGCAAAAAATTACTCCCTCCGTCCCGAAATATAAGATACTTTTCGGTTTATGATGTTTGACCAACGATAAATTAAAGCAAATGGATCCCTGTCTGCACTCAAATTATTTTTTTAAACAAAATTCATATTCAAAAACTACATTAATATCGCTACAAAACCTGCAAAAAATAATTCACATTTCATAAAATTTTGATATACCAAAAATTAAAAGATTAAGAGTGATTTGTGTTGACCAAGTGAATAGTAAAGATATCTTATATAACAAAAAACAGGGTGACTAAATGGGCTATAAATCAATAAATCTTGTGTTCTTAATAATTAATACTTCGTATTATACTCTGTAACTAATTAGTAGTTGAAAACAGTTCAAATAAATCTTCATTAAATTCCTATTAAATTCATCCTTTATGCCAAGTATTAATGAAGTACAGACTATCACATAAACATGATTATTTTGAAAAAAATATTAATTCAAGGTTCCTACTGGATTTGGCTCAGTATATAACTATATAAGCTGTATAACATTTTAATATAAAAAATCGTTGAAATTAAAATTTAAAAAAACTGAAATTACTTTAAAAATCAGAGTATTTACTTTTACGTTATTTTGGAATTATGTCTATACTCTACATCTATTTATATATTTTTAAATTGTGATTCTATATTTTAAAAATTTTAATTTTCAATTTGAATTTTTGTTTTTTTATTTTTTTAAAAATTATAATTATTTATATATTTTGACATTTTTACATTTTATATTTATATATCTTACAAATCCATATTAATTTTACTTATTATTTTCTTAATGGCTGGATCAGCCGCTTTTTCAAATGCTAGCATGCTAACATGATACGTGGTAATTTTTAGTATATAACTTAAGCGATGAATTTAAAAACCAAAAACTTGAAAAATGAAGTTCATCAATAAGGCCCCCATTCATGTTGGTGTCTCACATGTTATTAAACGTGAAGGATCAAAAATACTTGACAAGCTATATTGTTTACCCGAATTTTTTTCAAAATGTGTAGTTTTTATGTAATGTACTGTTTTTGAATTGGTTTTATGTGGGTACTCGATATATGTGTTAAATCATAAATAAAAATAAATATTTTTTTGTCCCGTGCAACGCACGGGTACAATACTAGTACGTATAAAATAGAAAGAAACAAAAATCAACCTCCGCTATCTCTTGTGATCGAAATCTGATCAAATAGTATCATCCTGATGAAATGATGTCATGTTGAATATATTTTTCATCCCAACAAATTAAATTGGTGAACGCTCTAAAAAAATTGTCTTGATGAAGAAACATTGTCGAGACGATGCTGGCTCTATAATTCTTTGAGGACCAAAATCTTCAGAAGACACGTTGCTTGATAGTCAGGGAATACGCAAATTATACCGTACAGTCAGCTGTACGGTGAGCACCGTATAGCCGGCCATTTTTATAATTAAATATGGGCTCTGCAATTTATCGGCGACGGAAAACAGATCCGGAAGTCGAGCGATTACGAGGAGGAACCGGCTGAAGGCTGATGATGCTGGGATAATGCTTGGCTTATCTAATTGAAGCAAACCCAATCTTCCAAATAATAGTGCTTCGTAATTCACAATTCAGAATACAGGTGACCACTATTTGCAAGTATAATAATTGAGAGCACTTTTGTTTGTACGAATCACGTTTTTGGTTTTTGTGTTTTCTTCATTTCTTCTTTTCTTGCTTTACTTTTTTCCTTCTTTCTTTTCCTTTCTTTTTTATTTTAATCTTTATTCAATTATAAAATATTTTAAATATTAGAGCCCGTTTGGTAACACGAAAATCGGCTGTTTTGGTTGATTCTGCTGAAATTTATTAAATTCTGGCTGAAGTGGCTGTTTTGGCTGATTCTGCTGATTCTAGAAAAAAAATTTTTAAAAATATATTTTGTTAATAAATTATAGAAAAAATTACATGTAAAAATAGCTAAAATAGTCCTCTACAGTAACTTCAGCCAATACAGTCAGAAAAGTAACTCCAACCTTACTTTTTCTGCTTATTACACAATTCAGCACACAAAAGTAAAAGTTACGTGTTTGGTGAAAAAGCTGGCTGATAAGCCTGATAAGCCGAAAAAAGAGGTCTCCAAACGGGCTCTTAATGTTTTCATTTTTTATAGCTCATTTTGTAAGCTACATATGCTCATTTGATATTGGTTTTATGCTCATTTTAAAATGTCTATCAATAAACAATAGAAATGAGTTCTATGTTAAATTCAAATGAGTATAATGTCCAAAATGAATGAGCACACACAAATGCGTTTTTGAACTTTTTGATACTCATTTTGTAAGTTATGTATACTCATTTAGTATTGTTTTATGCTCATTTTAAAAAGTTGCAAATTTCAAACATATCATACTACATTAGATTCACATTAGAAATGAGTTTTATGTTAAACTCAAATGCCCAAAACGAATGAGCAACACAATTGAGCTTTTGATTTTTTCGATACTCACTTTGTAAGTTATGTGTGCTCATTTGGTACTGTTTTGTGCTCATTTTAAAAGGTTGCTCATTATTAGACGCTTAATACTCATTAAAATTGGACTATTGCTCATTATCAGTACACCAATGCTCATTTAGCAGAAATCGCGATTTTCACATTAATTACAAAAATGCCACCGAATTATTTTGCTATTTTTCCCTTGGGCCTGTTACTGGACCGATTGTACGATGCTCATTGTTATGCTTCTAATGCTCAACAAAATTTGTCTCATGCTCACTAGACGTGTTTTAATGCTCATTTAGTACAAGATGCGAATTTCATGAAAATTACAAAAATGCTACCGGCTTTACGGTTCTCACCGTACAGCCGGTTGTACTGTATACACTTCCTAGGGAATATATGTTTGACAATGAATTTAAAATTTTCGTTAAAAGGACAAGTTGTCAATTGTTTCTAGAGCAATAGTTGCTAGAGTAGGAGTTGGTGTGTAGTTTGAGCTTAGATTGGAAGCTATCAAGTGTTAATGTGTTATGTAAGAAACCTTAGCGTATTACTCCAAATATCTTCTGAACGGAGATATATTAATACAAGAACTAATGTTATTTTACTCTTCATCTTCCTTTGTTGATCTTCATTTTTTTAGACTAGCGTTTACTCGTGCAAAGCGCGAGAGTGTTTGCCCGATATTAAAGTAATATTCTTTTTCGTAAAGAACTATTACATGCGAAATTATTGTAAGATTTTTGTAAATAGTCAATGAAACATCGTATATTCCTTATACTTTAAAAATTGTCAGATCAATTATATTTCATGTCAACCATTTATTGTGTGGAACATATGTCTGTATGATTTTAAAGTATTTGATTATGTGATTTGGCTATAAAATTTGATTAACTTTGACTTGCACATATCATAAATTAATAATGAATTAGTGACTTTTGCGATTGAGATTTGTGCGGTGAAAGGATAAATAACTTCAGCTCCCGCAAAGAAGTTCTTGGTTTGACCTACACACATATTAAGGAAATAAACTTACTAGGGGGTAAATTTTACTGTTTTGACACTGTTTCAACATTGTTTGGCACTGTTTGACACTGTTTTGCACAGTTTGGCACTGTTTTGATGTAGATAACTTGCCATTTAAAGAAAGGGGAACTTCTTTTTGGGACTGCTAAAAAGGAAAGCGAGAACTTCTTTGTGGGACGGAGGGAGCATTTGTTACTTCAAATGAAAATGAATTTGACTTTCACTAAAAACGTAACTTTTGATTTCACACAATGAATTGTGTAGTAATCAAAATAAGTAAGGTATGAGTTACTTTTATGACTGAATTGGTCGAAGTTAATGTAGAGAGGACCTTTTTAGTTTCCTTTTCATATATTCCCTCCGTCCCAATATAAAGAGCACATTTTCTTTTTCAAACATTTTTAGGAGGAACACTGTTTGACACGGTTTGGACACTGTTTGGAACTGTTTTGCACTGTTTTATTTGCCAAAAAGGGAAATGTGTCTTTTATATTGGGATGGCCCAAAAAGGAATATGTGCCTTTTATATTGGGACGGAGGGGGAATTTTTTTCTTTCTTTCATAAATGAAATATAATTTAAATATAATTTTTTCATAATTCAGCAAATCAGTTAATCACTCAATCTAACCACTTCAACCAATAATTTATAAATTTCAACTGAATCAACCGATTCACCCAATTGTAATGATACCACAATTCCAATCACTTTCGTTAGAACTTCATAATATCAATTGAGTGCAAGACGATGATAAAATTAAAAGAAAATAGGGGAAGGGAACATTATGAAAAAGATCAATTTAATGAGCGTTATTAAATGTGACACTACTTCATATTCTACTCGAATATTCCACTCTTTGAGCCGTTACTTATTTCTAATTTTGTAAATTAATTATGATAGTAACGTAACCTATTATCTATTACTCTATTATTCTATATTACATTTGAACATAACGTATTCATTCACGTAGTCATACATTAAAAGCAGTAAATCAGTAATAGTGTACTACTGTTAATTGAATGTGACTTGGTAATTAAGGTTAGTTTCTTTAACGGGGTAAGGTTATGTTAGTCTTTAAGAAAAGTTAGTAATATACACTTTAATAAGAACATACAAGTTTGTGTGCATAAAAAGCATTGAAAAAAATGAAGGATATTAACATATATATTCACGATTACTCCATAAAATGTTTTTAGGCTTTGTTTGTAAACAATTAATTTAAGTGCTTTTGGTTTTTTTGAAGAAAAAAACACTTATTTTACCAAACAATACCAAACATTACCAAACAGTACTTTTTACTTTTTCTATTACACAAAAACACTTATTTTACCAAACACTACCAACTTTTACTACTAATCACTTTTTCCCAAAAAGTGCTTTTATTTAAGCACAATCACTCACAAACAGTCTTAGATATTCATAACACTAGTATTGAGTTTTGGACCAAATTATTCCCATCAAAATATACCTCAACAATCGCATCGTATGTGGGGATTGGTCTACAATTCAACCATCTGCCTTAGTTATTGAAATTGTCGATCACCTGTTATTCAAAAAAACTCCTCTTGCAATCTATCGAGGAAGTTCTGTCGGTCTGGGAGTTATTCAAAAAACTCCTCTTAGACGATTTTCATTTTTTTCACTTTTGATTATATACATGAATGAAAATTCGATTCAACAAAAATGCCCCCGTTTTTTTCAAGCTAACATATAATGTGTTATTATTTTCATGGAAAAGATACCTTAATTTGATCTAAACGAATCCCTTATCACTTTCATCACATTGTTCCCAGACAGCTTCACTATTGACAGTCTACGCCCACAGCTTCTGGCTCTTGAACAAAGAGTACTTTATCTTCGTTCTCAGAACATTCATCCCGGTCACCAGGCCTTTGGTGCGGCAGAACAGGCCGCTGCAGCAGTTCAGCGCCCGGCTGGTCGTGGAGGTGACCAGCAATTCCGCGGGAATGGTGGTGGCCGTGGTTATCGTGGAAATAGCGGCAGGCAGCGCGGACACCGTGGCAGGGGGCGCGGTTATGGAGGCCAGAATCATCAGCAGCACGCCGGCCAGCCTTACCAGCAGCTTCGTGGACCTCCCGTTCAGGGGTATGGTGCACCTGGCTGGCAGAATCCTCCTCCAGCTTTTGCTCCACGTGCACCACATGCTCCTGGGTTTCCAGGTACGGTTTTAGGTAATTTTGGTCGTGTTGTTGCCAATATTAATGCTTTATCTGCTTGTGTTACTCATCCTAACTTGGTAGGTTCTCCATCAGTTGATAATTTTCAGTCCCCCCCACCACCCATAGTTTGTCAAATATGCTTTTCTCCTGGTCATTCTGCTTTGGCCTGTCCTCGTTATGTCAACCCGTCTGCTCCAGCTTTGATGGCTCTTCCCACAGGCGAATCAAATGAATCTTTATGGTACCCTGATTCTGGGGCTTCAGCTCACATGACTCCATCAGAAGGTATTTTATTGAATAAATCTATTTATAGTGGCTCACATTCTATTCAAGTTGCTAATGGTAAAAATCTTCCAGTTTCTCATATTGGCAAAATTAATTTAACTACTTCTGGCCGCCCACTTGTACTGAATAGAGTTTATCATGTTCCGCAGCTTAAATATAATTTGTTATCTATCCAACGTTTATGTGCGGATAATGATTGCTCGGTTATTTTTAATAAAAATTCTTTTTTTGTTAAGGACAACCACACGGGGGCCATCCTTCTTCAAGCAACCAATAAAGACTGCGTTTATCCCTTCACAGCTATCCATCCACCTACCCCACTTCTCACCTTCAAGACAGCACTTGTGCCTGGTCCAGTTTGGCATAAAAGACTTGGTCATTGTGGGGATCGTATTTTATCAACACTTAGGAAAAATAATTTTATTACTAGTTCTAGTTTATTTTCGCATACATGTGTGTCTTGTACGCTGGGCAAATCCCACCGTCTTCCCTTTACAGATGTTATTCATGGTTTTTCAGCTCCTTTGCAGCTAATACATTCTGATGTTTGGCAATCACCTGTGCTTTCTAATTTAGGTTTCAAATATTATGTTTCCTTTATTGATGATTTTTCTAGATTCACTTGGGTCTATCCCATGCATAGAAAATCTGAAGTATTTTTACATTTTTGTAATTTTCAAAACTTAGTTGAAAATTTATTTAATACAAAAATTAAATGTTTTCAGAGTGATGGAGGAGGTGAGTTTGTTAATACCACTTTTCATGACCATTTTCTTAAATGTGGAATTCTTTTTAGAAAATCTTGTCCGGATACACCTGCTCAGAACGGAGTGGCAGAACGGAAACATCGCCATTTACTTGAATTGGCTAGGACTATGCTAATTGATGCTAGTCTGCCGAATTCTTTTTGGGTTGATGCCCTATATACAGCCACTTTTATTATAAATCGGTTACCAACTCCTGTTTTGGGCAATGTGTCTCCGTTCGAGAAACTGTTTCAAAAACCACCTGACTATAGTTTCCTGCGTGTTTTTGGATGCGCTTGTTTTCCTAACATTATTGCCTCTTCCTCCAACAAACTTTCCCCACGGTCTATTCTTTGTGTTTTTCTGGGGTATGCTTCGGGTTACAAGGGTTATCGTTGTCTGGATCCCCGGACAGGGCGTGTATACATTAGCCGGGACGTTATTTTTCATGAAACCACTTTTCCCTATCCTACCTTGATTTCCACTCCTCACACATCAAACTCGTTTACACTGCCTTGGACATCCACCCGTACTGCTCCAACACCTCTGTCAGATATTACCCGTCCCATGACTACCTTCGACCAGCAGCCTGCTTCGGCTCATGTTAGTCCAGTTGTACATCATGCCCCATCCATCATCCCTTCTACACTAAACCCGACCGCCAGTCCAGCCCCATATCCGAGTCCCACACCCACGTCCATATCTACGACCAGTCCCCTTGTCCTTCCCGACCTTTGCTCGACACCTTCAACCAGCCCTACAGCCAGTCCTCTTTCTTCCAGTAATTCGGTTACCCTGTCACCCTCTCCACCTCGGATGGCTCCCAACATTCACCCCATGCGCACGAGAGCTAAAGATGGCATTTTTAAACCTAAAACAATTTTTAATTTAAACACTTTAGCTCTCCCGAATGATCCTACATGTTTTACTCATGCTAATAAATCTTTAGTATGGCGGGCAGCAATGGCAGAAGAATTTAATGCTTTAATTGCCAATAAAACTTGGGATTTAGTACCTAGTGACTTGGGAAAAAATGTGGTTGGCTGTAAACGGGTTTATAAAACAAAATATAAGTCTGATGGTTCTATTGAGCGCCATAAGGCACGTTTGGTTGCTCAAGGGTTCAACCAACAAGCTGGAGTTGATTTTTCTGAGACCTTTAGCCCTGTTGTTAAACCCACCACTGTTCGTCTTGTTCTTTCTGTTGCTATTTCCTTGGGGTGGACTATTCGTCAATTAGATGTCAAAAATGCATTCCTCCATGGTAACCTCACCGAAGAGGTGTATATGCGCCAGCCTCCTGGGTTCATTCACCCTCAGTTTCCTCACCATATTTGTCATCTTCGTAAAGCTCTCTACGGTCTCAAACAAGCACCTAGAGCATGGTTTCATCGGTTTAGTGGTTTTCTTTTGTCACTTGGTTTTACCCAGAGTAGATCAGACTCCTCCATGTTCATCTTACGATCTTCTTCTCATACTCTCTACATTCTCTTATATGTAGATGATATTCTTATCACTGGCAGTTCACCATCTCTAGTCCATCATTTTATACGAACCTTGTCTACCCAGTTCACCATGAAGGATCTTGGTACTATACACTTCTTCCTTGGTATTCAGGCACGCCGAACTCCTAGTGGTCTTTTCTTGTCTCAACAAAAATATATCACTGATCTTCTTCGCCGGTTTCACCTTCATACGGTTAAACCGGTGCGTACCCCTCTTCCGTCTCGCACTACATTATCCCTCACTGATGGTGAGCTCCTTAGTGACGGTACTGAGTATCGTAGCATGGTAGGTGCATTACAATATTTGACGATTACCCGACCAGATATTACTTATGCCGTTCACCTAGTTTCTCAGTTTATGCATGCACCACGTACTACTCATCTTGCTGCTGTGAAAAGAATTTACAGGTATTTGCAGGGTACTTCCACACACGGTTTATGGCTTCGTTCCGGGCAGAATATTTCTGTAGTTGTCGCCTACTCTGATGCCGATTGGGCTGGATGTCCGGATACAAGCCGCTCTACTACAGGTTATGCAATTTTTCTAGGTGGAAATTTAGTGTCTTGGCGTTCCAAGAAACAACCCACGGTCTCCAAATCATCCACCGAAGCTGAGTACTGTGCTGTTGCCTATACAGTCCAAGATACTTTATTTATTCGCTCACTCCTGTACGATATGGGCATCGTACTTCCTAACCCAGTTCAGCTATTTTGTGATAATGTTTCAGCATCCTATCTTGCAGTGAATCCAATACAGCATGACCGCAGTAAGCACATTAAAATTGATTATCATTTTGTTCGTGAGCGAGTGGCTCACGGTGATCTCTCGGTCAAATATATTCCTACTCAGTACCAGCTGGCAGATATTTTCACGAAGAACTTGACTAGTCAACGTTTTGAATTTTTACGGTCCAATCTGCACGTAATTTCCCCCGCACAGATTGAGGGGGTGTAATAGCATATTATTATTATTATTATTGTATTAAGGACCTATGTGTAATTATTTATCTCTTCATTAATATAAATACACCTCTAGGGCTACCACTTTGGTAAGCCATTATTCTCCAAAAACTATTATTTCACACAAAAGAGATGCAATATTATAAGAGAAATTAAAATGAATATGTTGCATTAGATTCCAGAATTATACATTATGTGAAACAAGTGTACACTATCATAAATCAGAAAAGTGGTGGCATTCTGTTAATAAATTGTACATATAATTGATAGATTTCAATTATTTAGATTTTATATAGATACACTTTATCTATCGGACCCTTATTGATAGTGAACTACTCCGTAATATTTTAGGTTTGGATTGATAAAATTCCTTTATGTGGATGAAATTTTCTTCCTACAGTCCTACTCAGTAAATGATTATTCTCTTGCGAATCTGGAGTCTTTATCTATCTGGTTTTGCGAGCCAGATAGGGCATCTTGCTTTTATAAGCCGTAGGATTCAATTTCCATACATGTTAATCATGTTCTCCCTATCTTTGTTGCCCTCGGATTTGCGTGAGGTAGTGACGTGCGGGATCGAAATCCTGCTCATGTCTTTTGCTAAAAAACAAAGGTATCGTTAATTTCTTGCACATCTCTTTAAAAAAGCTTTTCTTGTTTTATTTTTTGCCAAATTCACACTAATAATCTCTACTTTTACACATTCAACAAAAATAATCCTTACTAAAAAGATTGACAACAATAATCTCAACTCGCTAATCACTTTACAAAAATAAATCAAAGGCTAATGGTATTAGTTTTTCGTTTATTATTTTTGCATGATTTACGAAGTAAAAATTATAAAGAAATAATGAAAAGTATATGACATGAATAATGGTAGTGAACAAAAATATATGTTTTTACTACCTCCGTCTTATTGAAAGGTTCTCAAGGTGAAAACACACAGTTATTTAGACAATAATTAAATAAGATAATTCGAGTATATCTTGAGAAATATTTTTAATAGGTATGTAATACGGAGTATAATGATGTTAGCATTATCAAGTGTGATGTTATAAATGTATTATTTTCAATATTTAATGATTAAATTATCGTTTAAGATTGTTAATTGTTTCCTAAAATAGAAATGAGAGCTTGTATATGTGACGTCCAAAAAAGGAAAATGAGAACCTTTCTACGGAACAGAGAAAGTATAATTTAGTAACTATCATAGTAAATTTAGTTATGATGATTGTATTGAACTCTACAATATAGTGACATTATGTATAGTAAGTAGAGTCATATTTTTGTCCATAAGTTATCTCCAATTTCAGTGATATTTAAGTAAAAACCTCAAATATAAAGCATGAGAATACCATATTTGATCCTAAATTTATATCCACTTTAAATATGATTAAATATTAAACATTTTTCATAAAATATAGTATAAATAGATGAGGGGATACACATCAATTTCTCTTCTATTAAAAAATGAGTTCCCTTCAACTCTTTTATTTCTTATCAATATTTTAATCATATTCGCAATAGACATTGCAAAATAATTTTAGCAATACTATATTAAATATTAATATGAAGTATATGACATTACATTTGTCTCATTTGACATTGCCGACTTTGACTTATGTGAGAGATAAAAAGGAATTAAAAGTTGTGTGTTTTGAGCTTTGTGCAGGAAAAAGAGAAAAGTTTAAGCACAAATTAATTGATTTGATAAGAAAGTAGCAAATTTTTTTGAACAAGCAAAAAAAGATTGGCAAAAACCAATTAGACGGAGAGAATATTATTTTTAAATAAGTCAATTGTTACAATTTATCTATTATCATTTGGAATGGATGTGATACTAATTTAATATATACATTCTCTAGTTTATTTGGTATCTATATAAGGCACTACTAAACCTTTGTCTATTCAAACGCGGACGGCTACACCTAGGGATTCCTAGGGTTGCGTGAGGTGAGGCAGTTTCTTGAGCCGGCGATCTTCGGCGGTCCTTTGCGAGAGAGTTTAGGCGAGCATCTGGTTTACTAAAACCATGCAGCTGGCGAGTGTGGAGAGACATAGTTGTGGCTTCGACCTTAGCGGAATAGGGGAGAGCAGCGACGAAACAAGCAGGCAGCACAGGACAAGGGTAGGGGTGGACCGGGCCCGAGTAGACCTGCCCAGCCTGGCACTATTCTGAACCGGACCGACCCGGTTGGAGTGACCGGGCCTTGGGCCTGACCCAGGGGCTGTTGGGCGGGTAACGGGCTTGGCCCCTTTCGGAACTGGCCCAGCCTGTCTGGGGCTAGTCCGGGCCCAATTTTTTTTGTTTTCTCAAATGCATTGGGTTGTAGGCAGTTTGGGTTGGGTGATTTGGGGGTGTTTGGGGGTGAGGGGTGGGGGGGGGGGAGTAGGAGCTAATAAGGAAAACCAAAAAAACATGACCCAACCCAAATTGGTCCCGGAATCAAGTGGAATCCATTCATGAGGATAAGAGTTGATACTGATTTGACTAGACCCCTGAAACAGAAGCTATTTTTGCCAACAAATGAAGGGGGGAATTTTGCGTCAGGTTTAAATATGAGAAACTCCCTAGTTTCTATCGAGCATGCGGAAAGGTACTGTCTACGCTATCCCAATGGGAAGGAGGGAGAACTGTCGTTTGGACTAGAACTGAGAGCTTCAAAAGGGAGGGTACTGTCGAGCGAGAATAAGTGGTTGATTCCAATGGGCAAAGGAAAAGGGGAGGAAGATGAAGGTTGTAAGCATGTAACATAGCTTCAGTGGTGGATGGCCACGGAACTTCACAGAAGGAACAAGGTTATAATGCTACGCAGGAGGGTTGATCGCGAAGATGAAGACTCTCTGACACGCAACTAAAGTTCAGGCAAGAGGTTCAAGCAAGGATGAAAAACAGAGATTTTCATCAGTTGCAATTTTACTTTTATTGCATTTTTTATTTAAGACTTAATTTGCTTGTTTTTGTTTTGCACAATAAGGGGGCGGGTTTTTTATTTGTTGGTTGGTTGTAGGTAGGTTGTTGGAGGCAATCATTACTTTACGCTCTCACAGTTTCAGCAAATAGTCTCGCTCTTCTCGAGATAAACTATTTTATGTCTAATCATGGCGTGAGAGGGCCAAATGGGCTTTTGATATGGGTTGGATGGAGGGAAGTTTAGATCTTGTGACTTGGGTGCTATTGCAAATGTTTTGATCTTAATATAAGTAGTTTCTTAGAAAAAAAAGTTTGTCTATTCAAAAAGTTTAAAATGTGGTGTCAAATAATCCAAGATTGAAAAGTTATACATAAATAATCTCAACTTGTTAACAATTTTCATAAATATAGTAGAAGTAGGCATGGAGCCGAGCCGGGTCGGGCCTTTTGCTTTCCTAACTACCCCTCTCCCCCCCCCCCACAACATCAAGCCCAACCCTAGGGGAACCCAAAAAATGAAAAAAAAACAAAAAAAAAAAACATTTTGGCCCGAACCCGGCCAGGCCGGGTCTCCATTTTAGCTACCCGAGCCCGCTCCGCTTTTTCCCCATAACCGGGTCATAGACCGGTTTGGGGCCCAAAGCACCAGGCCGGACCGGCCCCACACAGTAGCGGGCCGGGTGGCCCGAACCGGGTCCAAGCCTAAGTAGAAGGTTAACACTATTAAGCGACAATTCATTTCTGTGAAACCAAAATTCAAAAACAACAATATGCCCATAAAGTAGTAAGAGCAAGTATTTTGGAAAATTTTAAATTATTTAAATTTCAATAGAATCTACTTCGTATGTAATGTACTTGTTTTCATGTGTCTTTAATTACATTTCGTTAAAGTTCATACTTTTTCATATTTCATGTTTGTACCATTTTAATAAATACAAGAAATCAAATTACTGTATTTTTCATTAATCATTGTGTGCATTGTATAATTATTGTGGGGACTGGGGGAGAAATGAAACAAACATGACTAGAACCAGGCCTGAAACAGAACCGGAATTGATCAAATTGACCAGAACCGCCGGATAGATCAGAACCAGCCCGACACCTTGTCCCGATTCAGTTCTAAATGGGGGTTGGGAACTGGCTATTCTGAATTCAGAATAGGACCAGGGTCCTCCACCCTTACCTAACTATATACAACTTAGAAAGCAAAATTAAAAGGGCTTTCAGAGGCAATACCTGATTTTCGTTCACAATTGATTCTTCGTGATTTGGAACTAAGATAGGAAGCCAAAGATGATAGCGACCCTCAAAAGAAAAAATATTCTGGTTGCCATCTCTCTTTCAAGCTGGGGCCTGGGGGGCTTATTCTCTGCTTTGGAATAAGCCATGGAAAACCCAATTGTTTCTTTAACTAACAAAAGAATAAAGAAAATATACAGAACGCTAGAAAAGCAAATTCAAGAGCTCAATAGTTTTATTGATTGATTAGCAAAAAGAGAAACCACCACAGCGCACATAGAGGGGATCAAATAGATAAAGGCATTTTCAAAAGAAGCTTTAAACGGAAAAAATAAATGTCTCAATGTGTACTTTCAGGAGAATGATGTATCCGACTTAAGATTACTGACTCGGACTCTACAGGCACCACTACCTCAAAAGCCTCAGCAGGACAAAGCAAAGGAGGATCAGATTTAGGGGAGTGATTGCCTAAAGGCTTGCCCATTTTAGTTGTCAAATCTTCAGTCACATCGAGTAAAAGCTCATCACAAGGTCCTCCTCCATCCACTACTGCTGTAGGCTTGGTGGCCGCCTTATCACCATTTTCCTCTGCTACATCCACCTCCATGCTAATTCTCTCTACTAGGCCCTCAATCACAGGGTGGTGATCCGTGAATATTTTGGACCCCTCTACCTTCGTCTCGGGACTAACTTGGATCACACCCTCATCAGAATTAGGATGTATTTGCTTGGCCACAAGTCCATCAGCAAAAACGTCTTCTGCGGAGTCTTTATCTTTATCATCCAGTGCTACAGAGGATTTACGTTGTATATTTATGAAGACGTTAACATCTGCTCTTTGCTCCTTGTACAAGGACATTGCTTTCTGCATTTCAACCACGCGCAAATAATAAGTACAAGAAAATAACGCTATCAGGGTTATATAATCAAATTGCCACTTGCTATTGATACTTTATAATAAATAAAGCTTATGCTGCCAAACTCTCGTTTTAAGTAAAAAAATCAAGTTAATTCAATTAAGGGAAGCTTATAAATAAACTCCGTAGAATATAGCTAGCAACAAGAGCCAATAATTTAGTCCTCTGAACCTCTTCCACAACATATAAAGCAATACTTAAAACAATGGCAAATAACAGTGAATCAGAATACTGCAAATCTGTATGGGAAAGATGAAAAGACCACTTGTGCACAAAGCAAGAACCTGAATATGAAGTTATGAAGGCTCCTTAAGAACTAAAGTAAATTGAAGAATGTACCTCAAGAACAGAATCACTTCCAGCAGGCAAAAGTGATGTCCATGAAAGTCTATTTGTTGCAGCTATCTTACCTTCCTCCTGAGGCTGCAACATAAGGATAATAAATTAATCACCTCAACTCTATAACTGAAGCATAATAGTTGTTGAGCATGCTGCGATCTTACCTCAAGATACAGCCTTATAGGAACATCTACATCAGCTACCATGGTGTCATCTGAAAGTAAAAGGCTTTTGCATTGTTCATACAAGTCAGGTTCAGTAAGATCAGCAGAAATGTCAAGCTTGGCGAGGTAAGCTAGGCAAAAACAAGAGTCATTCTTTCTTGACAACTTAGAATCACTAATACATGGTTCTTGAGGTAGATTTGTCAAATCTTCTGGAATATTCTTGTTCTCAGTAGGATCAGTTGACTGAGTAAAAACATTGCTCTCAACCTCAAGATCGGCATGCTTTTGCTCGCTCTGAGAATGCTGGCCTGACTGGCAAGTCAAAGATTCATCTCCTCCTGGTCCCTGTCCTGAATGAGCCTCTTTGTGAGAAGCAGATTGCATCTCCAGACTAGCACTCCTGTTTGGCCCCACCTTCCACAAGTCACTAGTCTGCTCCCAGTTCCGATTCATTGGCAAGTTCCTATACTGGTCCCACTCTGGCCTCCCATAGATGTTTGCCTCATCACCATGGACAGAATTGTTAGAATCCCAAGAATGAAATGGGGAGCACGAACTATCCATAGGAGTTCGCCATCCAATGGGGCGCCCATGGTTAGAAAATCTATCAGCATCTGGTGGCATATGGTAAGGGAGTCCAGGGTGATTCAAATCCATCGAGGGTCTGACACCAAACATGGGTGGGGCAGGAAACTGTTGCATTACCGGGGGGAAACTGACGTGAGGTGGAGCATGTTGGAAGATGAAACCATTACCAACAGGGGAAGGCCAACTAGGAACTCCTCTCCAAGAATTTCCTTGGAATCTCCCAACATTTGACTCACCACCACCGACCCTTCTATGCCTGCTACCTGGCTTGGTTCTAAAGTCATCTTCAGAAGAGCTGACCACTGAAGAACTATCAATACCTTGCCTAAAAGGGAGAGGAGGGGGCAACCTTGTGCTGCCTCCTGATACATGGCTGCCACCTCTGATGAAAGGTGAAGAAACAGATAAAGTATCCCCATCTTGATGGCCAGGTTCATGGCCTGCAAATCCATCCATGGGAGGATCTCGATTTCCTCTGCCTTCCTTGCCAGAGAAATCTTTTGCTGCATCTTTTGACCCACTTCTCAGTGCAAAATCTTCAACGTCAAGGCTTCTCTTAACTTCAGATCTCCCTAGATGCCTTCGATCATTACTTGTCGATGAAGGGGACTTATCCACCACCTGAATTGAGGAGTTTCTAGAATCAGATTTCAGACGCCGTTCAGCTGAACCATCTATTAAATAGTTGTCGTCCTTTTGAATAGCTTTTTCTGCAGATCTTGTTGAAGATATTTTATCCAATGCTCCAGCCGATCCAGAATAATCTCTACTGCGTCGAGCTCTATCCTCATAAGCATGGTCTCTGTACTTTGAACCTTCTTGCTTTGATTGCCTGAAAAGGATGAAAGGGCGTAGATGTAATTCATTGAGATGTGTTCAATTGGGTAGAATAATTACTAAATCCATAGTTACATTATTCTGACATCTCAGTATCAATTTAGTTGAGCACAAATTAATAATGTAGGCCCTGTTCCAGGTGGTTGTTAGTCCCCAGTTTTGGTATTATGATTTGAAAGGTTGCATAATTCATAATGCATATAGTGTGATAAAACAAAACTACTCAAAGACTGGTTTCAAAATGACAACCTGATATCCTAACTCTGGTTTTTTTAAACCCCAAATAACTGGCAAATCACAACCACCTCGGACAGGGCCTTAGTTGAACACAAATAACCTAATTGAAATTCAAAATGACCGGCTATAATTTCCACATCTAATGAAATAAATGCTAATTTTCTGCAATCAGGAAATAACGAACTCGGAATGCCCCAAAAGATCTGGTGTGCATATCTGGCATAAAGTAGCAAGACTAACTCCACATTTTGCACTCAAGAGCAGTATATACTAGTTCACCTTAATGCCTTATGATACTAAAAAGAGAAAATTCCCTAAATAGGAGTAAAATATACGTAGTAGCAAATTTCCTCAAAAAAAAGTACCATAGTTTTCTTCCCAAATTAAGACTCGTTCATTCCTACTTTGAGAAGCTTATATTGTTTTGTTTCTTTAATAGGACTAAATAAATCCTATTCTGGAAAGAAAACATACCTAGTCGTATTTTAGAACATTATCCATCATTACACCTATCTTGAACAATTTCTTTAGTAAAAATGCATGGTATTCTGTTCAGTGAAGCATATCAGATCATAATATTACGGAATTCTGTTTAGAGAATCATATCAGATCATAAAAGTATGCTACATGTAAGAAAGTTGGAGCATATCAAGTGGTAACCCATCCTAAAACTTACCTGTAATGATCTCTTGACATATAAGGGGCACTACTAGGCGAGCTTCTTCTGTTATGATTTGAAGTTCGTTCTAAATCACTATTCCTTGAGGAGGATTTAACTCGGTCACTGCCCAAGTCCACTCGAGCAACAGTGCCAGACCGCTTTTCTAGATCATATTGATCTTTGGAATTCTGAAATCTAGAGTCACTACGATCCTCCTTATCATCAGTTCTTCTCCTTCCCTGATCATCTTTGAATCTTGGTGCCCGGTCATCATAATTAGGGCTAGTATTCTCGTGAACACCTCCTTTCCTAGATAGACTGTCAGTAATATGAGTCTCATCTTTTGAAAACTTTGCATCAGATCTATCTCCTGAACGGTCTCTTTGGGTGTGCTCATCTGTGTACTTTGCCTCCCTCAGCCTTTTCTCTTTATCGGATTCGTCTCCATGCTTCCCTTCCCGGTGGTGCATACTAACCTTTTCAAAATCCTCCATATGTTGTTTTTTGTCCTTGTGCCTATCATCTCTCTCAACATCGTCCCCATACTTATTGTCCCTATGTCTATCTTCCTCACCATCTTCACGATATCTGTCATCACGGCGGTTGATATCCTTATTTTTATCTTCTGGATGATATTTGTCATCTCCATCCCTCTCATTATCTTCACGATGCTTATCATCTCGGTGCCGACTATCTCTTTCTACATCTACTCGGTACCCTCCTTTGTGCCTGTTATCTCTATCTTCATGCTGGTGATATTTTTCTTCCCTATATCTGTTATCTCTATCACCATCATCACGGTACTTGCCATCTTTATGCCTATTATCTCTACTACTATGACCATCTTCCCGGTATTTATCCTCACGGCGTCTTCTGTCTTTCTCAGCTTCGTACTTTTCATCCTTAGTATGCCTTTCATCTCTATCACCATCTTCCCGGTGCTTATCTCTATAGCCTCCATCTTTATGTTTTGAATCTCTGTGTCTTTCATCTTTAGTGCGCTCTCCACCTCTTGAAGACAGCTGTTTCTCATCAATTTCAATTAGATCCTCATCATACTTATCTCGACCAGCAGAACCATCGCTTCTCTTGCGCATCTTTTTCTCGGTGTCTCTATCCAGATCAGAATGGCGCACTTCACTGCGCATTGATCGATCTGCAACAATTGAACATTTATTTATAGACAAAAGTAGAGTAGCTATTAATGAAAAATGAAATTAATATGAAATGAACAAATAGTCATACTAGAATATAAAGATTTACTTCAAGGCCTGGATTCAAACATTAGCTTACATTTTCTGAAAGTTATCGAAATAACTAATACATATAATCCTGACCTGTACAGTATTATAATCAAGTAACTTAAGATCATTTGAAATAATCTCAGAGCCACATAGGTCTTACTTGAGGTTGAGTTTTCGGTAAAAAGCTCTGTATTAGAAAAGCACCTCTAAAAAGTACATTTCAAATTGAGGTGGCAATGTGCTTAAGAGTTATAAACGTTGGAATCAAGGTTTAAAAGTGGTGTTTAATTTAAAATGTCTAAAGAAGTAATTAATGTTATGTGAAAATAAAATTAAAATGGCTAATCTGGATATATTTTGATCTCAAATGAAATTCTCAAAACGCAAAAGTAATTCTAGACTGAATTTTGAATCATGGTGGCATTTGAAATCAGCTTTCAGCAAAACCATAATATAATTGGGATATTTTTGGGACAAAAAGAAGTTTTTCCCACCGCAAATGCAATACAAAATAAGACCAAGACGCAATGCCAATAAGAAAGTCACAACCAGCACTGGTACGCATTTTACTACAGTGAGCAGAAGCGTATAAGCAGTTAATTCTATTCATAAAAAATATCAGCACGAAAAAGGATGCTTTGCTCCCAAGGCATGTCCTTGAAAATGAACAAATGATATAAATTCACCCGTTAAAGATGTCAGGACAGGATTATTATAGTGTCTCTCACATAGATAGTTGCGATAAAAGTGTGATCCTCCTTTGTATGCCCACCTTATAAAAGGTGCACTAGAGCTCTATATTATAATGTTAATAGATGAGTTCAAATGTCTAGTAAGACACATGTTGAATGATGCTAACATTATTTCTTTGGCAGGTGTGTCAAAACGATTCAAAATATGCAAGATACAGATTCCAATTACATTTCATAGATATTATCAAGTAGTAAGGAGAATTAGGAAGAAAAAACTCACACCAGATGAGCCAATTGTTGTGGACTCCCATATTTGAAATATTTTAGTTACCAATAATGAATATTGAATATGTAAAGAAACATGTTATTAAATATTATGATATGTTCAGTACTTCAAGCTCACTATATATGTTCATCACATTTAGCATTTTTCCTCTACATGGAAAAGTACTGACACAGTGACAGAACAGATGTATAGTGAATTTTCAACTCAAAATTATAGATTTTTTAATTCACATCAAAAAGGACAGCCATCATGTTCCCTAAAAAATATAACTTTCATTGCGGTTCACAGAATTTAACTTCTCAAACACAAACAAGCAAGGAGTAAAGCAGGGCTCTTTTTGAAATAAGAAACACAAATCAAAAAAATAATAGTAATAGAAGTCTAGCAGTCACAAACTACATAGCAAAAATACCTTACCAGTATGTTCTTTATGGCGTTTTCCTTGCTTCTCCTCTCCAACATCACCAGCCTGGGACCGCAGCTTCTTTTCTGTATCAGTTTCACGCTTCCTCTCCCTTTCTGAACCGTGATCCCTTTCCTTCACATTGGTGCTCTCTTTTCGAACAGAATCTATTTCTGGTTTCTTCTTTGACTCACTACTCTTTCCGCTCTTAGCATCTTCTTTCTCCACTCCTGGGGCTGAAATCTCCTCCTTTTTCTCACCAGCACCACCAATCTCATGCTTTTTACTACTTTTACTCCTGGATTCGCTTGAACCTTTTGCTTCCTTCTGCCTCAATCCCTTGTCCTGGTCAGTTTTTGAACTTGCTGGCTTTCCCCCCTTGCCCTCTTTGTCTACAATCCTAACATCAACACTCTCGTCCACACTACCATTCCACCTATCACTGCCGCCACTTCCATCCACCTTCTCCTTTCGCCTCTTGGAAGAAGCATACTCCTCAGGAACCTCCCCATTCACATGACTGCTCAGATCTTTGCCATCCTTCCCCTCTCTCGTTTGAGAAGAAAACTTGCGCTTATCACCAGAAGCAGAATGGGCCAAATCCTTAGAAGCCCTAGCGGAACTCTCCTCCTTAACGCTCTTGTCCTTCATCTTCACATCGCCCTCCGAGTCCGAGTACTCCCTCGCCTCCTTCGAACTATGCTTGCTCTGCTTGTGCGATTTACTCTTGGAACTCCTAGGCATACCTCACTGATTTGATTTCCCAAACACAGCAAATCTTAATTGCTATTCAGCACAAACCCTAGGTCTTAGCCGCCAACTGCACAGCCGCAACAACAATTCAGATTCAGTTCATACGGACTTCCTCGGAAGAATGCAACGCGGAATCTTAACTTCAGCAGGTTGACTGGCCGGAAAATTGATTCGGCCCTCCGAATTGCCTCCTAGCGCCGCCACGTAGATGCAACCCGTATGCGTATACAGATGATACGAGTCGGGTGAATTGACAGAGAAGTCGGGGAGGAGATACGGATAAGGATGGAGATTCAAAAACAGAGAATGGGACGGGAAGAGGAATCTGAACAGCAGAGAGAGCGAGAGAGGGATCGGAGGGGAAGGGCTGTTGTTCTTGTTGTCTGTGGCCTCGCCCAAGTAAAATGTGATGTGATTCGTATTGGGATAATTTGACCGAAAACATAAAATTATTGTAGGAATTTGAGGCCTTTTCCGCCCTATTTGTCACTACAACAGTACGGTAAGTTCTGTTCGTTTTTTTGTCTAAATAGGTCACTCTAAAGACTGAATCATGTTCCTTTCAAAAAAACTGAATCATGTCACAATCTTCATAGTAATTAATTAATCATTAAATAGAAACTAGTTCAATCTCAAATCATCCTTATAGGATACTCGGGTTATCCAAGCATACAAGCCTTTGATAAAAAAAAAACATCGAGTATATATTAGGGATGTTTTCTTTTGGACTCAAATGTGCTTGTCTAGTCTGAACTGGTCTGACCTTGTAAATGTATTGTCAATGTGTATTTTATCATAATGGAAGTCTGGTCTGGTCGAATCTGGTCTGGTCTGTTCTAATTTGGTCTGGTTTGATCTGATCTGGTCTGAGATTGAAACAGTTCAAAAGAAAACATCCTATGTTTGTTAAACTTATTAATATTGAGGGAAATTATATGTAGTGTGCATTCGTTTAGATAGAATGTGTTTAGAGTCGTTCTACATAAACTATGTATTATGGCCCATTGACTCATACTTGTAAGCTCTATTCTATCTCTATTTATAGGGACCTTTGGTAATGAAACTTTACGAACAATTTTCCCTACAACACGTTATCAGCACGATAATACATGTTATCTTAGTAAAAGCGCTCATAATGTTCACATATTTTGATAGTTTGATGCATGAGAGTATCATGATTCGATAGAAATGTGTGATGAATGTTTATCTCACAAGCATTTAAAATGTAAATTCTGTTGGGCCCTAGAAATATCGGAAGCCGCCCGGTCCAATCGTGGTAAGTAATTAGAGGCAAAGCCCAGAGATAGAGAGAAAGCTCAACCCGATGAAGCATGGATGAAGAGGCAAGTGTTGGTACACACGATTCTAGAAGCAAGCACATATGGAAAGTAACTCATACATGCCTCACGTGTGTTGACCAAAGCTACATATAAGGGGAGTTAGAATATAGCTGCATGTCATTTAATGGTGTATAGTTTTATTCCTTTCATGAATATTCTTTCCATATGGTTTAATTAGAAAGTAGCATATATACATAGTATAAATACGTACATTTTAGAAGAAGGAAGAGGAGGAATTCAGATCACCCACTACCCAATACTCTTGTGCTTATATGACCATTCTTGAGTTAAATCATTCTCGATTTAAATCATTTTGCTATCACCTCTTGTAATGAACAACGAACTCCATTAAATTAATTCCAATTTTAGTCTATTATTCTTCTGATTATTATCTTGTACGATCCCTTTTTCAATTATTTGATTGTTAGAAGAAATTACCAATTTCTTGCCTAAACAATTTGGCGCCCACTGTCGGGCATCGTGCAAGAGAAATATCAATCATGGTTGGAGTTAATCCCTTGGTGAGTAAATTTCACGAGCAGCTAGAGACGATGAAGGAAGAAATCCGGCGCGAGGTGGCGGAGCGGATGGCCCACCTTCAATGGGAGAATGACGTTCTTCGTTCACAGGTACACTCGGTGGTGTCAATAGTTTCAAACTCAATAATTAACCGGAGGAGTGACACCATGACTGCCACCACAAGACTAGATCTTGGCTTCATCCCGGCGGCGACAGATCCACCTGCAATATCGACGGATCCACCTGCATCATCGACGGATCTAGTTTCCCTCACGCTAGGCCCGTCACCAACCGGAGAGCCATATTCAACAGTCATTTCACAGGTTGTTCCTTACACTCCTTTTGTCCCTAAGACCACACTAGTCCCTAACGTTCCGGCTTGTTATTTCCCAGAGTCCCTTCGAGTCGGATCGAGAGGAGCATGCTTATATTCGCCGACTCAGAGCATGCATTCGACGGGTATGGCATATACCTTGACAGAGCCCTCTGATGGAGTAATGTGACTAGGCCCAGAGCCTAATCGGCCCAATCCCCGAACTTGGACCCGCCTACCAACCCAGCGGGGAGCCTGCCAGTCCGGCTGACCTGCCAGCTAGTAAAAGTAACGGTCAAGCAATTAATGCGTTGTTTAATTATGTATTTAATTCCGTATTAATGTTGTAATTAATTAGTCATTATTATCGATAGCGGTTACGATTTGTATATGCCTATAAAAGGCGAGTTGTAATTCAGTTTAGAGGGGCCTTTCCCGACTAATAATACTCTTATTACTTCTATGAATGGATAGTATTTGATAGATTAAGCTTTCTTATTGGAATTATATTCCAACATTGGTGCTTTCATTGAGAGCTTGATCAATAATCAAGTGAGATCCTCCCGGAAATACATCAAAACAGTTCCGGAAATCCAAAAACTGATCACAATTTCGGAATTTCGGATCTGGATTGCAAAAAAAGAGAGGAAAAAATCTGGAATTATGCCGGAATGTCGCCGTCAGGCCTCTAACGTGCTTTGTCAGTGGAGGTTGTTCTTCGCCAGCCCTGGGTCTAGCCCGCTGTTCTGAATCCGCCACAAAAGCTAGAGGCTCCCATCGCTGCAACCAAATCACTGGTAGCTCGGCCACCTACATTGCAGGACGGCCGCTCGCGGTTCGTTCCTCCTGTCACAGCGTCACCAAACGCCTTCTGGTCTGGCTCCGCCGCCTCACCGGCCAGCATGTCGGTCTCTGCCTCCGTTGGAATGCCTCAAGCCGCAGCTCGCCCTCAATCCTGGTGTGCTCTTGCAAAGGTAAAAGTTGTAGTCGCGGCTGAGAATTTACTGAACCGCGTTGAGAGCTTTTGCCTTGGAGAGCTTTCTCCATTAATGGCCGCTTGAAAGTTTTGCTCACGATCCAAGCCGAACAGAGACGAAGGACCTCCGCACGAGCATTAGCGATGGCCGGTCCAAGATGCTACAGTGCCACTTCCTCCTGTTATCATCGCCGATTCCAGCTGGAAGGTGGCTGCTGGTCTCCCTCATCGCCACGCCTATTCCTGAGATATACCTTCAAATGTGCGGCCACCTCATTCTTATGGAGCAAGAGTCTGCTCTGCGTTAAAGTGGAGGGACCAAGATTACACTAAGACCAAATTTGATTCTCCTCAATGATGATGGGCTACATTTTTAGCAAGGCATTCGGGCCCATCCGATTCTAAAGCTAAGTTTCCAGAAATCCTCTATATTTGATACATCAAAACAAAAAATATTAAAAATAATAATCATAAATTGAATCACTTGAAAAGAAAATAATTAAGTGAATTAATTGCTTATGCTCTTATCAAGCGTGTGTAATTTAACATTGAAAAACGGACTTATGAAATCCGATCACTCACGTACACCGGGCGAGCACACACACTCGTACACTGGCCGAGCACACACACTCGCGCCACCGGGTCACGTCATATGGGTGTGGCGATTAATAAGCTCCAATATAAATGTTAATACCACACACTCTTGACTTCATACGAGTTCTTGCGTACTCTTACCCCTTCCTAGTGCATCACACTCCGACCTCGGGGGACGAGTCACCCGTTCAAAAGTTTTACTAGCGGGTTCGAACTACTAACCTCGGGCGGCGAGTTAAACTCTTGTTAGGGGCCTAGAGCCACGCTCTTTCAAGCAATTTTGTCACTTAATTGACATTCACATTTCCCGAAAAGGTTGATATACTTTAGTTCTGTGGGGTTGGATTATCCGTTCGAAGGGTGACTCCGAGTCACTTACTCACGAATTCAATCTTCCTTTCGGAGACTGGGTTGAGGCCTAACTTGGGAACTTGATGTCACTCTTTTCGAGTAATGAGTCCGACTCACTTACTCACTGAGTCGTGGTTCAGCACCGGGTCAGATGCTCTATTCTACACTTGTTGCTTTTATGTGTAGGTACGACTGAACGAAGATGAGCTTGATGAGTCCGAGCCCGATGAGAAGAACGGTTCTAGCCATCCTCTTCCCTGATGGTGACCATTGCAATAAAGGCCGAAGATTTCACCCTTTGCTTCATCTTAGGGGCATCAGGTGTACTCTTTTTCCCTTCATTAGGATTTTTTCCCATTGGGTTTTTTCCTAATGAAGGTTTTTAATGAGGCATCTCCCCAACATGGACAAGGACAGACATCTTCCAGTCTCGGAGAAGGGCAGCTGACTTAGACTACTCCCTCTTAGCCGAGTCTACTACTCGACTAAGGGAGTGGGGGACTCATGATGGAGTAATGTGACTAGGCCCAGAGCCTAATCGGCCCAATCCCCGAACTTGGACCCGCCTACCAACCCAGCGGGGAGCCTGCCAGTCCGGCTGACCTGCCAGCTAGTAAAAGTAACGGTCAAGCAATTAATGCGTTGTTTAATTATGTATTTAATTCCGTATTAATGTTGTAATTAATTAGTCATTATTATCGATAGCGGTTACGATTTGTATATGCCTATAAAAGGCGAGTTGTAATTCAGTTTAGAGGGGCCTTTCCCGACTAATAATACTCTTATTACTTCTATGAATGGATAGTATTTGATAGATTAAGCTTTCTTATTGGAATTATATTCCAACACCCTCAATTCCTCATTCTAGAAGCATGACATGTGGAGATCCTGGTCCGTCCAGCCTCATGCAAGACGCCGGACGTAACGAACCTGACGTATCATTTCTGGAGCATTAGGCGCAACCACTGTTCTAAAAATCGCTTTAGGCGTCCGACTAGTCCCCGCCTAGGCGCTAGGCGGTGATCGGGCGCCCCGATTTTGGTCTAGGCGCTCCGACTAATTGAATCAGCACATAGGTGAATTCGTCGGCCGTCTAGGGCGCCTAGTTGCCCGCCCAGAGCGCTTAATGGGCCGCCTAGGCGTCTAGATTCATCCAACAATTTGTTTTTTGTTTTGTTTTTTTATTTTAGTATCATAAGAAATATGTACCTTTAACTTTGACAATGCATGTGAAGAAAGCTACTAGCGAGTAAGTGAGTAGATATAATATATTATTAAATGTGATAACTCTATCATTCATGCATGTTAATGTGTATGTGTATATATTTTTTATACACACACAAATACAACATTACTAATCATATTTATGCAAAAATATTGATAAAACTACAATTTCGATGTCTCCGATTAGTCCCTGCCTAGGCGCCCGCCTAGCTGACTAGGCGCTAGGCGCTGGGCTGGCGCCCGACTAGCGCCTTTTAGAACATTGGGCGCAACGTTCTCGCAGACTCGTCACGTCATCAGCAACCACATTTCCGGAACGACGCCCTGAGGTAATCTTCATCCTGTCATTGACCTCACCTGAAGTCACACAGATGACCAGACCAATGGTCTCGATTCTGGCACCAATTCATCCAGCCTTGGAAGATCAGATGCCTAAGATGATGGAACAGTTGCATCAAATGCAAGACAAGATCAACAGATTGCCAGGGGTACCCCCGCCCTTGGACAGAGCGTCACAAACGTGTTATGAAGATTCACCTTTTGACGGTTCGATCATTCGTGCCGAACTGCCGCATAAATTTGACATACCAACCATGGAGCCATTTGACGGAACCACAGATCTTGGAGAACATATCGCGCGATACAAGCAAATGATGTCGATCGTCTCCGTTAAACATGAACAGAGAGAGGCATGTATGTGTTGGGATTCGGCATGACATTGACCGGTCCCGCTTTGACGTGGTTCGTCAATCTTCCGAATGGAAGCGTCAGTTCGTTCGCCGAACTCGTCAATCTTTTCAATCGACAGTTCGTGAGTAGTAAGGTATTGGAAAGACGGACCAGTGACTTGTATCAAGTCACACAAAGGCAGGGTGAATCACTTAGAGATCACTTGCACAGATTCAACGTAAGGAATGTGTCGATCCCAAAGTGTGGTGTCTCAACTGTCATTGAAGCATTCAGAAAAGGATTGTATGAAGGATCAGAGTTGTACCGGGAGCTGACGAAATACCCTTGTCGATCCTTTGAAGATGTCCAGGCAAAGGTGTTGGCTTTCATTCGTCTAGAAGAAGACTTACTATCCCGCCACGGACGATTTGAGTATGACAGGGGGCACGGGAAATCAGAATCTCCTAGGAGGCATGATTACAAGTCTGGAAAACCTTATTCAAGACCTGAGGAACGAGTCGTCACACCATGACGAGATAGACTTGACAAGATGGTTGAAATCTCAGGCAGGGGGCATGTCGTCCGATGGTAAATAGGTTCTAAAGAGCTGTAATACGGTACCCTTAAAGTTGTTTCATTTTTAGTTTGTTACTTTCTGTTACATACTGTCATCAATTCACCGACGAATCACTTCTGTGACGAGTCAATTCCGTGACGGATCACTTTCATGACGAGTCACTTCCGTGACGAATCACTTTCATTAGGGGTCACTTCTGCGACGAGTCATTTCCGTGACGAGTCACTTTCGTGATAAGTCACTTCGGTGACGAAACGATTGAACTCGTCAGGCGGGGGGCATATCGACTTACGGTAGACATGTTATGATGATAGCTTATCTAGGTTGGTATACATATTCTTAATCTATTATTTTCGTTTATCTATAGACGATCACTGATTTAGTCATCGGAGGGTCATTGGCCCAAAGCCAACGGCCAACTTTGACGGTTTGTAGCGAATGCAGGGCAATCTTGACGTATAAGTTCAGACAACTATCGAAGCAACCAACAAAGGTTAAGAGACGACATGCAGGCGCACATCAGCCAAACACCCCCTACTTAAACATCAAAATGGGAAGGGTTAAGCTGCCCGTGAGAATATCATGGATTACAATCCTAACAGAGTCCATACAATGCGTTTTGGCCAAAACTTACACACGTATATGACAACGCACGTGAAACCAAAACATATATGACAACGCACATGCGACCAAAACATATATGACAACGCACGTGTGACCAAAACATATATTACAACACACGTACAACAAAACTACAAAATTACACAAACTCCGACATATGGGGACAGTACAAACGCTATTTTATGCATAAACACAAAGCACAAATGTAACGCTATTTTATGTTTTTGCAGGATATAGACCAAGTCTACACAACTCATCTCAACGACGGACGATGTTCCCTTTTCCAGCTAAAGTGTCGACATCAGTATACAAGATGTTGCAATTTCTGTCATTTAGTCATCAATGCAATTTTGGATAGGAGAAGATAAAATGTCATCTTTCAGTCTTCGAGACGGTTCCAATCAAAAACTACTTGCATGGAGAGTGACAAGTTGACGGAAGCGTCTTAGATTGACAGATTGACGAAAGCGTCTCGTCAAACAAGTGACAGGTTGATAGAAGTGTCTACTCAGATAAATGATGAATTGACATGAGCGTCCCGTCATACGAGTGACGGGTTGACGACGTGTCGTATCAAACTGATGACGAGTCTATAAAAGCAATGGTCCTGGATGACAAATATATGTTGTTTGCAAGATTTTGAAAAGTTCATGCTTAACGGTTGACATGTGCGCTTGTACGCCTCAACTTCTCGAAAGGGGGCAATTGTTGGACCCTAGAAATATCGGAAGCCGCCCGGTCCAATCGTGGTAAGTAATTAGGGGCGAAGCCCAGAGATAGAGAGAAAGTCCAACCCGACGAAGCATGGATGAATAGGCAAGTGTTGGTACACACGATTCTAGAAGCAAGCACACATGGAAAGTAACCCATACATGCCTCACGTGTGTTGACCAAAGCTACATATAAGGAGAGATAGAATATAGCTGCATGTCATTTAATGATGTATAATTTTATTCCTTTCATGAATATTCTTTCCATATGGTTTAATTGGAAAGTAGCATACATACATCGTATAAATACGTACATCTTAGAAGAAGGAAGAGGAGGAATTCAGATCACCCACTACCCAATACTCTTGTGCTTATACGATCATTCTTGAGTTAAATCATTCTTGATTTAAATCATTTTGCTATCACCTCTTGTAATGAACAGCGAACTCCATTAAATTAATTCTGATTTTAGTCTATTATTCTTCTGATTATTATCTTGTACGATCCCTTCTTCAATTATTTGATTGTTAGAAGAAATTACCAATTTCTTTCCTAAACAAATTCTGACTATTACAACCCTTGATTGCAACAATCTAGTCTGTATTTTTGTAAAATAAGAATCGTGGAGGTAGTCATGATTGTGTATTTTTACTACTTATCCAACAAACTTGAGAATTTGATGTATTGGACCCAAATGCACTTAGAGCACTGTCATTCAGTCTCTTCTTAAATTGGAATCAATATTTATGGTGACGATTAAAAGACCAAGAAATGTCAAAGATTGTGAGTATCTTGATTTTAAAATACTCAGACTCAGAAAGCAATCAATAGCGATTATGACATTTCAATGAATTGATAGAGCATATTACTATAATACTATGGGTATTTGTTATGTGTGAAAAGTAAATAGCAAAAGCTTATTTGATATTATTAAAAAAAATCATTTTTTATATATACCACTATTATAGAGTAAAGTATATCACATGTCAATAACTTATTTGTTTTTTATCGTGTATAGTGATATACACATAATTTCTCTTGGATAAAAAAACTTCCAGAAATATCTATGGTGATATGAATATTGGACAAATTCATTCGATGTACACCCATTGGCCGGAAGCAATAAAGAACCTCTGAAGAACATCAAAGTCACTCTTTTCTTGATGAGAGAATGCATATGGATTTAATCTTGTGGCTGATTTCTATGATGGGAATATGAACTTTCCCTAAAAATGGATTTTCCATGCCTTTGATATAATATACTAAGTATTTCTTTTTAGTTTTTTAAATAGGAATTTTGCTAATATTGAAAAAGACTATATCTTTCATCTTAAAGTTCAGTATGATCAAATGTGATCTATTCATACGAGATTTATATTAGTTTATACGATAGTATTAATTTAACTATCTCATTAATTTGAAATATGAGTGCATCTTAATTAAATGGATCTTTATATACTTGTTAAAACAAATGTAAATAAAGAAATACTTGCATGAAAGATGGAATGAAATGCAGCTCATTCTAGTTGAGACCATAGTACTCTAAAGCACACGAGTAACATTTGCAAATTATTTCCACCTAAAAAAATAAGGGCCTGTTTACTAACAGAGATATTTTCCTGTTTTCTACTTCTGTTTTTCGTTCTCCAATTTTCTGTTTTTATTTTTCAGTTTTTCTATCTCCAATTTTCTGTTTCTATTTTTTAGTTTTCCGTTTTCAAATCTGAAAACATGTTCATCAATTTTTTCACCCAGTTCTCCAATTCCACACCCTTGACCCCTACCCTACCCTTACCATGATCTTACACTCTACCCATACTCCCCCACAACCCTTCATACCCACACATACCTACTCGTAGGGGTCAGGATAGGGAAGTTATGGGTGGGGGTGGGGTAAGGGGCATGGTCGGGGTGGGGTGGTAAGGTCTAGGGGTAGGGGTAGTGGGTGGGTTAGGGTCGTGGTTAGGGTAAGGGTGGGTAGGGTTGGGGTAAGGTGGGGGTAGGGTAGGGAGTTGAGATAGGATGGCGGTGGGGTGGGGTCGGGACCAGGGTGGGGCCGGGGTAGGGAAGGGGTAGGCTGGGGAGTAGGGTGGCGGTTAAGGGTGGGGGTAGTAGGTAGGGTTGGGGTTGGGGTAAGGTAGGGGTAGGTTAGGGAGTTAGGATAGGATGGTGGTAGGGTGGGGCCGGGACCAGGGTGGGGCCGAGGTAGGGAAGGGGTAGGATGGCGGTTAAGGGTGGGGGTAGTGGGTAGGGTTGGGGTTAGGGTAAGGTAGGGTTGGGGTTAGGGTAAGGTAGGGTTGGGGTTAGGGTAAGGTAGGGGTAGGGTAGGGAGTTGGGTTAGGATGGCGGTAGGGTGGGCCCGGGATCCGGGTTGGGCCGAGGTAGGGGAAGGGTAGGGTGGGGTAGGATGGTGGTGGGGGTAGGATGGCAGTATGAGGGTGGGGGTAGGATGGTGGTGGGGGCCGAGGTAAGGTGCATGTTGTAAGGGGTAATATACGGGTGGGGACTGGAGGTAGGGTAGGGTGGGTCGGGGTGGGGTCGAGGTGGGGTCGAGGTGGTGGGGGGGTGGCGGTAGGGTAGTGTGGATCAGGGTGGGGCTGAGTGACGTGGCACTTTGTCACGGTGCGTCAAAATAAATTCAATACTAGCACTAATATGTAGTATAGTGAAGTAGAGTTCGTATCCACATGGAAAGGAATAATTCTCTTTTTATGAACTAGTAAATAAAAGGGGGGTTTTGGTATTGTTGGAATTTAATTAATTAAATCCTAGGATGAAGGACTTATATGAGATTTAATTCAAAGATAAAAAGGACTTGGCATTGCTACTTTCCACTTGTTGATATATTTTAGTCGATCATTGTTATATCTATAACTTATCCTCTCTCATTTTTTTTCTTTCTCCCCTACTCACTCATTTTTTTGCTTTTATTGCTTAGATTGCCCATTTGGGTTTTCAACCTAACTAGCTTTTTTATGTTTTTTTTTTCTTTTTTTAAACAAGAATAAAGAATATGAGAGTGAGTATTCCATGAAACTCTCCCCCCAAGCTAGTCAAAGCACTGTCCCTAGTGCTCATTTTCAAGACATCATAGAAAAGGAGAATTCGGACTTGGTGTAGGTGGAGTTAGGGAATTCGGATTTTGGATTATTTGGTGGGTTTTGTTGGTATAGAAATGAAAAATGTGGGGAGAAGAATATGAGTTTAGTTTGTTGATTTGGTGGATGTATGAAGAAGATATGAAAGTGTGAAATTGTAACTATGGAGGGTTTAGGGTGTTGGGTTCGAATGGGGTGATACGATTTTTTTTTGAAAAGTGCAAAAATAAAATAAAATAAGTAAACATACCTTGCATGGGTTGCCTCCCAAGAAGCGCCTCGTTTAACGTCGCGGCATGACGCTATCATTGTGTTCAGTCATTCAAACTTGGATCGTGATAGTTTATCTTCTTCATACTTTCACTCCTAGGACTTCCATGGGAATGCTCAATTTTTCGACTCTTCACTTTGAAAATCTTTCCAGGATCAAATATCCAGATTTTCATTGATTCATGTGGTAGGAGTGAGGGAAAGAAATTATCGTTAAACATGGTTAACGAAAAGTTTTTCGACCCCTCAATTTTGAAGAAGATTTCGGAAATGTCATTGTCCTTTTCAAGTTTATGAGTTTCTCTTAAAGCTTCCAGAAATGATGGAGATACCTCAAAGGATGACAATGACAAAAATTTGAATTTGAAGCTCGGCTTATCCTCTTCTTTGACCAGTTGGAGCTCTGTGTCTTTTACTTCTACTTCTTCTGGATTCTGGATCTCCTTTTGCATTTCCTTTTCATTTGTCAATGTGATTGCAAAAGTTTGCTGTTTAGGATCACATTCTATTTGAGAAGGAAGTTTTTCCGAATCCCTTGCTTCAAGCCTACTCACGGCTCCGGCTATTTGAATCATTTGAGTTTCCAAGTTTGAAATGCTAGACTTGGTCTCGTTTTGGAATTGCACCATGTTGTTCTGCATGGTGGTCATGTTGGTAGCAATAGCCCGGACCATATCCTCCGTAGACATGTTAGAGTTGGAGAACGGATCATACCTCATGTGAGGTACATCCCTTTCGTAACCAACCTCATCAATTTGTTCAAGGTATTTATCTTGGAGCTTTGGGCAGAAATCCGTTAGATGCCTGTGAGACATGCAAATGTTGCATGTCTTGGCATCTTGAGCTTTTGAGCTTAAGATAAATTCATTTATTAGAGAAGTCAAGAAGGAAATTTGACTCTCTAAGGATGAAATGTTGGTATCCATACACTCATAACTCATGTAAGCTCAGAAAATAGAAGAGTAAGTTTTTTTTAATATTTTTTTTATATATTTTTTTGTTTTTGATTTTTATGATATAAAATAAAAAGAAAAATAATTGCCTTTCCCCGGCAACGACGCCAAATTAGACGTGGCACTTTGTCACGGTGCGTCAAAATAAATTCAATACTAGCACTAATACGTAGTATAATGAAGTAGAGTTCGTATCCACAGGGAAAGGAATAATTCTCTTTTTATGAACTAGTAAATAAAAGGGGGGTTTTGGTATTGTTGGAATTTAATTAATTAAATACTAAGATGAAGGACTTATATGAGATTTAATTCAAAGATAAAAAGGACTTGTCATTGCGACTTTCCACTTGTTGATATATTTTAGTCGATCATTGTTATATCTATAACTTTTCCCCTCTCATTTTTTTTCTTTCTCCCCTACTCACTCATTTTTTTGCTTTTATTGCTTAGATTGCCCATTTGGGTTTTCAACCTAACTAGCTTTTTTATGTTTTTTTTTATTTTGCTCTTGAAGCTTGTTGATTATTAAAGTTGTGAGTTATTTTCTTAACTTCTTCCCTTGAATATTAATTATTTTTTTAATCTATCTATATATTAATGTTGGGGAGTGTTGCTAAGATGACAATTAGTTAACATCTCGACATTAGTTATAGTAGTATTTATTTTCTTCCTCTATATATTAATGTTGGGGAGTGTTGCTAAGATGACAATTAGATAACATCTTGACATTAGTTATAGTAGGATTATTCATATTTAATCTTCTTCCTTGAATATTAATTCTTCCCTTAATCTATCTCTATATTAATGTTGGGGAGTGTTGCTAAGATGACAATTAGTTAACATCTCGACATTAATTACTACTAGAAACGATCAACGAACCGATGGTTAATCGTTGATGGTTTCACAAGTAACTTCGGTTTATTAATGCACGGTCGTGGTTAATAGACTTAAGAGGGATTAATTTTGTTGGTTAAACCGAAACCGTTGTGTTGAGGTTATCAATCTCAATTGATTTCATCAAGGAGTTAAGAGATTAAATGCTACTATTACGTCGGTATATGGCGGTGTTCTATACTTGACTAATAGTAAGGGTTATTAATGAACAGTCGTTGTTAATAACTACTCTCGATGAATTGGATATACTCCTCGATTGAGTATTTGAGAGGGGATAAGTTATATATATAACAATGATCGACTAAAATATATCAACAAGCTTCAAGAGCAACACCAAGAAATGGAAGTTTAGCTCCTCATTTGGAGACTAAACATGCTATAAAAATATAAAAGAAATACTATTCTAAACTGAGTTTAAGAGTATGGAAGAAGGAGTGCTTTTATCGTGAAGGAAAAGGGGTGTATTTATAGGTGTTTGGAGGTGGCAGGGTTGTGTATGATCGGGTATATAGGGTACCCGATCGGGTATTTTAGGCAGTTTTCCGGGAAATCACTTTTCTAGACATACCCGGTCGGGTATGAGCCAAAAAGTCAAAATCCTGCACGTTCTTTTGTCTCTCCAGATTCTGATTTTGACACCCGAATCAACTCAATACCTGATCGGGTATTGCCTATACCCGACCGGGTATATGAAATATTTTTTCAATCTTCTTTTTATCTTGTCTCCTTGCACTTTCCTTGATCTTTTGGGGTCCAAACTTGATCCTTTGGATGATCTTGACCTGTTTTAAGCTCAGAATAATCCTAATCTAAACAAATTACATCTATCTAAGAAAATTAACTAATTACACCAAAAGTGTGTAATTTTCCAAACAACAACAAATAAAACTAGTTAAAATAGAAATAATACACAATAAAAATACAACTCTATCACTGAGGTAGGGGCATGTGGTAGGGGGTGGGGTAGGGTCATTGTAGGGAAAAATGAGAACGCGGGGTGGGGTTGGATGGGTAGGGTAGGGGTAAGGGGTAAGGTACGAGGATTGAGGTACCGGAATGAAATCAACATCAGAGCGAGACCGGACCCACCACTAGGTATAAGTATGCAAATTCATTGCAGTGGCACTGTAGCATCTGCATTTTCCAAATTTGGAAAACTAGTAAAAGTCACTTTTCCAAATCATTAAGGAAAAGAGAGACATGTCTCATTTTTTCCGTTTTGGAAAACGATTTGGTAAACGCGTTTTTCTTTTTTTCTTTCTCCAGTTTTCCAGCAATTTCTTTGGTAAACACGTTTCCTGTTTTCTATTTTTCAGTTTTCCAGTTTTCTGGAAAATTGGAAAATATCTCTGTTAGTAAACAGACCCTTATATTGCATCTAATAAATGCAAAAGAAAATGCATATTTAAGAGAGTAGTTATGAGTCAAAATAGTCATTGACTTATACGAACTTTGAAATGACTTACTCAGATTATCATTGAATGAGGATATAACGAAATCCAACACAATGTAAATTGTTGGTCTGAACAATTATAAATACATAAACAACATTCATCTTCTAAAGTATGAGAAGAAATATTCACTTTCCATCATGCCTTAAAAATATAGTAGAAGGCATATAAGTTATTTCTCAAAGTTTTCTCCTTCGCAAGAATAGAATCGAGACTTGCCTATGCTAAGGAATAAGGATATCAAAATACAAATATCTCATTTTTAATACATTGTGACACGTGAGAATTTGTATACCAAAACTGCGGGTCATTTAAATCATTATGCTTTAGTAGGAATTTCCTCATGCTATTTTTTTGTACATAAAAATGTGGCATCTGCAAAACTTCTAGCAAAACTTATTCGTTTAAGGGCTCACCACCCAACTAATCAAGTAAGCCTATATGACTTGGTACTGCTAGACATTTCTCATCAAAATTACTTGATGAGTATTGCATATTTGTTGGAATAAATGAAAAGTAATCTGCGCCCCATGTGAAAAATAAGTCTCAGTAAAACTCTCATCTAAGTGGACGTAGATTGTGAGTATTACTTTTATTATGCGCGCACTAATAGATCATTCTTGTCATGAGATTATGCAATATTGCAAACACTCTTACACATTGTTTTTCTAAACCGATAGAAGACAACCACTTTTATGTATACCAGTTGGTGATTGGATCTTAGCCTGAGATGTTCTACTTATGCATATATGGTTGTTTACTAATTGTGCCTAATGCGTCTCCCACAGCGTATTATGATTGGTCTTAAAAGATAAATGGTTTTGTGTTTGAAATGAATCCATAACAATAACCCGTTAGCAGTCTTAATAGACGAGTCATTGTGTTCTACTTATTCCGCAAAGCGTTGAATGTCACTTTGATAAGACAATCAACTTTCTTGTCATTAAGGGGAGAAAATAGAGAATTTTATAATTGTATGACAGGAATCATTATGGCACATCCCTACCCTGTTTTAACGATGATTTCCAAAGTTCAAAATGTAACATTGAAGTAAAGGATAGAATCACCATAAACAATTTAGTGATTAGATCACATACATTATTGTATATATATCTGTAAGGCTTGCAGTTCAAAATTAAATATACAATGCTAAAGGAAGAAGCACTACAACCACAATCAGTGGGGTTGTTGTTGAGGTTGTGGTTCTCTAAAGAAATAGATGGAAGTCACATGGTTAGATTAATTATCCACCCCAAGTGGTAGAGGGTAGATAAGGCACAAATCAATACACTCGTCATCATATAAATTCCTCTCATTAGATTATCTTTGACCAAACATATGTACATGAGTCAATAATGGGGGATGCCCCAAAGTTTAAATGATTCCAGAGAATTAAAATCTCAACGGTTATGAGAGTGTGTCTGAGTCGAAGGATAGACCTTACGCTTATACTGGCGATATATTTATACGGTTGCTCAATGGTATAGAGCACGATGATATCGAACCATACTCTATTGCAATATGAAATCAATGAGAATATTGACATAAATGCATACAAGTAATTCATGTTTAAATTTAATATTTAAAAAACAAACATATGTTTGGTATGATAGTGCTAATCAACCATGTGTAAAGCCTGTGGGACATAAAATAATTCTTTTTCAGAAAGCGTATTGAGATAATGAGGTCCTATTTATTCTCAAAATGCCCTGAATTCAAATATGAAAAATTATACTTCTCTATTTTAACACAAAAGTGTTCAACTACTTAATCTCTAAGTAGAATCCAAAGTAATAGAGACACAAGTAAGGATTGAGGTCACCAAATGTCTCAATAGAATCTCATTTAAGATATGTATTTGAAGCATTTGGTATGCTTTTATTATCTCAAATCAAGTGATCCTAAATCAAATAGTACAATTAAATTGAATCATTCAATGTTGAATTAAATCAATCCAAATAGAAGTGACATACCCTCTTAGTAATCACTAGATTTAGAGGTGATAGAAAAGGACAGATTATGTCTTGCATATTTATAAATGAAGCAAACTTCAAATTCCAAGTATCATTGTATGTCCAAGACAGAGACATAATATGTACTCATAATAAAATATGAGAAATCTTAGATACTTGAAAGTCATAATTGAGATAAAAGATCTCGGGAAACTCGAGTCCGTTTTGAAATTAAACAACGAGTTGGTTGAATTATAATTCAAAGTTGCATAGATCTAAATGGGTTCTCATGCAAATTTACATGAATAAATGTAAAATGTTAGCGCTCTCATGATCGGTCGAAATATAGATACTAGAAAAGATCCATTATTGAAAAGTTATTAGGAGAAGGAATTCCATATATAAGTGCAATATGCGCATGATTGTACTTTGACAAACACATTCGACCAAATATTACATTCTTAATAACGTGTTAGCTGAAAATAGCTCAGGACTAACACATCGTATATCGTCATTGGAATCGTATCAATAATGTACTTTGATATCAATATGAAACTATTGGTGTAATCTTTATTCATCCCGTGAAATTGAATTAAACGATTGATGATAATTTTATTCCTAAAGGAATTGAAAATGTCAGAAGTATCACTCTAACACAAAGTAGTGTGATTTGAGTTTACTGATGACGAATATCCTGTGATCTCATTGATATTTTTCTTAAATGAATATATATTTATCATGAAAGAATTCATGATGTTGTGGATGTTGTGTTTAAAATACCTTGATAAAAGTAAATATCTAATAAATGTTTGATTCTTATTGATGTGTTACTCTCAGGGGGAGTCTTGCCATACTTATTTATCATCAATTATATTGGTTTTTTTTGCCAATGTTTATTTTTCTCATTGGTTTTTTTACTTGACAGTGTTTTTAATGAGACAATGTAACATGCACCATCCCAGCCACATGCTAATTTTGCGAAAGCAAACAATGTTGAAGAAAGAACACCATTGATATATCACACTCAAAAGTAATTGATGTATGGTTATTAGTGCATTATATATATATTTTTTCCTTGGTCGATATTTATTTTTTCCCATTGAGTTTTGTAAATTGAAAGAGTTTTTAGCATGTTAATAATTTTTACATTTATCACCTTACGCTTAGCACTCAAGGGAAGAATTAAAGGAAATGTATTTCTACATTTGTGTGCCTCCGTTAAGATAATTAATGTGACAAGTATTGGAATGCACATACTTACCAAACACTCTTGGTTAAGGTAAATATTAAGGGTAGATGTAGACTAGAGGGGGAGTCCTCCACCTACATTAAGTTACACTCTTTTCGTTACCATGTTTTATTTTTTCCACTGAGTTTTGTTACTTGGTAAGGTTTTTAATGAAGTAGCATTAAGTATAAACTTTAATGACCAAAGCAATGATCAAATAAAGATATCCTTTATGGGAAAAGTATAAACTCTATAGACTTTACTTGGTTGGTATACTATTTTTCTCTAGTCAAGGTTATTTTTTGGGAAAGTTCCCGAAATAGGACTAAAACAGTTTGAAAATTCTAAAATAGGACTGCCGTGTTTTTTATTCCCAAAATAGGAGTAATTACTGCCAAGTTTGGAAAATACTGCCATGTTTGAAGTCTGGTACTGCCAAAACATGGCAGTAATTAGTCCTATTTTGAAAATAAAAATATGTCAGTCCTATTTTGGAATTTCCAAACCTTTTTAGTCCTATTTTGGATAAATTCTCTTATTTTTTCCCACAGGGTTTTTGTTATTTGAGAAAGTTTTGAAGAGGCAATAAGACACATACAACATTCTAACTACAACTCAGCACAAGAGGGAGTGTTGAAGGAAACTATATGTAATGTGCTATTGTTTAGATAGAATATGTTTTAGGATAATTCTATGTAAACTATGCATTATGGGTGTATTGGCCTGTACTTGTAAACTCCAATCTATCCCTATTTATAGGGGCTTTGGTAATGAAACTCTACGAACAATTCTCCTTATAACAATTAAATTATATTTATGTCTATAATAACTCCATCGTAGCAATACCATCATGTTACGATGGTAATCAGTGGCGGACCCAGAAAAACAGGTACATGGGGTCCCCACCCTATGTAACTTTAATTATTATAAAATTAAACAAATAACATGGTAAACAAAATGCAGCATCTTAAAAGGGACATAACATGGCAGACAAAATGTAGCATCTGAAAACCCTTTTCTCAAAAAACGATCACCACCAGGCCAGGGGCGTAGCTAGGGGGCAACCCAGGCTCCAGTCAACCCTAAATTTAAAAAATGTCTGTATTTTTAGTGTAAAAAAATTTGTGTTTTTTTCTAAATATATTCATTGTGCCGGCCTAGTGCCCTGGCTCCGTCCCTAATCAACACCAACTTCCCACTTATTCTTAAACAAATAACATGCAGGTAAACAAAACGCAACATATTTGGTAATACTATATTTCAAGCATTTATGCTCATCAAACCAATTTGAAACAAATCTACGTCTTCTGCCGCCAATTACCTTTAAAGAGAAATCATGATCATGAGGATGAAATGACTCTTTTTGAAGGTAACTACGGCATACCTCATCTTGAACATTAGGATGAAATCAACAATATTTTTCTCAATTGAGGGCCGGCTTTCAAAATTCAAAATCAACATGTTGTTTATGTAGCTTTTAAGCCAAATTATTTTCATTTTCATTGATTGCTTGATCCAATTAATTCTTCATTTATTAATGGCGAATCATTCAAATTAACATTCGAACTACTCCTGATACTCCGAATTTCTTTAAATATGGGTACACTATTGAAATATTTTTTCATCCTAAATCATAAATTGCAAAAAAAAACATTCATAAATATACAAATAGGACCATCAATGTTTTATTCTCAAAATAAGACTCATTCGCTCATATTTTGAGAAGTTTTAATCAAGTTATTCTTTTAATAGAACTAAATAAGTCTTATTTGGGGATAAAACATACGTAGTCATATTTTTTTAGCTTTGTATATGTTTTAGGCGACAGAGGTACACAAAATACAAACGCATGCATTTCTCCTAGAGATTTCTCCAAGAGAGAATGGATATAAGATCAGCCCATAGAAAAATAGGTAGAAATAGGTCAATTAGTAATTCAGCGGTCAATGATTTTTAGAGTACAACATTGCTTTAACCAGGAAATTCAGTTCAACGCAATCTTTAGATCTAGTGTCATGAGAATCAGGAGCTTATTGTACTTTCTTCAGCATCCAGATATCCCCCATCTTGATTCACAAACAGCCACCCAACTGCCAAATAAAAAGAGTCAATCCGATTATCACACACCACTAACAAATTACTCCCTCCGTAAAATTCATATCTTCCCACTTTCCTTTTTTGGACGTAACATTTATATCTTCTCATTTCTAAATCTTCCCATCATACCCTCAATAATTTAAAAAATAATACACTACTATACCTACTTTTTTTGGATTTATCCTTCATTCCATCACATTATTTCACCATTTTCCCATCATACCCTCAATAATTCATACCCCATTTCACTATTCTTAATCTCACCTACTTTGGAAGTGGGAAGATATATGTGATACGGAGGGAGTACTTCATTTGTATCTGGTCTTTCCATGCTTATGATGACACCAGCCCAAAGCTGGTCTAATTTATCCCTTACCGGCTTACCCATATGGGTGTGTATCAGTGTATGTATATATGTATAATTTGGTGAAAAATGAGAACTAATCTTGATCATTGATGTGAATAAATGGAAGGATAAGATCAAATTTAAGTATAAAGCGGTGAGGTTATTGTAATGATGAAGAACTTTAAATGTAATTACGTGACTACAGTGTATTCTAATATACCAAGTGTGTATATATGCATCACAAAAGCACACCAAAACATGAAAAAAAAATGTGCATTAGTTTAAAGAATATGATAATCATATCTTAACATTTATGGTTAAACTTTTATGTGTACGCAATGAGCTTTATATATAAGACTATGCACAATAAAGTTACACATTATTACAGTTTGCCACTGCGTCTTGTAATTAAAAATTCATCTAATCCTTCTATTTTCAAATGATCAATGGCCAAGACATATTCTTATTTTTCATAGGAAGACTATTTTTCATTTGAGTCTTCCCTTACACATACATATGTTGAATATATTTTTATAATGCAAAATTGTGTGAAAAGTTGGTCCAAATTGGGTTCCCCTCACCCCAAATCGGAAGCAGTTAAATTCACGATTTGTTGCAATTTTGACCAGTCTTTAACAAAAGTCGATTTAGCCAGAATTGCTACAAATGTATGCAATTTTAGCTAGTCTTTTATAATTTGTTGCATTTTGACAAATTCTATGAAAATCATCCAGCCATTATTTCATTTAAAGAAAAACAGTGCATTTGATTTTCGTAAACTACAATGTTAATAGTTTATTATCAAAATATGGCAAATGCTAACATAGTCCTTGGAGCTATGTCTAAGCATTGATGTTGAAAGAATATTCTTTTGTAATTTTCAAGAAAAATAGACTCCTATATGTTGTTAGAATGCTAAATATGAATAATATTCTTGAAGTATTCAATTAATTTATGAAAGTCGTGAAGAATATTTTTCTCATATTAATAAAAAGAGCCATTGTTTGCTACCCATGTGTATGTGTTTGTGAGCCTTTGGATGACACTCTCTCTCACACACAAGTGTAGGAAAGAACCGATCTAAAGGTCCAAGACACATTCATAAACACTATGTCCGTGGGTACCATTGATAAAGCTCCATTTAATCAACACAAAGGAGTCCCTACGTACCATTATATAATCAATCTCCTCTCTAGACACTGGCGTTCTTTTGGGTTGATCAGAAGCCTTTCCTCCCACACTCATGTTAGAGGAGGGCCTAGAGAAAAACGTTTGTGGAGCATCTTTAGATGCAGATTTTGCCTCATGTTGTAAATGTTGGGATACTGTAGAACCTGCATAAAAATCACATTCATATTAATAACAAACCGTACCACATATTTCTCGTGAAGTAATAGAACATGTAAGAAAATCCTGAAAATGTATGCATGTAGCCATGTTGTGCTAATATACCGTGGTCACTCTTATTCTCCAATAGCACCCCACAAGGATCAAGAACGCCCCACCCCTCCCAAAAAAGGAACGTCAAAGGAAAAAAAGATAACATTAAAAGAAATCACATATTCACATTAGGAAAACATGTAGAGGAATGAGTTGCACGGAGATAGTAACTCATAATGCCCAACCATCGATTAGCTAATGAGTGAGTAAAGACATGAAAAAATAGATCGCATGCTGCACTGGACTAGGTGCATTAATCTGTTAACACGAGCTAGCTATCTTTACTGATCCAATATGATAGAAAGAAAAAGAAGGTTAAGAGAGTAAAAAGGGGGGAGGTGATCCAATATACCCAAAAAGGCCAATACAAGTGCCCATTAGGTGCCTTATTTTTTGGCCTATCGACCTTATAAGCTAGTTGCATCAGATTTTCTATTTGCTTATCCAACACAAACTAAATAGCATTTTTGGTTGAATGACTGAATCAGGGGATAATTAAATAAACTAGTGCCAAGCCTACTTTTTCTTGCTAAGATAACTAAAATGACACTTTTATTCCTATTGTTTTCTAATAGTTCTTCCAATTTATTCAAAAACTATTTAAAATACTTTTTATATAATTCAATCATTGCACCCATAGTTTCTCACGCACTCAAACCATAACTTATCCTCACAAGAAGGACCCTAAATTCGTTATTAATGTTAATTGTTAAATCAAACATAAGTATATGCACAAAGAGTGTAGAAGTAGATAATGAGGAAAGAATTGTTTTGGGAATTCCTAGGTCATGTATGCCCAAATAGAGACCAGGTCAAGCCCATATAATCAGAAAAACAAGCGCCATGGATTGAAGGGCATATGGATAAATTCCTAAAAGTGCAGAACATGTAGGAATATGAAAATTGTATCTGTCCCTACTTTTACTAGCCTATATGATGAGTCGTCCTTATAACTAACCACCTCCAACTCTCCAAGACTGTGTTTGGCAAGAAGCTACTTTTTCAGAGGAGTAACTAACCACCTCCAAGACTGAGTTGTCCTTATAACTACTAGCCTTTCTGTAGATTTTTTTTCAAAGGAGTGTCATTTGGTTAGGGAACTTGTTTGAAAAGTTTGAGCCTGTTTAGTAAGGCTCTTGGAGTAACTTTTCAATACGCTAACCAATTACTTGTATCTGTTTAATAAATTCCATTTTTCATCATTTCCAATAGAGCCAAAGACTCACTATTTTTTGGCTTGGGAATATGGTGGAATAAAGCAAAATGCCTCACTAAACTGTATGCCCTTCTTTGTTACGGAGTACGAAGCAGCAGTCAGTCATACAAATTTCCATACAGTTTTCATCATGGGTCATCTGAAAACAGTCTTTCTCTACTTTAGTACAGGGGTAAGGATGCATACATCCAACCCCCTTACCCCACCATAGGGTGGGAGCCTTTGCGGCACTAAGGTAATGTTGTTGTTGTTTAATAAATTCCATCATTTAACTAGATTGTTTTTTAAAAAAACTCTAAGCAAATTCTTCGATGCCACTTTATATTTCTAAGCCAGCTTAATAACTAATTTTAACCTTATTAAATATTAAATTATCAGCTTATAAGCCTTTTTTTCAAACATAGCTTGAAGTCATTATTACTAACACTTCTTTTATTGGCAATGTTAAAACCTCAAAAGGAATGAAAAATGGAGGTTGGTTTTGTTAAAGAGGCAATAAGGCCTTGAAATATACATAGTCAGAGACAGTAGTTCCGTTTCCAGGGTTGACGGTGGCTAACTTTGTATTGAATCAAGAATATGCAAAACAACATGGTTTCAAAAATAAATCTGGATACCGTACAAGCAGCTATTGTAAGTGTACTTTGCAGCATATTGGAACTCGGGGAAGGGGGGGGGGGATAAACCCCTTTGTCCAGAGCACTTACTACTGTAACAAATGGGTCACCTGTAGGAAATCTGTTTTGCTATCTAGTGGAGCTCAAAAAACAATTGAGAACCTTAATCACATGGTTCGAACAATTCAGCAAGAGTGCACACAGAAAATATTTAGAGTTGAGCTTCCTAAGTGCCAATGATGAGCTTTACAATTTCATCAGCTCAGCTCTTAATGAGTTCTTTAAGCAGACACAAACTTTTCCTCATCACAAAATTGGCTTCCAATAAGACCCCAGGCCCAGAGAACAAAAGCACTCCAGCATTGTAAAAAATCAAGACACCACATAATCTAGTTAAATGATTAGCTACATCTAAAACTCTCACTATAAGCCAAATATATACAGAGTATATTATACACACATAACACAACATATCAAAACATTTTCTTTGCAAATTCCTCAAGCAAGTACAAAAGAAGCCCAAGATATAATTTCCACCAAACATAAAAGAAATCTAGCAAAATAAACTCCCTCTGCGCATCTTATGTGCCTTGGTTATTAATAATTCGTCCAGCTAAAATCTTTATTACAGAGTATCTTTTTATAACTAAACATTCATGTCACTACAAATTTCGTTTCATTTTTTATGTACTCCTGTCCCTAAATAAAAAAACTCACTTTGACTCCACACGATGTTTACGAAAATCTAAAAGTATAAGGCTGGGATTTATTAGGAAAAGAGAAAAATGAGTACGGAGTATTACTTTTCATATAAGAAAAAGGGGATAATTTTAGGATGGAAAAAGAAATTATAGCAATTATTTAGGGACAAATGGAGTTTTTCTTAAGCACTAACGTTATACTTTTATATACTCCTTAATTATATCATATCATGTTACAAAGACTAATTGAAGTTATTTGCATGGTGTGTTATTTGAAGTTATTATATACGACACATATATGGGCATGGTGTGTTCTGAGATAAGTGAGACGTGTATCTCATCATCTCATGCAACAACCATTAGAAACCCCAAATTTTTGTTTTCAATTTTTTTAAGTGTTAAATTCTTGTATTGGGTATAAAAATTAGATCGAGAAATTAAATGTTGATACATTTTTGGGGCATTAAATCATTTCTAACAGATATTCATTAGTAATAAACATTAAACAAGATAAAACATCAAAGTATTTAAAATTGATATAGAAGAATATGTGCATATGAATGATATTGATTTGGATAACAATACCCGAAAAGTATAGATGCTAATTTCTTTATAAAGATGGGAAAAACAGAGACAAGATGTATTCAATTCAATACTGATAAATATATGATTAAGATCTCGGAAACGTATTGATATAAAAATAAGGGATCCCAAGGTAGACAAACACAAATGATAACTTGGATTTTCTCAAAGATGAAATTGATAGATACTTTTTTACTTCACTAAATCATTTTAGAAACAAAAATCATTTGATGGTGAAAAATATGAGCAAAGATAGCTAGTATATCAAAAGATTTAGCAAGACTGTACTGTTTTTTGTTGTAAACCGTTTCCCTCACAATCTAATTATCTACAATTATGGTCAATTTTGCGTCGCTATATTTTTTCCAAAACTTTGCCTCCAGAAATGTAACAAATGTTCTTCCAGAGCCCGTCATAGAATATGCATCAGTAACCAATCTAATAGCAGAATTAGTATACACAGAAACAAAAACAGAAACAGTGACATTATATCTCCCAGATGTATAACATAAATTTAAATACGAATCCGTATACCAGAAGGCTTAGGATGTCGCTGAGGAAACTTGATGAGCGGGATCCTCTTCAAGGCATGAGCACCTCCGCCCATGTCTGCCCGTTCCTTTGATTGATCGTGTTTACAGAAAGCTTAGATTGGAAAGTCGGGAGAATATTAAGAAGCAAAGTTTTGAATTTTTCTGCTATTCTTCGTTTGGAAATTTCGAAGAGCGATTAGTTATAACTTTGGAATGGCAAATCGAACCGGACCTGCCGGTTATAACCTGGTTCTGTGCGGTTATAATACTCCTTAATAATTAGTTATTTCATCTGCCCTTAAAACTTTATTGAGTTTGACCGACACGAATATCAATAAATAATGTAATAAATATTTGTGTGAAGGATAGAGAGTACATAAAAATGAATTAACACTAGTAGTGAGGCCAGTGAGGCTTAGGCCTCAGGGCCCAACAATTGCAAAAAATTAGGGTCCAAATTTTCAAACACCTATATAAATATATACACAAATGTTTTTCAAATTATTGTTGAATTATTAGTTTGTAAATTGCAAAAGAGCTAACGTGTTAATTAGTTAATTGGTATCATGTTGTTTTTATTCTTCTATTTAGATCTAGAGTTTTGATTATTGAATTTATGTGGGAACTTGGGTTATCAAAATTTTGTTGTTGATTTACAAATTATAGTTCTTCACTATTTATATATGTTGCTATATCAAATATCAACACATGCTTGGTTTTACGGGCCCTTCATGCTTGATTTTAGATAATTTCAACAACAACAACATCCAAACCTTAGTCCCAAAAGAATCGATACATGATATCACCATCAAAAAGAAAAGAAAGAAAATAAAGATTAAAAAAATAAGCTAATATAAAAAGATAATATAAAACGAGATGAGTATACCTAAAAATGATAAAATAAAAAGGACAAAAATAAAAAGGACAAAAATAATGTTTATACATATAAGGATAAAAGAATAAAAAAAAAACAAGAAGAAGAAGAAGAAAATGAGGGGAAAAAAATACGAGATCACTCCTCCACACGAATACCCGCCCTCCACCTTGCTCTCTCCAAAGTCATACCCTCATCCAACCCAAGAAGAAGCATATCACTTCGGACTCCCCTAACCCACGTCTGTTTGGGTCTTCCTCTCCCTCTCTTCCCTGCCTCTTCTCCACACATCTCAACACGTCTGACAGGTACATCCATAATTTCACATTAACTAAATAGTAATTATAGTATGATATGCATTTATGAATGAAATAAAAATGATAACATTATTGTCTTCAACTATTTCATTCTGTAAATAATATTTATCACGACAATTTTAAATCAATATGTAGTACTACGTATATAATATTGAAATGATAGATCCTGACTCTTTAATTAGATTTGTCTAAGCCTTGTATGTTAGCTCATTTTAAATCCATTAAGGTAGACAATTTTACTCATTTCTATAAATAGGAATGCCTTCATACAAGGGATCTTCTCCCCTACAGCCTCAACGTTTAAAAAAGCTTTGGAGACCATTGGTGGCTTTCAAGAGCTTATCGCGTAAGTGTGAAGAGATAAAACACAAGTGTTGACTTAAATCAGTCCGAAGAGTCTTGTGGTTTCCACTCATTTCAATTTCTTCATTGATTTTTTATTTTATTATTTTGAGTGCATTTGGATCGATTTACACCAGCAAGTCTTGGGTTGAATTAATTGCAACATATAATTTCTATAATAATTGAATACCATTTTAGCACTTCGGAGTCAATTAAAAGTAAGAAAGAACAAATAAGATTGAGTTCTTCTCTAATATATAAATACTCCGTAAGACTTAGATATTTAGCACATTCATTTTAAACATGGTATGATAGCTTTGTTATTTAAAGTATCATAAAATAATTTTGCATCTAAAAATGACCAATAGTTATATTTAATTACGTGTTAGTAATTTAGTACGTTCGATTTTTTTATTCAGTCATTTAATTAGTTATTATTGTGATACAAATTCTTTTAATTCAAACAAATTATGAAACAAAAATACTACAATTAAGAGCCTTTATCTGAAGTTTGACTGTCACTCAAGTCCAAATTTATTAAGGATCAGCACTACACAATCCATAAAGATCAATCAATAGCATATCTAGAAAGAAATACTGGGTTGGACCGGAGCCTCCCCATCAAGCTTTTTGCCCATTCACTGTCACTATGCTAAGAGTGAACATATCTTCTACCCGTTGCTTTTTTATTTTCCAGTCTTCCCTCACTATCTTTATCCCTTTTGTTTTGTTTTATTTGACTTCCAGCTAGAAAACACAAATGGTAAAAGCTCAAATTTGCTTACTCTGTACTTCCACGAAGATCTGATAGGACTTCGTAAAAAAGTCTGTAATAAGAGCAACTCTTGGGGAGATCCTAATAATGAATTTAATTAAAGAAAACAAAGCTGTAAAAGGAACAATAGTCTAATCAGAGATGCTCATAGAAAAAGAAAAAGATATGAGAGAGAAAACGCTAAGGCATCCATGGCGATCCGTAAAGATTAAAATACTCCTTCCTTCCCGAAAACAACTTCCCAGTTGGACTTTCACACACTTTTAGAAAATAAATTTGACTTTACTGTAGAGTGCATTGTTTTGCACTGTTTAAACATTGTTTGACACTATTTAAACACTGTTTGGCACTGTTTGACAATGTTTATCACTTTTTTATATAGATAATTTGCCAAATAAGGAAAGTATTGAAGTGTGAAGTTAATTTTGGGACATCCATTTAAGGAAAGTGGGAAGTTGTTTTTGGGACGGAGTATAAGTTTAATTGTTAGAAGGTTTGTCAGTGGGCAAGGGCAAAACAGGAAGAAGAAAATTTTATAGCTATTCCAAGTTGAAAAGTAATATCAAATGTAAGTGTACCTGCACTTGCTTGGTTATAGACAAATTCCAGTTATTTACCCTTTCTTCCCAAAAAAAGTCTGACCATATTTTGGAAAAACCAGATCAACTTGGGTGCAAGTTCTGATCCAGAACCAAAATAACAGGTCAGTAGTTCAGGATTTTAGCTGACGAGTCCCAGTCCAATTAGCAAACCAGGTCCACCTACAGTCCTACAGCCATCTTATTATGCAAACAATCAACTCTTTCAAATCTTTATGTTTGCAGACACTTATGTTGAGTGTTTAGGAAAAATAAACTCTAGTTTTGTTCATTCTATATGCAACACCAAACTTGTGATGATATAATAATCAAATAATGTCTCCCCAGACCCCACACAAAGCATTAACGGGTAACCATACTTGGTCATTTTACTGTTTACACAACCACGTGATAATACTAACAACGTAAACAGCAACAACTCCAACAATAATATGAGCATTGGATAGGTGGATGTATAAATCCTTTCAAGAAGGGGTGTCTCACAAATTGATCTGTACTAAGACTACCAGCAACTCATTCATTTCGTCTGCGTTTCTTTGCAAGATTCTCAAAGATTTGGTGGACATCAGCAGAAGTAACCGCCTTTGATGGATCAAGAGACCCCTGAAGATCAAATAGCCAAAAAAGAGTTTGAACATTCTTACAAGAGAGAGAAAAAGGTATATTAACTTATTAAGTAAAAAACACAATAGAAATGCAGGGAGTAAAGAGCACACCAGGAAAGACTGAAACTCATTCTTAAAGTCAGCAATTCCAGACAAGATCTCCATTTTCTCAATATGGCCAAGTTTGTTTAGAAAGTCAGAGCTCTGCTGCTCCTTCAATATCTCTCTTTTTTGCTTTGCCATTGCCTCATACTCTGCAATTGTGTCCTCCTTGTCAAGCAAGAAGCCAACTCCTTTCTGGTTGTAAAACTCCACACATTTAGGGCACCTGCAAAGTATTTCTCTCCAGTTTTTGCAGAGGAATATCGATTTACTTTCCTCTAAGTTAGCAACAGCTTCACTCAAGTTCAACCCAAGAATGCATTTCTGGCTGGCACCATTAAGTTTATTATTCACTGAAGTTTCCACTGAAGAACTTGCAACGTTAGTCTCCTCTAAAGATCCTAAAGATAGGGGAAGACTCTCAGCCACTTCTTTATTCTTCATGGAACTTGTTGCATCTTTCTGGGAGACTGATGCAAAGACTGTCGGAGGATACAGCATTAGAAAAGCACAAACATGTGCACACCCCTGGCATATTAAATCCTCATAAACCGGATCACCTTCTTCATCTCTCGGAATCTGTTAATAGATCAGAAAACAATTAGCAGGAGTAAAAAAATACAAAGTAATTAGCCTGAAGAAAGATAACAACCATGTCAGATGACTGAAGACCAAGATGTTGTTCATGAAACCAGTCCTCACAGACACAGCACTGGATCATTTCTTCTTGTTCTTCAGCATCTGGATCAGGGAATGGACGCTCACACATGCAGTATAGACCCCTGAAATTATGGTTGTACGAGTTCTTTGGATTTTCTAAATCTTTGCTCGGCAGAAGCTTACAGTAGAATTCTCCAAATTTTGAATTTCCACAATCACACCTAAAGTTTCTCTTGGTCCAGAGCTCAACAATCTACTTCAAGCAGCAATTGGCATAGCATAAGGGAAGGTTTGTCAATATTATCATACTTAATAGTTTAAGAAAAAACATGCAAGGCAAACATTTAGAGTAAATGATATAATAAGAACAAAAAAAGCAGCGACACTGATTAGAAAGAAAGCCAGGCAGTTACAGTTTATCATTCAGTCAAAATATTGGTATGGGATCAAAGTTCTACCATAGGGGATTTTTTTTGCAATTCATCAAACAATTAGAATCAGATATTCAGATCATGAATGCAGCATGGCTAATAGTAGTTGTTATGGGCTTGGTAGGGAGATGAAAAGAAGAACATATAAATCAATAAAGATGAATAACTACTCCACTCTAGGCAAGAGAAGGTGGCGTCAAACCTTGTCAAGACTCCAAAATAGAATTGGCATCTCTATTTATACTAGTTCTAAGAGTCTTGGTAGTATAGTTTTCGAGTAACCCTAACAATACTGCTACTAGAAATATTAACTAAAATAAATTCCATGTACTAATAGGGACTACTACAACTACTAACATTAGGAAAGTAATAGTAATACTTATAAAGGAAACTAATAATAATATTAATAGTAATAATAATAATAAAGAATGTTTATATCACATTATCACTAATCATCATCATCATCATTAACCTAGTGTCATAAAGGCTCCCACCTACAGTGGGGTAAGGGGGGTCGGATGTAGGCAGTCTTACCCCTGTACTAAAGCACAGAGAGACTGTTTCCGGATGACCCATAGGTGAGTCACTAATAAATGCATAAAATCAAATACAGATTTGTCGAAGATAATCCCAGTGATAATGATGGAACAAAAAAAACTGAGTGGTAAAAGCAAGAGCAAAACCATAAATCTTAGTTAGAATGCTCCAGTAATCACATCTAAATGACATACAATTACATAAACAGGTATGCAATAATGAAAGAATTCATGCATAAATATGAAGTACCAATTACATATCAAATAAACAAAAATATAAAAGTGAGTAAAAGTGTGTTTTGAATAGAAAAATGAATGCTATGGCACTTACTTTAACAATTTACTAAATAAACTGTAATTCATAGGGAAAATATTACCTCGTGACCATCATGACATGACAAACTACAGGCAGTGCAAACTCCAGCATTCCCATCTGGAGTGCATGTCAAACAAGAGAAAATAGCCTGTCTTTTCATATAGCCATTATTATATGTGCATTCCTTTCCCTCATCGCCACCCAAAATCAAATCAGCTTCCTTTTCAATTGAAAGGATTAAAACCCCCATTAATAAGTCCAATCAAATACAACAGGAACATATATAAATTGAACTTCCAAGAAACATAAATTAGCATCAATGTAATCCATCACAATCAATTAGAGTGCCTGAAACTATTAAAGTATAGAATAACATTTCCTGCACCAACAGACTTCTATTTACAACTACAGCGATACAAAGCCTTGCAAATACAGTTTGTGATTTATTTAGCAAAATCGTCACATGAGGACGTGATATGAGATATTAGTGGATTCTCAATTTACAAAATAATCACTAACATAATTCTGTCATCTTGGCTGACAGTAAATGGATTTAGTTTTGGGTTCAAAGTTTAGCTGTGCAGTCTAAGCTCAAAGATGGACTTCTTAAGTCTTCCATCAACATTGTTTTGGAAATCATAAGAAAAGTATAACCCTAATTTATTTTCTCCATAAAGTGCAAATGCGCCAATTACACCAATGACTATTTTCAACAACGCTTAGTAATCATGCACGGTAAGAGAGAACCTGAAAGGTCAAACTCCGTAGAAAATATCGAGACAAAATAAAGTAAGCACTTCAAAATGAATCCTTACCAGTTCCTGTTCTTCCACATCCTTAAGGTACTCTCCTATTGAAATCGTAGGTTCCGATTCTTCTTCAAATGCATCAGTCATGACTACTGGTTCAGATGCAAAATAAAAGAGGAAATGAAGAGTTAATTTGACGCATTTTATAACGAAAATACACTAAATACATACATAATATGTTCTGTTGTTGGCGAAATTAACCTAAAAGTAAAAACGATTAAGAAAACAGACTGGAGGTTCACGCTGGAAACTCGATGTGAAAACCCTAAGCAATTGAATTTGGGGAAATGGGGATATGGCCTACCAGAGACGGGCTTTATACAAAGGAGCAACTCAGCTGGGGATAATTTCCCGCCAAAGTGAGCTTGATAAAAACTTAGACAAATTTGTGGGTCCAGAAAATATTAAGGTAAATAATGAGTATTTGAAAGTTGTGGAAACTGCAAAGTAGAAAAAAGGGACAAAATTTAAATATAAATATTTATTAAAAGATAAAGAGATGAATTTTTTAGACAATAAAAAAGGGAATAATTTTTATTAAAAGACTAAAGGAGTTTAATCTAATTTACACTCCCACATTCTTTTTGAGAATATTAGAGGTTCTCTCTTCATTTCCTTTGTAGAAATGATTTGTATGTTTAACATTCTTTACACTTTTTCTACATAATCACACATTTTTTAATTCATTGGTGAGTGTGTCAATTTCATGTGGGAAGGAAATAACTGGATGAGGGCACTACCAGGACGGAGTCCTGAGGGATCATGGGATTAGCTCACTCCATAAAGTTTAAACATGTATAGAATTGAAATACGTTCAATTTGAAATATTGTGACTCTTGTAAGTCATTATGTGTCAAAAGTTATGAATCCTATAAAATCATCATCATCTATATATGGAATAGATAAAATTTTATGCGTAAGAGTACTTGTATTCCCAAGTTTCAAAAACATTGTTTTAACTTTTAATGTATTTCATACATATCAAATAAACCTTAGCTACTTTCTTAAAACCATGATTGGGTTACTTAATTACTTATCACACATGTTTTACTTTATGAATCCCGCTTTTTTAAGAACGTGTCCATACACAAACTCAAACTGCAACACTAAAAATGATGAGCTATTTTTTATAAAAAGGACTTTGGGTAGAAACTCAATGCTGAGTTCCATTCGTGTATAACAGATGTTTCCCAAACAAAATAAAAAGTCTTAGTTTAATAATAGTTCCTCCTTCCCAACATATATTTCCATCCTAAATTGAGTTGTTATTTTACTAACCAATCGTCAACACAATTTCCTTTGCTTATTTAACTTTTTTATCGAATATAATCATATTTGAATTAAGTTTTTCACTTTAGGTGAACATTAACTATAGTATCTAAGTATATACACTTTTAACTATTATTGAGGATAAATCTAATTGAATTTATTTGGGAACTCTAGAAGTGATTCCTTCCTCGCTAGATTATTATAAAGAAAGTTTTACACTGAGGGAAACTGCCCGAGATGTTTAGTATCCACTTTTAGAATTTCCAAAGTGCATTTCAAAGTCTAAAAACACTTTTTTGTCTCGAAAAAAGTTTTTCTTTAATTCCTCTACAGTTCATAAAACACTTTCTAAAAATTTGTCATTAAACTTTATAAGCTTATCAGTCCGAATTGATTTCAAAAAGCAAATTTTATATCTGAAACACTTTTAGGGCCTATTTTTGGATCATTCAGAAAAAACAACTGCTAAAATATCTAGGAGAAAAGTTTGTGGCAACAACAAATACAGCTCAATAACATTATATTTCCCTTTTGTTCTATTTAAAGCAGAACCTTGTTGCCCGGAAAAATTGGCGGTAGACAAAAGCATTGAGATAACATATATCCATGCAATAAGATCAACCAAGAAATTCATATATATTGAAAACCAGTATTTTGTTGGGTCATCATATGCTTAGTTAGTATACAAAGATGCATGTCAATATCACATTGTTCTTTCTGTACATAACTCGGTCTTTGACAATTAATTTCAAGCGTATAAACTGTCAATACAATTGCGCATACCTTGCACAATGTAAACTTTCTTGGCTAAAGGACAAACAGCTCACGCAGCCTAAAACAAACAAATTTAAAGAGGGAAATCAAATAACACCTCAAAGAACTGTAATAATTTTGAAAATGGATGCACATATTCGAGACAAAAAACTTAGACTTAAGATTGCATGTGCACAAAAGAAATAAGGTTACCGCTCTGTCATTGCTTCAGGGGTTCAAACTTATTTTATTATATATCATAATAATGGGTTGGATTTACTCACAACCTAACTAATGTAATGTTGGCAAGGGATTTGAACTTTACAAAACAATCATCCATTCTTTATCAAATTCAGTCGTTACAGGTTTCCTTTCTTAACCACAGCCAGCTAGCCAGGCACCAAACCAATAATTGCAGCAGCAAAAAATTTGGGTATTTATTTATTTCGTGTAGCACCTAAGCGTTTTTTTCCCAGAATAATAAGACTATCATTTAAAGACATACATGTGTTCTTTTTTTAGCTTCTCTCCCCCGTATCTTTTGAAGGTTGAAGAACTCGGTAGGCAAAAGAGCTTGTATGACAAATGCCTTTTTTATTATCCTTAATTTTAACATGTAAACTTCTATTCCACTCTAATAATGTTTTTCTGTTAAATAAACGTCAATATAATTACCAGTTCGAGAAACTACACTAAAAAAACAGGCAACTCCTAGCCGACGTTTTAGAATGCTTCCCAAAAACCACACCTACTATTCTTAATGTTGTAAAGGACTTCAGCCTGAGTGTAGAAAACTATTTTATGTGTAATGTCTATCTAGCGATTCTTTCAAAATTACATTGGGCATTTAGAGATATTTCTTTGACCAAAATATTAGCAATTTTGTAGGTATACCCTGAGTACTTGGCTCATATAACCCTGGCTTATATAACAAAAGAGGAGTGACAGACGCAATGAGATTGAACTTTGCTGTTGTAACACCCTACCCGAACTGGCCCCGCCGTCCCGAGCGGTGTGCTACGAGGCAGGAGTCAACACGGATTTAACCAAAAGACTTTTAATTATTTAAAACAAAATTTAGTATTTAAATAAATCATCGTTATTCAAACGTCAACTTATTTTTCGATACCTGAAATATCAAGTCGCCATAAATCACTTAATATTATACAGCACAAAATATTTTTTTGATATGCGGAAGCGTTTACAAAACGAAAATGATCAGATAAGTTTAAAGTCAAACTTGCTTCTTATTTGTTTATTTATAAACAATACACACATGATATGCACATGAATCTTATGCCTCCTTCCATCCCAGCATCCTTATCTTAGCTGAATGTACTTCAACCTACGGGTAGGTAAAACAAACAACTACCCGCTCAGCAATGTGCTGAGTGGTACGGTACAAATATTGATAACAATAATCATAACAATAATGATAATCATAATAATAATCACATATTAAATCAAATAGCAACATGACGTAATTAGCATCTAGTCAAGCAAACATATGACATACCTGAGTGAGCCGAATAACTGTCATGAGAATCAAAATATTCATATACAGATCAGAAGCATATTCAGATATCATAATTATCAAATAATTCTTATCCGAAGGTATATTATTAATAAATTCATTTAAGTCTTGTACTCAAGAAACTGGACCTTGACATAGGAATACTAACGGTAAGGAATACGGACATAAAGTCCATACCCACATTACCCAGAAAGGATATGGAAACGTAATCGCCGGAGCTACACGTACAAATCCCTAACAGAAGCTAGCTGACAGAAAGGATGAGATCACCGAAGAGACTCGAACCTTAACAGAAGAGTAATAGTGCTCTAAAAAGATTTCAGGAGTGTACATAGTACACTAAACAGGAGAACACTAATTCCTCTAAGACAGAGTTTCAGGAGTGTACATAGTACACTAAACAGAACATAAGTATTCACGGCAGAGTACCGGATCAAGAGTAAGGCATTTAGGAAACATTTCTCTTTAGTAGCTTATTTACAATTAAAAATAACGCGTTTAACATATCTTAAATTATTTTAGGGTATTTTTATGATTATTAATTAAACGTTATACTGAACACTTTTTATAAAATTATTAATTACTACGGAGTATCTGGAGTATCTCTAAGAAATTATTTTTAATAAAATACTCCTTATAACAATAAAACAAATAGTAACCATTACTTAAGATCCCTACGGACTAAAGTTATACAATCAACACATAAACTATTACTCCATATTATTTTTCACGTAAATAGTAATATATAAACAAAATATATATATACATGATTGACTATTATTCTAATTTTAGACCATGATCCTAAGGCACGCATTTTTATGTACTTACATAGAATCTTATCTAAATTAGTTTGTGTGTGTGAATATAACATCACACTTGTTAATTACTAAATCACACACGTATGTATACATACATTTAAGAATCTTGATTACTCATCATACTCTTTATATAATGGTTTGATTCCTACGTGATCGAGAATATATCAATAATTTAGGTATAGTTACTTATTTTATTACTAAAAATCTAAACTGATTATACATGTACTTATATATACCATCGTCAACTAAGATACTTATTATATACATATTCATGTAATTCATACATTTAGAATTTCGGCCTTTTATATATTTATAAAGTTACTGCATATATTTACCTTTAATATATTTAGAATTTCAGCCATATAATCATATACCACTATATTTTAAACGCTTGAAGTATATGATTTTATATGCATACATAACTCTTGAAGTATATGATTTTATATGCATACGTACATACACCGAATAGAGTTACAATTGTTTAAGTTTTATTTCTCCATTTATAATTACTTAATGTTATTACCATTAAATCATATTTCTCTTTGAACTTTACATTTATACTTATAGTAACTATAGTGAGGATCAATCAAGCACTCACAGAATGAAAGTTCTCATATTTTAAAAATCAGATAAAATATTATAATCATGAACACATAATTGAAGCAAATAACTTATTATGATCATATACAGATTTCAACAACCCCATAACGTAACGGGACAGATTGATACTAATAATAAAAGTACTTTTAAAAAAATGGAAACAGAAAACGTACGGACCTTGTATGATATTGAACCCAAAGCTATTTTCTTCAGTTTGTTTCTACCCCTTCCAGTTCCTTAATTCTTTCTTAATTGATACGGAGTATGTATGTATATTTAGAACTAGTGGTAGTTGGCCGTTTATGTATAATGTTTTGAGACAATTGAGGGCATCTATTTATAATGTGAGATGGTGTGGCTAATCCATGTATATTAGATGAAATTATTAGCAGACTGAATTATTTAGGCAACTATTCATTCAAGATGATGAGACTATATGTCGTGTAAAATCCTCTCCTTAATAGCACTACAACACTGGAAAAAGAGTTCCCGCTCACTTGAACTTTAATTATCCTCCGTCCGATTTTATGAACCTCGATCTACGGCCTCTACCTTTCTTGCTCTTTCCGCTCCTGTGTCTCAAATCGCCACAAAAGCCTCAATCCCTTCAATATCCCGATCATGTCTTCTTCTGAAATCGGAACAACCCAAGCAAATGCAAGGTGCTGCTCCCTATTTCGCCGCTGATTGCACTTTGCGTAGCCCCAAAATTCTATCAAATGTCCACAAGCAGCGGCGAAGGAAGTCCACTAGCAGGAATACAACCCTACAATCTTGTGACGGGTATTCTGCCCGAAACTTCTCAAATCCCTTCACTCATATCGTCTCGATGGATTAATTCTTCTTCTGAAACCTGAACAAATGGAAGGTGTCACTCCCTCCCGCCGGATCGTTGGCTACCTCTTTCGCAGCTGATTCCAATCCTCTGTCTCAGAGGCCCACGAGCAGGAATGCTATCCTACTCATCCCCCAGGGATTTCTTCACCAAATTTGTATTTCAATTTGGAACCTTTTTTCATTCCTCCATATTTAATAATTTTCCTACGAAATTTTGACCGCCCTTGAATTGAACCCCAGAGGATTAGTGTCCTCACACAACGGGTTCTTTCACCAGATTTGTTGGAATTGGAAACAGAGGACATTTGATAGTGAAAGGTAAGAGATTTGTTTCTATTTTATTTGCATTTCCGCCTATTTCTGTTCAATTTTTTAGAGTTATGCAATGCTAAATAGAGGAGATTAGATTCTTTACTAATTTAGATTAAGAAAATATTTTCTATCTACTGTCTGATACGTTAAGCATTGACTATTGATCTCTCTACTGATTATTTAGTGGATGATATGTAGTATGCTTGAGTTCTACCTACTTTTTGGTTCTTAAACATTGATTTCTTCATGAACATGGTCGTTTTTAGGGGGTTCAATAGGCTATCCAGAACAGGGCCCCCAAATTTATGGGGCCCCAAATTTTTAAAAATTTATTAATATTATATAGTAATATTATACTCACTCCGTCCCAAAAACAACTTCCCACTTTCCTTAAATGAATGTCCCAAAATTAACTTCACACTTCAATACTTTCCTTATTTGGCAAATTATCTACATAAAAAAAGTGACAAACAGTGCCAAACAATGTTTAAACAGTGCCAAACAGTGTTTAAACAGTGCAAAATGGTGCATTCTACAGTAAAGTCAAATTTATTTTCTAAAAGTGTGTGAAAGTCCAACTGTGAAGTTGTTTTCGGGACGGAGGGAGTATATTAACACTAATCATTAAAATATACAGAGTAGTTACCAAGTTAGGAAGAAAATATAGATTCATCATTTTTTTCGTTGGTTCTTTTACTCTTTTAGTTTTCTTTTAATCAATATTCAATTGATTTGAGTATAAGTATTTAGATTGATATTTTTTTTAAAAAAAGTCATATTAATATGGGACCCATTTTTACATTTTGAACCGGGGCCTCCAAATTGATTAGACGGCCCTGTTCATGAAACCAACCTCTCTACTGATAATTTAGTAGATGATATGCATTATGCTTGAGTTGTGAATTATTAATCTCCTACTTTAGAGTTTTAAGAAACTAAGCTAATATTTCAGCCTTTTATTTAATAGATACAGTTATATCATATCATCTTAAGAATATATACATTAGTTTTTTCCTTGTCGTTTCAAAAGTGATTGCAGCATACTTTTAAAATATGAAAAGAGTAGTTGTGCCTATATCTGGATGTATTTTACTAATGTATTTTGGTGATGCATCTTTACTATTAGTTTACCTATGCAGATTTTTTTCCCAATTTAAGTAAAAATATTGATTTTCCGTATGGAGTTTGCTTGAATACATTATTATTGTGATTACCTTTTAGCATCTTTTTATTGTTAATTTCTATTGTTCTCCAAGCAGTTAAAAAGATTTTGATGAATGATTAGCAGCCAAGTTTGCATTGACAGTTGTATGACTTAGTAATTCTCCTTCCCATTAATTGTAGATTGACCTTTATCCACTCTCATTGATCTTGCAGATACCTTCTCTAGGACTAATGCTAACTTTGTTTTATATAAATTTTAAAACAAATTTGCCTTTGGAAATTGAAAACTCTCTTTTCTCATGCAATTTTCTTTTCTGAAGTAGTGAAGAGAAGGGCCATTGTTCATAAAAAGATTATAATGGCCCTCTAACAAATATGTTTCAAAGCATGGTAAGTTTCTCCATAGGACTCTATCTAGAACTTTTTATTTCTCTCCATGATTTATTAGCTTTGAAGTGTTTCCTAAAAAACTCTCTTCTCAATTTGTCAAGCAAATATTTAGTTTCCTTATTCCTTATTTCAAGATTTATGTCATGTTTCCTTCTTAACGGATAATGGCCAAATGCAACAATGATAATGGTAGTCCCAAGGCTTCTCAAAGAATAATAATGACCAGCTAGGCTTTGCTTAAGACACCATCTTATACCCTTTGAGGATAGTCTGCCTTCTCCTTCAGCAAACCAAAGCAGGGGTTCTCCCAACTCTCAGATCCCTCCTAAACCATACTAAACTTGACATATCTCTATTGCTGATGCGGCCAATCAAGTTACAATTGCATGAAAGAATTCCAGCTTATGGTTGAAAGATGGAGGCCATTTATATTGACATTTAAGGCAGACGATAGCACACTGTGTGAATTAGGTAGTCATTTGTATAGGCCATTGGAAGTAGAAAATCACTACCTGATACAAGGCATTTGTGTTGAGCCTTTTATCATAAACACATACCTTCTTTTGTTTCACAGGTCAAGAAGCATTTTAAACTGACATGATGTCTTTTACTATAAGTTTAGCTATTCAGAAAAAATTGTCCCAAAATAAGAAAAAACAATGCTTTTTGGAGTTTGCATGAATATATTTTTATTGTGATTTCCTTTTAGCATCTTTTTTTATTGTGATTTCTTATATACTTCAAGCATTTCGTTATCTCTATATATCTAAAAGCACTACATATGAGATGGAAAGATTTTCCCGCCTGACTACTTATTCACGGCTCTATATCTAATATACCCACCTTCTAGAAAATATATTAATGTGAGTTTTTCTTCCTCCTTCTTCACCGCATGCCAACATCAGATCACCTCCCTTCTGCCCTACCCGTTTGCCCACACCAGTTCCTGCCAAAAAATTTTGATCAGTGATGTTTTAGATACTTGGACCAACATTCCATTTTATGGTCCTTATATTGCAGAGATAAATTGATGAGCCAAGTTAGTTGGCCTAAAATATTGATAAATGGATACAAATGTAATTATTATAATTATTTTAGTAACTTATAACCTATTTTAATTATCTTTCTAATAAGTATTTGCATCAAATCAAGTAAAAGTTTGGGTTTAACTTGGGACTCTTCTCCAGTCTATTACCCCGTGCAAAGCACGGGTGGAGTAACTAGTATCTTTAATGAATAGACACTCAATTGGGCTGCCCATCTCTAATTAATTGATGATAATTGATTATTATGATTTATTTTAGAAGTGTCCGAATGATTACTTAGATTAGTCCAAAAGCTCATTTAATATTTGGAACACCTATTGTTTATCACTACTGTAGTAATACGTATTGTTTATTTATAATATAGTTTAAATGTCTTTAGAATAGTACAGTGTTAGTACGTACTTAGTTTATTATTGATACTTCTTTTTAATAAAATTATACTTTATATATACACAAAGTAGGAGCAGATATTAAATTTGATAAAGTAAATTATTCATAGGTAACTTAACTACTAGACCGGATTTTAGGGTGTTACAGCTGCAACTAGTGCAACAGGAGCTCTCAAAGCGTGACCAGTCACAGGGTCGTGGTCCCCTGGACTTCAACTCCTCCATAGTCAATAAACTTCAGTGAAACAGTTAAATATCATGACAGATCACACGTTGAGTTCAAGCAATTGTCAGCTATGTTTCTTGAGTATTTGTTCAGGTATAAGTGACTCGAAATTTCAAAAGAAGCACAAGAAGGGAAAGAATGCAGGTAGAGGGTGTGCTTACAGTGCAAACGAGGGGTGGAAGCGCGGAATTTTTTCCAAGGCTGGGCAGAAACACATTTATACCTGCAGAAGGCAGGAGGGCTGGAGAGCGCAACCCGTACCTCATCCATAACCGATTGCAGCGATGATAACGAATTGAATACCACAATAATGCGTGCATTAATGAGGAAGGAGATGACCTGAGCGTAATTCGGAGAAACGGCCGAAAAGAAACGTGGACAGGCAGCCCAAAGAAGAGGGGTAACGGCCAGAGGCTGCATGGTTTGGTTAAGGCTCGCCTGATTGACACCTGCGATGCGCGAATCCAAGGTTAGGGCGCCCGACACTGAACCGAGGGGGAGCTCCTATGCACGAATCCAACGTTGAAGGGTATCACAGACGGGAGGCAAACGACAATGAGTCAGCCAGGGCAAAACGGAAGCAGACGGAAGCGAAACGGGAAAATTAATCCCTTTAAAAAGGACTTCTGGCAAAACACAATGTATCACTCAATAAAGCAAACAATTACACCAACACATTTTTCAACCCTAAAATACCCTAACCCCCATTGAGCATTATAAGCTTTTATTAAAGACTACCTCTGCCCCACTAACACTGAGACAAGAAGATGTGACACAACTATTAAGAAAAATGGATTTATGTATTTGATATTGAATTGATAAAGTAAGAATAAACTAAAAATGATTTAAAACCACACAAACTTTACCAAATTGTGTATGAGACAATTTTAATGGGATTTTCCTAAAAGGTAAAATGGAACAATCTTAACAGGATGAGGGGTACCATTTAATCCGAATAGTCAATTTGTCAATTATTACAAACAAACATCTTAATGAAAAAGCAAACCTTCTCTAAATCAGACTAAAATTAACAGTAATTATTGTTGAATGTAAAAAAGTGTAAACTTTTGTACACACATCAATATACAATGTGTAACTTTTCTAAACGAAACTGTTTGTATATACCGTTAGGGGTGTGCAAAAAATGTAAATCTAGTCTTTAAATAGATTTTTGGAGAATTTGACTTCACGCTTCCGTTTTTGGGTGATATTGAACTTTACACTCTATTTAAAAATATTTTGATTTTGCATCTAGTTCCATTTAAAAATTCTTTGACTTTGCAACTCATTCGTAAATTTTTCCTTACAAAATGTTACGGAGTATGAATGTTTTCTTTTGGACTGAAATTTGCTGGTTTGGTCTAATCTGGTCTGGTCTGTCTAGTCTGAACTGGTCTGATAAACGTCGGGTCTCTGTGTATTTTATAACTACGTAAGTTATAATGTGAGACCCAAAACCGTCCAAAAAAACATGGCACGGAGTATGTTTTAAAGCGTGAAATAAAAGTTTTTTCATAGAGACGGTATGTCGGTATTGGAGTGAATTTTCGTCATTAATCGATTAACCGATGAACCGCACGTGGTCCATTATTCGGAAGTCACGATCTTCAGAGAGACCATATTCGCATTTGTACTGTGTACACAGACGGAGTGAGGACGGAGAGAGATCACAATGGCGCAGAACAAGTTTATAGTTGAGGTCGAACCGGCGAAGGGAGCCAAGGATGGAAGACCGTCGGTTGGACCCGTCTTTCGTAGTGTGTTCGCGAAAGATGGATTTCCAGCACCCATCGATGGCTTGGATAGCTGTTGGGACATTTTCCGGTCAGTTTTTTCGCCTTTTCAGTTCTACATTCATATGGAATTAAAACTCTGTCCCCCCTTTTGCGATTGCATTGAGGTCTGGTTGGAAGTTTGTGGAACACCTTTTATCAAATGCGAGTTAAAGCTTCAATCTTGTTCATGGAATTTAAACTTACATGGGTGTCTGTGTACTATTCTGGAAAATTGGCATATAATGGATATGGATTTGTTTTTCTGCTGACGGTTTATCGCTAGAGGTATCATATGAATGAATATACTCTGATGATAAGTTTGTCTTCTTCTTCTTTTGGTAACAATCATGGGCCAAATATTAAGAGTTGCATTCTTTTAATGGATCAAATCGGTCTCCTTTCATAGTTGTCTAACTTTTGAGAATGCAGCCCCAAAATGTACCAAAAAATGCAGCCTTAACTGTATTTTCGGTAACAATGTTTTAGGTTTCGAACTTTCTACTAATGCATTAAAAGTAAGAAACTCCCACACGTTTTGCTTTTTTTGGAAATATTTTATTTTTATAGGAAAAGGTACTTATTTTCGTATTATTTTTTATTTCAGTTTTTTTTTTGAAGTAGCTTTTGAAGTCTATAATACACAGTATATGTCTTCTGATGATATTTTTGCAACTGCCTTATTTATCATTTTATTTTACCTTTTCCACAGTTTGTCTGTAGAAAAGTATCCCAACAATAGAATGCTTGGTCGGCGGGAGATAGTGGACGGAAAAGTAAGCCTACACACCATATGTGCTATGTTTAAAACTTTGGAACCTGCAATGTGCAACTCTTTTTATGAGTATTTAGCTTTACCCTGTTGCTGATCATTGGAATCGTTGGTCTTTCCAACAGGCTGGAAAATATGTATGGATGACTTACAAAGAAGTATATGATGTAGTGATGAAAGTTGGAAACTCCCTTCGTAGCTGTGGTGTTGAAGAAGTAAGTAAATGGTTTATACTTTATACAAAAACTGAGGTAAATCATAATGTTTAAACATTTCAGCATTTGATCTGTTGCATTTACATTTAATTTCTTAATGTGGTGTATTATTATATTATATACTCTGCATATGGCGCCTATGAAGTATGAACACTTCATTTCTGCGGTTCACTATTCCACATTCAACATGTTCACTTAACCTGAAAATGAATAATGTTTTATTAGGTATTCATACCCTTGCATAGTTCTATAAGTTGATTTCTTATTGTTTATGCAATACATTTCTTTCATTATTGACAATATATTTATGTATGTTTCATATTGGTTTTCACCATCTGATAATATAACTTTCGGTCTTAGGGAGGGAAGTGTGGTATATATGGTGCCAACTGCCCAGAGTGGATCATAAGCATGGAAGTAAGTGTTTTGACTTATCTCTTTCTTGCTCATCTTAGTCTATGATTGTGCTTTAATAACTCATTGACACATCGTGCAATGAAACACCAACATAAGTATATAGGGAGTGAAGTACGCACTATCTTGTTTTTTTTCTTTTTCATTTTGACTTTATCTGTAACTTTACTTGCAAGTAATTCCTATATTCTGTTGATTTGGAGCATCCCATATTTCTTCCATCAAATTCTTTTTGCTATTCTTAAGTTTTCAATCATCACCTTGTCTGACTCTAAAATATGATTGCAGGCATGTAATGCGCATGGACTTTATTGTGTTCCCCTATATGACACCTTAGGTATTTTAGACTTCTTGTTGCTGCCTAATTTGAGGAAATATATGACACCTTATTTAGTTGTAGTTATTTTATTCATCTAATTTGCTTTCCTTATTTTAGTCAAATCTAGTTATTATGAGCTTATATAATCCAGTTCTCTTTTCTATTTTGGTTTTAGGACTCGTCTTTTTTTCTTTACAAGGCTTATCAGTTAGAATATACTACATATTATTTAGCAAATAGAGTAATGATTTCTCTAGATCTAATACCAGGGTCTTTACTAGAACTAGGGTACTCATTTGACATAAGCTTTGTTTGTTCGCATTTGTCATAGGCTGATTAAAAAATATAGCTTCTTTGAGGACGACAGGACTTACACTGTGGGTTTTAAGACAGCTTCATCACTTCATGCCTTGAATCCTTAATTAGGGCGATGTTCTGTTATTGCAAAATACTTGTATACTCCCTCCGTCCCCTTTTAAATGTCCCGGAAGAAAGTGGCACGAGTTTTAAGAAAAGTGGGTTTGTGTGGTTGATATTAATTGATAAAGTAAGAATAAAGTAAGAATAAAGTAAGAATGATTTTGAGCCACACAAACTTTACCAAATAAGGTATGGGACAATTAAATAGGGACATCCCATTTTGGTAAAATGAGACATTTAAAAGTGGACGGAGGGAGTATATTTCTCATAGTTGCTTCTGTCGTTGTCATGTAGGTGCTGGTGCTGTGGAGTTTATCATCACCCATGCAGAGATTACAGTAGCTTTTGCTGAAGAGAAAAAAATCCCTGAGGTGCCATTGAAGCATATATCAAATATATGTATTTTAATATGATCATTTATGATTTGAGCTATCTAGAATACCATAGACAAATTTTCTATTTGTTAACCTAGGTGCAACTCCTTAGGTATTTTCCATCATATTAAAAATATTGCCATCACATTGTCTCATAATTTTTTGGCTTGTATTAATGAAAGCCTCCCCCCCCATCCCACACTCATTGAAGCATATATGTATTTTAATATGATCATTTATGATTTGAGCTATCTAGAATACCATAGACAAATTTTCTATTTGTTTTAGAGAACCTAGGTGCAGCTCCTTAGGTATTTTCCATCATATTAAAAAAATTGCCATCACATTGTCTCATAATTTTTTGGCTTGTATTAATGAAAGCCCCCCCATCCCACACTCATTGTCCCACAGTCCCACTACACACATAAAAGAATTGCCCACGAAACAGATGGTGTGTTCACTTGGATTGATAAATGGATAAAGTGAAAGTGTTCATTTGAAAATGGAAAACAGAAAGGAAGGTGAAATTCAAAAAGTGGGTTTTCCAAAACTAAGATTTTGATGGAGTTGGGAATAAATGACATCTCCATTTCCGAAAAATATGGGTAAATATTACCACATGTACGGTTATGGGGAAATATATAATTACAGTTAAATATACAAGAATACAAAATTAGAAATACAACCATCACCGCACCATGTGTATATTAGTGCAATCTGTAGAGTATTGATTGGGATGTCCTAAACAATTCCCTTCACTGTGGTGTTGGAGTGTTGGTTTACAGTATTTCTTGTTGATGCTTCCTTTTGTTTTTATATGATCACTAATAGTGACTGCTTAAGAAGTTACAATTGATTTTTACGTGAATCTTGCGGGGCTGCTTTTTATAAAGTTTGCATGGTTTCATTTCAGTCAGAAGCTTCCGATTAATATTTAATTATTGTTTCCATTTCAGCTGTTGAAAACTTTTCCTAATGCCACTAAGCATTTGAAAAGTAAGTCACACATACGTTCATTATAAAGTTTCTTCTTGAAGGGTATTCAAGATAAAGCAATAATATTTTGTTTGTTATCAGCTATTGTGAGTTTCGGGAAAGTGAGTCCTGAACAGAAGGAAGAGTATGGAAAGTTTGGTGTGGTGACATACTCTTGGGAGGAGTTTTTGTTACTGGTACGTCTTTCAAATTATCTTATATGTTTTCATTTAATATTATACATTCTCTTGACTATTTATCTGGATTCCATCTTTGTTTTACTAACAGGGATTTATTTTCATTTCTGTTGGTAGCCATTATAGTACTATGTTAATTATTCATTTTTTGTGGTCTTAAACATAAACCTCTCCCTATGCGCAGGGCAGTGATAAACACTTCGATCTTCCTTTAAAAAAGAAAGCAGATATATGTACGATAATGTATACTAGTGGAACAACTGGAGATCCAAAGGGAGTCTTGATATCCAATAATAGCATTGTTACACTTATAGCTGGAGTGAAGCGTCTGCTAGAGGGTGCAGATGAATCGGTATTTAGATATCTATTTTAATTATTTCAGTTTCATATTGTGAAACACATTGAAACAATTATATTTCAGTTTCATGTGAAACAATTTAACTATTTTAATTATAGGAAGACCTGGATGGCTGCATGGCCTTTCTTTTGGTCTCTCTCCTTACCAATGATTGGATTTTGACATTACTGTGCAGTTGACAATGAATGATGTTTATCTTTCTTTTCTTCCACTGGCCCACATCTTTGATCGGGTGATTGAAGAGTGTTTCATCAATCATGGTGCTTCAATAGGATTTTGGCGTGGGGTAAGTTGTTATTACACTTTTTCAGTCAAATAAGAGTATATTTACCATGGGTGTTTTTTCTGTTGTTATGTAGGATGTCAAGTTACTGGTCGAAGACATTGCAGAGCTGAAACCCACTATATTCTGTGCTGTTCCTCGGGTGCTGGAAAGAATCTACTCAGGTGCGCTGATTTCTCTTACGCAGCTACGCTTACAAACTGGTAAAATGATTTGCATGCTTAGATGTGATTTTATTAATGATAGCATCACTGGACTATGTGACCCTTAATTAGTCCTTAACATGGTCTAGGCAAGACAGACCATGTAACATAAGTTATCACTTTAGTCTAAAGTCATTGCTTCAAATAATTGTTCTTGAATTTATTTTATTATATAAAAAAGCATCAATTTTTTAAATCTTTCTTAAATATCAACTTCTTATGGAAGAGCTGGATTGTATGTTTCAATGTCTTGGCTCTCTTTTCAACCTTTTCTAGATCAATGTTTTGTTTGACTTACATTTATAGTATCTATACATACTCTCAGGTCTGCAACAAAAAATATCAGCTGGAGGTTTCGTGAAAAACACTATGTTCAATTTTGCTTACGCCTTGTGAGTTTTATTTATTTATTTATTTTTTATATTTCTATTTTCAATGGGATAAAATAGAGAGCTGTCATGCCCGGGAAGAGTGGAAGACCAGTGTTCCTGAGGTTGTAGACTTACTTTGTAGATACCTTTTTCTAACTCTTTTGAATATTTATTGCCAGATGAAAGTTATCAATTATGTCATGAGATAATGCTATTCATGTATATGAGAAAATAGCAGATTTAGGTAATCAATTTTTAGTGTCACCACCTCTAGTTCCTAAGTTATCCTTGAAATGGTGATTTTAGTTTTTTTAGTTCGTCATAAATTTACATATCATATTTTTTATTGTAGTATATTGTTTAAAGTTATAACCACCGACTTAACTCTCTTTTGAACTTTTGTATGTAAGAATTCAACTTTCCCATGATGTAATACATTCTTATGAAATTAAAATTCTAGTGTAAAATGATTCCTTTAAGATTCAAAAGGAAAACAGAAAAAGAAAGATTTGTGAAAAATGAAGTTATTTCTTTATATTCAATTTTCGGACGATTTTATTCTTCATATCTTTTTGCTTTCATTCTTCAAAAGTAACAATAAGTGTTCTAAAAATGTAAATCTTGTTAGCGATTTATTGTTTGGTAACAATATTTTTGAATTATCTTAGTATCCTAAAACATTAGATATTTACACTTTAGAAAATTTAGGAAATAAATTGACGTTATTTTCTAATGATGGACTTCAAACCCTACTTTAATCTATATAGTATATACTAAATATATACTAGTACATTATTTTCTAGGAACCTACTATTTCTTTAGAATAATGATTTATGTAATAGAAATCCTGCTAGTATTGATGTTAAATCATGTAAAATACTTGTGGCATTGTTGGTTGAGATTTGTATGCTTCCTACACAATTGATGTGGTGCAGTAAATTTCACAATATGAGAAAGGGGAACAAACATCAGGAGGCATCTCCCGTATTTGACAAAATTGTTTTCAGTAAGGTGGGTATTGATTTTATAAAAAACCTCTGTTTGGTTTGAACTCTCTCAGTCACCTGGTTCTGCTTGGTTAGGTTAAAGAAGGACTTGGTGGCCGGGTACGTATTATATTATCCGGAGCGGCACCTCTTGCATCTCATGTTGAAACTTTTCTGAGAGTTGTGGCATGTGCTCACGTTCTTCAAGGATATGGTACTATTGCCCGTCCATATATGCCTATAGAATTTCTATTTTCTAAACCCCTATTTCTATGTGCTATATGTAGTAAATGAGTGTTCTGTTGTCTTATTGTATAGGTTTAACTGAAACTTGTGCCGGCACATTTGTCTCACTACCAAACCGGCTTGATATGCTGGGTACAGTTGGTCCTCCAGTGCCTAATGTGGACGTGTGTCTAGAATCTGTTCCAGAAATGGGGTATGATGCGCTGTCAAGCATACCACGTGGTGAAATATGTGTGAGGGGAGATACTCTATTCTCAGGTTATTACAAGCGTGAAGACCTTACACAAGAAGTCATGATTAATGGGTGGTTCCACACAGGTTTGGCTCTTCCTCTTTGCTTATGTTGAGTATACCACACCGGTTGTGTTTTACGTTTGAGTATAGGCGTATATGAGTATATCACATATCTGTGGGTTAAGCCTCACTTTTTGATGACTCTTTCAGGGTGAGTTAGTCGTGGTTTGCAGGATGTTAAACAAGTCCATGTTTTTGGAAAATGCCCTTTTGGGTCGGTATGGGCCTATGCCTATTTTCCACCCTAGTTGTTCAGTCCGTTTTGGGCGGAGGGATAGTGCTGAGAGTATCACACACCAGTGGGTTACTTGGTCTAAGTATACTCCCTCCCCAATGAAGTTCTCACTTTTCTTATTTGGATGTCATAAAATTAAGCTCCTATTTCTATAAAAAGGATATTAATAATAGGAAATCAATATTACTCTTTTTTTTTGCTCTCTTTCACATAAAGTAAATGTTTACGTGAAAAAACAGAATGTCAAAATAAAAAATTGTCTTGCATAAATGTGTATTGGTCAAACCGGGATTTGTGGATGGAGGGAGTAGTGTATAAGTGTGTGGTAAACATTTCTCTCAGGGGATATTGGTGAGTGGCAACCAAACGGAAGCTTGAAAGTTATTGACCGCAAAAAGAATATTTTCAAGCTCTCGCAAGGAGAATATGTCGCGGTAGAGAATTTGGAGAATATTTATGGTGAAATTTCAGTTATTGACATGGTAAGCTGCATATGTTTCAGTTCAAGGTTTTCTGGACGATATTGTTTAATATCTTTTTCTTGAAGTACCACTGAGAACTTAATATGTTCTTTTAAATGTGATAGAAACCGAATTCTTGTTTATCAAACTCAGCATCAACTTCTTTTGTGTACCAGATATGGATATATGGGAATAGCTTTGAGCACTTCCTCGTAGCTGTTGTCAATCCAAATAAGACAGCGGTTGAAAAATGGGCTGGACAGAATGGTTTAGCTGGAAACTTTGAATCCATATGTGAAAGTCCAAAAACAAAGGAATACATATTTGGGGAGCTGACTAGGGTTGCAAAAGAAAAGAAGGTTTCAGTAATTGATTCTCTCAACTTCAATATATGTTCTTTTGGTAGACTACTAATATCAAAATTTGGAAACTTATTTTTATTACGTATTACATAATGCTCACTCTTCCATTGCAGTTGAAAGGATTTGAGTTTATAAAAGCTGTTCACCTTGATCCAGTGCCATTTGACATGGAACGTAACCTTCTTACACCTACATTAAAGAAGAAAAGGCCACAGATGCTGAAATACTATCAGGTAATTTCTCTTGATGGGATTCCTTTATTGCAATTTTGTGAAGTCTTAACTTACAAAGCATTCCCATTCCCATCTCTTGAGCGCTTCCCAGTCAACATGTTATCAAACCTGTCTTCCGTTTAATTCAGTGAGTACACATGCTTATTGCCATGATCACATATAAAATCTGATACAATGCTTATGTACATCAATCCATAGAATTGTAAACAAAACTCTTCATTGTATGAAAAAAATATTATAGGAGGGATATTGATTGAATCCATACGATTTAAAGTATTCATGGATTTGGTTTGAGCTTTTGGTCCAATGTATTTTTGTAATCTTATTTTTCCTAAACCTTAATTTGACACATAATGATCACTACTCGTATGCACGTGGTTAATGAAAATACTATTGGACTGATATAGTTGTTTTTGTGCAGATTATCATTGACAACATGTACAAGAGTGCAAAATGAGGCCATGGCAATTAATTATCTCCATTTATTTATTTATTTATTTATTTATTTATTTATTTATTTATTTATTTATTTATTTATTTATTTATTTATTTATTTATTTATTTATTTATTTATTTATTTATTTATTTATTTATTTATTTATTTATTTATTTATTTATTTATTTATTTATTTATTTATTTATTTATTTATTTATTTATTTATTTATTTATTTATTTATTTATTTATTTATTTATTTATTTATTTATTTATTTATTTATTTATTTATTTATTTATTTATTTATGCCATAGTTGAACCATAGAATGTCATTATTAGCCAATCCGAATTTCTTATCATGATGGAGAAAATAGTTTAGAGAATAGAGAGTTTTCCATTGCTCAATCTTCTGGGTTATTTTTTCATTCATTTAACTGTAATAGACTGAATAAATTATGTTTTTGCACTGCTGGCACAATGCAATTGTTTTAGGTTTATGCTCATCCCTTTTCCCATCCCATCTAGCATTTTGGCTTTAAACTGAATTTATTATAGAGTTTATACTTTATGGTAAGGTACAAATGTTTTTTTTGCTACTAGTCTTTAAGATGTGATGAAAATAGAATTGCTAGTTTATATGAGTGCATTGGGGAATTGAACTCGCATTCCATGTACACTGTCAGTCCGTCACACATAACGTAAACTCTTGTTGTAAATAGCTTTATGAAAAAATAATGTTCTTTTGTGTTATCGGGAACATGGTTTGTATCTCTATCCCCACCTTAAAACTTATTAAGGTTGTAGATAGAGTTGGGTGATGACTCGAGGGGGACATGATTAGGAGATATATGGGAAGTTAGAACTTAGAAGTTTTAACTTTTAATAACGAAACAAAGATTTACTTGTGCACATTCTTTTCATAATATATTCATATTTATATAGAAAGTTGGAAAAGTTGTGAAGTTCACAACATGGCAGCATAAGTGCATAAAACAGGAGACAATGGTAGAAGGGTTCTCTTAAGTATACAGAAAGGAAACCAAAGATTTGCCTTTGGGTTCTCTGTTGAGAAGTCAAATTCTCCCACTTCTCAGCAATCTTTTCAATCTCATTTTTAAAACTGTCACTGATGAAAAGGACAAAGGCCTCATTTTTAAATTTTGCCCCCTTCACTCATTTCTTCTCCATCTCTCCATCAATCTTTATTAACACTCAAAGATTGCAAACCACCCAGATGTTGCACCGTTTCTTATATCCTAAAACACGATCAAAGTATGCTTGAATAAGTTGAATTCTTCTTTAGCTCTTCAAACCATATCGAAGTCCGATAGCAAGACTTGCACAGAAGCAGCAGCATGGATATACACAAATTCGAGGCTTTTTCCAGAATCTAGAGAGTGAAGCCAAACTGGAAAAGTATATGAGGAATTTTCATCTCTTAGAAAGACCCCAAAGAGGACCATAGAGTTTGGATATTGAGAGCTTCAAATTCTTGAGGCTCTTATTAGTAGACTTGTTAGTCACTATCACTGAGTATCTGTGATAAGCTATGAAGCACGGATACTTCGCTAGGGTAGCGTATCGGCGTATCCGATACTCTAGGATACCCGTACCGTACGTTCCCGGGCCGTATCTGCAATTTTTAAAAGTTTCCATTTTTTTTTGGTAATTTTTTGAAAGTTTCCGATACTCGTATCCTGACGGATACCCGTATCAACTTTTAAAAAAAAATCCCAAAATTTACTTAATAAAATTCTAAAAAAAAATGAAAATCTAAAACTACATTTACTTGGTAATCAAATAATGGGCCTATATGGCTATATCCGAATTAAGTCATTAACTCATACTCCGAATTGGATACTTGCACTTTTAATTTCAAGATTGTAGTTGTTTGACTTATTTCTCATTTTAAATTAATGACTTATTGACTATATTTATATTTCGAGATGACTAGTGTATATGAGAAATATTATGAATTTATTACTAAGTATCTTGAAAAAGGAAAATGTTTCAATGCAATGAATGGGTAGACATCATAGGATATTATATGTATATATATATATATATATATATATATATATATATATATATATATTTTCAAAAAAAATCTATTTTTAATATTTATAAATAGACCCCTGTAACTTTTAATATTTGTAAATACACCCCCATAACTTTTAATATTTATAAATATGGCCCCGTATCCGTATCCTACTTTTTTTTGTTTTGACGTATCCCCGTACCCGTTTCCGCGTTTCCGCGTACCGGTATCGGTGCTACATAGGTGATAAGTCATTCCTTAATAAACCCACGACTTTGTCACCCTCTTGCAATCCTGATGTTAACTAAAGACAATTAGACTGACGTGTACAAAAAGCGTGTACAAACGACACTTTCCTAATAATAACTTAATATTACACAGTACTTCATAGTATCTTGGATCGTTGCCTCGTCGGCCCAAAGGGCTATAAGAGTCTACTGCTCGTTTTTTTGGCTATGTTTACTACTCTAGTTATAATATATAGTATTACAAAGTAATTACCATTTACGGGATACCTTTTATTCTTCTGTGTCGTGGGTCGTGGATTCAGCTGAAGACTGAGTAACAGGGCCGGCCCAGGGGAGGGTTGGCAACCCAATGCACAAGGCCCAAAAATTTCGAAGGCGCCATAAATAATTACTAGTAGTATTACTACTATTCCCTCTGTCCTTAAAAATTTTGCCAAGTTTGACTGTCACGAGGATTAATAAAGTAAAAACTGTGTGGTTGAGATTTATGTAAAGGATACAGAATTAACTGGAACCGCAAATTCTTTATTTAAAAAGAAAATTGACAAAGTTAGTGGGACATTCAAAAAAGGTAAGTTAACGAAGGTTTCTGAATATTACTTAGGGCGTGTTTACTTTGCTGCTAAAGTCATAATTATGTTAACAAGACAGATGAATTAAACCCGCAAGTTGCTTAAAAAGCTGTTCATTAACCGAAAGAGGTGCTCAAAACGCCGCTTACTAAACATACCCCCCCTATGTATTAATTAAGCGGCACTTTAACCTTTTGAAGTTTCCGAATTTATCCTTACCCTTACCCCTTGTTGTTACCTACCTTAACCTCCTACCCCAACCCCTAACCCTACCCACCCGCCCTACCCATACCCCTAACCCTACCACCCCACCACCTACCCGCACCCTACTCCCACCCTTAGCCTTTACCCCTAATCCCTAGCCCTTACCACCCTACCCCACTGATATACCCCTTATCTTAGCCCCACCCCTACCCATCCCCCGTACCCCTTACACCCCTGCCCCTACCTTGACCATATCCCGACCCCCATACCTCTACCCCTACCCACCCTAACCCCTACACATTACACTACTCCTACCCCCGTACCCTATCCCCTTACCCCGACCCTAGGGGTACAGGTTAATGGGTGGCGGTAGGGGTACGAGTTTGGGGTAGGGTATTGGGGTAGGGGTTGGTATGGGGTACACAGGGTGGTAGGGGAGTAGAGGTAGGGGTAAGGTCATGGTAAGGGTAGGGTTAAGGGGCAGGATTGGGGGTAGGGCGGGTACATGTATGGGTAGGGCTAGGGGCAGTACAGGCTAGGGTTAAGGATATGAGGTGTCCCACGTATTTTGAACATTTTGAACAAATTAAACAGTATGCTTAATTTATGCGCCACTTATTAATCCCGTTTGTAATGTGAAGTAAACGGATGAAAAATAAGGGTGTTCATTGGGACTTGGGAGAAGCGTAGTCGCGTACGAGCAGTGTAACAGGCTACTGAAGGACTCAAGCGAGTAGACAGACGGGCAGGGAGTCAGCGACGCAGCGTCCTTCCGCGACCGCCACTCCGCCACCGTTCTTCGTCCCTCCGCCAATCCGCCATTAGGCTCTACCGCTCTACCGCCCCTACGCATCTCACTTTCTCAGCCTCTGCAGCCTCCAGGTTTCATTATTAATTTGTTATGTAATATATGTGAATATGTGATATTGTGATTGAGCGATTGATTTAGTGATTTTAATTAATCTTTTATATTTAACAAATTGCTATAAATATGTTTATACATGTTAAGTTGTTAGTTAAAAATAAAAAAGTTGGAAGAGCTTCAGTGCCTGAGTGGGGAGGGCTTTGCGGAATTTTTAGTTTGCCTGACATCTATATGAGGTGAAGTTTGTTGGTTCGAAGCATTTGATGGGAAATATAACTAAAAAAGGTTGCAAGGATGTGTATTGTTTAGTATATGCTGTTTCTGATATTTCTATAATTGATGACACTGTTTTGCCTGTGTAACATAGCAATCCTATTCAGAAACACTTTGGAAGTTTTTAGTTAATGAAGACTTTGGTTTTTATTATTATTTTCATTATGAGCTTGTAATCTAACACAAGTTCATCAGTATTTGTTACTATTATCATTTTTATTAATGTTTTATTTCTATTTGTGTTAGAAAGGAAGACCCAAATTTTGTTCTTGCACAGGGTCCTGACTGAGTTCACCTTTGGCGGTCGGGAGAAACAAGAATGGTGGACGAGGACTATGAGATGGATGGAGGGTACTCATCAGTTCGATTCCTTTCTTTGAAACCGCTATTTTAAGGGTTTCTTCATTAATGGCTACTCTCTAACTGTTTCTGAATGTTAGGGTTATATATATATAGAAATGCTCAGGTCCCTCCGGAGGGACGGGAACAGCCGTCCGAACTTCACTGTTTGGGGCGGTTCCCGGTGGAATTTTTCGATGCAATTTTTTGAGCATGTTCCTCATCAAGTCTAGTTTGTCCATACCCAATTTCAGATCAAAATTCGACCGGGAAGGCAGTCAAATAAATTCTTGAAGCTTACTGCACATTCTGCGCATATATAAAGTGCAGTAAGTTTCAAGAATTTATTTGACTGCCTTCCCGGTCGAATTTTGAGCTGAAATTTGGTATGGACAAACTAGACGTGATGAGGAATATGCTCAAAAAATTTCATCGAAAAATTCCACCGGGAACCGCCCCAAATAGTGAAGTTCGGACGGCTGCTCCCGTCCCTCCGGCTGGACATGAGCAGTCCTCTATATATATATATATTATATAAATAAATTTCCTAATTCCATACCCTCCGGAAACAATTATTGATTCTACTTTAGTCTGATGTGAGCTCCATGGATTTAAATAAAATCAAGCTATGCAAACGCAATACTTCACACCCGGAAGTAGGGGCTGGGAAGCATAGGGAGGATGAGATGTATGCTGTCCTTAGGTTTACCTCTTAGAAATAACAACTGTTAATGTGAAAATCCTAGCTGAAGCCTGATGGAGAGAAATTGGAAAATTTTCGTTAGCATTGCTGCTTTTAAAATTTTCAGTAATGATGTTGCTTCCCTGGATTAATGTAGTATATATAGTGGGCTTATACCCGAGATTTACTAACCTCGCTCAATAGTAAGCACTGAAATATGTATATATTTATGGACCGTTGCTTAGGCAAATTATATGAGTTGTAGTTACTTTGCTTGGTATGCATGACCATTACTTTTTGTTTAGTTGTTTCATTTTTTCAACATTTTGCTTCTTCAAGGATTTATGATACCTTTGTGGTACTTAGTACTTATGAATTGTCAATGCATGTGTTTCAGATATGAGGATGAGCCAGTTGAGCCTGAGATTGAGGTAACCTGATTTTGGGCACTGCAAATTTTGTTTTGTTTTGCGTAATAATATCATGAACTAGTCTCAGTTTTTAAAGTTTTGTATCATTGTGTGAGTTTTTTACAGGAAGGAATTGAGGCAGAGGAGGATGCCAATAATGAGGACCTACCTGATGCCATAATAGGTGAGGGTGAAGACAAACCTGAAGAGGTTGCTGTGGAGAGGCCTAGGAAAACATCAAAGTACATGACAAAATATGAAAGAGCAAGAATTTTGGGTACTCGAGCTCTTCAGATCAGCATGAATGCTCCTGTGATGGTTGATTTGGAGGGTGAAAGTGATCCCCTTGAGGTAATTATCTTAGATTAATCTTTTATACTTCCATAGGTACTTCATACTATAGGACTGTTCATTTACATTGAATATACCTTGCTGAACTGGCCTGGATGCCTGGTCTGGTCTAAACTTGTGTTTTCATCTCTTCTAGTTTGTTTTAGTCTAGTGAGGTTGAATATTTTGTGTATTAGTACCATTTGGTGCTGTTTTAGTTTTGTTAAGTCCAGGACTAAAATAAGTTTAAGTGAAGGGGTTCTAGATTTGCACATGAAGATTTTGCTTCATCCCATTTTGAATTCTCATTTTCAGTTAAGTGAACAAATTATCGATGATGAGAATGTTGAATGTTTAAAGAAATTAACAAATATAGATAACCAAACAAACATACTCAATTTAACGTAGGCGCAAGTATGGTCTTGGGAAGGTGAAATGAAATTTGAGCATACCTTTACCCCTAGGAGTAGCGAGGCTCTTTCCTGTGAAACCTCATGCTAAGGGAATTTTTGAGAAGTCATGGAAGATGATACAAATGTGAAAGCTTAAATGTTCTGTAGGTTTTTCAAATTACGGAAAAAGCATTCTCTAAGGCGAAGGGTAGTGTGAATAGTATGGTTGGAATTGTTTGGCCAGACAAGCAATAAAGTAACATAAAATAACTTCACACCGGCACTACAACAAAAACTAGGTTAGTAAGCAACTAAGCAAGTAGTATTAAGCAATAGAGAAAAACAGATGATAAGTAACACCAAAACCCAGACACACAATCAGAAGATTTATGTATATCAAGTATGGAATTCAGAGAAGAGCTCAGCAATGCCACCTCCGATCGATGAACAAAATGCCATTTTGTATAAAAACTGCCATCAAGATGGCATTTCTAACACATGCTGGCATTTTTTCCCGGGGATCAGAGCTGGGAGGTTGTTGAGGCAGCAGCAAAGGCCTGCATATTTTTTTCGTTTTTTATTTTGTTTATTTTACTCCTTCTGTCCCTTAAAACTTTGCCAACTTTCCTTTTTTGGTTGTCCCACTAACTTTGCCACTTTCCCTTATAAGTAAAGAATTTGTAGTTCCAATAAATTATCACTCCTCTGCACAAACTCCCAACGGACAGATTTACTTCCTGAAACCAATGTTTGCATCCATTGGAACCTTGAGGCAAAGCAGCGGTACTCTGATTCCTTTCTTGGTTGATGGGAAATAACTGATGTTTAAGATTTGGTCATTGCTTGAGAACATTTGCACACAGCGCACACTTTTCTCTACAACCTAGGACCAGCAACTTGCATTCATCTCACTGATTTTCTGCCAAACCCTTGGTGTGCTCACCACCTCTTATAATTCTGTAATCAAAGAATGCTGCCATTGAACCACTGTTCAGGACAAAACAGTTTGATCACCCAGCAGGTACATAGAAATAATGCAGCAACCTATGTTTAAAGAACCGGACCGGGAGACGACCCGGACGAGTGACCGGATCAAGGGTCAACCTGGACCCGGGGGTCAACCCGGTCAATAACCGGTAAACCCGGTCAACACCATTTATACATATATGTGTGTGTATAGTTAAAAATAATTCTCCATCATTATTAAATTTTGACAATACTTTATAAACATAGAAAACTATTATTCTCAAATACACAATTTATAACTAAATAATGAAAGCTTTTCAAATTAGAGAAATAGAAAAAAAGTTAGTATTAACATAACATTAATTACAATATATGACCAATATTGTATAATTATATTTTTCAATTATATCTGAAATTTTTATACATTATCAGGAAATATAATGATTAGTTGATTACAGTAGTATGCATTATTAGTTTTCATACTATTATTACTAATTAATAAAATAAGGTTTAATTGTTTAAGATGCAACAATAATGACTTACCAATAGTGTTGCTTTGGTGCTTCCTTTCAAAGTAAGAATACTAATACCGCTGCTTAAGCATTACGTATCAACAGGGTAAAATGGATTACTGGATAGGCACCACATTTCTTTACAAATGGTCGCACATTCGAAGCTTGGGCGTGATATTTTGCTCCTACTTTCCCGGTTTTACCGGGTTCCCCTGGTTTGATCGGTCCGGGTCACGTCCGGGTCACGTCCGGGTTTGGGCCGGGTCACTGGGTAATCCCGGTTTTCGTTCAATTAGCGGGTTAGTACATAACCGGACCGGATCAGAGCCTCGTTCACCGGTTTCCGGGTTGACCCGGCCGGTCCGGCCTGGTTCTTTAAACATAGGCAGCAACCCTTTCATCAATGGCTTAATAAAGCCTCCGTTCAGGAAAAATTAGATCAACTACATTCACAGTTCATCTTCAATCTAGACCGTCATATACTCCCTCTGCTCCTTGTTATTAGCAGAAGTGCCCATATTTTGTGCTTTTGTGTTCCCCTATATCAGTCCATTTAGGAAATATATGGTATACCATTTACGTAGTATTATTCTCCTATCCTGCCTATCACGTTTAATTAATGTACCACCACTACCACAAGTTGCATTTGGACCTTCTAATTAAAAGGTGGAAACTACTCAAGAACCCAACTTTTAAGGTCCATAGTTTACAAGTACTCCACAATCTTGAAAGCAGATAAGGATTATTCATTGGGACCATGAGAAGTCATCCATATACAGTGTGCTAACTGCTAATATGAAAATACAGTGCAACAATCTAGGAAGTAATAAAAATAAGGGCATATTGGATAGGATAAGATGCTAGTTTTAGATATAGTGGACAATTAATTTAGAACAGAGTGAGCGCTACATAATAATAATAATTATTATTATTATAATCATGCACACAAAAAGATTTATACCTGATAAGGAACATAAATAAGTTTCCAATACTTGATCTCTGCAAAGCATAGGTAAAATATAAAAGGTAAGGTGTTGAGGAGAATGAGAATCCCCTCAAAAGGATATCCACATCGTAAATTTGTAAGTGAAGAAATAAGGGAGGGAAGCAAAGAAAAAATTACTTGAAGCAACAATCTGAACTGTCTGAGAAATAAGATGGCAGTGATTCCTGCAAAAGTAACTCAGTGTTGTGACAATGCCGCTTTTCCACATGCCATATACTACCTCCGTCCCGAAAAGGTTCGCCATATTGACTTTTCTTGGTCAATGATGGCAAACTTTGGACAATGATTTTATTAATTACATTTGTATATAATTTGTAAATTTTATACTTTTATGAAAGTATTTTGAACAAGGAACATTTTGATATAATTTTCGTTTTCAAAATTATTTCATATTAAAAATATCATTAGTCAAAGTTGATTGTCATTGTTTCAACGAAAAGGCAGTAAGAGTTTTCTTTTTCTTTTTTGTTGAGGCAACTAATGCCAACTTTGGGCATTAGAGATATATTTATTGCTTTTATTTCCTTTATCATTGTTTATCAGGAACATACTTTGCTGAACTGCCTTATGCCTGATTATGATTTTCTACATTTTCATTTTAGAACTGAAATTTATTGCTAAATCGTGGTATGTGTCTAGTATATTTACTCAGCCTTAATATTTTCATCCCATAGATTGCTATGAAAGAGCTACGAGAGAGGAAGATTCCCTTCACAATTCGTCGGTATCTCCCAGATGGAAGGTCAGGCTCTTGCATATTTATAATTTTTTCTACATATGTATCGAACATGAGTAATTTCCATCATTTGCAATGAAGCCAAAGATTCATTATTTTTTGGCTTGAGAATATGATGGAATAAAGCAAAATGGCTCACTAAACTGTCTGCGCTTCTTTGTTATGAAGCAGCAGTCAGTCCATGCTATTTTGGACGCAATTTTCACTATGGGTCATCCGGAAACAGTCTCTCTGTGCTTTAGTACAGGGGTAAGACTACGTACATTCGACCCCCCTTACCCCACCGTAGGTGGGGAGCCTTTGCGGCACTGGGGTAAATGAAAATGAAAAAAATGATGTATCGAACATGAGTGTGGCCGTGTGGACAAGGAGGGGCATAGGCTGATACCATGTTCAGTAAGTCTGTTTTTTTGTTGTAAAAATTTATACACTGCATACACACCCAAAGACATGCATGGATATGCATACATATACATTTTGGTTCACATACAGACACATACCCATAGATACACCCTTACACATACATTTTGAATAATTGATCTTAAGTTCATGAATTTTGCAATCTACAGTTATGAAGATTGGGGGGTTGACGAACTCATTGTTGAAGACTCGTGGAAGAGGCAAGTCGGGGGAGACTAAGTAACCGTTTCTAAATTGTTGTAGTGCCTTTGATAGAATGATGAGGCTGCACTGTCAACTGAATGTTCTTGTGGAACTGTGATTAGTTTCAATCTTTCTGCTCTCCTTATCGTGGTGATAGCTTGATTAGCAAAAAAAAGAATTATTAGCATAAAATGCTTTTTGTACTTTACTCTAATTTCATAACATAGTGGTACCTAAGAGTGGGGTGGTCTCTTGTCTTGGATGGGGACTGGCCCAATGGGCGGCGAGTTTAGGACCAATTAGGGGTGGACCTGTTTTGGAACCGGGTCGAGCACGGTTAGGGACCAGAAATTCCGGTTTCGAGTCTATTCCAGAACTAAATCGGGAACGAGTCCAACCCTAAGACCATTCAGAAGAATGGAAATCCGGTCCAGATCCCGGAGGTAGACCAGAATCGGTATCTGCGATGTATATTACCTCGCCTTTGGATACCCAAGGTTGTATTATCTTGTCTCTTTTGATTGTTTCTTGTCTCTTTTGATTGTTGGGTTGTGGGAGGGGTGGGGCCGTGGGGGAAACACTTTTTGTTTTTTCTGAGGGGGACACTATAAATACATACTACATCCGTTCCAAATTGTTTTACAAAATTGACTTTCTTGGTCACTTAATTAGGATGCCAATTCTAATTATATTCTAATTGAGAATTTGCAACTTTGAAGAGATTTTAATTTAGTTTTTGAATATATATATTTTAATTATTAAAAATTGAATTAACTATCAATAGGGATGATTTAATTAAAATTGGTTGATAAAAAATGTTGACTTTACAAATCAATTTGTGACAGAGGAGTAGTGGTTGAGGTTTGTGCAGAGGAGAGAAATAACAGAAATCATAAAATAATTGATTGAAAGGAAAAGTGTCAAAGTATTTTGGGACGTACCAAAAAGTATTTTGGGTGGGGTGTGCCCTTGGTTTTAGACTTTTAGTATGAGTAGTATTTTTACTATTTTATGGATTTGTTCTCTAGCTTCTAAACAATTCGTCCAAGCCTTTTTGTGAAATTACTGTGGTTTGGAACTTTGGAACCCTTTTGCATCCAATTTGTTCAAAAAAATTGCTACAAATAAATATACTTACAAAAATTCTTATAAAGACATATGTGGTTATATTATTTTGTTTAACATATTATATTATTTTTACATAAAGTCTGACTATAATAATTGCATCGCTTATTTCTCTATTTTTATAAGTTTGTTTGCGCTTTATAGCATTTACATTTGTAAATTTCATAGATGATAAAAAATTGTAACAGCATCTCACACTTTTTTTTAATGAATATAACATGTGAACTTCACTTTACAAAATCACGACAATGTCATCAAACCATAAGGCGGTATTATTTTTCACATTTTTACACACTTCAATTATCTAAATATCTCAGCTTCCTCTACAAATCCTACATTTTACATTATTACACTTTATTTATGTCTTATATCTCTAATTCTTTCATGGAAGCAATGTTAACTCATCACTATGAACATATCAAATGCCATGTTTTATGTACACGAAAACATTTCTCTCCTATCCTTATTCTCTAACTACTCAAATTGTAAAGCGGCACACGAACAGTAAAGGCAATTTGCCCATTCATGCCTTTAAAATTACTAATCTGGTCAATTCAATTCCTATTTACAATCTGAGGTCAATTCCTAATTCCCAAATTATTTTTAGAAAAAAATTTATTGAATTAATATTGCTATTTGCTATATAGACATTGACATATTGTATGTATATTGAATATTGATATTGATATGTATTAGATGATAATCAATAAGTACATGAAATAATTACTTTCATATTATTGATATTAGTAAAGTAGTTGTTTTGTTTGATTGTCATTTTATTTAGAAGCCTTACGTTTTCTCTTAATTGGTTTGTTTATATTTTTGTATTATTTATAGGTATTGTGATGACGGCCAATAGTGTATTTTAAACTATTATGTATTAAGTGGTTTGGACTTTGGAGTATATGTTTGCATTTAAAAACTTATCAATTTAAACACTAAAAACATTATATCTAACACTTTCAATATGTTTTTTTTTCATATTGCGTTTTTAATCAATACATCTCAATTTTCAATAATACGAGTATGATTTATGCATAGTAAATATTTTTCTGCCTAGGCCCCCTGATATGCTAAAGTTACCCCTACAAATTATTGAACATGGTTAGAGTCACTAAAATTTATTGGCTCAGTATTTTTATTAAACGTGTTTATTGTAGTAATATACTAGGAATTACTTCGGGTTTGCCACCCGTAATGGCTAATACGGACGATTTGAGTTATTGAGTTTATTGTGCAAAAAAAGTTTTGAATTCAAAATTTGACCGTTTCACTTGCCCCATCTTAGTACGTACGCTACAATTGGAAGCTATACTAATATACTATCATGAATTCTTTAAGAGGGTATGAACTTTGGCATAGAGTTTTTTCCATTTTCAGTCCCTTGACTATTGAGTCAGTGACACTTTTGGTACTCGACTTTCAATTTTTTCATATTTAGTCCTCGACTATTGTGGATAGACACTTTTAGTCCCCGATTTCATTGTTTTCCACATTTAGTCCCCTAAGTGTTATAAAATTGACACTTTTAGTTCTTTCACTATGAATTTGACACAATAAACAGAGGACTAAAAATGTCACTATTATAATAGTTGAAGGACCAAAAGCGTTAAATTTATGAAAGTCGAAGGACTAAATGTGGAAAAACTCAAAGTCAAGTACCAAAAGTGTCAATGACATAATAATCGAAGGATTAAAAATGGAAAAATTTAAAGTCGAGTACCAAAAGTGTGAATGACATAATAGTCGGAGGATTAAAAAGGGATAAGGCTCAAATTGGACACTATGGTTTCATCAGAATCTCATATTTAACACTAAGGTTTTAAGTGGACCAAATTAGACATTATGGTTTCATATGTATCTCATATTGGACACTAAAGTTTCATAATTCAATATAAGTGAGTGTCCAATTTGATCTTTATCCAATATAAGTGAGTGTCTAAAACCTATGAATTATGAAACTTTAGTGTCCAATATGAGATACATATGAAACCATAGTATCTAATTTGATCCATTTGAAACCTTAGTGTCAAATATGAGATTCTGATGAAACCAGTGTCCAATTTGAGCCTTATCCCGGATTAAAAATGACAAAAACTCCTTTGGTATAAGTAGAAATCGAATCTTAATGGCAAGTGATGAAGTGGCATAATTATCATTACCATTGCTTAAAAAAAAATCTACGTAGTATAATTTATTACTCACTCCGTACCATCTATGAAATTAGTAAAAATCAAACCGACCAAAACAAAAACTAGGAAAACAATGAACGGTTTGGTAAACATATTTAGGATTGGTTTGCAACTCCTTTTAAAAAAACACTTCTCAGCTTTTGGCTTTAAAAAAGCACTTATTTTCCCAAACCTACAACTTTTATTTTTCTCGGCTTCCGCGTCAAAAGTGCTTTTACTTTTTCAATTACACAAAAAACACTTATTTTACCAAACACTACCCACTTTTACTTTTCAAAATCACTTTTTTCTCAAACACTATCAACTTTTATTTAATCACTTCTCCCCATTTCATTAAAAAAAGCACTTTTTTTAAAAGCAGAAGCTGTTGCAAATAGACTCTTAGATTCTCCGCATACGAATTACGAAATCAATCATAGCCAACTCAAATTGAGGGACCGTCTAATGGATTTGGAGCCCGATTCCAAATGACAAATTGAACAAATTAGAAAAGATACAAAGAATTAAAGTATACAAATTAGAAATAGACTAGGTAGTTCAATGAAATATAAGTTTTATGGTGTTTAAATTATACAAATTAGAATTTAAAATTCATACGTAGTATATATTTTTCGAATCTTGAATAGTACATAACATATAGAAAAATCAACCTATAAGTCTATAACTAATATTGCATTCTAAATTTTGAAAGCCCCCTACAAGAGTGGGCCCCAATGCCAAACACTTATTGCATCTTCTAAAAAGACGGCCCAACTCAAATTGACTGAAATTTACCAAAATAGATTGACGCCATGAACAAACCTAAAATAAACCAACTAGATCCGACTTATGGATTGAGCTCGATTCGGTTCTCAATCCCAAAACCAAAATGACTTAAATTGAATCGAACAAATAAAAAACACACCAAACTGAACAAACGAACACAGCTAATCATGATTCATAACCAGTCACACAAAAGCAAGAGTAAGTGGAATAGTTAATACGGAGTAATAATAGTTTAAAGTTTAAACTACTGATGGAGTGGGTCGTATAATGGATTGATTGACTAATGGGTCTATGTGGTAGGTTAACAAATCAACATTGCAGCCCAAGGTCCTCCAATTGGCCCAATTCAAGACGTCTAAGTGGTGAGTAGTGAGTATTTTGGCTCTGTCTAGGACATGCAACGCTAGTAGCTTAACATATTAAACATATTTGCAAAAAAAAAAACATATTAAACATGGAGGCATCAAATTATGAAGCTATGACACTTAGTGGTCCACTAAACATATTTTTCATCGAATTAATTATCAAATATTGCCATTTCTATTTTAGAACCCAACAAATAAATCATGTGTATCAAAATGATGAAAATATTTTCTTACCTTTTCTACTTTAATTTTCATGTTGTTTTGATGACTATACATCCTTCCTAACTTTCATTGAAGAGACCCATCTCATCTACGTATTACCTCTCTCACTAATTAGTTCTTCCCCATAATTAAGCTTGTAAAGAAATGCCTCGTTCTTGTCTGATATTATTAGTAAGCATATGAGATCCTCAAATGTAAATGTGAGAGTAGGTAAACACTTTGCTTCATCTATTGTTTGGGGTTTTTTGCTCCCAAGTACTACTGTACTAGGAAGCTTTTCATCACCTTTTTGACTTGATCTTCAATTGAAATTATTCTTTTTACCCTCTTCTTAGTAAGTAGAGTAATTATGTCACGAATTAACTCTGATTCATTATGAAAAGCGTAAGTAGAGTAATTATGTCACGAATTAACTCTGATTCATTATGAAAAGCTTATTGAAAATGAAACATTTATTTTCTTGTAATTCCCATTAACGAGTAACTTCGAGTAGATTTTACATTTGTTTTGCAATTTTGCATTCTAGAACATGACCAGGAATGACTAGACCAATATCACAAATTAATTATTTAATAGTTTGGGTAGTGTGCTCAAGTTTTTGGTAGTCATAAGCAATATATTGAGATTCGGGTTTAGGTTTAGCAATTATAATACCTTTAGCAAAGACCTTTGTGATGACATTATTATATTCGTCAATGAATTCCACACTTGATAATTTTATGCGTTTATAAAGTTCTTCATCCAGCTTTGCTAGAATTACTAGAAATTCAACTGATTAGTGAAGAATATTGGATAGGCTCACCTTAAATTATCCCAGTCGATCAATTGGATTCATCGTACATGAAATCTTCCTAAGATTACACTTGATTCATGAAGACAATTTGTAGAACCGATTGGAATACTCTCTGGAGAGAGGGGAGAGGGAGTGAATTGTGTTACGATTTAAACAATCACAATACGAAGAACGATAAAAAAACACAAGAGTTTGGTAGCCCAGTTCGCCAAGAATGACTACGTCTAGGGCGCTACCAAGTCAGGATGTTACTATCAAGTGTCAGAAACTGTATAACCAAGCTCATTCCGAATTTTTTTGGGTCCTTTTATATATGGTCCGCGCGTCCTTGTATGGTTGGGGTTAGGTTTTGCTCTCTATAAATACACGCTCTCTCCTTGTAATCATTAATTATCAGAAAATAATAGTAATACCCTGGCATGGCAGCGCCTCCAGACGTAGTCATACTTGGTGAACTGGGTTACCAAACTCTTATGTTCTTTTTTTATCGCTCTTCGTATTGGGATTGTTTAAATCGTAACAAATTGGGCATATATTCTTGCCTCCTTATATTCTTTTTAGGATGTAAATAAAGTAAATATAAAAAGTGATCGAAGTGATAAATATTTTATGAGGAAAAACCTCTTGACTCAAAAGGAACTAGAAACCATCAATCTAGCTATCTCAGGGGATTTTAAAACAATTTCACTAAAATGTATTTTAAAGTTAAATTACCAGAGAGACTCATAGTCTATCCTTATTAGCCACCTCACTCAAATCAACTATCTTGATTTGAGTCATGCAAACCTGTATTGTAGACAAACGTAACAACCTCTAGATTTGAACTCAAATTCCTCACCTCACTCCTCATTGTCTAATCTCTTTGTTGAGGTTTATTCCTTCAACCCGTGGACCCAACACGTAAGCCCAAAGGTTTCGAGTGGAGTGAGTGTATGAATGTCTAGCCCAACAACTATTAGATGAATCAGGAAACAAGAGTAATAGCAGGCAATGTAAGTAGGTATTATTAACTTCGTAATAACTCCCCTAAGTACAATCTACTTGCTAAAAAAGGCACGTCGGCCGTTCGTCTTACAAGGCAGTTAGAATGCTGCGAGTAAGAATGCTGAAGCTAGTATGCTAAGAATAGAAAGTTGCCAACCCTTTACAATGGAATAAATGCTTCTATTTATACCCGCCAATGGGCAGGTGGCTGTAGTGACGTGGCAGCCTGTGGACCGCTGGTGTCCCAACTACCAAATCTTTAGCATTAAATGCACTTCCCGCCAGAATCTAGGTTTCCCGCCGGATTAGTGGGGACGTTCGTCCACCGGGAAGTGAGTTGGATTGCTCCAAGGGACCCTTGGGAGATATCGGCTGTTCGTCTCCTGGCCTTGATGGATACTCACCATGTGGACTGGGTTTCCCCCGATGACCGCAGGCTTGCTCTGTGGACGTTCGTCGCCATCCCTGGTGGCCCGTGGTTCTGCTCCTTGTCCCTGCATAGACGTTCGTCGGGATGAGCTGCTGGGCCTGAGTCCTCCAACACCAGACGTTCGTCCATCCTCAGGGAACATGGGCCTGTGGGCTGGCCTAGTGTCCTAACTGGACGTTCGTCTGGCAAGATGGGTTAGTGGGCCGGACCTCGGCTTGGGCCCTTAACCCAACACAAGTCCCCCACTTCTGATGTTCTGAGCATGCGCAGGACATAAGGAAGTATGAACCTCCCCGGGGTAGACGTCCGTATCTTGGTACTTGTGTTTCTTGCACCTGGTGGAAGCGTACGTTCGTGGTCATGGTGCTTGACAGCTGTTGACGGTTCAGGAAACGAGGTGACGGCTGATGTTGCGGCGGCGCATTTTCCCGAGGAAGTGTCATCATTACGTTCCCATCCCACGCACAGCGCGTGGGCCGGAATACGCTCCTTGCCACGTGTCAGCCCCTCATTGGTTTCTTCATCGGTGCTTCTCCTATAAATGCTGGTTTTCCCTCTGAATTAGGGTTCCCAATTTCTGCTCTCTTGCTCTCGACTTCCCGGACTTTCGTAAGGTAATTCCCCCCCTCTGAATTCGGTTAACCCTTTCGTAAGGTAATTCCCCCCCTCTGCTTCTTTTCCTTACTCTGATTTCTAGTTGGGATGGCTTCGATGGAGATTTCCTCAAGTTCCGGTTCCAGTTCGACGGGTTCCTCCTCGGACTCCTCTTCTGAAAATGCGAATGCACGCTCCCTGGGAAAAACTAGTGTTTCCGGAACCTCGGGTTCGGCCACGACGGTGGGAACCATCCGGGCTGATGGTGAGCCGGGTGGCGCTTCCCAAGGTAGTGGGAGCAGCGCCAGGGATGGGGATGCCGATGAGGCAGTGGACGTTATTGACGCGGTCCCCCTGAATGAGCGCCCCGCCGATTATGACTCCGGGGAAGAGGCCGAATCAGGTTCTGACATGGAGGTACATGACCTTGGCATCCCTACGGACATGGAGCGCCACATCTGTCCGATCAGAAGCGCCCTTGATCATGATCAGGTCCTCTCCCGCGTTGCTCTAAACAAAATCCGCACTTTCTTCCCCCCGCCGTTCGTCTGGAGCGTGAGAGGCGCCGAACACGTGATGAGGCGACGCCCGGGGATGATCATGCTTCACCTGGATTCCGTTGAAGCTGGGCTGCGGTTTCCACTTCATGCGTTCTATGTGGAGTTCTTCCACTGCTTCCAGGTGGCCCCGGCGCAATTCATGCCAAACTCTTATAGGTTTATATCAGCCTTCCTGGTGCGCTGCAAACTTGTGGGAGTCACTGCTACTTTGGACCTGTTTCACTATTTCTACCGCGTTACTCCCCAGAACGCCGACGGGTATCTGAGCGTGGCCGCCCGTCCTGGGAGACGGTTGTTCAAGAGCTACCCTTCGTCCATCCATGATTGGAAGAACCGCTTCTTCTTCCTTCGATACGACGGGCCTCCTCTCCCCCTTCGGTGGAATGGCTACCCCCCAAAGATTGAGTCACCGGAGCCGACCGACGATCTGCTTTGGGATGTGGAGAAGGTGTTGGAGGGCGGCGTCCATCCCATAGCCGGATATCTGACCTTCGAGGCACTCTCCGGGGCAGGCATAGGTACCGCCCGTGTCCTTGGACTCTTTCCACCCTTCGACGCTCGTCTCGGGGCATCGGGCGGTCCTGTCCTTCGAGGTGAGTGTCTTATTGTATTCCCCGCTCATCTTCTAATCTTCGTTGTTTCTTGCAGGTTCTCCGCCAGACAGAGATCAAATGAACCACGCCGAGTGCCTGAAGACAAGGAAGGCCAAGGCGGCCGCTGCTAAAGCCGCACTGGCGAAAGCCAAGAGTGCCCCCGCCTCGGAGTCCAACTCCTCGGCTTCTGACGCTGCCCGGCGAACTGCCGAGGGTGAGCAGCACCTGATCGCCACTATGCTGGCTCAGGGTTCTGGGGCCCCCGCCCTTGAAGCTGCACTTCCACCGCCGGTCGTCCCGTCGAAGGCGGCTCCTCAAAAGGGGACGGAGAAGGTCCCCGAAAAGAAACAAAAGAGGGGCCGCGAGGCAGGCTCCACCGGGCCCCTGCTTGAAGATGCCGGCTCCTTGCCATTGAGCCGCCCGGCTGAAGAGCTTTGGAGGGAGATGGCCCTCAAGGCTGGCCTAGAGCTGCCCAGCCGTTCGTCCTCCGAGGCGACAAGCGCTGCCCTGGCAGCCGCCCTTCAGGTAATTCCTCCTTGCTAGATCTGAGTATATATATTTTTTCCTTGACGTTCATCCCCTGATCCTTATTTTTTCTTCTGTCATCCAGTCTGGGCTTCTAGTCCTTCAGGCTGAAGCTGCCAGGGAGGCCGATCTGAGGGAGGCCAAAGCTAAAGCTGATGCGGCCATCGCTGCGGCTCGAGAGGCCGCTCGCCGAGCTGAGGCGGAGGCTGCGGCCAAGGGGAAGGAGATCGCCGCCCTGCGGGCAGAATCCCGCCAGCAGCTAGTCAGCCTTGAGAAAGCTGGCTTCAAGCTTGTCCCGGTGCACCCTGTCGCGAAGGATGCGAGTCCGGAGTGGCTGGTTGATACCTCCGGCTACCGGAACACTGGGGAGTTCATGGACTCTGCCAAAGATTATTGTGCCGGAGTCTTCGCCGACTTGTTTGCCGCGGCTCTGGAGAAGATACCGCCCCGCCAGCGTCTGGCCCGCGGCGTCCGGCTGCTTGAGGGTTCTCCTCTGTCCCGCAAGTTCCTGTACGAGGTCGGTGACAGCACCTTCTCAGCCGGGTATAACGAAGGGGTTAAGGCCACCCTCCCCATCTTTTCGAGGCTGCAAGGGGCCGACTTCGAGCTGGCAGCGCATACAGACGACGATCTGCTGCTCCAGGCTCTAGGGAAACTGGCGAGGGACCAGCGGCGGGAGGAAGCCAAGGCTAGAGGGGAAATTCCGGAACCCCCGTCCCCCGAGCCCGAGGAAGAGGAGGAGGAGCTGAACCAGGGTGGCAGCCGACCGGAATCCCCTTTCTTTGTATAATGTAATTTGTACTTTTCCATTCTAACTTTTGTAATGTCCGGCCGTCAGAGCCGAAGAATACAGACGCCCTTTTGCCTATAGTTGTTCCATGTTCATGATTTCTACTTGTTATTTTCCTTCCCTTTGTCCTTTGTTGTATGGAAATTTCTTCGGCGGCCCGACACGCCTTGTAGCAAGGTCAGAGTCCGAGAGGACGTTCGTATCTGTCCCCTACTTGCTTCCAGGCAAAAGCGTCCCGAAGTCAAACCTCCGTACGTACTCAAAGTGTTTTGATAATGGAGCGACGCTCGTCGGCGGTTTATGGTGCATGCTCGAAGTGTAGACATAGGAACGTATTTCTCAGCACCAGCACCTGATAACGATGTCCGTCCGTCGTCGCGTGGTATGAACATTCAACCCATGCGCGGGGCGTTCGTCTGTTCTGCGTGTTCATCTGGTATGAAGTGTTGGAAAGGCGACGTTCATCCTCCGTGCACCGCTAATGGACGTGATTTTTCCTTCATCCTTTTTGTGTCCATTGTTTGTAGTATAAGGAATCCTTCCGGCGCCTCGACACATCTTTACCGCCCACGCGGTATCCTGACAATGGGAAGACGTGCGTCGGTAGCTGTCTTGTCAGTATGCGTCTTGAGTATGGACATATGGGCGTATTTCACTGAAACAGCACTTGGTGACGACGTTCGTCTACAGTCGCGTGTCGTGAAAACTGAAGTACCGCAAGACGGACGTAGCCGGTCGATGCGTGTGCCCTCATCAGCCGCCGACGCTAGGGTCAGCCGGGGGACTAAGGAAGCAATGGAAGGCGAATGTCTTCAAATTCCTCCGAGCCGGTGAGCCCTCCTCAAGGGACGTCCGTGGCACGGACCCGGATGTCTTGCGGTGGTTATGCGGCGACAAAATCGAGACGCCTTAAATACCGTGGTAGGTACCGGTACCCAGGTGCCACGTGTCCCGCTTCGGTTGGGGCAATTCTGCGGTGTTGCCTATAAATACCCAGGGTCCAAGTGATCTACTCACATTCCTCCTTACGCTGCTCAATTGTTTTCTCTCTCTAGATTTCTCAAGTACCAAGATCGGAAATCTCGAACCCCGAAGGTACCGTTCGTTGTCATGTCTTCCGAAAGTCGCTTTGACGATGGATGTTCTTCCGGTGATGACCTGGAGTATTATGAGCGGGGAATGCCACCCCGGCCTCCCCGTTATAGCCTCAGCTTCTCATGCGTTCGGCGTCAAGTACAACGCCTGACGAATGCTGACAAGCGACTGATCAGTCAATGGTTTTATCCCCCAAGGACCTACGACGATCGGCGTCTACGAAATCCCATGCGTCATCTGCCCGGCTATGTGGTGGTCCACCTAGATTCGGTGATAGCCGGGCTGAATTTCCCTTTGCACAGCTTCCACTTGGAACTCTTCAGGGCCCTCGAGATTGTGCCCGCGCAGCTCGTCCCTGCCGCTTATAGGATAATCGCTGGCTTCATCATTAGATGCCACAGCGTCGGTGTGACCCCCACCGTGGACCTGCTGCACCACTTCTTCCGTCTGTCCACCTTCGGACGTACGGGGTATTTGACCCTGATCGCCCGTCCGTCCATGGTTCTCTTCTCGAACAACGCTGGGAACCCAGACGGTTGGGAAGAGCGCTTCTTCCTGGCCGGAGTAGGCTCACCGATGCCATTTTCTGATCGGTGGAATGCCTACCCCGTGAAGACGATTCCGCCGCCCATGACGGACGAGGAGCTTGGGTATGCCAAACGCATAGCCGGACTTGGCATCCAGAACCTCCGGTTGCTGGTGGCCGAGCCCTTTAAAGCTCAGGCAGGATTAGGTGCGTCCGTTTGTACTTGCATTGTTTTAACCTCTCTTTGCTGTTATGGTTCTGAACATCTTGATTCCCTTCATGCAGGAGTTTTTCCACCCACGTCCACCATGCGCCGAGACAATACCGCCTCGTCTGTCGCCGGTCGTGGACATAAGGGGCATGACAAGCCCGGGAAGCCGCTCGTCCCCAAGGTCGAAACTCGGGTGACCAGGGCCCGGACTGAGGATGATTTGGGAGCCGGCGCCTCCAAGAAAACGCGCGTCGAGGGCACTGCCTCCAAGGCTATCATAGTGGCCGATGACTCTGATGGGGAACCCGGGAGTCCCCTCAAGCGGAAACCTGTTCCTCGGATCAAGTCCCGTCCTTCTCCCCCACGAACTTCTGATGTCCGTCGTCTCCGGGATGATGATGCCCAGACGGCCAAGGATTCTGACGATGCTCGTCCCCCTTCGCCCCCGGAAGCCAATGGGTCCTCCCTTGGTTTGATTGAATTTTCCGGGGTTGGCCCGCGCAAGGAGTCAATGATGCTCTTTGGTCAAACAGCATCCTCTATATGGTGCGGCCTGAATCTCAAGGTCCCCCAGGATTTTGCCGCTCAGGAGGCACCCGAAGACCTTCTGGAGTGTGGCCAGAGCACTTTGGACAAGGCCGGGCTCTACTTCCACAGGGCCCGGATGGCCTTCGAGCACCAAGGCAGGGAAATGGCCAGGGTGCGGGCCGAAAGCGACGCCCTTCTGAGGAGTGCAAAAGGCAGGGCTGGCACTCTTCAAGGGAAAGCCGATGCCTACGATAAGCTCGTCTTGGAGAATGCCTCTCAGAAGGAGCTCCTCAAGAAGCAGGAGGCCGAGCTCGTGGATCTTCGCAGCCGGATGTGGGCCGTAGAGCAGGCCAAGGTGGAACTCCGCCAGACGGGCGTGGACAATCACGTCCCTATTTATGAGGCCGATGTTGCCAAAATCAAGGAGTCTGGTTCCATTGCCTTTCAGAAATCCAAGGCTTATACTGGCGCCATCCACACCATGGCTATGAAGTTCCTCCCGCGGCTCGTTGGCGAGTTCCTGGCCACCTGCCCGGATGCCTATCAGGATGGGGTAAAATTGCTCCAGGCCACCCCCACCGGACGTCGTTTCCTTGACGATCTCGCCGATGACACCTACCGCAAAGGTATGGTTGGGCTAGTGGCGGAGAATCTCCCGACGTTTGAGCGTCACTTTGGGGCTCCCTTTGATCCGGAGGCGGCTGGTTTCGACGTCTTGATGGCAGACGCTCATGCAGGGGCCCTTGAGCTGCTGAAGGAACAGGAGGAAGCCGCAGCTAGTGACAAATCCAAGCAGGCCCCTTCCCAAGCTCCAGCTCCGGACGCCGATCTGCCGTGATTCTCTGCTCATCATCTTGTACTTGTATAATTTTTCATTTTTGTATTGTACTCTCATACATTGTAATTTTCCGGCCAATAGTGCCGAGGAATAAAAATCATTCTTTGCTCCATGCTCGTCTGGCATTTTTTTTTTTTTTTTTTTTTTTTTTTTGGAGTCTTTTGGTCTTCGTTCGTCCTTGGTCCTTGGTCCTACCGGCGTCCCTACATCGAGGAGACGTTCGGTATCCGCAGACGTCGCAAGGAAGAACAGGTTTATCTACATCGAGATTCCCCCCTTCTTCGTTCGTCCGTGGCCCTTTTAGTCTTACCGGCGTCTCTTGCTTCGAAGAAGACGTTCGGTACCCAAGGGACTCGCAGGGACGAACAGGTTTACCCTCACGGGTTCCCGTCTTCGTTATCCCACGTCCATCGATCCATGGTCATTTGTGGGATAAACAGGTTTATCTTGGCAGGCTCCCTTGGTTCGTCTAGCCCCCTCCACGTCTCTACTAACCTCTTCATCGAGAGGCGTTCGCCTTCGGCGGTGGGGGAAGATCTGGCACACCCGGGCAAGATTCCCTTCCGTGTAGGAGCTTCTCTCCTCTTCTCCCCATTTTTTTTTTTTTTTTTTTTTTTTTTTTTTTTTTTTTTAAGGAGGTGATCTTCGTTCGTCCTTGGTCCTTGGTCCTACCGGCGTCCCTACTTCGAGGAGACGTTCGGTATCCGCAGACATCACAAGGAGGAACAGGTGTATCTGCATCGAGATTCCCTAGTGCTTCGTTCGTCCTTGGTCCTTGGTCCTACCGGCGTCCCTACTTCGAGGAGACGTTCGGTATCCGCAGACATCACAAGGAGGAACAGGTGTATCTGCATCGAGATTCCCTAGTGCTTCGTTCGTCCTTGGTCCTTGGTCCTACCGGCGTCCCTACTCTGAGGGGACGTTCGGCATCCGCAGACATCACAAGGAGGAACAGGTGTATCTGCATCGAGATTCCCTTCTTTAGCGGTCGTTGGCAGAACGGAAATGATGTAAAAAATAGGGGGCCTTTATTATTGACGACGTCCGGTCATTTTACATGGGAGTGGAAACATAACAAGGACATCAGCCTCTAACTATTGATAGAACTTTTTCAGGTGTTCAACGTTCCACATCCCGGCATGGTTCCCCTCCAGGGTATGGAGGAGGAACGTCCCCTGGTTGTATCTTCTGATGACCCGGTAAGGTCCCTCCCAGTTCTTCGCCATTTTGCCGCCTTCGAGCGGCTTGCTCTTCTCTCTTTTCCTGAGTACGAGGTCCCCGGCCTCTATTTCGCGGAATTTCACAGCCTTGTTGAAGTATCTCTGGGTGGCCCTGTGATACTCTTCCATGCGACGAGCCGCTAGGTCCCTCCGTTCCTCGATGAAATGGAGCTCCGCTCGTAGGTTGGTCTCGTTGTCCTCCGGCTGGAAGTGCTTGGTGCGGTGTGTAGGTACCAATACTTCCGTCGGTACCTTAGCTTGGAAACCATAAGCTAAGGCGAAAGGGGTCTCGCCAGTTGCCGTTCTGGGCGTTGTTCTATATGTCCACAAGACATAATTCAGCTGTTCCGGCCAGGTGGAGGCGTAGTCCTCTAACTTCTTCTTGATTCCATCCATGATGGTCCGGTTCATGTTCTCCACTTGGCCGTTGGCCTGCGGGTAGGCCACCGAGGCCTTAGAGTGCCTGATGCCCCACTTTGCCAAGTATGCCTCAAAGCCTCTGCCGATGAACTGCCGGCCATTGTCAGTGATGATCTGCTCTGGGATTCCGAAGCGGCAAATGATGTTCTGCCAGACGAACTTCTGGCACTGGAATTTAGTGATGGAGGCCAACGGTTCGGCCTCGACCCACTTTGTGAAATAATCAACCGCCACGATGACGAACTTCCTTCCACCAGCAGCCGTTGGCAGAGGACCCAGCAGGTCTATGCCCCACCTAGCAAAAGGTAGTGCGATGGTCATCGGGGTGTAGAAACTTGCTGGACGGCCAGGGACAGGTGCATACTGCTGGCATACTGCGCATTTCCGGGTGTGATTGAAGCAATCTTGCTGTATGGTCGGCCAGTAATAGCCTTGCAGGATGATTTTCCTGGCCAAGGTCCGGGGGCCCTGGTGGCTGGAGCAGATCCCTTCATGTATTTCCTCGATCACCGCCGCTGCCAGGCTCGGCGGGAGGCATCGGAGGTAGGGTCCGCCGAACGTCTTCTTGTAGAGCTGCCCGTCAATAAGTTCAAAGTTAGGGGCACGCCTCTTTACCCATGCGGCTCTTCCTGTACTGCCATCATCCTCGGGCTCAGGGAGTGTTCTATCTCTGAGGTAATCTGCTATCTCTTTCGCCCAGTTAGGTTCGGCCACGGAGATAACCTCCACCTGGATGACGTCCGTTGCCGGTACTGGGAACACCTCCTGCCTAACGAAGCCTCTAATATGTCGGGGGACGCCTGAGGCCGGATCATCGGTTGGGGGGTTGCTTAGTTTCGACAGTATGTCCGCCTCTGCATTCTCCACCCGCGATACCTGCTCAAGCACCACCTGCTCAAATTGTGCGGTCTGTTCCTCCGCCAGCTCTTTGTAGACCTTCATTCTCTCTTCCCTGGTTTCTGCCGTGCCGTTCATCTGGGTTACCACCAGCTGGCTGTCCATTCTCACCTTCAGACGAGCTGCTCCGAGGGCTTTCGCGCATTTCAGACCTGCGATAAGCGCCTCGTATTCAGCCTCGTTGTTGGTGACCTTGAACTCGAATTTCATAGAGTAGTAGGCCTTGAAACCTTCGGGGGAAGTGATCACCGCTCCCCCGCCACAGCCCCGCGCACTCGAGGCCCCATCGGTGTACATCTCCCACCAATTGTCGAAGTCGTTGCTGTCATGGGTTTCGTCCTCGGTGCGCGCGGTGCATTCTGCAATGAAGTCCGCCAGTGCCTGTCCCTTGATCGTCGGCCTTGGTTTGAACTCCACGTCATACTGGCCGATCATCAGGGACCACTTGGTTATCCTCCCGCTCGCCATTGGATTTCTGAGGATGGTGGCGAGGGGTTGCGTTGTGTAGACGGTCACCGGGTGTGCCTGAAAATACGGCGCCAGGCGCTTGATGGATGCAATCAAGGCAAGGATCGTCTTTTCCATCAGTGTGTATCTCGTCTCGGGGCCGTTCAGCGCCTTACTCACGAAGTATATTGGCCGCTGGACGCCTTCAGATTCCTTTAGCAGCACAGCGCTCACAGCCAGGTCGGCTACCGCCAGATACATGTACAATCTCTCCCCGGGATCCGCTTTGGTGAGGACGAGCGGAGAAGAGAGATATACCTTGAAATCTTCGAAGGCAGCCTGGCATTCCGGGGTCCATTCAAAGGGACTGGCTTTTTTCATGATCTGGAAAAAAGGGATCGCCTTATCAGCCAGCTTGGATAAGAATCTGCTCAGGGCCGCTAGACGCCCGGTGAGACGCTGCACATCTTTCAGGTTCTTCGGGGCCTCCATGTCCATAATTGCCTTCACCTTTTCCGGGTTAGGCTCGATCCCCCGCCCGCTCATCATGTAGCCGAGGAATTTGCCGCCCCGGACGGCGAAGGCACATTTTTTCGGATTGAGCCTCATGCTGGCCTTCTCCATGATGTCGAAGACCCTCTCCATGTCCTGGACATGGTCCTCCTTTCTCCTGCTCTTGATCAGGATGTCATCCACGTAAGCTTCCATTGTCTTCCCGAGTACATCTTTGAATAACATCCCAATCATCCTCTGAAAGGTAGCCATGGCGTTCCTCAGGCCGAACGGCATGACGATGTAGCAATACACGCCGTCCGCTGTAACGAACGCCGTTTTTTTCGGCATCATCGGGGTGCATGAACACCTGATGGTAGCCCCTGAATGCATCCATGAAGCTGAGCAGCTCGCAGCCTGCCGTCTCATCCACCAGCAAGTCGATCCTCGGAACAGGGTAAGGATCCATCGGACAAGCTTTGTTCAGGTCCGAGTAATCGACGCACATCCGCCAAGTGTCGCCCTTCGGGGCTAGTACCACGTTGGCCAGCCACTCCACGTGGATGACCGGCCGGATGTGTTTAATGCTGAGGAGGGTTGCCGTCTCCTTCCTGATGAAATCGCGTCGGTCGGCCGCCATATACCTTTTCTTCTGCTGTACAGGCTTGGCATCCGGCCGCACGGCGAGTCTATGGCATATGAGGTTGGGGTCGATGCCCGGCATGTCCTCTGGCCCTCTGGCGAATAAGACCCTGAACCTTCGGAGGACGGCTATGACCCCCGCCCTGACTTCTGGCTCTAGATCTGCACCGATGGACACCCTCCTGTCCGTCGGGTCATCGAGCTCGATTTCTTCCAGCAGAGTTGCTGGTTCCAGATGAGCGTCCAAGTCGGCCTGTTTGGCCCTCTCGGAGATGCTGTTGACCCGAGCCTCCCGCTCGTTGAGCTTTTCCATGGCCTTCGTGTAGCAGGCCCTGGCCATATGTGGGTCCGTACGTGCTACCCCCACCCCAGTGTCGGTGGGGAATTTGAGGCATGAGTGCCGTACGGAGCATATGGCCCCCAAGTCTTCCAAGCCGGCCCGGCCCAAAATGGCGTTGTGGGCGCATTTCAGGCGGACCACGACGAACGTCATGCTGATCCGGGCCGTATGAGGGCCGTCGCCGATCTCTACCGGCAAGGCGATGGTGCCCTCGGCGTCAATGCAGTCCCCGGTGAAGCCGGACAGCGGGGTGCGTAGGGGGTGCAGCATGTCCTTCCTGAGCTTCATTCCTTCGAAAGCCTCCCAGTACAGGACGTTCACACTGCTCCCGGTGTCAACAAGGACGCGGCGGACGATGGCATCGTTCACGTCCATGCTGATCACCAGCTCGTCCCTGTGCGGTGCTGGTGACATTGGCAGATCAGCGGGGCCGAAGGTGATTGCCTCGGTCTTATTGCGCTTGGTGGGGGGTGCTGATACGGAACCCACATAGAGTGATCTCTCAAATTTTTTCCGCTCGGCGGGTGTATCTCCTGTCTCAGCGCCCCCGAAGATCACCTTGATCTCCAACTTCTTCTTCTTGCCCTTTGGGCCAAGGGATCCCTCCGGACGTTTATCTGCACTCCGATAATCCACGTCCTGAGGTTCTGCTTCGCGCCGGTCGTCGTGGCGCCATGTCTTGTGCCTTGGGTTCGGCTTCTGCTGACTGTTTTTGTTCAGCAGCTGGGTGAACTCGCCCAAGTACCCCTGACGTATCAGCTCGTCGATCGCTTTCTTCAATTGGCTGCAGTTGTCCGTCAGGTGGCCGACCCTCTGATGGTATTCACAGTAAGCCGATTGGTCAAGCCCCATATACTTCTTCATATCTTGGGGTTCCGTCAGGAGGCCCTTGTCCTTGATGGCCTCGAAGATTTGGCTCACTGGATAGGCCAAAGGTATATAGCGGTCGTCTGGCCGCGTCTGACTGTCTCCGGACGGAGCCTTCCAAGGGACCATCGCCCCGTCCACCCTCTTCTTTTTGCTTGGGGGAGAGGGCCCGGGTCCTGGTTTAGGTCCGAGCCTGTCCGCCATCTTCCTAGGCTGGGCCGCGGGAACTCCGTCCCGCTGCCTGATCTCCTCCTCAATGGAGGCATACTTTTGTGCCCGGGCCAAAACCTCGGTGTAGTTGGTGCCGGGATTCCTCCTTAGGTCCCGATACAGATCCCCTGTGGCCAGCGCACTGGTGAACATGTTGGTGGCCAGACGTTCGTCCAGATCGTCGACCTGCAGTACCTCGTCCCTCCACCTCACCAGGAACCTAGCCAGCGGTTCGTCCCGCCCTTGCTTGATGTGGGCGAGTGCCGTGACATCCTTCCTGGGGGTGGTGCTGGCAGCAAACTGTGCCATGAACTGCCGGGAAAGCTGTTCATATGAGTCAATGGTGCCCGGCCTCAACTGGCCGAACCATTCCTGAGCTGGCCCCCTGAGGGTGCTGAAGAACAATCTGCAGATGGCCTCGTCCGATGCTCCCAGCATGGACAGGTTCCCTTGGTAGCTTATCAGATGGGCCTTAGGATCACCAGCCCCATTATACACCAAGTTCCCCGGGGGCCTGCAGTCCCGGGGGATCTCGACGCTCATCACCCGTGGAGTGAAAGGTGATGTGAGAGAGAAGGAGGGTGTGGCCGAGCCGGCGTCCGCCCGCCTGTTCATCTCGGCTATCTGCCTCTCCATGGCTTCCAGCCGTGCGTCCTGTGCGGCCCTTCCGGGGGACACAGGGGGCGCGGCTTCGGGGGTGGCATTCTGCTGAGCGGCCACAACATCGTGCGGCCGCCTGAAGATCTGCGCACCTCGCCGTTGGAAACGTCGTCCAACGGTGTTGACCCTTGGGGTCTCGTCTCCCCGCGGAATCTGGCGGGGAATCGATGGTGTGAGAGCCCTGGATGCAGCGATGCTAACCCTGGTCCGCCCTCCCGTTTCACGGGAGCCTGAACCCCCACCTAGCCGCTCGTGGACTGAGGGCCGGTGGTCACTGGATCCCGTCGTATCATCGTACGACTGCATGCGGCGTATGGGAGAGAGGGGCGTTCGCTGAGTGCTTGCAGAGTACACCTGCTCTCGGGCCTCCCGCTCGTCCGCCATGCGACGCATGGTGTCTGCGAGTTCACGCATGAGGCGGGGATCCTGCCTGGCCTCCAGGGGAATGAGGTCAGTGATACCCCCGTTTCCCCCTGAAGTCCATATTGTTGCGGATAGTTCCGAGTTCTGGCCGCGATTCCGCCGGCTCGACTCCAGACGCTCGGAGAGATCACGCTGGGTGTTGCTTCCTGACATCGTGTTTGCAGTAGGTAGACTTAGTAGCTGTTTGGGAGAGTTTCTGGAAACTTTTCGCTCAGTTTCCCACAGACGGCGCCAGTGTTGAGGTTTATTCCTTCAACCCGTGGACCCAACACGTAAGCCCAAAGGTTTCGAGTGGAGTGAGTGTATGAATGTCTAGCCCAACAACTATTAGATGAATCAGGAAACAAGAGTAATAGCAGGCAATGTAAGTAGGTATTATTAACTTCGTAATAACTCCCCTAAGTACAATCTACTTGCTAAAAAAGGCACGTCGGCCGTTCGTCTTACAAGGCAGTTAGAATGCTGCGAGTAAGAATGCTGAAGCTAGTATGCTAAGAATAGAAAGTTGCCAACCCTTTACAATGGAATAAATGCTTCTATTTATACCCGCCAATGGGCAGGTGGCTGTAGTGACGTGGCAGCCTGTGGACCGCTGGTGTCCCAACTACCAAATCTTTAGCATTAAATGCACTTCCCGCCAGAATCTAGGTTTCCCGCCGGATTAGTGGGGACGTTCGTCCACCGGGAAGTGAGTTGGATTGCTCCAAGGGACCCTTGGGAGATATCGGCTGTTCGTCTCCTGGCCTTGATGGATACTCACCATGTGGACTGGGTTTCCCCCGATGACCGCAGGCTTGCTCTGTGGACGTTCGTCGCCATCCCTGGTGGCCCGTGGTTCTGCTCCTTGTCCCTGCATAGACGTTCGTCGGGATGAGCTGCTGGGCCTGAGTCCTCCAACACCAGACGTTCGTCCATCCTCAGGGAACATGGGCCTGTGGGCTGGCCTAGTGTCCTAACTGGACGTTCGTCTGGCAAGATGGGTTAGTGGGCCGGACCTCGGCTTGGGCCCTTAACCCAACACTCTTAAACATCAAATTCTTAAAAGATAAAGAAAAATTAGAATGAAGATTATTCATCAGGATCGTATAATCAGGATCACATAATAAGAGTTCTATAACAAGAAAGTAGATCGAACACAAGCTGGAACCAATTTTAGACCTTAAAGAAGCTATTTATATGGTGTGCGTGAATGCTTGGTAGTATATTTGAGATCGATCATATGTCAGTTTGATAGTTCATACTAGCTAGGAGGATGATTGTTGACTTGGGTTTTTCAAATTCAAAAGCATGTCCACTTTTATGATGTAGTACATAATAATTTGAAGTCGAGACAATAGTGTTAATAGAAAATAAAAAAACTTCTAGCTAGGAAAAAAATATGACTTGTATGTGCATAACTTTATGATTAAACACTAATAGTTATAATCACTAATAGTTATCAATATATATGATCACTAAATAAAAGCTCACATTTTTGTCATCATTTTTATTTTAGTTATATCAATATACTTGTATGTTATTATTTCTTTTTAATGCCATTAATTAACTTGTAAAGATTTTTTTTTTAACGAAGAGGGCTTAATTCATAAAAATAGCATTCAGCAGGGGTACAGGATAATAAAAGAACCACATGTAATCATCCGCCTTTGGCCGAGACTGAGAGTTAACCACCTGTAAAAAAGCAGTATAACTCGCTAGACCTGAATTGGGCAACTTAAAACCAATGAAGATTACCGCAGATCTTTCATCCCCCAAACATAATGCAAGAGTCTTACAGCATAAAATAAAATAACAACAAAACACAAACGTCTTAACTTGGAAATTAAAATGCAGAAAAGGTAAATAATAAGCAAACTCCAAAACGCGTCGATCAACCCTTGACGGTGGTTCTGGAAGAGGTCTGACCCTCGCAACGATTGTTGAAGCACCAATCAGGGGGAGACCGATCAGTTTCTCCACGTTGTCTGTACCCTGCACTGCTCGACTATCCTCATCTGCGACAAATTGATCGCCAATCCCCTGCTTACCAACGCCATCCATCTCCATCTGCAATCGTCCTCCTTCGATCTCGATGCCCAATCCCTACGGAGAGGGAAAACGCCGGACACAAACACCACAAAAGGACGTCGCCGAAAAATCAGCCTAGGAAAACCCTAGGAGACGGCCGCCTTTTCTCACTAATAGCACACATCCTACGTATGCATGGGAATGCATACGTATGTATCACATGGCCTCACATATTATTTAGCATTTATCTTATTATTTAATATGTACAGTATTATCCCATTATTGTTACTAGCTATTCTCATCCGCAAGACTCTCCAATGTATACCAGACTTAGATACGTAGTTTTGTCATACACGAATGTATCTTCTAAAGAGATAAGCATTGTACAGTTGTATTTATATTCAATGAATGGAAAGGTAGCGCGACGGCGAATTATTCATTCCAACTTGGTATCAGACTCTATTTTTTTCCTTCGGGCCTGTCTATCAATGACTGCTCCTCCCAAATCTTCTTCATTCCACCCTGCACTCGCCATTACCTCTATCAAGAACCTTATTCCCCTTACTCTTGATACCGAAAAAGTGCAATATTCCTCATGGGCTGAATTATTTAAAATCACAGCCCGTGCGTACGATGTTCTTGACCACCTTTCTCCGGCGGCAACACCTACACCACCTCCTGCATCGTCCACTATATCTGACGAAGACCGTCTCCGACAAGCCGAAGAAACTGCTCTGTGGAACCGTATCGATGCCGTTGTCCTCCAATGGATCTACGGAACCATATCTCATGACCTACTGCATACCATCCTCAAACCCGACTCCACCGCCTACACCGCTTGGACTCGTTTGAAAGATGTGTTTCAGGACAACAAAAATTCACGTGCTGTGCATCTCGAGGATCTCTTTTCTCATACCCGATTGGCAAACTTTCCCTCCATATCCGCCTACTGCCAGGAGCTCCATACCATCGCCACTCAACTAGCCAACGTGGATGCCGAGGTCAATGAAAAACGTTTAATTTTACGTTTGCTCAATGGCCTGACCGCGCCCTATGCTGGTGTGGCTTCCTTCATCCAGCAACTCGATCCCTTACCCACTTTTGAGAAAGCTCGGTCCATGCTTCTGTTGGAAGAAACCCGCCAACTACACCAAACGACGGAATCTTCATCTTTTCCGTCTGCTTCCGCTCTCGTATCAACAACTTCCATTCGTCCAGACTCAACCTCCACTTCAGGAACACGTGGTGGACGCAATGGTCGCACTAGTTCCAACCGAGGCAAGGGCCGCGGCAGAACCTCTGGGGCACGCTCCCATGAGCCCTCGGCATGGCCACCGGCTCCCCCACCCTGGTCTTTCCCTCCTTGGGCTCCATGGATGCCACCCTACTGGTCACCCCCGCCGTGCCCCTACCCTACTGCTCCTGGCCAGTCTCCTACTGCCCGTCCTGCATCTACATCGGCCGGCATCCTTGGCCCACGTCCCCATGCCTTCACGGTTGGTCACAGTCCTTTTCCGGCGCCACCACCTTCTTATGCACCCACGGATATCCAATCTGCCATGCATACCATGGCCCTCAACGCTCCGGACGAAAATTGGTATATGGATACCGGGGCCACCTCTCATATGACCTCGGATAAAGGTACTCTCTCGTCTTTTATTAATACGGGCACTACAGGTTCTATCATTGTCGGCAATGGTTCATCCATTCCCATTTCGGGTCACGGTCACTCTTCTTTCCCTCCCCCCTACCCCCCACTTCAACTTCGTAATGTCTTATACACCCCCCATATTATCAAAAATTTAATTTCCGTACGCCAATTCACTATTGATAATCATGTGTCCATAGAATTTGACCCTCTTGGTTTTTCTGTGAAGGATCTTCGTACCAGAATCCCCATCCTGAGGTGTAATAGTCAAGGCGTTTTGTATCCACTTTGTGCTCTCCGTGCCCCACTGTCCCCATCTAGTTTCGCTGGCATCTCCTCCACTATATGGCATCACCGTCTTGGTCATCCCGGCCTTCCTGTTTTTCGTCACCTTAGCACCAATAAACTTATTGATTGTAATAAGACTTATCATGCTGTTTGTCAATCTTGTCAAATGGGAAAGCATAATAAATTACCGTTTTCCCCTTCTTTATCTTATACTCATGCTCCGTTTGATATTGTACACAGTGATTTGTGGACTTCTCCTATTTTAAGTTCCACCGGTCACCGTTACTATATTTTATTTCTGGATGACTTTACCAATTTTCTGTGGATATATCCCCTACACTGCAAATCCGAGGCATTCTCTAAATTTGTACATTTCTTTACTTTTGTACAAACTCAATTCGGGAAAACAATTAAAACCCTACAATGTGACAATGGTCGTGAATATAACAACTCTTTATTTCACAATTTTTGTTCCACAAATGGGATGTGTTTTCGATTTTCTTGCCCGTATACTTCCCCACAAAATGGTAAAGCAGAACGAAAAATTCGTTCCATTAATAATATATCTCGAACGTTATTAATCCATGCTTCCATACCATCCAAATTCTGGCCTCACGCCGTTTTAATGGCCACCTATCTACACAATATTCTTCCCTCCAAACCTCTATCATTTATCTCCCCTACCCTCATGCTATATCATAAACAACCTTCATATTCTCACTTACGAATATTTGGTTGTTTATGCTACCCCCATATTCCTACTCCTCATAAATTAGCCGCTCGCACCACACCTAGTGTTTTTCTCGGATTCCCGTCCAATCACAAAGGCTACAAATGTCTTGACCTCTCCACAAATCGGATACTCATCTCCCGTCACGTAACGTTTGATGAATCCACCTTTCCATTCCAAACTCAAACAAATACTGACCCCCCATCCTCATACGATTTTCTAATTGACCAGCCTTCCCCATATTTACTATCCCAAATATTCCCCACCGTTCCTAATCTTCCAGGCCATTCCCCACCTACTAATAATCCCCCTCCACTAACGTCACATGCTGACCCCTCTACTTCACAGCCACAGCCTCCCACATCTCCCCCACCCAGTCCATCTCCAATACCGACAAGCACTCACCCCATGATCACCCGCAGCAAAGCTGGGGTGTTTCGGCCAAACCCAATCTATAACCTCACCAACATACACAACCCCTCTGTCATCGCCTCCCCACTACCCAAATCTCATGTCCAAGCCCTTCAAGATCCCAACTGGACGTCGGCTATGAACAGTGAATTTACTGCCCTTATTAATAATAAGACGTGGGAGTTGGTTCCCCGTCCCCCTAATGCTAATGTTATTCGTTGTATGTGGCTCTTTAAACATAAGTATAGGTCGGATGGGAGTCTCGAACGTCATAAAGCTCGGCTAGTGGTTAACGGGAAATCTCAACGCCTCGGTATTGATTGTGATGAAACATTTAGCCCGGTTGTCAAACCCGCCACAATCCGCACGGTTCTTAGCATTGCTCTATCTCATTCTTGGCCCCTCCATCAACTTGACGTCAACAACGCTTTTCTTCACGGGTTCTTGAATGAAACGGTCTACATGCATCAACCTCCGGGGTTTCGGGATGTTACCCGCCCCAACCATGTCTGTCTCTTGAAGAAATCACTTTATGGCTTAAAACAGGCCCCACGGGCATGGTACCACAGGTTTGCTTCTCACGTCGCCAAACTGGGTTTCCAACACAGTAAGGTCGATCATTCTCTTTTCATCCATCACAATGCCGGTGCTACTGCCTACCTTCTATTATACGTCGATGACATCATCATTACAGCATCCTCCACTGCCCTCCTCAACGATATAATCTCCAAACTGGCTGCTGAATTTTCAATCAAGGACCTGGGTCCCTTGTCTTACTTTCTTGGGATTTCTGTAACTCACTCTCCTGGCAGCATTTTTTTGTCCCAAGCCAAATATGCTGGTGAAATTTTACAACGTGCTGGCATGCACTCATGTAACTCTTCTAATACTCCAGTCGACACCAAAGCAAAACTCCGTGCGGCTGTTGGTCCTCCTGTGCCCGACCCTACTTTATACCGTCGTCTCGCCGGTGCCTTGCAATATCTCACATTTACTAGACCCGATCTCTCTTATGCGGTTCAACAGGTATGCTTGTACATGCATGACCCTCGGGTGCCTCACCTTGACGCTCTTAAACGCATCCTTCGTTATATTAAAGGTACCCAGCATCACGGCCTTCACCTCCGCGCTTCTGCCACCAATCAACTCCTCGCCTACACCGATGCCGATTGGGGAGGATGCCCCGACACCCGCCGTTCTACATCCGGGTATTGCATTTTTTTGGGAGAAAATCTTATTTCTTGGTCATCTAAACGCCAAGCTATCATATCCCGTTCTAGCGCTGAAGCTGAATACCGTGGCGTGGCAAACGCGGTAGCCGAAACATGTTGGCTTCGTAATCTTCTACTCGAGCTTCGTCACCCTCTCTCCCATGCATCCCTCATTTATTGTGATAATGTTAGTGCTATCTATATGTCTCATAACCCGGTCCAACATCAAAGAACCAAGCACATTGAAATGGATATTCACTTCGTCCGAGAACGAGTTTCCCTTGGTCATGTTCGTGTTCTCCACGTTCCTTCCCGCTTCCAATATGCGGACATCTTCACGAAGGGACTTCCACGGGTTCTATTTGACGAGTTTCGCTCCAGTTTGAACGTAAGCTTACCCCCCGATCAAACTGCGGGGGCGTAATAGCACACATCCTACGTATGCATGGGAATGCATACGTATGTATCACATGGCCTCACATATTATTTAGCATTTATCTTATTATTTAATATGTACAGTATTATCCCATTATTGTTACTAGCTATTCTCATCCGCAAGACTCTCCAATGTATACCAGACTTAGATACGTAGTTTTGTCATACACGAATGTATCTTCTAAAGAGATAAGCATTGTACAGTTGTATTTATATTCAATGAATGGAAAGGTAGCGCGACGGCGAATTATTCATTCCAACTCTCACCCCTCATTCTCGAAATGCCAATTCGAATACTAGTTGATATCTATAAACTCCTTTCAAGTCTAATATCAACATACGCGCACACAACATACGTACACAAATGAGGCTAATGTACGTAATTGAAAGATAGACAACAGAACATTTGTTTACGATTTCTCATATATGATATTGAACATCTGTGATAACAAAAATGGTTCCCCAAATTAAGAAACATAAAAAAGAGGTTTTCAATACTACAAAATAGTAAACTAACTAAGAAACATATGAAAAAGAAATAAACTTCCCGAAATAGGACTAAAACAGTTTGAAAATTCCAAAATATGACTGTCATGTTTTATTCCCAAAATAGGAGTAGTGACTGTCAAGTTTGGAAAATACCGTCATGTTTGAAGTCTGGTACTGCCAGAACATGACAATAATTAGTCCTATTTTAGGAATAAAACATGACAGTCCTATTTTGGAATTTTCAAACCTTTTTAGTCCTATTTCGGGTAATATTCTCTAAAATTCGAAAAATAATAATGAAGAATTTGAAAAAGGGAAGCAAATGTCAACAGGCCCAAAGATTCTTTAAAAGTTTTAATTGAATATCACCAGATGTCTAAAGTACTTAAAAGCCACTCAAAGCCCATATTACACGTGATTAAATACACCACTCTATAAATAATGAACATGGGTTACTATAGTACAAATTTGTGATCAATGTGACACTTCATTTCATAGATTTGCATGGCCGCTAATTCACGTCTATAGAATTTCTCCAATAAAGAAAGAATATAGTCGGTGATCTCTAGGCCGAGTGTATGACAGAGTTGAGATTGAGAATTCATATTTTTCTTTTTATTAAGAACCCAAGGATACGGCCGAAACGAACAGCGGAACAGGTTAGGGCACAAATTTCTCCGTATAGAATGAATGTAGAATATGTCTTGTACTCTTGTGGATCGTTACGTTCAACATCATGTAAATTAATTAAAGTTATATAATAAGTCTACAAGCAATGGCAATGTAGTGAAGTCTCATTAAATGTTCTTTATTTCCAAGTAAATTAGTAAAGTTGCAATATATAGGAGTAACTCGTTGTGATCTATCTTGATATTTTATTACAATATTTTGACTTCATTAGAGATTTGACAGTATTAGTGTTGTAATTTGTCCTACTTATACATACTTTTTTTTTTTTTAACTTCACCTAATTTTATAGAAATTGTCCTAAATTGGAGTAAAATTAATGTGAAATTCTAAAATGTGATCACTATACTCTTGTTCTCTACTTATGAGTAATTATATTATTATCATACTTGAAAAATACTACTATATGAATGATTGCAGAAGTACTGTCATATTAAAGCCTAATATATATTATCAAAATATGATACTACCCCAAGTAGTAAAAGTTCAGAATACTGTAAGTTACGGAAATATGTGGTGCACATATTTTGAAATTTTATAATTTGTACTCTCAAATATTGTTTTTTTATTATTTCTAATTTCGGCAATTTTTATAATTTTTTTTTGCTATCGTTGCTGATAAATGGGCATTGCATGCATTGCTAAAAATTAAACACGTGACATTACTACTTATTAAATTTACCGACGCAATGTTCCCCAATAACATGATGGATATACGAAGTAATATTACATGTACGAACGCCCACAAATGTTGGAATGCCGGTGGCGACCACTTGAATGCTATGAAATAAAGTCTCCTATATCCCGGATCCACGATTTCATGTTAGGGTGCAGTGAGCTGAAACATTTAAATAACTTAAAAAATAATATAAGAGTTCTCCACTGAATTTGTTCTAGACAAGGCTTTGAAACAAAAAAACTCGTCAGAAATAGAGTCTACATCTATACTAAGAGTAGAGTTTCTTTTAATATAAAGTATCATGCAATCTGCAAGAAAGTTATCCACCATTTTGTTGTCACAGAGTGTTCAGAGGCGGATGCACATCTAGACTATGGGGGCAGCTGCCCCCAATACACTTTCGATAACCCCTATATTAAATTAGGAAAAAGTTTAGTACATACAATTGCCCCCAATAGAAAAATGCGAATGCCCCCACCGAACTTCACTCAGCCCAAAGAAAAATGATATGCTCCGTATACATAAGCCTAATGCCCCTAAAATAATACTCAATTACTCAGTACTCCATATACTTCAGGTCGGGTAAACAAGGAAGTGTATTATTGAGTATTAAATACTCTGTATTTGAGTAATTTGACTATTGAAGTACTAAGTATTGATTATTGTATAATTAGTATGTGTTAAAGTGTTATGGTGTATTTGTGTTAGATTGTTAAAATTTAAAATTTAAAATTTAAAATTTGCAACAAATTATAAATAGTATTATGATTTAAGAATTACGAAACTCATGTAAAATACTACATATAATTCTTACTTAACTATCATTATAAACTTTTAAGAAGTATAAAGAGACAAATTAAGAAAGCCATATAAAATATAGAGCCCGTTTACCAAATACATAACTATTGATTTTGTGCGCTGAATGATGTACTAATCAAAATAAGTAAGGTTGAACTTACTTTTCTGGCTAGATTGACTAAAGTTATTGTAAACGACCATTTTATTTATTATTTATATATATTTTTTCATTTTATTAATAAAGTACTCATATATTTTAATTTTTTTCATAAATTGCAAAATCGGCTAATCCAGCCATTTCAGCCACAACTTCATAAATTTCAGCAGAATCAGCTGATTCAGCTAATTTAAGTGTTACCAAACGGGCTCATAATTTTTACATATGTACCACTCTAGGAGAAGGTTTAAGATATATAAACACAAAAAAGTACCTTACTTATCAAAGAATTAATTACACTTTTCAGGGTTTTTATATATTGTAATATACTTTATTTAGTTATGAAACTTGGGTGTATTTTAATACAAAATTTTACTATTCGGTTATATTTGGTTGTGTTTTTCATGCACGCCATTTTTTCTTCTGCCCCTAATAACTCTGTTTCCTGGATCCGCCACTGAGAGTGTTGTCTTCAAAAGCTCCATGAGAGGAATTGATCACTCTTTTTTTGCATTAGCAACAGCTAAGATCAATACAAGGCGAATTGTTATGGGCCTATTATTATTTGTATAATTCATTAATTGTATATTAGTTTAGTCATGGTGGGCCAAGGGCTCATTATTCTTCTTGTACGTGTATATATCTTTGGCTTTGCACATGAATAAAGACAGCTCGGATTTTATGCCATACGTTCCATATACTACTTCGAACATGGTATCAGAGAATCACATGTAATTCCCTGCGCACTAAAGGCAGACAAACGCTGCGAAGAAGACAGCACCAGCGTGTTTCGTCTTCAACGTTGCTATGACAGATCCCTCTTCAGCTAGACATGGAGGAAGTGTGCGTGTTCACACTGTTACTGGCAGCAGCAGTGGGCCATGCGGGCCTGGGAGCGTGACCGGCAATGGGGCAGTCTCCTCCGGTGAGATAAACACGTTGAATGAATTAACTCGGGAACAGGTTCAAACATTTTTCAATTTGATTAACGTTGCTCCTACTTCCTGTGATCGGATGTCGGGTATGTTTAATTCTTTACCATGGATAATTGATACTGGGGCGTCACATCACGTCACGGGTGATCTGTCTTGCTTGGTCCAACGTACCCGCATTGAAGCATGCCCGGTCGGGTTGCCCGATGGGAGAACGGTGACTGCCGAAGTAGAGGGCCGTGTGCCTCTCAATAAATATCTGGTCTTGGATCATGTACTTTATGTGCCTGGATTGAATTGTCATCTTATATCTGTCTCCCAGCTGATTGATAAGAATGCTTGTATTGTTGTTTTCACTAATTTATTTTGTGCTATTCAGGACCTACACTCGAGGAACCTGATTGGAGCAGGTGAACGAAGAGATGGGCTATATTATTTTCGGGGAATTCCCGCACTACATGCTGTTCACACGACGGGTCTGTCAGATTTCGAGCTGTGGCATCATCGTCTGGGTCATCCGTCAGATAGGGTCATTAAACTATTACCTCACTTTATTACTAGTACTTCTGCGAAAAAATTGAGTAAAGCCTGCGAGGTGTGCCCGCAAGCCAAACAAGTTCGTGACTCTTTTCCTGTCAGCAGTTTTCGCGCTAGTTGCATTTTGGAACTGATACATTGTGATTTGTGGGGTCCTTATAAAACCCCTTCTACTTGTGGTGCTGTTTATTTTCTTACTCTGGTTGATGATTTTTCACGGGCTGTATGGGTATACTTGTTGCGTGACAAAAAGGAAGTATTTCATTTTTTTACATCCTTTATTACTATGGTGGAGAAGCAATTTGATGTCTCTGTGAAAACCATTCGTAGTGATAACGGGACAGAGTTTAAATGTATGTTTCCTTATTTTGATACTCGTGGAATAATCTTTCAGACCTCATGTGTCGAAACACCTCAGCAGAATGGTCGCGTTGAGAGGAAGCATCGTCACATTTTAAATGTGGCTAGGGCCTTGATGTTTCAGGCCAATATACCTATTCACTTATGGGGGGAGTGCGTGCTCACAGCCGTGCATGTCATTAATCGCACACCCTCTGGTTTGCTTGAAGGTAAGACACCACATCAGGTTCTCACCGGACAGGTTCCTGATTTTTCCCATTTACGGGTTTTTGGATGTTTGTGCTTCGCATATAACTTGAAATCTAGGGGTGATAAGTTTGCGCCGCGGAGTAGGCGTTGTGTTTTTGTTGGATACTCTTTTGGCAAAAAGGGTTGGAAATTATATGATTGGGACACAGGTGATATCTTTGTTTCTAGAGATGTCAAATTCAATGAGGATATTTTTCCTTTTTCCGAGCAATCAGCCATGCCATCCCATCCTGAACCCGTGCACCACGAGGGTGGGGTGGTCATTTACGATGATCCCGTAGGGGTCTCCCAGACAGCTGCATCGGACGTACCCCCTACGGATACCACTTCGGCTGAGGGTCATGCAAACACGCCTCAAGTACCGGCTGCACCTCTTGGACGTGGCTTACGGGAGAAGCGCTCCTCTGTTCTCTTGCGGGATTTTGTCACTCATCACGTACGGAAATAAAGCCCATCTCCTCCGCCATCTTCTCCTCTCCGTTCCTCAGGTACGCCATACCCTTTAGCACATTATATAAATTGTGAAAAATTCTCTTCACGCCACTGCCAGTTTCTTGGAGCTATTCTTGCAGGACAGGAACCACGGTCTTTCCGCGAGGCCATGACGGACCCTGGCTGGCGTGATGCCATGGCAAATGAAATTCGCGCTCTTGAAAACAATTATACGTGGGATATGGTGGCGCTACCTCCGGGAAAGAAAGCACTCGGTAGTAAATGGGTCTATAAAATCAAATATAATTCCGACGGCACGGTGGAACGGCTAAAGGCACGGCTGGTCGTTCTCGGGAACCATCAGCGCGCAGGTATTGACTATACGGAAACTTTTGCCCCTGTTGCTAAGATGGTCACTGTGCGCATGTTTTTAGCCATTGCTGCGGCTAAAAATTGGGAGTTACACCAGATGGATGTGCACATCGCCTTCCTCCATGGTGATTTAGGTGAAGAGGTTTACATGAAACCTCCACCTGGTTTTTATTCTTCTCGGCCGACTACTGTTTGTAGGTTGAAGAAATCTCTTTACGGCTTACGGCAAGCCCCACGATGTTGGTTTGCCAAACTTGCTACTTCCTTGCGGGATTATGGTTTTTCTCAGTCCAAATCCGATTATTCTTTGTTTATTTACCGACAAGGTGACTGTCGGTTACATGTTCTTGTTTATGTTGATGATCTTATTATTGCTGGCAATGATTCTCTTGCTTTATCTCGTTTCAAGCAATATCTGCATAATTGTTTTCATATGAAAGATTTGGGACCTCTCAAATATTTTCTGGGTGTCGAGGTAGCTCGAAGTACAGAGGGATTGTTTCTCTGTCAACGAAAATATGCTTTGGATATTATTTCAGAAGCTGGTCTACTTGGTGCTAAACCTTCTCCTTCTCCTATGGAACAGAATCATTCTTTGGCACTTGCTACGGGGGATTTACTCTCGGATCCCGAATCATACCGACGTCTTGTGGGACGCCTTCTCTATTTATCCTTTACCAGACCAGATTTAGCCTATGCTGTTCATATTTTATCTCAGTTTATGCAGGCCCCACATCAGGATCATTGGCATGCTACTTTACGGGTTGTTCGTTATATTAAGGGCGCACCTGGTCAAGGGATTCTTCTTTCCTCCTCCTCAGATTTCCACCTCTCGGCCTGGTGTGACTCGGATTGGGCGAGTTGCCCACTCACTCGTCGCTCTCTCACTGGTTGGTTGATTTTTCTGGGTGGTTCTCCTGTTTCTTGGAAGACTAAGAAGCAACATACTGTATCCCGTTCTTCAACGGAGGCTGAATACCGGGCTATGGCCGCGGTCACTGCAGAGCTGAAGTGGCTAAAGGGGCTTCTACTATCTCTCGGCATAGCTCACTCTCAGCCTATGTCTTTATTTTGTGACAGTCGCTCCGCTCTTCATATCGCCCAGAATCCTGTCTTTCACGAACGTACAAAGCACATTGAGGTGGATTGTCACTATGTACGGGACGCTATTCAGGATAATCTTCTTACCCCGTGTCATGTCTCTACAAATAATCAATTGGCAGATATTTTCACTAAGGCTCTTGGACAACGGCAATTTCTATTTCTTCTTAGCAAGTTGGGCATTTTTAACCCCCATGCTCCAACTTGAGGGGGGGGTGTTATGGGCCTATTATTATTTGTATAATTCATTAATTGTATATTAGTTTAGTCATGGTGGGCCAAGGGCTCATTATTCTTCTTGTACGTGTATATATCTTTGGCTTTGCACATGAATAAAGACAGCTCGGATTTTATGCCATACGTTCCATATACTACTTCGAACACGAATCAATCTGCTCTACATAACATATGAGTCAGATCTTCTGCTTTTAGTCAACTCCTCACATAATTCAACAGCTGTAGATACTTGAAATTTTGTATCACGAATCACATCGATCATGAGCATAGTGTCGCAGCTCAAATTCCAAAGCACGAATATCCCGAAAAATCTTCAGTATAGAGCTTCCTTGCAAGAGTACAAATAACATCGGCATTGAAGGACTCATATGAATTTTTAGAATCCAATAAAGCACTCAAAGAAAGGAGATCCTCGGATTTATCATTAAACCCGGTCCTTAATTAACTCAATCAATATTACAAAGTCTATTGCCTCATTGAAAAAGTGAAAGTGATAATGATGCTCAAATGTAGTTTGACTAGCGGACCCACATGGCTACACGGAGTCACAAACAGATGTTGACGCTTGGGTCCTGGAGTGGTCGGTGACTCGGTACTCGACAACGATTGAATGGCTTGGCTTTGATGATGAAGAGTCAAAGGGCAAAGATTCGCCCGCTTCATTCTAGATACAGGGCTATTAGCCTATTACTTTTCTTCATTTTTATTGAATTTGGGCTAGTGGGCTACCTAATTAATACTAATAGTCTACTACTAGTTTTCTGGAGTGGGCTAGATGGAAATATTTAAAAATAATACCTTAGAAAAAATTTCTTTTTAAATTTTGCCCTGGGATTCAGCCCACCATAGCCCTAACATAGATCCATGCACGTACGTACCCTTTTGTCCATTAAATTTCAACATGAGCAGAATATACGGAGACATTGCATTGCAATTATCCTGTGCCGATGACATTCAAAAATGGTTGAATTGAAGAAGAATATATACTTCTAGAAGTAGCTAGTCTCGAATGGATATAGTGCATGTTTGGACTTTGGTAGGAATAAATCTCTACCTAAATTCACGACCTTACTTGAACAGGATTGTTCTATAGGATCGTACCTCTGAAATCTCTACCTAAATTCTAACTTTTGTAATATTACTAGTAGTATGTTTCACATGACAATGTTTAAGAGATTTTTTTTAAAAAAAATAAAGGTCTTTTTTTTGAGAAGGTACACTGATTAATACTACTTCCGTCCCATTTATATTGTCTCTTTACGGTTTACGATGTTTGACCGACGATAAAGCAATCAGATTCATGTCCGTACTCAAATTATGTTTAAGAAATAAAATTACATATTCAGAAACTACATTTAAAGGTTTACAAAGTTGCAAAAACCTGAATCAAATTTGATAAATTTTTGATATATAAAGTAAGAAATTAAGAGTGATTTGTGTTGACCAAGTAAATAAGAACTGGGACAATATAAATGGGACGGAGGGAGTATATGAGAAAAGTCTATAGCCTTTATTATAACTTAGTCACAACGGTTTGTCATATCAAACAGAACTAAATCAAACATTCAACTTTTTATCAAACAACTACAGAGTACAACATTTTTTTAAAGATTTTTTTCAATCATGAAAAAATAAAATTTTCTAAAAGGTTCACATAAGTATTTTTTTGGCTAGTTGTGCCAAACATACTCATAATATGCAGCGAGGGCCCACATTTTTAAGTAACTATATTCACTTCAATTCTTTAAATGAATACGTACGAAATGCAAAGTATGTATAATGTATTAGTAGATTTAGGTTCAAATGAGAATCACGTTTAACGTGAGAATGTGAGAACTCCACTTTTAAGCACATGTGATGCATAATATCGTTAATATCTTACCCATTTTCGTCAATTCGTGCTGCTGAAATAGTTACGAATCTGCCACAACATTTATTTAATGTTGGCACATTTTGATCAAAGTTTGAAAAGTGTTAAAGATAAGTGTCATAGAGCACCAAATTGTGCTTATAAGTGCAAGGTTATCACATTCTCACGTTAAACATGATTTCCATTGGAACCATTCCCTGTATTAGCACGCCATATCTATACGTCTCATCACTACCCCTGATTATATAGAAAATAAGGATTTGAAGAATATATATATAAAGTGCTTCATATAGCTTCCATGTCGATTATCTTAATATTCGGGCGTTGTGTGTTAGGTTTGAGTGTTTGACACGATTGAAGAAATGTTATCTTCCGTCTAATGTAATTACAAGGTGGGATAAATGGAAAATTAAACAAATTATACTGAAAGAATTATGAAAAAAATAGATTATCCTGAGTTTTTTAGCCCATCATCATAAACATTTGTTTAGATCTAGCCCATGTGTGTAATTGAGTTTAAGCATCGAATAAAAAATTAATATGGCATAAGTACGACAGTTCATCATTGCTTGGGATATAAATTATAAATTAGTCGATCATTGCTTGGGATATAGTCGATCAACCAAACAGTTTTTAATTTTTTTTGTTGCGTGTATTAGAGTAGCTCCAATGCAAAGATCTGCATTATAAACACATGACGTGAAAGAGATACACCAACATCCAAACTTTAATCTCAAAAGATTTTGTGGTTGGCGCGACTAATGCGAGAGATAGATGAATACAATTAAATCAATGACTTAGCTTCTTTCTTTCTTTAATTTCCACGGTGTTCTATATTTTAGTCACTTTTTATCAATAATGAACGGTGAAAATCTAACACAATATTGGGCGTGTCTGGTATTTAGCTGTTAGCGATTAGCTTATACTTCAGTAAATTAGGTTAGGGAGTTGTAAATAGTGAATTCAGTCAGCGGATTTGAACAGCGAAATAAGTCGGTGAGTTGTCAAAACAATTAAGGCTTAACAATTAGTCAAAAAGCCATATTTCAAATTGCTGACGGTTGCTATTTGTAGTGTTTCCATTTCAGCGGTTCCATTCAAATCGACATTTTTTTAACGCCATTTTACAAACACTCCCTTTATGGTCGTCATAAAGGGATCTTAACTCCGATGAAATAGTCATCACTTGGAGTTAACAAAGAAAATGTACGTATTGATAATAGTTATATATTTGCAATGTTAATTGTTCCTTTAAAAATACTTTCATATTTGATATTCTAAATATCTAACTCTGTAGTAGTGTTTTCATATATGTGTTTCTATTCACTTTGAACACTTTAAAGTTAAAAAGGTACACAAAAGACGTGCATATATGTGTTTTAGACCTGTACAAAACCGGGCCGGCCCGCCCGGCCCGCCCGGCCCGCCCAGCCCGCCCGCACAAATTAGCGGGCTTGGGCATATATATTTACCCACCGGCCCGTGCCCGGCCCGCAACAACATATGGGCGGGCTTGGGTTAGGTTGTAGGCCCGTTCGGGCCGATAAGCCCGGCCCGCTACATTTAGTATATATACATATATATTTTTATATATACTAGTTTATGTATTTATTTACATGTACACATGTATATTTTTATATTTACTAATTTATTTGTATACATATTTATAGTTTATTATGTTTAAATTTAAGTTTTTAGTTCTTAACAAATAGTCCAACCAATATAATATCTATTTTTGTACTTAACGATAATACTTTGTGAATGAATTTTAAATTTTAGATATAGTTTCTCATTATTATTTTTGTGTAAATATTTTTTGTGTATGTGATGAAAGGCCTATATACATTATAAGCGTATTAGCAATTTTTTAAATGTTGTAATATTATTTATAAAGTATTAAATAAATTATATAATTTTGAAAAATTTAAAGTCTTCCCGGGCCCGGCGGCCCGGTGGACTACCCGGCCCGCTCTTACGGGCGGGTATGGACATGGGGTTAGGCCCGTTTTTGCGGGCCGGGCCCGCCCACACACGATGGGCAGAAAACTTATGAAAAGCCCGGCCCGAGCCCGGCCCGAACCCGCTTTTGTGCAGGTCTAATGTGTTTCTATTCACTTTGAACACTTTAAAGTTAAAAAGGTACACAAAAGACGTGCGTAAAACTATTTATCACTTTGTATTGATGTTTTGCATAAAGTATTATGAACAATATGAAAAGACCAAATGTGTTAAATAGATAACAATACACTTGTGGAAGATACTTCCTATAAGAGAGTAAGAGACATGTCTTTCTTTCGTTAGTCTAGATTTCTCTCACATTTTGACGATCAGCGAATTGTGCTACTCATATGAAAAGACCAAATGTGTTAAACAGATAACAATACACTTGTCACCTTTGTCACATTTTGACAAAGGTGACAAGTTCTGTGTTTGATTGCCACATTTGGGTATTTTATATATCCTCCTAATTATATCATGGATTCATGGGTGTTCTGAACTTTGAACTTTGATATAATTAATGCCAATTGAGTATGCGTTGTTAAAAAAATACACTAAGTACGGAGACACAGAGTTGTTCTTTTACCAACTCCTCAAAAAATAAAGGATTTTTTACAAGAATATTACTAAAATAAAACATATTTACATAAATATAACTATTCATTACTACAATGTAGTGTTATGGTAATTAAAGCTCAAAACTTGAACATGAATTACTATGATTTCATTACTACTCTAGTCACTAATCATACTTTTGTAAATCATCTTTATTTTGGTCATATTTATGTAATTATTTCAAAAATAAATCCTCTAACATACGGAGTATAATACGGAGTATACCACCACTTCTTAAAACTTAAAAGTCCCTTCCCCTTTTATAAATTCTGATGAAATTTCAAACACTACTGACTCTATAGTTTATGATTTTTTTCTAGTTTGTAGAATAAATCTCACACTCACTGTATTCGTACGCGTTTTACTTTAATGTTATCATGATGATGATGAGGATTAAAGTGTTAATTCATCATTCCCTACTTCCTTTTGGTTGTACGAAATCACTTGTAAATATAAGGAATATTTTATTAAGCACATGCGAATATCAAAGCGTAGGAAAAAAAGTCAACAACTGTTAGTATAATAAATAAAAAATTCAGATTAAAGTTACTGTATTAGTTGAAGTTAGTGTATAAAATCATTTTAGATATTTTTCATGTAATCTTTTCTTTATTTTATTGATGAAATATATTTTATATATAATTCTTTCGTAAATTAACAGAATCATCCAATCTAGTCACTTCAACAAAAACTTAATAAATTTCATCAAAATCAACCAACTAAGTCAATTTAAGTGTTACCACAAACTCTAAATCTTAGGAGAGGATGTTTTTACTTGGACTGTTTTTAGTCCCAGACCAGATCAAACCAAATCAGACCAGATCAGACTTGGATAATGATAAATCTATAAAGAGATTAGACATTACCAGATCAAACTAGACCAATTCAGACCAGATCAAACCAGATTAGACCAGACGAAATCATCAAATTACCGTTCAAGTAAAAACATCATTATGCTCATTGTATTTGTACGCGTTTTACTTTAATGTTATCATGACGATGAGGATTTAAGTTTTAATTCATCATTCCCTACTTTTTTCCTTTCGGTCGTACGAAATCACATGGTAAATATAAGGAATATTTTATGAAGCAAATTCGAATGTCAAAGCTTGGCGAAAAAAAAAGTCAACAACTGTTGGTGGATGAGATGTGGACGGCGTGCGGCAGAGTCCACTAGTCGGCTACAACCAAAGAAAGCCTGGTTGTAGGCGTGTAAAAGCACGGCTCCTTCTAATACTGCCAAAATTCCACTTTTAGGCTACTCTCTTAAATTATTAGGGAAAATAATGATCAATAATGCTCTTGATCTACACACTCTTATACCCACTATGTTTATGGAGTTTTTTTGTCTGTGAACCCGGTTCATAGACAATATTTTGTTTGTGCAAAATATTGTCTGTGAGCCGGAGTTCACAGACAAAAAAAACACTTCACAAACATATGTGAGTACAAAAATAGGTATAAGAATGGGTACAAAGATCATTGAGTAATGATAGCTGTTTTATTATGTCACTGTATGTAATGATGACCGATTTGTGTCCACACATTTGCGCCTGCTGACAAGTACCTACTTGCCCAAGTGCAAAACGGAGAACGCTCTCGAAAATGAGATAATGGCACAACATGACTTTCATAGGTCCACATGATCATCAAGTTCTATAGGCTGGTGAGCTGAGTCTATCACTCGGTTACTCTGAGTAACATGGCCACTTACATGGACATTATCTTTGTGTATTTGTGAAATGGGAAAAGAAAAAAGGAGTCAAATAGGTCCTTGAACTGATTTAAAGTGTTCAATTAGCCCCTTATATATGAGGTTCTGCCCGGCCGTCGCTAAATGGGACAGTTCCTGGTGGAATTTTTTGATGAAATTCTTTTAGCATCTTTTTTTATTAAGTCTAGTTTACCCATACCAAATTCAGCTAAAAATTCAACCGGGAAGGCAGTCAAATGATTTTCTGAAATGTACTGCGCTGTTTAACTTCACAATTATCTTCAAAAAATTATTTGACTGCCTTCCCGGTTGAATTTTTAGCTGAAATTTGGAATGAGTAAACTAGACTTAATGAAGAAGATGCTCAAAAAATGTCATCAAAAAATTCCACCGGGAACCGCCCCAATTGGCGACGGCCGGACAGAACCTCCTATGTAATTGGTTAATTGAACACTTTAAATCATTTCAAGGGTCTATTTGACCCTTTAGCCAAGAAAAAATTGTGTGAGAGAAGTAAGTAGAATCAAAAGCTGTTTATTTTAAAGAGTGAATGACAAAATTTTAGGATAAAAGATTTAGGATGTTTTTATTTGGACCGTAATTTACTGGTCTGGTCTGGTAACCATCTGATCTTTATGCATTTATTAACTACGGAAGTCAAGTTTGGTCTGATCTAATTTGGTTTGTTTTAGTCCGATCTGATTTGAGATTGAAAATAATCCAAACAAAAACATCCTTACACACTCCAATGCGACACAGGGAGGGCATAGTATGCTTCCAAATTACTTGTTTTGTTCACTTTTACAAACATATTAATACCATGATTGAAAGAGGAAAAAAGTGTGATTGAGATTTAATTTACGTAGGAAAATGTGGAATGATGTAGATCACATACGTATTTTTATTATCAAAAACAAAAATATGCTTCAATAAAGTATTTTTTTTTGAAATAAAACACTTGCTCAAATTAATTCAAACAATCGTTAGCCAAATGGCTTAAAATACAATCAGGAATGGAATTAAAAAGTATGAACACATCCGCCTTTGCCAGGGCTTCCCGAGCAAGAGAATGAGCTACCCTGTTTGCGGACCTCTTACAATGATAGACTTCAATATTTTCTCCATCGGAGATGTTTCGTCTAATTTCCTCAATAACCGTGTCTAGATAAGAGTTTCCTTCCTCCTCCAACAATCTCGAAACAACCGTAAGCGAGTCGGTTTCTAACACTATTCTGGACCAACCTTGTTGTTTAGCCCACACCAGAGCTTCCCGCACTTCAATGGCTTCGGTCACACTTACCGGCCAATTAGATGTACAAGTTTGGCTTCCCCCCTTTAGAAAATTGCCATTTGAGTCTCTCGCTAACCACCCCCAAGCTCGTTTACACTTTATAGAATCAAGTGCAGCATCTACATTTATTTTCACCACTCCGTGCGGTGGCTTGCTCCAACACTCCGTCCCTTTTCTGTCCTGTGCCGCAACTCTGCTCCGTAGTTGGGCCTCCCTCCATCCTTGTAGCATCGAATTTGCTGCTGCCACAACTTGCTGCCAATTGAAACCCCTACGCTTCCACATTACCTGATTGCGAGATTTCCATACACTCCAAAGTGTAGTGATAAACAAACATAATTCTTCAGTCTGGAAGTTGTTAAAACAAGCTTGTATCCACTCGTCTAGAGAATCACCTAGCCTTACAAATTTAATTCCCAATTGCCCATATCTCCTCACTAGCACGACAATCCCGAAACAAATGAAGTTCTGATTCTAATTCCTCCCCACATAAAACACAATTTGTCCCCATGATCACCCTTTTCTTAATTAATCTATTAGCGGTAGGAAGAGTCCCGCTCATTAGCCTCCAAAAGAAGTGCTTAATTTTACCTGGGATAAATAAATTCCACATGGCAGTCCACTCTAGCCTGTCAGCAGCAGTAATCTCCCCTTGTAAAGCTCTATATCCGCTTTTGACTGTATACTGCCCATGTGCTTCCGTATGCCACCAGAAACCGTCAAGCCTCCGAATCTTGCTTAGCGGAATCGCCAATATGGCCTGGCTCTCCTTTTCAGAAAAGAGTTCCTCCACTCTTTTGGTGTTCCAATGGCTACCATCTTCCGCCATAAGTGCAGCAACGTTCATGTCACTTATTCCCTTCGGAGGAGGAGTGTGAATCCTTCCGTCCCCATCTCTTGGCAGCCATTTTTCTTTCCACACCGACACTGTTTGTCCACTACCAATCTTCCTCCTTGTCCCTTTTGCTATCAACTCTTGTGTTTGCACAATACTACTCCAGATGAAAGAGGGGTTCAACCCCACACGTGCCTGCAAAAATGAAGAGTTAGGATAATATCGGGCTTTATATATTTTACTCACTAGTGAGTCAGGATGAGCCACTAGTTTCCATGCTTGTTTTCCAAGCATAGCTAAGTTAAACTCCCGTAGGGATCTATAGCCCAATCCTCCCTTGCTTTTCGGTTTGCATAAAGCCTGTCATCTCAACCACCAAATGCCTTTTCCATTACAATCCTTCCCACGCCACCAATAACCGTTCATAAGGATTTCCACTTCTGAACATAGCTCCTTAGGGAGTAGAAACACGTTCATGGCATATGTTGGCATAGCTTGTATCACCGTCTTTAATAATACCTCTCTACCCCGCTGCAGACAAGAACTTGTTATTCCAACTGCGTATTGTTTTCAAGATTCTTTCTTTTAAATACCCCAAAATATCATTCTTCCGTCTCCCGATCAGAGCCGGTAAACCCAAATACCGATGATTATCCCCTTCCTGACGCACCCCAAAGAAATCACATGTCCAAGTCTTCTTAGCATCAGTTAAGTTTGGGCTAAAAGTAATAGCCGACTTAAAAAAAATTACCTTTTGGCCTGACCCCACTTCATAGGTTAGTAAGGCAGACTTAACCGCTTCGCACTCTGTATCTCGAGCTCTAAAAAATAACTATCATCAGCAAAAAATAAGCGTGACACTCGCGGAGCTCCTTTTGCTATGGCAATCCCTACAACCTCTGTTCTAAAAATCGTTCTAGGCGCCCGACTAGTCCCCGCCTAGGCGCTAACCGGTGGCCGGACGCCCCGATTTTCGTCTAGGCGCTCCGACAGTCCGACTAATTGGTTTGCCGTCTATGTGAATTAGTCGGCCGCCTATGGCGTCTAGTGGCCCGCCTAGAGCGTCTAATTGGCCGCCTAGGATGTCTAGATTCACCGAACATTACTTTTACTTTTTAATTTTAATTTTCTAAGCGATATACATACTTTAGCTTTAGCCATGGATATAAAGAAATGAAGTTGTGAATTAAGATAAAACTGTATATGTTTGTATATATACCTACGTTTTATCATTATTTATATTTATAACATAATGAAATTAAGTGATTAGTTATCATATACTATGTACTATGTATGATTAAATTTGATAATTCTATCATTCATGTTTGTTAATGTATATGTATATATGTATTTTATACACACAAAAATACAATATTACTTATCATATTTATACAAAAATATAGATAAAAATGCAATTTATATGTCTCCGACTAGTCCCCGACTAGGCGCCCGCCTAACCGCCTAGGCGCTAGGTTGGCGCCCGACTAGCGTCTAGCGCCTTTTAGAACATTGCCTACAACATTACCCAATCTTTCATGTTTTCTGATCAAGGCTCTTAAACCTTCTGCCACCAAAATAAATAAATAAGGAGATAAGGGGTCTCCTTGTCGAATGCCTCTTTGAGGAAGAATTGGTCCCACTCTATCCCCCTCAAAGGGAATAGAATACTCCACAGACGCCATACATTCTCTAATAATTTTTATCCACGGATCAAAATTCATTAATCCCATAATAATCTCCAAAAATTTCCATTCCACTCTATCATATGCTTTGCTCATATCTAATTTTAGAGCCACATATCCTTCTTTTCCCCTCTTTTTCCGTTTTAAAAAATGTAGAGTTTCAAAAGCTACCATCACATTATCAACAATGGATCTTCCTGGAACAAAGACACTCTGATTATTTGAAATTAACCCCTTGAGCACACCTTACATTCTATTAGCCAAAACTTTAGTAAAAATCTTGTAAATGACATTGCATAACGCAATAGGTCTCCAATCACTAAGAGTTTCGGGCTTATCTTTTTTTTTTTTTTTAAGATTAAGATTAAATTAGTCCGGTTTACCTCCCTCGGAATATTTCCTGAGTTGAATAATTGTTGACAAAAGAAAACAATATCCTCTCCAATAAAGTATATATAGGGGGTGTTTGGTTAATGGCCTATCAGCCATTTTTTGGCTGATTTGACTATTATTTGGCTTTTTGACCAGATAAACAGCTCATAGAAGTGTTTGGTTAATTGGCTTTTTTACTTAGCCTTTTGTTCCAAACAGCCAAAAACAGAAAAGCCAATAAATATGGCGTTTAGGTTTTGGCTTTTCGGTATTTATCATTACATTCCTATTTTACTCACGAGTCCCTTTCTCTTTCGATAAAGGCCCTAACGATTTCTTTTCGTATTAGCCGCACTTCTCTGTTTAATCGACATCCACTCAGCTTAACATCGTCCACCAGGGTAAAATTGAGCTGTGAGAGCAACGCAGGGTTGGAATTCGTAGTTGTGAAATCCATGTTTAAGTGGATGATACTTTGGGGGTGAACCTAATCTTTGGGAGATAAATGATCATAAATATTTTAGGATATGTGTTTAATATACGTAGTATTTATTATTCTCTATATACTACGGAGTACGTATGCATCATATTAATTAAAATATTTGTTAAAATAAAATATTATTTGTGTTTATACTTTTTTAGTTTTTAAACTAACAAAAAACGCAGTACAGGTAGTTGTACAAATTACATTAATAAAATTTTTATTGATGTCCTTAAAAGTTATTTAACAAGTTATCAGCTGATTGTACACAGCCACTTTATCAAACACCATTTTATAAACAGATAATACTATCAGCCAATCAAAACAGTCAACTGAACCCGCTGTCATCCATCAGCCAACACAATCAGCCAACAGCTAACAGCCAACTGCCATTTGCCAAACACCCCCATATACCCATTACCTTGTCACGTTTTTGTTGCTCACTCCACTAATTAGTCGATGAATGATTTCCAATATTAGAGCATCTCCAATGCTAAAACGTTAACGGTGCATACGTGGCATGAGAAATAACCAATTAAAAAACAATAAATACAATATCTCTCTCCTTCTTTTCACGGTCTTATGTGTTTATGGTAAGTTTTTGTCTGCAATGTCAATCACAATGTCTACATCTAGACATTGTGTTTGACATTGTGAAGATAAACTTACCAAAATGATGTAAGATTCTTTAAATAAGGAGAGATATTATTGTATTTATTGTTTTTTAATTGGTTATTTCTCATGCCACGTATGCACTATTAACGTTTTAGCATTGGAGATGCTCTTATCCCACCATTTTACATGATTTGCTCTCCGGGTGAAAGAGTATATAGTGTTTAAATTCTTTCTAAATCTTTATTCTTGTCACCCATTCATTTTCTAACTGATTTATGATATTTTTAATTGGACTAAAATTTTATGATCTAATTTGGTCTAATCTGATTTAGTCGTTTTAAGTATGAACTATTCTAATCGTAGATGTATGCTCTATGTCTAGTTTACAATTGTTAATGAGTTTCTCAATCTATGACCTAACTATTTATCTATGACCGAAAATCCAAATAAATAAATAAATCTCGTTTTTATTTAAAGGTTAAATGACAAAAATACCCTTATTTAAAATATGTGCATTTTGCACTAATTTCGTCTAATTAAAAATACTGCACTTTATATTGCCGTTAATGCATGACATTAATGCACAGTTTTTTTTTTTACTCCAGGGGGGGTCTGGGGGAGGGGGCTGGGGGGAGCCTGGAGTAATCAGGGCTGAAACCCACTCCATTGAGTTTCACACCCTTGTGTGCCTAGCGGGATTCGAACTCGAGACCTCCCACTAGGCACGGTAACCTCACAACCAGCTGGGCTAGAATGCTTGGTTAATGCACAACTTTACTGCACATCCAGTAATAATCACTGCACTTCCGCCAAAATTAATTCTCTTCTCATTTACTTGAGGAATTTATTTTTAGTTTTTTAAGATTTAATAATTTTATTATTTTCGTTGAATTAAATATATTACATTTCATGATGATATTTGTCACGCCCCGGACCTAACCGGACACGTCAACAATCCGCCGTACAGTACGAATAGTCAACCGCAGTCCAACACATCCATACTATACAAGGCGTCTGGAATATCATTCACACATAGTACATCCATAAACAAACATAATGTAAAATATTCATTCAAAGCAGCGGAAATATTTAATAAAAGTGTTCGTGCCACACTTTGGCAAACATGGGCATACAAGCCCCCAAATGATTATTCAAAATGTAATATCCATGAGCATTAATTTAAATGTTTTTAAAACAGGAACGGAGGAAGCACGAACCACGTCTTCCTTCCTTGAATTCGCCCGGAGCAACGGGCACTGGTAGCAAGCTCAGCTCCTACCTGAAACTGTGAGGTGGCCTCCCCCGTGAAGGGGAGGTCAGTACTTGGAAGCATTTGACAAGTACAATGACAACTATACTAAGTATAATCAATGTTTCAATTTCCAAGACCCTCAATCTAGGGTGTTATTATCTCATGGTTAACTTTGTTCGTTTAGTGTCAATTCATCATTACTTACCACGGTCTAGAGCCCAGCTCAATAATCACCGTTACCTACTACGGTCTAGAGCCCAGCTCAATAATCACCGTCATCTACATCGGTCTAGAGCCCAGCTCAATAATCACCGATAACTACTACGGTCTAGAGCCCAGCTCAATAATCACCGTTATCTACATCGGTCTAGAGCCCAGCTCAATAATCACCGATAACTATTACGGTCTAGAGCCCAGCTCAATAATCACCGTCATCTACATCGGTCTAGAGCCCAGCTCAATAATCACCGATTCCTTACAATTCAATTTCTTAGGATCCATTCATCCATTATTCAACTACAATTCCAACTAATATTTCAATACTAGTTATTTACTCATTTCAATGTAATTCTTCATTCAATATGTAGTTTGACCTTAATATCAAAATATCACTTTTATTCTTTCATGGGTTCTTCTCATGAAATAAAAGCATACTTATCACAAATGGGATTTATGGTTGATACTACTATCATGCCATCATATTCATAACATATAAACATACACAATTTATTCAATAAATTTGTATATTATGCAAACTATACTTATAATCAATAGTAATTTCATTTAGGCATTATTTAACCATTAATAATCCATGCAAATCACATTGTGTATTCATTTAGGAAATCTTATGAAATTAACCCAAAGATTATAAGCAATATAGTCGGTCATCCTCACCTTAAGTGAGCTTAAGCGTGTTCTACGCTCCGCGGTTGAACTTGGACTAATTCCGGTGAACTTTGACCAACTCCGGCCAACTTTGACCAACTCCGGCGAAACTCCGGAGAAGATCAAAAATACTTTAATCAAGTCCCTAACAAGGTTTTAACATCATAAAACCTTAATCAATACAAATAACCTCTAAAAGGTTATTTTCCGGTGAACTTGTCGGTTTGGCTCCTAAGTCCGTTTTTGGACTTAGAACCACCTTCCAACCCATCATTCTACACTTAAGTCATGTAGAACAATCCTCAAGGTCCTTCATATGATATATATCTCATATGGTAGAAGAAAAATAAAGGAATAGCTATGATAAGGCCATTACCTCAACTTTTCTCACTTTTTCCTAGCTTTTTCCTTCTTGAAACTCCTTCTTTGGGCTACTCCTTCTTGAGATCGGTTATTGGCTATGGAGGATGAGGTTGCAGAGCTCTTTCTCCCCTTTTTCCTTGGTGCTGGCCGAAGTGTTTGAGTGAGGAAAGAGGGGGTGTTTCTTTTTGTTTTCTTTGGGCAATTATGGGTGAGATGGACCCTCTTTTATGTCAAACATGTTTCCTCCATCACTTCCACCCATCCTTTGAAGTCAATCAGACCTCCTTTGGCTGCCAAATTCGTGGGTTGGCCCCCACCCATGTGGGAGGTCAACCCTTTTTGTTCAGAAATGTACAATCGGTCCCGAAAGTTGTATTTTTCGGACTGTTTTAATTATATTTTATTTTATCGGGTCAAATAAAATAAATTATGTGTTCTCAATCATTATGACCCTTAAAATGAATATACATTTCCCAACTTTAATTTATAGGTCTCCGAAATCCAATTTCGGGCTTTTATCGGTTAAATTACGAATACCGGTATTTGGGCCTCTTTTGACCAATCGGTCAACTCTGGACCATTCCATGGCTCAAATGAATTATCCACCACCATATAAATATTATCTAGACCAAAATGAATAGTTCATGTGGTCCCGGGAATATCAGGCGGCCCCCGCTCCCGGTGCGGGCCCCACGTGCGAATTTACTATTTGTGCAAAGGAAATAATAAAAAATTCGGGACATCGTAAATTCGTTCACCATTTCAATAAGGTTAAAAATACAATATTCACTTAAAAGCAAATACATTTGGGGACGGTGTTACAAGTTCACCCCCCCTTATTTGGGATTTCGTCCCCGAAATCCATGTGTCTAATCGAAAAGAAACGGGTATTGCTCCCTCATTGAGACCTCAGTCTCCCAAGTTTCTTCTTCGACTCGATCACTCCTCCAAAGAACCTTTACCATAGGAATCTCCTTGTTCCTCAATTTCTTCACCTGTTGACCCACAATCTGTACCGGTTCCACCGCATATTGTAGATCTTCACGTATCTCCACCGGTGGCTTCTCAAGAATATGAGATGGATCTCTCACGTATTTCTTGAGCATCGATACATGAAACACGTCGTGTATCTTCTCAAGTTCCGGCGTCAACTTGAGACGGTATGCCACAGCCCCTATTCTTTCAAGGATTTCAAATGGACCAATGTATCTGGGGTTAAGCTTTCCCCTCGATATAAAGCGGATGATACCTTTCCAAGGAGAAATCCTTAGGAAGACCTTATCTCCGACCTCGAACTCCAATGGCCTTCGTTGTTTGTCGGCATAACTCTTGGGCAGCCTTAAGTCTATCCTGAATGACCTTCACCTTAGCCTTGGTGATTTCAACAAGTTCTATCCCTTCGAGCTTGGCCTCGCCAACCTCGTCCCAACACAACGGTGTTCTGCATTTCCTCCCATACAATGCCTCGTATGGAGGCATGCCAATACTCGCCTGATAACTGTTGTTATAGGCAAACTCAACTAGAGCCAAATGCTTGTCCCAACTTCCTTGGAACTCCAAAGCACATGCCCTAAGCATATCTTCCAGAATCTGTATCACTCTCTCAGATTGTCCATCCGTCTGCGGATGAAAAGCCGTGCTAAACTTCAGTTTAGTACCCAAAGATGCTTGAAACTTGGGCCAAAACCGAGATGTGAATCGTGGATCCCTATCCGAGACAATGGATATCGGGACTCCATGTAGTCTCACAATCTCCTCCGTGTATAGCTTTGCCAATCTTTCAAGAGGATAAGTAATGTTGATAGGCAAAAAGTGTGCACTCTTGGTGAGCCTATCAACCACTACCCATACCGCGTCATAGTTGTTCACTGTTCGTGGTAGCCCCACCACGAAGTCCATGGTCACATGCTCCCACTTCCATTCTGGAATGGTCAGTGGCTGCAAAAGCCCCGCCGGGTGCTGATGCTCTGCCTTAACTTGTTGGCAAGTAAGGCATCGACTCACGTACTCTGCGATGTCTCTCTTCATACCCGACCACCAGTAACTTTCCTTCAAGTCTCGGTACATTTTAGTACCTCCTGGATGCATAGCATATGCCGAAGAATGAGCCTCCTCTAGTATGGACTTTTGGAGCTCCTCACTCTTTGGTATGCATACACGGTCTTTAAACAGTAAAAGACCGTCATCACGTACCCGAAAGTTCTCCACGGGCCCTTCAAGGATCCTCTCGCGGATCTTCTGGCATTCTTCATCAGTGGCCTGACATCTACTGATCTCACTCAGCAATGTAGGCCTAACCTCGAATCTAGCAATGAGGACCCCACTTGTGGACACCTCCACTTGTGCCCTCAAAGTTCGTAGACATGTGAGTAACGTCCCCGACGTACTTTTCCTGCTCAGTGCATCGGCCACTACATTGGCCTTTCCGGGATGATAGTCGATGATCAAGTCATAGTCCTTGATCAACTCCATCCATCTCCTTTGTCTCATATTTAACTCTTTCTGAGTGAATACGTACTTCAAGCTCTTATGATCGGTAAAAATGTGACATGTCTCCCCATAGAGGTAATGCCTCCAAATCTTTAGTGCAAACACTACCGCCCCCAACTCTAGATCGTGGGTAGGGTAGTTCGCCTCGTGTTTCTTCAATTGCCTAGAAGCATAGGCAATCACCCGACCGTTTTGCATTAGTACACATCCAAGCCCTTGGATGCTAGCATCACTGTATATGTCATACCCTATCCCTTGTGTGGGTAGAGCGAGAACTGGTGCTTCCGTAAGCCGTTTCTTTAGTTCGAGAAAGTCTCTCTCACAATTGTCGTCCCATATGAACTTGGCCCCTTTCTTCGTGAGCTTTGTTATTGGAGACGCCAATACGGAGAATTTTTCAACAAACTTACGATAGTATCCCGCTAAGCCAAGGAAACTACGTATCTCTTTCACATTTTTGGGTCTCCCCCAATTCATAATGGCTTCTATTTTGGCTTTATCCACCGAAATGCCCGAACTTGACACGACATGCCCGAGAAACCCAATCTCTTTGAGCCAAAACTCGCATTTAGAGAACTTGGCAAAGAGTTGTTTTTCCCTTAGTCGTTCCAGTACAAGACTCAAATGATCTTCATGCTCCTCTTCACTCTTGGAGTATATCAAAATGTCATCAATGAATACTATCACAAATTGATCTAAGTATTCACTGAACACACGGTTCATCATGTCCATGAATGCCGCTGGTGCGTTGGTTAGACCAAATGACATCACCAAAAACTCGTAGTGACCATATCTCGTGCGAAATGCACTCTTAGGTATGTCACTCTCTTTTATCTTCAACTGATGATACCCCGACCTTAGATCAATCTTCGAGAATACTGTTGCCCCTCGAAGTTGATCAAACAAGTCATCAATCCTCGGTAAAGGGTACCTGTTCTTGATCGTGACCTTGTTCAACTGTCGGTAGTCTATACACATCCTTAGTGTACCATCTTTCTTCTTTACGAAGAGTACGGGTGCTCCCCACGGTGAATGACTGGGTCTAATGAACCCGTTGTCCAATAGCTCCTGAAGTTGAACCTTCAACTCTTGGAGTTCGGCCGGCGCCATTCGATAAGGAGGAATCGAGATGGGTTTGGTTCCCGGCTCCACTTCAATAACGAATTCGATCTCTCTGTCGGGTGGAAGCCCCGGCAAGTCTTTGGGAAAGACATCCGGATATTTGCACACGACACGTACATCGTTGATGTTAACCTCCTTCTTTGCTTCATCCACCACGTAAGCAAGGTATGCGTGGCATCCCTTCTTCATCATCTTCCGTGCCCTCATCACGGATATTATACAACTATGAGATCCTCCCCGATCTCCCTCGAAACGTAGAGTGTTTCCCTCAGCATCCTCGAGTTCCAAAACCTTGGCATAACAATCCACTCGAGCATGATGTTTCTCGAGCCAATCCATCCCTAGAATTGCATCGAATTCTAACATACTTAGAGGTACGAAGTCACAAGTCAAAGGTTGACCCGTCACTTCTACCTCACACGAAGGGTAGTAGTGTTTCCTCTCCACATCGTCTCCCAACGGTGTAGAGACCAACAGGGGTTGTGTCATTACTATCAACGGCACGTCTAAACTTTCGGCAAACGCTTCACTCACGAATGAACGTTGTGCCCCGGTATCAATGAGAATTCTTGCGTTTCTACCATTGATCCTTAATGTTCCTACATATATAAGTCATGTAAGACACACCACCCAACGTACCGGATCGAAACGGGGCTTAACAAAACATTTCGGGTGAAAATACACTGGACCGGCGCCGGTTATAGGCAAGACCGGCGCCGGTTTGCCTTCGGGGTGGCCGGATACACTAATTTTGAACTGGACCGGCGCCGGTTATGGCCAAAACCGGCGCCGGTTTACCATCGGCAACTTCGGAAAAATGTTTTTCTTCAAAAACCGGCCCCGGTTACGAGCACGGTGATTCTTCCGACCACTTTTTCCCCTAGACCGGCGCCGGTTATGGCCAAAACCGGCGCCGGTTTTGCTACGGCGTCTCCTGGAATTCGATTTTTAATAGGCTTAAGTCACCCCGACCCTTGACCGGCGCTGGTTATGGCCCAAAACCGGCGCCGGTTTACCCACGGCGACCCTAAAACAGGCATTTTTAATTAGGACCGGCGCCGGTTTAAGCCTTGACCGGCGCCGGTTTACCCCTGGGCAGCCTATTTTTGAAACTTATTGCAAAGAAACCGGCCGGTATCGGTCCCGGCAAGCCCGTACAAACCCGCTATCATTCTTAGCACCCAAAAACATGTAATTTATCAGTCAATACAAGGGTTTACCTGCAACGGAGTCGGGGTTAGCCCGAGCGTCGGCCTCGGTCATCGCATAGACCCGTGCTTGAGACCTCCCCTGATTTACGGACGGCGCGTTGCTCGTGCTCGCTCCCCCTTGCCCCGTACTAGCATGAGGTGCCCCAGTCCGGTTCCTACTTGTCGTAGTAGCGCCACTCGATCCCGCCCCTCGGTTCCCACCAAGTTGAGGGCAATTTGGTTTAATATGCCCCGTGTCTCCACATTGGTAGCACCGAGGAGGGTCACAGCACTTTCCCCCATGGTTCCTGCTACAGTTCCTGCACCTAATCATCATTGGGGCTTGCGAGCCCGAGTTTTGTCCACCCGTGCCTGAGCTTCCCCTAGATGGCGGTGCCGGTGCCCTAAATGATCCTCCTCCCCCATGGTTCACCTTCTTATTAGAACCTTGGGGGCCATGGCTCTCCCATTTTCTCTTCTTTGCCTCCTCGGCGTCCCTCTTCTTCCTCTCTTCCCATTGCTTTTCCCCCTTCAACCCCTGGGCAACCACTTGGCTGAAAGTCATGTTGGGCAATTGAGTCGCCCTATCACGTATCTCCAAGTCCAAGGCCTCCCAAAAGTGATTCACCATTCGGTTCTCATCACAAGCATACTCCGGTATGTGGTCGGCAAGGTCCCTGAACTTATGCTCAAGTTCTTTCACCGTCATGTTACCCCCTTGGGTCAAAAGAGTGTACTCCCTCACTTTGGCGTTTACCTCAAAGTCGGAGTAGTATTGGGCAAAGAATTCTTGCCGAAAATCCTCCCAAGTAACCGTCCCGCCATACTTACCCTTAGTTCCATCCCACCACTTGGATGCTAACCCTTCAAGTAACCTCACCGCGATTCTCAATTTGAAATCGGGGGTGAGTTGCATGTCAAGGGCTGCCTCGTTCAGCCTCTTGATCCACTGTGCGGCAACTGAGATGTCTCCCGTCCCATCGAACGGTTTACACCCCAAGTCTCTCGCCTCCTTGATGTATTTGGAGATCCTTATGGTTGGACCTCCATCACCACGGCTCCCATGCGCTTCTACATGGGTCCTCGAATCACAGTAGCTCCTCCCTCTTGGAGCCCCGCCCGAAGGTGGCCCTGCACGGCGCCTTCGGCGTTCTCTCCTTTCCTCACGCTCCCGATGATATTGTTGGAGCAGTGCTTCAATCCTAGCCAAGGAGCCATTTTCCTCCTCGTCACTAACATCGTCGTCATCCCCTTCATAAGGGGTCTCAACCGGCTCAGTTTCCGGCCGGTAGGTCGAGTCCTCATAAGACCAATAGGTCTCGCTTTCCGTATCGACGTGGCCATCGCTCACGGTTTGTTGTTGTCGGCCTCCGCGGCCTCTTCCTCTTGATCCCCTAGAGGACCCCCGGCTACCGCGCTCGGACCCACCCGGCACACGGCCCGTCGGGTTCCTCCTAGTGATCCTTCCAACTGGTTCCATTTCTGAAAGAAATTAGAATGAGTCATTAGACTCGTATCAATGTCAAATGACGGATAGGCACTTAAAGACATCCTTTGGCTCAAATCACCGCCATACCAATTGTTAAGGGTACCATCTTAACAATTAGAGACTTTGCAACTCAAGTACCAAAAGTTCTATAAGTACAAAACTTTTATGCTCATGGTTTTCAAATTCATTTTCGAAAAGAGATTTTGAAGCTTCATTATGAAGTTTACGGACTAAGGCTCTGATACCAATTAAATTGTCACGCCCCAGACCTAACCGGACACGTCAACAATCCGCCGTACAGTACGAATAGTCAACCGCAGTCCAACACATCCATACTATACAAGGCGTCTGGAATATCATTCACACATAGTACATCCATAAACAAACATAATGTAAAATATTCATTCAAAGCAGCGGAAATATTTAATAAAAGTGTTCGTGCCACACTTTGGCAAACATGGGCATACAAGCCCCCAAATGATTATTCAAAATGTAATATCCATGAGCATTAATTTAAATGTTTTTAAAACAGGAACGGAGGAAGCACGAACCACGTCTTCCTTCCTTGAATTCGCCCGGAGCAACGGGCACTGGTAGCAAGCTCAGCTCCTACCTAAAACTGTGAGGTGGCCTCCCCCGTGAAGGGGAGGTCAGTACTTGGAAGCATTTGACAAGTACAATGACAACTATACTAAGTATAATCAATGTTTCAATTTCCAAGACCCTCAATCTAGGGTGTTATTATCTCATGGTTAACTTTGTTCGTTTAGTGTCAATTCATCATTACTTACCACGGTCTAGAGCCCAGCTCAATAATCACCGTTACCTACTACGGTCTAGAGCCCAGCTCAATAATCACCGTCATCTACATCGGTCTAGAGCCCAGCTCAATAATCACCGATAACTACTACGGTCTAGAGCCCAGCTCAATAATCACCGTTATCTACATCGGTCTAGAGCCCAGCTCAATAATCACCGATAACTATTACGGTCTAGAGCCCAGCTCAATAATCACCGTCATCTACATCGGTCTAGAGCCCAGCTCAATAATCACCGATTCTTTACAATTCAATTTCTTAGGATCCATTCATCCATTATTCAACTACAATTCCAACTAATATTTCAATACTAGTTATTTACTCATTTCAATGTAATTCTTCATTCAATATGTAGTTTGACCTTAATATCAAAATATCACTTTTATTCTTTCATGGGTTCTTCTCATGAAATAAAAGCATACTTATCACAAATGGGATTTATGGTTGATACTACTATCATGCCATCATATTCATAACATATGAACATACACAATTTATTCAATAAATTTGTATATTATGCAAACTATACTTATAATCAATAGTAATTTCATTTAGGCATTATTTAACCATTAATAATCCATGCAAATCACATTGTGTATTCATTTAGGAAATCTTATGAAATTAACCCAAAGATTATAAGCAATATAGTCGGTCATCCTCACCTTAAGTGAGCTTAAGCGTGTTCTACGCTCCGCGGTTGAACTTGGACTAATTCCGGTGAACTTTGACCAACTCCGGCCAACTTTGACCAACTCTGGCGAAACTCCGGCGAAGCTCAAAAATACTTTAATCAAGTCCCTAACAAGGTTTTAACATCATAAAACCTTAATCAATACAAATAACCTCTAAAAGGTTATTTTCCGGTGAACTTGTCGGTTTGGCTCCTAAGTCCGTTTTTGGACTTAGAACCACCTTCCAACCCATCATTCTACACTTAAGTCATGTAGAACAATCCTCAAGGTCCTTCATATGATATATATCTCATATGGTAGAAGAAAAATAAAGGAATAGCTATGATAAGGCCATTACCTCAACTTTTCTCACTTTTTCCTAGCTTTTTTCCTTCTTGAAACTCCTTCTTTGGGCTACTCCTTCTTGAGCTCGGTTATTGGCTATGGAGGATGAGGTTGCAGAGCTCTTTCTCCCCTTTTTCCTTGGTGCTGGCCGAAGTGTTTGAGTGAGGAAAGAGGGGGTGTTTCTTTTTGTTTTCTTTGGGCAATTATGGGTGAGATGGACCCTCTTTTATGTCAAACATGTTTCCTCCATCACTTCCACCCATCCTTTGAAGTCAATCAGACCTCCTTTGGCTGCCAAATTCGTGGGTTGGCCCCCACCCATGTGGGAGGTCAACCCTTTTTGTTCAGAAATGTACAATCGGTCCCGAAAGTTGTATTTTTCGGACTGTTTTAATTATATTTTATTTTATCGGGTCAAATAAAATAAATTATGTGTTCTTAATCATTATGACCCTTAAAATGAATATACATTTCCCAACTTTAATTTATAGGTCTCCGAATTCCAATTTCGGGCTTTTATCGGTTAAATTACCAATACCGGTATTTGGGCCTCTTTTGACCAATTGGTCAACTCTGGACCATTCCATGGCTCAAATGAATTATCCACCACCATATAAATATTATCTAGACCAAAATGAATAGTTCATGTGGTCCCGGGAATATCAGGCGGCCCCCGCTCCCGGTGCGGGCCCCACGTGCGAATTTACTATTTGTGCAAAGGAATTAATAAAAAATTCGGGACATCATAAATTCGTTCACCATTTCAATAAGGTTAAAAATACAATATTCACTTAAAAGCAAATACATTTGGGGACGGTGTTACAATATTACTGCTTTGTGTAACAACAATATAATACCTCTCATAATCACTGCACAACTAAATTATTAATGCATTCATGCACTGCCATGTACAACATGTCTATTACCATATATATTCACTGTCCATACTCAACACTCGTTGAAATGTTCACTGCCGATATTCAATGCTCATATTTAATGCCCACAAACCCTAAATTCAATAAAACCTAATCTCAAAAAATAAAAAAGAAGAAGAATGAAGCGAGCGAATGGGCTGCAGCGAGGGTGAGTTGGAGCGCCTCCATGCCTCTGGATGATGAAATTAGTTGTAAGGGAACGAAGGTGCATGGCTGAGCGGCGGCGTCTGCGCGTATGCATTGGGGCGGAGGCTGGGGGTGGATGAGAGGCGGTGTACACGACCTATGATGGTAGCGCAGAGGTCGGGGGTGGTGCGTGCAGGTCTGCTCTGGGACGGCAGTGTACATATTTGGGACGACGATGAGGAGTGGCGGCTGGACGACGATGGAGAGCGGCGGCTGGATGGCGGACAGCAGATCGACGTCAGGCGGCGCTTTGGGACGTAGGTATGGGGGAGAACTGGCCCAGTAAGCCATGTAGTGCTCCCAGCCTCCCAGATCTAGTTTCTGTGGATAGCGGTGACGCTGGACGGTGGGCGGCGGCGGCTGGACGGTAGCCCGGCTGCACGGTGGGGCGGCTGGGTGTTGGGAGGTTGTAGCTAGGCTTGTAGAAAATGGGTAAGGGGTTAGGGTTTTATAGGTGGAAACTAAAGGGTATATTTGACCACCTAAATTAATTATTAATTATTAATGACGAATTTAAATTAAATAATATGAATTTTAGTATTATTTTTGGTAAAAAACTAGTTAGGTCATAGATTGAGAAAGTGAAGAAGTTTTGGTCATACGTAGGGTAATTATTTCAATTTAATTTGATCATGTATGATCGATCTAATCCATTTAAGTATAGTCTGGTTTGATATGGTACTAAGGATTCCTCGGTAACATTACATCTCCACCATTATAGTACTTAACAATCCTATAAGAGCAACTAAAACTGAATAAATGAAGAATTGAGATTCAAAATTCGTAACTACTTCAAGTATATGTAATACACTCTCTTTCCCTTATAATTTTGTCATCTTTGATTAACACATCAATTAATAAAATACAATCATGTAATAGAAGTTATGTATATGAGAAAAATAATAGGAACCCAATTTCACAGATAATTACGGAGTAGTTGATTAAAATAGAAGCTATGTTGTAAAAACCGGGCCGGAGGGTGACCCGGACAAATGACCTGGTCAAGGGTCAACCCGGACACAAAAGGTCAACCCGGTCAACGGGTGAAAAAACCGGTCAACCTTTGTTAAAATTAAAACATAAAATATCTATAATTATAAATTATATTAAGATTATAAAGATAAAACATATTCTCATTTATAATTAAATAGTGATAGTATATAACAAGTATTACAACAATAATATTGTTTTAAGATCTTAAATATACAACTATAAACAATATGTGTGAATGATGGTTGTTATAAAATCCAATTAAATTATACTACGTATAAATAACTTTCAATTATATTTGAAATGATGATATGTAGACATATATAAAAAGCAAGATAATACTCCGTATCAATATTCAATAATAGTTATTCCCTATTAGTATTTTGATGATGTTTGATAATATCAGTTACTAATTACTCCGTATAAAGCTTTAACAATTTACCTTAAGGCTTATAACAAAATAATGATATAGAAATGTAGTATATAGATTGAACTCACGACCATAATAAGCAAGTTACTGTGGAATATTTGGATACCGGTGTGGATAATATTGTAGAGGTTGCGGGTCCGATCCTCTCGTGCAAACAATTTTTTAAGCAATGGTTTGGGCGGGTTACACTTGTTCTCCGGGTTTGGCTGGGTAATGGGCTGGGTTTCCGGCCGGAGCAACAACGGGTTTTCGGTTTTAAGCGGGTTTGGGTATATTTGCGGGTTACCCATAACCAACCAGGTATTCCTAGCGGGTCGCCGGTTTCCGGGTCGACCCGCCCGGGCCGGGTCGGGTCTTACAACATAGAATAGAAGTAACAAAACGGATAAACAAAAAACAGAAAAGCCAAATTGTAAGGGACTGAAGGAGTATAATAAGAATACTCCGTTCAAAGTAATTTTATTCATTTCTATAAAAAAAGGATAATACATTCTAAAGTTTGCTACACTTTCCCTTTTGGGATGTATTTAAAAGTTTGCTACACTTTCTCTTTTTGGTAAGTTTTTTTCTTTAAAAAATACTCAACTAACCTTACTTTTTCTACTTTTTATATTCTCTTTCCTACTTTTCACATTCTCTCCTACTTTTTCTACACTATTCATTATTCCTACTATTTTGTGCTTAAGTATTGTGCCTAAGCCTAATGTAGTGATCTTTACCATAGAGAGGGAGTACTCCTTTTAAAGTAGTTTTATCCAATCTATAAAAAATGAAATGCAATACGAGAACAATAGGCGTGATATGCTGGAATGCATCCTTGTAGGGGGTGTTTGGAACTGATTCTGCTTCTGCTTCTGCTTCTTTTTTTAAGCAGAAGCAGAATCAGAATCAGTTTTCAAAAGTTGGTCACCCCCTAACTTCTAAAAAACTGATTCTATGAGTAAATTAGAGTACCAGAATCACTTTTGCACTTTCACCCAAACTGTTGAAGTATTTATCACACACCGGAAAACTTTAAAACAATAAAACATTATATAAGACTTTGAGTTACTCCTCCTATCAGGTTAACCTTTTAGGATGGAACCTCAGGTCTTAACATGGTATCAGAGCCAATCCGGTTGTGGTTTGAAAACTTGTTTAGCACCCATGATTAAGGGTAGCTTGTTAATGGTCTGTTTGGCCCATTTATACACCCCAATATTGTTCAGCCCGGTTCGGGCTGAGGGGGCGTGTTGAAGTATTTATCCCACACCGGAAAGCTTTAAAACAATAAAACATTATATAAGACTTTGGGTTACTCCTCCTATCAGGTTAATCTTTTAGTATGGAACCCCGGGTCTTAACACAAACACTCCAGCTTCTGCTTCTGCTCTCTGAAGGAGCAGAAGCAGTTTTAAGAATCAGATCCAAACACCCTTAAGGATGTTTTCTTTTGGACTGAAATTTGCTGGTCTGGTCTGGTCTGGTCTGTTTAAGTCTGGTCTGGTCTGGTCTGGTCTGAACTAGTCTGGTCTGGTAAACGTCTGGTCTCTGTGTATTTTATAACTACGGAAGTCTGGTCTGGTCTGGTCTGTTTAAGTCTGGTCTGGTCTGGTCTGGTCTGGTCTGTTTAAGTCTGGTCTGGTCTGGTCTGTTTAAGTCTGGTCTGGTCTGGTCTGTTTTTCTCAATGACGGCGACTTGATTTTGGAGATCCTTTTAACCTGGCATATGATGTGACAATATATTATTACTTCGTACAAAGTAATTATTTGAAAAAACTTTGGTAGGACTATTAGGTAGAAGGTTTGAAAAAGGGTGTCTGAAGGTACACCACAAACATTCATGAGGAATAGAAAAATGAAATACGGATTAATAGAAAGTTGCACTAAACCAGAGTAATTAAAAGCATTTCTGAAATTCAAAATAGAAGTACCGAGTAATATATTCCATTCCTTAGATAGAAGAAATTATGGTTCGTTTGATACAATGAGATTTTAAATATGACAATATTTTCTAAGTAACTGTAATCCTATTTAGTTAGAAAATACAAACATACAAACATACGCATATATTGAAACTCCAAAACATTTTTATTTCTATTTCAGTAATTTTCTAAAATTAATAGGATTTTATATTAATAGGATTTGGGCCCAATAAAATAAAAAACCTCAAGCATTCTATTCTCATGGGGATGCTTACGGATTTCCTATTAATTGCCTTACATTTGGAATTTGTATTTGAAGATTTGATGGAAATAAAAGAAGTACGTAAAAGAAGAGTTAGCGAACTTTGAGGCCATTTATATTTTGTGGCTCAGTGGCTCTATTATGTAAAATGACTAAAATCTAATTAATGTGTTGTGAATTCGTGATCTGATTCTCATTAAATAGTTAGCGTAAAATTTTTGTCCATACGGTTGTAATCCAGTAGTAATACAAGCATAAACTGATATACATATATATACTTCGACGAGAAGAAAATCAGATCTTAAAGCAATCGTCGCCCTGAACCATCACAAATAAATAATGTGGCTCACTAACTCATAAGAATTCATTAAGGGGTGTCCGATTTTGATGGACTATAAAAGATAATAGATTTTGAAATTGGAGAAGAGTTTACAAGATTGTGGTGAAATGTTTTTGGATGTAGAAATCTACCAAAATCAATCTAAATAAATAATAATAGAAATTCACGAAATGTTTTAGAACACCCCGATTTTCATAGATTCCACATAAATTCAAATCGGGGACACCTAATTGTTGACAGAATTCTAAACTCTAATAAAATCCTCCATAATCCATATTGGGGACACCCACCTAAGAAAATACGGCCCGAGACGTAGCGGCCGTCTAGAGTTGAAGGAGGCTGCGATGCTCACTTTGTCCGTTGGTGCTTGGGTTACGTTGCAGCCGCAACGAGCCACCGTCTATCGGCATTTCTGTTGGAGAGCTAGAAGACCGTAGTCGGGATCGAAGGAGATTGTGACGTTTTCAGCTTTTGGGCGTTTTCTACGCTGCCGGATGATCGAATCTCCTTGTGTGGGTTGAGTTTGGATATGGTAGTTTCTTCTCTGTTTTTGTTTTAAACTTTATTTTTCATTCGTTAGACCTTTTTCCTTTGTTTTTGAATTGTTTGTATTAGTGATAGTCTTGAGAATTGAGATGTATAATGCCATTATTTGCCTCGAAGGTCTCATATGTTTAACAAGAAGTTTCGCTCACTTTTGGGTAATCTTTTCTACATCCGATCAGGGACTGAGGTGACAATATGGTTATTTTGAATCTAGTGAAGCGGAGAAGAGTACGGTGGCCTCAAATGTCTGTAAGAGCTCTATGTTGTCCTTTCACGCTGCTTCTTTGGAGGTGATCGTCTTAGAGTCTACTCGTAGGATTTTTATTGATTCTCGATGGAGACTTTTGGATGATAGATGGTGGAGATTGAGCTATTGATTGATTGAAACTCGTATTGTGATCAATTTTTTTTCTCCAGGGGGTCTGGGGGGCGGGGGGGCGGGGGTGGGGGGGGGGGCTGGGGGGAGCCTGGAGTAATCAGGGCTGAAACCCACTCCATTGAGTTTCACACCCTTGTGTGCCTAGCGGGATTCGAACTCGAGATCTCTCACTAGACACGGTAACCTCACAACCAGCTGGGCTGGAATGCTTGGTTATCGATATTTTTATGTAAGTTTCATTTTCCTTTAAAGCAAAAACTCATAAACATGCACTTTACATGCTATTGTGCACATTTTAAACATAACTAAAATTCAAGACACTTGAGAGCTAAAATGCCAGGCAATAAATTATGAGTACAAACAGTAAATTTTAAACGCACATCAAGGATGGCATGAAAGGTATTTGTTAGAGAAATGGTTTGTAGTTTAATATTTTGATAACTTTGGAGCTAAAATATGTAAGGGGCCCACACCTTATTTTTGGTGGGACCAATTGCTAACATATTGTACTATGTGAGGCGAATATTCCTATATATTAAGTTGTAGAATTACATTTTGAAATGAATGAGAAATTATCCCCTAAAGTTCAATTCCTCTGAATCTAATTTCATGTATGAGTTTCTTACACCGAAACTATATTGCAAAGTTGGAAGCTTATTCTAAGCTGAGCATGGCTATTGAATTGGGTCCCAAAGGGCACATAGGTGTTGTAAGAAGGGTATATGAGATCCACATGCGGCAAGCTGCCTTGAATTATATCTCACGCGTGTGGCATTGTACAATCAGGTTGAGTTTGGGGCCCACAACTTTATTTTCGTGATACTGAGATCAGATATAGAAACAACCGGCTTTACCATGTGGTGGACTATTTGATTTGCTGAGCGCTTTACATGAGAGAACGTAAAGCTTGAAAAACTAGACGAAAGATCTCTAATATCATCAACGATGAGACCAAAAGACGAGTCTGTTGACCTCTCTTATGCTATGAATGAGATTTAGAGCATCACCCCGCATCAATATTGTCCCAACCATTTTCTTTCAATCAACTCAAAGCCTCTCGCATAGATAGTGCTTCAGCTTCCCTAAGAAGAAACTCTCCCAAGCTGCATCACAGTCCACTGCCACAAAATTGCCTTCACAATTCCGGGCAACTCAACCTAGACCGGTAATACATGTTGCACTACTAACAATTTTATCAGTATTATTTTGATCCTTCCATACTCTGAGCACACCCACACTGCAGGGCCTGAAACCCCATCCTCCTTCTTTATTGCCGATATTTGAGCTCTGTGCCCACCTTCAATGTATGCCTTCAAGATTCAGTTCACCCACTCTCGGAAGGTAAGCCCCTCCCCAGCCGGTAAATTCCAACTCATAAAATTCCATAGATGTTTATCTACTATGCATTCCATAAAAAGATGCTCTATACTTTCACCTGTATTTGCACATATATACACATGGGCGAGCAATAGATAATATAATCTATTTTTTTGGCTATGAGTTTATCCGCTGTAGGAAGACAACCCACACACAATTTCCAGAACAAAAAATTTACCTTGGAAGGAATTTCTAGCTTCCACATCCTAGTCCATGGTTCTTCCACGTTCTCCACGCCTCTCCTGGTAAGAAATTTGTATCCACTCTTCACTGAATACCCTCATTTTTTCTCCCATGGCAAGATTAATTTATCCGGTACCTTTCTGTTGCTAATCAGAATTTTGTTAATCAAAGATTCACTATTTTTTGGCTTGAGAATATGATGGAATAAAGAAAAATGGCTCACTAAACTGTCTGCGCTTCTTTGTTATGAAGCAGCAGTCAGTCTATGCAATTCTGGATGCGATTTCCACTATGGGTCATCCGGAAACAGCCTCTCTGTGCTTTAGTACAGGGGTAAGACTACGTACATCCGACCCCCCTTACCCCACCATAGGTGGGAGCCTTTGCGGCACTGGGGTAAATGAAAATGAAAAAAATGAAACCTTGGTTGAATAAGCATATGTGAAGTGCAGGCTTGGTCTATCTTGGTTGATAGGACTATTTTGGTGTACAATTGGAATATGACTGTTTTATAGTGTAACATTTGTCAGTATAGTTAAAAATTTAAGGTTTATCTCCAAAAAAAAGTTAATTTTGTTGTAGGACTAGTTGAGATTGTTGAAGAAGGTTATTTTTGTTTTCAATCTCATGTAGTGTTTTCTGTACTTATTAAAACATGTATTTCAAATATAGTTTTTTGCTTCATTGAGCAGATTCAATCATCTCGGTCGGTTCAATAAGAATTTAACCTATTTAAAAAGATTCAATCAATTCAATTTATTTTAATGTTTCAGAACTTTCCTTAAGGATAGTTTTAATGGAACTGAAGTTAATAGTATTGTTTGGTCTAGTCTAATATGATAAATATATGTATTTTTTGTAAATATCAAAGTCTGATATGATTTGATCTAATAGGATGATGATCAACTTTGTTTTAATATTTAATATGATATTCCCTCCGTCCCTAATTTATCCTCCAAATAGGTTTGACACACAGTTTAAGATAGTGAGTATTGTGCGGTGGAGAGTTGTGCAGAGGAGAGAGAAATGTGTAAGAATTGTTGTGAACCACAAATTCTTTGCCAAAAAAGGAAAGTAGAAGTTTAAATGAGGATGGACGAAAAAGGAAAGTTGGAAACTTATATAAGGACGGAGGGAGTAGTTTCGTTTATTGTGATTTGGTATGGGACTAGGATCCTATCGTTAAAAACATTCACAAGAATGAATCAATTTTTATTTTGATACTCCCTCCTTCCCAATTTGATTGTCTCATATTTCTTTTCTGGGTCGTCCCAAATTTATAATCTTATTTCACCTTTTTCTACTCAAATCTCAACTACAACTTTTATTTTTTTCAACCACTTCCCTAATCTTTGAGTCCAAAAGAAATGAGACTTGACAGAGGAAGTATGATAAACAAAACGGAATATTGCTTGGCCATTAAAATCCAAAAGATGACAAATTGTAGCTTTATGGGAGCAACGGCTTACAAGTGGGTGTGGACTGTTGCTTGCACTGAAAGGTTGAAAGTTGAAAACATATTTCAATTATCATCACATGCGAGCTGGACGCGTGGCAGAGATAAACCAAAACTATACTTTATTGGAAGTGATCCATTTCAAATCGGTGCTGACTCTTTTGAGGAATATTAATTCAAAAAGTGGCTTTTTAACGCATGGGCCACTGTGTTCCTTTGAATTTTTCCAACTCCATTCATATGCGGACGTGTGTCCTTCCCATAGTCAACTTTCAATGTGAAAGAGGGCTTCTCAATCATACAGCTCTACACTTCTTTTATACTCTTTTCAAACACGGAATACTGATTATTGAATGCTAATTTGGAAAGAAAATTTAAGAAATTAATAAGTTTATTATTTAAAAAAGTGCTGGGAATGATTTCAAAAAATGAAATAGTATGTTGTAAAATAGAAAGGAGTTATGAAGACAGCAAATGAAATAAATTTAAGAGTTCGATTAGACGTTAGTGTAAATAAAAAAATCTATATCAAAGAATAATTCGAACAAAGTTTGGTTTTAGTTTAGTAGTTATTGCAATGTTCATTTCAAACTGAACTTAATATAAAAATAAGGTCATTTGTGGAAATAGAAATGAATTTGTCCAAAGTAAAATAAAAATAATGTGAAATTCTGAAATAAAAATACTATATTATTTTATAACTAGGAGTTATTATTGTCCAGCTTAGAGAATTTTTTTAATTATGAACTTGTAATTATTTACTCAGGAATTTAAATATTTTTAGGATTCTAAACATATTTATATTTTAATTGTATGAGTAAAGCATGTGTAGAATGTTGGCTAATTAACAAAATGTGTGACATGCTTCCCAAACTAATATTCCATGACATATATTCCCAAACTATTGAATTAGCTATTGGTATGTATTTATATAGTTCAACTCCCGACTAATATGCTGAATTATAAATAAATTATTCTATGTATCTAAAGTATATTTTGTTAATAAAACTTAGAAATACATAGATGAAAATAAGTAAAATGATTATCTATAATAACTTCATCCAATTTAGTCACAAAACAACTTCAAGCTAATTTATTTTGACTGTTACATAATTCAACTCGTGAAATCTACAACTAGGGTTTGATATTAAAAAGTTGAATGATAATGTTGGAAGACTAAAAATGCTCCGTCTATATTAGTTATTTGTCTCACTCTCTTTTTTGGGAAGTATCAAATTAATTGTCTCAATCCTTTTTTGAAGAGAAACCCTATCTAAAAGCAGCTACAGTACTGATGCAGTATCGCCTATAATACCAAAAATTTCTTACTTTTTAAAAAGCAAATCAGAGACATGTTATACGGAGGTAGTGGGAGTTAGTCTAAATATTATCCAAGTAAAATTATGAAATTTATTTCAACAAGGGATGTAAGATAAAATACGGAGTAATTGAAATGAATCTATGCTAGGGCCTATAATACAGTTATCATTGGAGAGAAAATTCAAGAAATTAATAATACAGTTATACCGCTTTTGGAAAATAATACGGAATATAAAAAACATAATAAAAAGTTGGTAATAATGTGAACCTTTTTGCACAGTACAAACACTATTGATTGATTGCATAAATAAACCCAATTTCTAAGGAGCTATAAATACACCAAAACAGGCCATGTTCAGCACATCAAAAACAGCAGAGTTATTAGATCAAACATCTCTCTCTACTCCACCCTCCACACACTCTACCAATTTTCTAGCTTTCCCTCACAAAAAAAATTGCAGCTTTTCATCTCTTTCAACAGAGAAAGGAACAATCTTTTCTCAAAGAGACCCACCCTGTTTTCTCTAGTTTACTTCCAAATCTCACACTGAAAAAAAAGAAAAAGAAGAAGAAAATGGATTGCATTCTTGAGAGCAGTAGCATCCCTTTCAGCTATGGAAGAGATTCAGAAACCAGATCCTCCATCTCCCAGAACATCCTAGCAGCTCATTATGGAAGAAAAGATTCAATCTTCTCCAATTTCTCAGAACCAAACACAAATATGAACAACACCCCTTCTGTGTCTGAACCAATTGGCTCCTCAGTCTATCTCAGACACAGAGATCTGCTCCAAAAGTTCTGCAGAGAAAACAGAGTCACCCCTTCTCCACAGCAGCTCACAAGAACAGCCCTTCTCCAAAGTCAACTCAACGATTCTTTATACGTTCAGCAGACATATGTCAGCCCGTTGAAGAAGAAGCTGTACAGAGGAGTGAGGCAAAGGCAGTGGGGAAAATGGGTTGCAGAGATCAGACTTCCCCAGAACAGAATCAGAGTTTGGCTGGGGACTTATGATACAGCTGAAACTGCAGCTTATGCTTATGACATAGCAGCTTATAAGCTCCGAGGTGAGTACGCCCGGTTAAATTTCCCTAATCTTTCCGATCCCGGAAAGCTCGGGTTCCGAGATAGCTCGAAGCTGGCCGCCGTGAAGAACGCCGTGGACGCTAAGATCCAAGCGGTTACCGAGAAGGTGAAGAGGGAGAACAGAGCTAAGAAGGAGTCCAGGAAATCAAAGTCCAAGGGCAATTCTGGGAATAGTAATGATTCAAGGAATTGTGAGGGGACTGTGATAGTGGAGTCTTCTTCCTCCCCTTCCTCTTCGTTTTCTGGGTTTAGCGATATGGTTTCAACTAGCAGTGGATCCGGGGAGGAGGTCTGGGAGGGCGAGAATCAGACGACGGCGGTGTCCGGCGAGGTTCCGGCGCTGCCGTCAATTGGCTCTGAGTATGAATATTTCACGCTTGAGAGGATGCCTTCGTTTGACCCGGAATTGATTTGGGAATTTCTTGCCAATTAAAAGAACAGGACGGATTTTGGTAATTAGAACCAGTTAATTAGTGTTCATTTTTTTCTGGTTTAATGGTAAATCCACGTTGGGTAGTGTTGATTAAATTGTGTAATTAGCTACCAGTCTGGAGTTTATTTAATTCGGCTCCCGGCTAATCATGAATATGTCTCTTTTTTGTCATCATATTCTGTACTGTTTTTTGTCTTTTTGGATGAATGTATCTAAATATGTATGAGCACTCAAAGAAAATTAGACTCCAATTCTGGAAGGACATCCTATCACCAAGTAAATCAATGGGCACTAGCTCACCAAAATGGTAATGGAAGAAAACAACTCAAAAAGTAATCAATTCGCCACAATATAAACTACAAAATCTTACACGTGGCCTTGTCCTTCCTCCCTGTACCAAAGCACATAAAAAATGTTTTCGGAGGACTTATGGTGAAAAACGCGTTCAAAATTGGATAACTTACTGCTATTTTATAATAAATAAGCGCATATGAGTCATATTTCTTTCTTCACAATTATTGGTGCAACAAAAAGCAATCTTCACAGTAAAATATAACCTTCTGTGGAGGCAATAACATGACTCACCCTCACCAAATTGATAAAAAAGGGACCCATGAATTATACTCTCTCCTTTTACAATTTTATCAAAGTTGACTGATATGTAAAATAGTAAAGTAAAAATTGTGTATTTCGGATTTGTACTGGGAGAGAATTAATAATAACCATAAGTTCTTTATTTAAAATGAACAGTGACAAATTTAGTCGGATAACCAAAAAATGAAAGTCGGCAGAGTTACAAAAGACGGTGGAATATTACATTTGTCTCATTAGATATTGCCAGTTTTGTGTTGAGTGTCAAGTAGAAAAAATAAAAATGGTGTGATTGAGGTTCGTATAGAAGAGAAAGAAACAAGTTCAATAACAAATTCATTTTTTTTTAAAGAAAATGACATTTTTTGGATAGAGAGAAAGGAAAGTTGACAAAATTCAGTTAGATAAAGATGGTACTTTGTATGTATAATTATAGAAAGACACACAATAGGAACACGCTAAAAAGACTTATGTGCATAGTGCATATTTCTTAGTTTTTACTATATAATTTTCATTCAATAGTTTTTTCCTTTTTTTTTTTCTTCCATTTTAATTTTCTTTACTTTTTTATGCATTCCTATTCGTTGTAGTCTATTTTTTCCGGCTACTTCTTTATATGTCCATCTTCAAAATTTTCATTTCTATTGTATATTCATTTTTTCCCTTCTCCGATTCTTCCTCTTCATCATATTAGAAGTTATTGTTTCTTTTTTCTTCCCTTATTCACCTCATCCGTTTTCATTTGTCTTGGACCGATTAGTGACTTTTGACTTGTTGTTTTTGGTCATCACATTTTCTTCTTGCTGAATTGCGGCAATAAGAATAAGGGCAAAACCTGATCTTGTGTATTATTCATCCGTAGCTACAATATATATACATGTACAAGGACCCCTAGCCGATTAATTACAATAAAGACTAGACTAATTAAATATACAAAATAAGCCCATAATATTCCCCCTCAAGTTGGAGCATGAGGATTAAAAATGTCCAACTTGCTGAGAAGAAAAAGAAACTGGCGTTGTTCAAGAGCCTTAGTGAAGATGTCAGCCAATTGATCACCAGTATAAACATGACAAGTTGTGAGAATACCATCCTGAAAAGCATCCCGTATGTAGTGACAATCAACCTCAATATGTTTTGTGCGTTCGTGAAAGACAGGATTCTGAGCAATGTGTAGAGCAGAATGACTGTCACAAAACAAAGACATGGGTCGGGGATGAACAATCCCGAGAGAAAATAAAAGTCCCTTGAGCCACCTCACTTCCGCAGTAACCGCGGCCATAGACCGGTATTCTGCCTCTGTAGAGGACCGTGAAACTGTATGCTGCTTCTTAGTCTTCCAAGAAACATGAGAGCCACAGAAATATCAATCAACCAGTAAGCGAACGATGAGTGAGAGGGCAGCTTGCCTAATCCGAGTCACACCAGGCCGTGAGGTGTAGATCCGAGGAAGAAGACAGGAGAATGCTCTGGCCGAGGGCACCTATAAGATAACGAACAACACATAGGACTGCATGTTAATGCTCCTGACGTGGGGCCTGCATAAACTGAGACAAAATATGAACATCATAGGTCAAATCCGGACGAGTAAATGATAAATAAATAAGCCTTCCCACAAGGCGGCAATAGGATTCGGGATCCGAAATTAAATCCCCCGTAGCCAGGGCCAAAGAATGATTTTGTTTGATAGGCCGGACAAGAAGAAGGTTTAACACCAAGAAGACGCGCTTCAGAGATAATATCCAGGGCAAATTTTCGTTGACAAAGAAACAAGCCCTCAACTCTTCGGGCTACCTCGATGCCTAGAAAATACTCCGTATTTAAGAGGTCCCAAATCTTTCATGTGGAAACAATTATGCAGATATTGCTTGAACCGAGATAAATCAAGAGAATTATTTCCTGAAACATTTAGATCATCCACATAAATAAGAACATGTAACCGCCTGTCTCCTTGGTGGTAAGTAAACAAAGAGTAATCAAATTTAGGCCGACAGAAGCCATAATCCCGCAAAGCAGTAGCGAGCTTAGCAAACTAACAACGTGGAGGTTGACGCAAACCATATAGGGATATTTTCAAACGACACACCATAGATGACCCAGAAGAATAAAAACTGGGCGGGGGTTTCCTGTAGACCTCTTCACCCAAGTCACCATGAAGGAAGGCGTTGGGCACATTCACATGGTGTAACTCCCAATTTTTAGCCGGAGGAGCCGCTAAAAAAACACGCACAGTTACCATCTTTGCCACAGGAGCAAAAGTTTATATGTAATCAATACCTGCGTGCTTATGGTTGCCAAGCACGACCAACCGTGCCTTGAGCCGCTCTACCGTCCCATCGGAGTGATATTTAATTTTATAAACCCATTTAAAACCAAGTGCTCTCTTACCTGGAGGTAGCTGGACCATATCCCCTGTGTGGTTGTTTTCAACAGCCCTAATCTCATTTTGCATGGTCTCACGCTAATTGGGATCCGTCATGGCCTTGTGGAAAGAACATGGTTTTTGACCTGCAAGAATGGCTCCAAGAAACATGCGGTGACGAGTAGAAATTTTTTCACAATTTATATAGTGTGCTAAAGGATATGGCGTACCCGAGGAACCGAGAGGAGAATATGTCGGTGAAGATAGGCTATATTATTGAACATGATGTGTAACAAAGTCACGCAGCAGCACAGATGAACGTTTCACATGTAATCCACGTCCGATGCATGCGTCGAATCGGCATGAGGCACGGCAGAAGAGGTACCCGTCGGGGGTACGTCCGAAGTGACTGCATGTGGGACGGGCCCTATGGGATCATCGTAAATGACCATACCCCCATCGTGGTTCTCGGGTTTCAGGAGGATTCACCGGCTCCGGCTGCTCGGAAAAAGGAAATATGTCCTCATGAAATTTGACATCCTGCGAGACAAATATATCACCTGTAGCACAATCATATAATTTCAAACCCTTTTTGCCAGACGGATACCCAACAAAAACACAACACGCCTACTTCGCGACGCAAATTTATCACCACGAGATTTCAAGTTATATGCAAAACTCAAACATCCAAAGACCCGTAAATGAGATAAATCCGGAATCTGCCCGGTGAGGACCTGGAACGGGGTCTTACCCCCTAGCAATCCGGAGGGAGTCCGATTGATAACATGTACTGCCATGAGTACGCACTCCCCCCATAAAGGAATAGGTATACTAGCCTGGAACATCAAGGCCCGAGCCACATTCAAAATGCGACGATGCTTTCGCTCAACACAACCGTTTTGTTGTGGTGTATCAACACATGAGGCCTGAAAAATAATTCCATGAGTTTCAAAATAAGGTTGCATACATTTAAACCCGGTCCTGTTATCACTACGAACGGTTTTTACAAAAACCTCAAATTGCTTTTCCACCATAATAATAAAGGAGATAAAAATTTGAAATACTTCCTTTTTATCACGCAATAAATACACCCACACAGCTCGTGAAAAATCATCACCCAGAGTAAGAAAATAAATAGCATCACAAGTGGAAGGTGATTTATAAGGTCCCAACAAATCACAATGTATCAATTCCAAAATACAACTAGCTTTAAACCTACTGAGAGGAAAAGAATAACGGACTTGCTTGGCCTGTGGACACACCTCACATACTTTATTCAATTTTTTCTCAGAAGTACTAGTAATAAAATGAGGCAACAATTTAATAACCCGATCTGATGGATAAACCAGACGACGATGCCCCAACTCAAAATCTGAAGGACCCAAAATAGCATGCAATGCAGGTATCCCTGAGAAATAATATAGCCCATCTCTTCGTTCACCTGCTCCAATCAAGCTCCTCGAGCATAGGTCCTATATAACACAAAATAAATTAGTGAAAGTAACAATTCAATCCAGGCACATAAAGCACACGATCAAGCACTAGATTTTTATTTAGGGGCACTCGGTCCTCCACCTCGGCAGTCACTGTCCTCCCATTCGGCAATCCAACCGGACATGCATCAATACGAGTGCGTTGTGTGAGACAAAATAAATCACCCGTGATGGGACGCTCCAGTATCAATAATCTAAGGTAGAAAAGTATACATACCCGACATGCGATCACAGAAACTAGGGTCAACGTTAATCAAATTCAAAAGTGCCTGAACCTGTTCCCTGCTCAACTCGTTCAACGCATTTGTCTCACCATTGGAAGTTGTCCCGCTGCCGCCGGTCCCACTCGGTCCACTGCTGCTGCCCGGCAAGGAAGACACGGCGTGTGCACGTGCCCTCCCTCCACGGTCAGCCGTAGCTCCTTTATTTCGATTTCTTTCGTCCCACCACTCTGGATAACCATGCAATTTAAAACACGCCCCAACCTCAGGATCCTTTTGTTTGCAATGGAGTGCACACGAGCTTGGTTTTATCAATCCGTTCTTGACGTCCCTTCGTGACGGTGAAGGCCTGCACGTGGACTGCCGCCGGTTGTTTTCTGCGAGCCATAACCCAGGAGTTCTCTTCTTGGAGGAAAGCTTGATGAGCATGATCAAGGTCGGGTAAAGGTGTGTGTGACAACAAGTTTAATCCCACCGTCCCATAGTTTTCATCATCAATTCCGATAAAAAATTGATGAAGACGTTCCTCCTCACGGTCAGCGGCAAACTTCCCAGCCACATTACACGTGCACAGATCGCACATGCAAGAATGTAGCGGCTTAAGTATATTTAATTCATCGTAAAGACTCATAAGTGTGGTGTAATATGCATCCACGAACATGTTTTTGGACTGTTTGCAAGCCGTTATAGACACACGGAGCTGCTGTAATCTTGGTCCATTTGCAACGTTAAAACGTTTCTCCAAATAAACCCACAGCGCACGCGCCTCACCGTGAAAAGGAATTGACGCCGCGACATTAATTGGGTTCCATGCTTCTCACTACAAGAAAAATCGTTTATAGAGGCAACACGTTGAAACAAATTGCCTCTAAAAGATCTTTTTAGCATCAAATAATCTTGATTGCCTCTAATAGCTATTATTTGAGGCAACAATAGTTTTGTTGTCTCTAAAAGCTATTATTTGGTGCAATCTTTTTAGAATTGCCTCTAAAAGCTTGCTGCAAAAGCATGGTTGCCCCTAAAAGTTATTATTTGGAGCAACCTTTTCAGGGATGCCTCTAAAAACTTGTTGCAAAATTATAATCACCTCTAAAACATTTACTTCAAAACAACATATCAATTATCACTACAAGAAAATTGATTTTTTGCGACAAACAATTTGCGACTGATGTCGATCAGCATATGTATATTTCTAGCGACTACTTTTTTATATGGTGACAAATATATATATATATATATATATATATATATATATATATATATATATATATATATATATATATATATATATATATATAAATATATATATATATATATAAGGGTCTGTTTGCAACAGCTTCTGCTTTTAAAAAAGTACTTTTTTTAATGAAATGAGGAGAAGTGATTAAATAAAAGCAGATAGTGTTTGAGAAAAAAGTGATTTTGAAAAGTAAAAGTTGGTAATGTTTGATAAAATAAGTTCTTTTTGTGTAATAGAAAAAGTAAAAGCACTTTTGACACGAAAGCCGAGAAAAATAAAAGTTGATAATATTTGGTAAAATAAATGCTTTTTTAAACCAAAAACTGAGAAATGTTTTTTTAAAGCATTTCCATAATACATTTCCAAACCAACCCTAAAACGATTTGAGACCATGTAAATAACTCTTCGCTATCTTACGAATTCCCGGTCGCTAAAAATTTCATTATTGCGGGCTTGCGGCCGCTCCAAAAAATTTAAGCGCCCGCTAAAAAATTCACTTTTGCCACCGCTCCAAAAAAAATAAGCGCCCACTAACTTTATTCTTTAGAAACGAAACCCTTAACCCTGCTCCAAAATCCAAATCTGCGTAACGCCCACTAACCCTCTACGTTTTCATTAGTAAATATTTCATACCTATGATCTCGTCTCTATTGTCGTCTGCTAAGGTAGCAGGGAATCGAAGAAGCACCATAGCCGTTTGCAAAGGAAAGTAGTCGTCTCTCTGAGAACCGCGCCGTCTGCGAAGAAGCGTCATATATAGTCAGCTGTGGGAAGCTGCGGCCGGACGACGAATTGAAAAAAGGTAAATTTCGTTTTGTTTTCCGTATCTTTTGCGTCCGAAGAAGAATTGAAGCCAACATTTCCAGGGTTGTTAGACGAAGAAGGCCGCACAAACTCTTGTGGTAAATTTCTTTCTATAATCTGCCTAAATTTAATGTTAAATAACCCGGTTGTATTCACACAAACCTGCCTAAAGTTAATCTGCAATGAGTGTCAATTATATATCTATACTTCTCTGCATTCACTATTGAATTAATATGCTGTAAGTTAAAGTTAATTTGAAATAATCTGGATATGTTCTGGAAAATTAAAGTGATTTGTTATCAAAGTTAGTTACAGAACACATGTACTCCATTGCACATACAGGCCGCCTTAAGTATATATTTTTCACTCTACTTAGTCTCCCACAGTTTATGTGTCCATTCATCATTCATGTTAGCCTATCCCAAACTCTATTGGGACCAAGGCTTGGATGTTTTTGTTAGCCTCCCACAATTCAGTGATAATTTTGGGGAAAAAAATAATTGAGCACTTGGTCTGTTGGTCACTTGAAAACAAAAACATTTTGAAAACTAACTGGGAATAATTTTCTGTGCCTGGAATTTAGATAAGACAGTCCCTTGAATATTCTAGATTCCTATTCATTGAACAACCATATAACTCATGAAGTACCTTACCATTTGTTTGACAAAAAGCTAGACCTTTAGCTACTTAATCCTTAGGTGCAGGCTGTTATCACTCTTTTTTTTTAAACAAATTAGGAATAATGACTATTGTAAATTCATTCTTTATATTAGGAGTTGACTAAATATGTGGAAGGAATACTTTAACTTCAATTTTGTGTGTGATTTAATCATCCTTCTTCATGATGATGTTAATATGTATGGCCGTATGGACTTGGTGGTGATCTATACGATCCAACTTTGCATTTCCCCCCCAAATTTCAATACGGGAAAAACAATTGGTTTAGTTATTAATTTATTATAGCATGTGAGCTTGGAACATAGAAGACATTTTATATATAAACAATTGGTTTATATATATATATATATATATATATATATATATATATATATATGAGTCCTATGGTTTTATTAATTATTATCATTGAGAATTCAATATTATCCTTAGCTACAATAATTATCTACAAATGGTTAGGATACGTGATAACACAATAAATCTTATTGATTTAAATATATTAGCCTTTTCTGATATTGCATATTTTACAGTTGTGAATCCATTAGAGACATGGAACCCCCCTGAACAACTTTTTTACAAGACCACCCAGGCATTGTTTTACAACTTCAAGCAACTTTTTTCCAGAATGCTTGCTTTGACTTCCTTTGAGGTCTTATACTTTGCTTCGTTTTTCACAATAAACAGGGAGAGAAGTGCCTTATGATGCTGGAATTATTAATTCTGATTCAAAAGGTTTCAAAAAGCTCTTCTTCAATCAGGAGGAGATTGCATTCCAGTACATTCAGCGTTAATTTACTAAATCTCAACTCTTTCTAGTACCTTATTTCACTTTTGTGTGTTTGTTTGAACTCTTTTCTTCAAAATCCGAAAGGAATATTGATCATCTATATTGTATTAATACAGGGAAAGAGATGTTAAACTATTCCTTTTCTGAAAGAAGTTGATTGTTGGAGGTACTTTATAGTTCTTTTATGGTAAAAAATTCAAGACTTGACTGTCCTGAAAGAATTCTACTTCAATATGTAATGTCTTTCTCCCTTTCTAATATCAAAGTGTTGCTATTTAGTTTTATATTGACCTAATCTTTTACTGATTTGAAATTAATTTGTCTCCAATTAATTAACTATGTAGAATGCTATGTTTTATGTTTGTGTGAGAGCAAATATCCAAATTTGATTGTAAGTCGATTTTATTTCTTTTGTGACTCTGCGTCTATGTTAAAAAATTGTAGATTTTATTATTGGCTATTTGCTTAGGGATCCAAAGTTAGTTAAGCAGTCATGCGACAACGTGATTTCTTAGTGGTTCCTGGTTGGCTTGCCTAACTCGGATAAGGAAGACGAATCGTCGTGAAACCCTCTTTGTTTTGGTTTTAAAAGGTTTGACATCATATTCTACTTGTTCTCGGCTCTCCATATTCAAAACAAGATTTTCATCCTAAGCAGAGGTACAACTAGTTGCGCTTTATTGTTTGCTATGAGCATTACGTTTAATGTCATACAACTGATAAGCATGGCGTGTGACTGTTATTTACGACCTTCACTTTCCATGTTGTTATGTCGTGGACAACTCTAATGAGAAAGAGGATTTGTTTGTGGGAAATCTGTGGGTTTTTGTTGTTGAAAATGTGAAGCATAGCTTAGTTGTTTGCAGCTTTTAATAGAGTAAAGAGTGAAATTCTGGAAAATGAAGTAACTTGTCAATACTACATCAGATGGGTAGCAAATTGCTCAGAGAACTTATTCCATGTTATTTGCTGGTGGAGTGTGTCACAAAGATTTGAAGGGACCATCTTCTAAAAAAGTGAGAGAATGGGAATTCCTTCTGCGTTTCGACTCAGCAGGCTTGCTATGGAGAAGCAACTGAGTGATCGAAGGTTGAAGGACTTGAACAATTTCACTCCCGTTGCGAGAATAGGAAACCCTCCGCCGATTCTTTTGTTTCGCCCAAGTCTTCCTCTCAGCCTATTTCCTATCTCATTGCTAGGTAAGCCCGATCTCATTGGAACTACAAACCCTAGCTCACAATTTCATTTATTGATTCTGTGTGGCATTTGATGCCATTTTAGGTCGTTGATATACATTGGTTTATTATTGGTTCTGAATATGAAAACATGGATGAGGATATCCAGTATTTTATCTTTTTTTATTTGCTCTACTAGTGTGCTTTATTAATTGTTTATATATGATGTAATCGTATTTGATGTTTTATACTTGTGATTTCTGAGTATTCCTTTCAAGATATCATGTATGAAGATCAACACACACCTTGTTCCCTTATAAGAGAGGAAAGAAGTCAATACTTGAGTTAATGATGGTTTGCACATTGGAATTGACATCACCCATTCACTAATTAAACTCAAAACTGATTTCAGATGAGCTACGACTACTCCACCATTAACTCCTTGACATAAAGAAGCTAAGTAATGGCAGAATATAGGTTCAGCCCCTGTAATCAAAGGTTATAAGTAAGCTCTCCTCTATTGCATTGAAATGCATATATTTACAGAGAATAAGGGCATGTTGACTACTTAAGTGGATACTCCATATATTAATGTCTGAACTCAGAATTTGAGGATTTTTAATCCTGTAGTTGTTATATTGACTTCCTTAATGTTATATAGCTCTTTTCATAGACACATTTATAATAATGTGATACTTTGGTGAAATATTTTTGTTTTCAGATTTGTTATTAATACTTAGTTAAATGTATTTACGTACTATCACTTAATCTGTTAATCAGTGTGTTTTGAAGTTGCTTTATTTGTTTTGTTATCAACTAGAATATGAGAGCATCCCAGATTTTTGTGGTTGAAAGTGGTTATGCTCTTCTTTGACGACTCTAAGAGAATTATGGACTGTTTGACCATTGCGATGCAGTAGCAAATTATTGACTTTAAGCAGGAAAATGCCATTACTCACCTGCAATTTGTATACCTGCAAATACCTGAACATAATACTTGCACTTATATTGTTTTGCAGGTTGGATATACTAGCTTCAACTGCAAACTTTATCTTTTCTATTTGGCCATGTTTGACTAGGAGCAGAACAAAGAGCAAGATGATTGACAAGATGAAGACGAAGAATATCTCTAAATGATGTGTTTTCTTGAAGCTAGCTTTTGGAACTAAGATGTTAAATCATAATGTTTTAGTAACTCTCTAGTTCCTTACAAATTATTCATGGGGATAGTGTAGATTAGATTGAACAAGTTATTTAAATAGGTACTAGTTACTATATTCAGTTATTTAAAGAAAATTTAGTTTGATATCTTGTGCAATACTTTAAGGGATGTGTTGCTTTTGTGAGTTATTTATAATAAACTTTAGTGTATATTATCATGTATAAAGTATATGAAATTTGACATAAAATATAAAAATTGCCCCAAAATGCATGTTGTCTAATTAGTTTTATTTAAAAGAAGTGTATAGTAATGCCTCCAATAACATTTTGAGTCATTAAATAAGGATGCCTCTAATAACTTTTTGACACAACATAATATGGTTGCCTCAAATGATATTTTGAGGTAGAAGAGTATAGTTGTTTCTAAAGGTACATTTTTTGAAGCAAAAAATTATTGCCTCTAAAGGGTGTTGTTAGAGGCAACCATCATTTTGCGACGGACTTTTTGTTGGCAACCACTAAATTGCCTCCAAAGAGCATTAGAGGCTACTTTGCTATATTTAGAGGCAATTATGGTGTGCCTCTACAAATCAGTTTTTGTGTAGTGAGATCAACTACCAATACACCACCATGGAGTTAACGGTATCCCAGTCAAGCAATTTTGCTGCTTCTGTTGGTTTCTTCTCGATTCCATCCACAAAGACATATTTGCGGCGTGCCTTCAAAGAGAGAGCAATAGCTCGAGACCAAGCCACATAATTGTCTCCCTTAAAAATCACATGGGTTATAATATTCTCGGGCTGATAACCAGACCCGAGATAATACAAAGATGATGGGTTGGTCATGGCAGACATCGAAGACAATCACGCTGGTGTCGGCTTCCTTCGTCGTTGCCTTTTCTTCCGTAGATGCGCAGAGCTTCAAACATGGCGCACTCATGGCTCTAATACTATGCTGAAGTGCGGCAATAAGAATAAGGGCAAAAATTGATCTTGTGTATTATTCATCCGTAGCTACAATATATATACATGTACAAGGACCTTTGACCCATTAATTACAATAAAGACTAGCTACAATATATATACATGTACAAGGACCTTTGACCCATTAATTACAATAAAGACTAGACTAATTAAATAAACAAAATAAGCCCATAACACCTCTCTTTTTTAACTAATGACACTCCCCTGCCCACTATCTCATCGCTTGTTTTTTCATTCATTTTCCTTCTTCACTTTTTTTTAATATAAAGGTTTTTCATCAAAGCTGATGGGAATACTGATGGCCTCACTTAGAAAAATATGGTGATGCGGAAAAGAGATAAATATATTAGTAGTGGAATTAAAGCAAGAAAAGTAAAAGAGAAAACAACAAGTGGAAGTAAAAAGAAAGTAAAGTAAAAAATTAGTAGCGTGATAAAAACATCTTTTATGAGAAGGGCACTAATCTGCAAAATACATAAAACTGAATTGAAATAATAAACGGGAAGAAGAAAAAGAAGGAAAAAACGGAATACATAAGCATGAAGAAGAATAAAATAAGAAGAAGAAGACGAAATAAGAGAATAAAAGAGTTAAGATTTATAAATAGATATAACTTTTAAGAATAAAAAATGACACGTTGAACGGTGAAACTGCTTTGAAAAGATTTGTGAAAGGTGAGAATTAGAGTTTAATGGTTTGCAAATAAAAGAAAATAACTTGAAAGAATAGCAGGTTATCAACTGGTCATGAACCGATGAAAGAAAATGAGGTGCACAAATAGGATTATTCTAAGAAGACAAGTAATTAAAATGTTGGATTATTAGTTTCCATTCTCCCTTAAACAATGCATAGCGTTTTGTGTCTAATACAGTATAAGTTAATATATGAAACACCATGGAATTCAGTCCATAATTTATTATACTCCGTAGCTCTGTTTTGGATAAAAGGCTGAACTTGGTATGAAATTTAAAATTTTACTTCATTTGGATTTCTTCTCTTACGGTTTTTACTAGTTTTATTCACCAATTTTATAAAACCGTTGTGTACTTGTATTCCATCATTTGCAATGGAGCCAAAGATCACTATTTTTGGTTTGGGAATATGATGGAATAAAGCAAAATGACTCACTACACTGTCTGTGCTTCTGTGTTATAAAGCTGCAGTCAGTCCATGAAATTTTCGGTATGATTTTCACCATGGGTCATCCGGAAATAGTCTCTTTGTTCTTTAGTATAAGAGTAAGACTGCTTACATCCGATCCCCCCTTACCCCACTGAAGGTGGGAGTCTTTGCGGCTCTGGGATAATGATAATGATGATGTTGTGTACTTGTGTGTTCCTGCATAACTTGAATAACGGTCCTGCATCTTCTGATTTAGAAATTTCTAAATGTGTTACTCCCTCCGTATTTTTTTGTTTGCTACACTTTCCTTTTTTGGATGTATTCAAAAATTTGCTACACTTTCACTTGTTGCTAAGTTTTTTCTTTAAAAATACCCAACTACCCTTACTTTTTCTACTTTTTATCTTCTCTTTCATACTTTTCCATCATTTCTCCTACTTTTTCTATACTATTCATTACCCTACAATTTCACTCTTAAAAAAATGTGCCAACACCTATTGTAGCAAACAAAAAAATACTGAGGAAGTATTAAATTTGTTAAATTTATAGTTTGGAAGCTATAGGTTTAGGAATTTCTGAATTTATTAGTAAATTAGGGTACTAAGGCTATGTTCTAACTTCTAAGTGCGCACTTGCTTCAAAAATAAAAAGTTCTAAGTGCTCTCACCTGCAACGTATACAAACCACAAGCCTTAGGTTTCAATTTTAATTATAATATCAAAATAAATTACTGGATTTGCAGAGCCTTACTAGGAGAGTCCCATTTACGATTTATGATGTTTTTTGTTAGTTAACTAGATTTCTTCTTTATTCTTCTGAAAAGAATTTTTTCTTTCTGAAAAGTGAATAAAACAAGTGAATTATCCATCCTAGTTAGAAGTGTTGCAGTAATGATTTTGCTAAAATTATTTTGGTGCTTTTATTAGAACTATCCGTCCAGATTATCTTGTTTACAAAAACAATTGTTGAAAGCATTCCATTGCTTCACAGCAGTTTCCGTTCCTGTAGCACTCCTGAAGATTATGTTGTTTAGTTAATAGCTTTAAAGTAAGTTATACCATGTAGGCTTTAGAATTCAATATAGTTCGCCTCAATCTAGAATAGCTCAAATCAATACTTGATCTTATTTATCTACTTTAACTTGTGTTTAGCTAATTATTATGAAATTATGTATGATCTCTATTCTCTACAGCACACTGTAACACCAAACAAAACAAATACGTAGTACTACGTATGAAGTATATAATGAAAATCAGGATTGTGTAGCCATCAGCTACCTATACTAAATCGGAAGTATTGTAAAGCGGAAAAAAAGGCAGTAGGTTAAATTTCCATGGACATATATATATATGATCTACGTATGTAGCTCTAGAAAATGGACAGTAGATGTAATACACCATATCAAAACATGAAAATAGGAATGAATTCATCATGTGGCTATAAATAAATTGAGATAGGCGTTAATGAAGTTTCCATCACTTCCATTGGAACCAAGAACTCATTATTTTTTTGCTTGAAAATATAATGGAATAAAGCCAAATGATTCACTAAAGTTGTTGGTCCAAAAATAGAGGCTCGTAGGCTTTTAGGAAAGCTACGGCATATACTCAAGCAGGAGTTTAGAAAGGAATATGAAGATGGCCGATAGATGGTGTTCTCCGGATTCCAAAGGTTTGCAGGTCATTGGGCCGTGCAGAGACCTTGGTCTTCCATCTCCTGGAAAGTCATAGATACAAGCCTGGTCTGGATTGAGTTCCTGGTCACAAACTCCAGCGGATTTCACGCTGCTGGCCTCCCTCTAAGGAAGGTTGAGAAAATGGCACTACGGCGACACTGTGACAGGTGCAAGCGACTACGAGTTCTAGAAACGCGGCCGGTGAGTTCCAGTGAGCCTCAACGGAGGTGTAAGGCGGCGACATGGGCATGAGTGGGCGGCGGTGGCCTCACCTCCAGACCAGATCTGGGAAGTTTTAGACATGTTTTTATTTTTTATTTTTGAGGATATTCCCAGAAATGTTTTTGCTGGTTATGATGCTGTTAGAAAATAGAAGAGGTTGTTGGTGTATGAATATGTTAAGTGATTTTAGTGAGGTGTAGTGTAGAGGAGGTGTTTTAGAGTAGAGCTCTTGTCTCTAGAAAACTTGTAATTTTATTGATGTTGCTTGGTTTTGCTTGGTAAGCAAATGAGTACAATGAGTCCTATTTATAGGTGCTAGAGGATCATTCTAGATCCTTATTAAATGCTATGATTCTAGAGTATTCTACAACTGTGTCTAATTAATCTAGATTTTACATAAGAATTCTCTAGTGGAGAATTCTCTAGAATACTTGAAGCTATATTTCTCTAGAACATCTCTAGCCTTTTCTACATAGAATATTCTAGATAAATGCATCACTATTTAATACTCCTCCTTGATGCATTTGTCGGTGACTCCAAGCATTCTTCGCAGAAACTGGAACCTGTCTCTTGGCAGTGCCTTCGTGAAAATATCTGCCAACTGTTCTTCTGTTGGGCAGTACTTCATCTCAATATGCCCCTTTGCTTGAACATCTCTCAAGAAGTGATACTTGATATCGATGTGCTTTGTGCGATTGTGCTGAACTGGATTTTTAGCCATCGCAATAGCTGACTTGTTGTCGCAGAATATCTCAGTCGCAGAAGTTTGCAATTCTCCCATGTCTTCTAATATTCTTTTTAGCCATATAGCTTGGCACGCTGCTCCGGCTGCTGCAACATACTCGGCTTCGGCTGAAGATAGTGCAACAGAATCTTGCTTCTTTGATCCCCATGAGAAAATTCCCGAACCCAGCTTAAATGCGTAACCGGAGGTGCTTTTCATGTCATCTTGAGATCCAGCCCAATCACTGTCGCTATATCCACTTAGTCGTGAGTCAGGACTTGTTTTGTACCAAATACCATAATTGATGGTTCCTTGTAGGTACCTAAGGAGTCTCTTTGCCGCTCCATAATGAGTCTCAGTTGGACTTTCCATGAACCTCGAGAGCAAGCTTGTAGCATACATTATGTCCGGCCTCGTAGCCGTTAAGTAGAGTAGACTCCCAATCAAACTCCGGTAATTTGTAGCATCCGTTGGCTTTGACCCATCTTTTTTCTTTAATTTCTCATTAGGAACCAACGGAGTAACGACGGCTTTGCAGTCTTGCATTTTGAACTTCTTTAGCATGTCCTTAATATATTTTTCTTGAGATAAGAAGATGCCTTCTTCTTCTTGACTTATCTCCATGCCAAGGAAGTAATGCATTAATCCCAAGTCACTCATCTCAAAGGTGTTCATCATGTCTCTCTTAAATTCTTCAATTAATTTTGAATTATTTCCCGTGACAATTAAGTCATCAACATATAGAGAGATGATGAGAATGTCAGATTTACCTTGGGATTTGATGTATAGTGTAGCCTCGTTCTTGCTCCTCCTGAACCCTTGACGAGTGAAGTATCCATCAATCTTGCTATACCAGGCTCGTGGAGCTTGTTTGAGCCCGTAAAGTGCTTTCTTTAGACGAAGAACTTTTCCTTCTTCTTTGATGAATCCTTCTGGTTGCTCCACATACACTTCTTCTCTTAGTTCTCCATTTAGAAAGGCTGATTTAACGTCTAGCTGATAAATTTTCCATTTCTTTTGAGCTGCAAGAGCTATGAGTGTTCTTATTGTGTCCATCCGGGCAACTGGTGCAAACGTCTCTGTGTAGTCAACTCCCAGTATTTGAGCATACCCCTTTGCAACCAGCCTTGCCTTATGCTTCTGAATTGAGCCATCGGGGTTCAGTTTCGTTTTGTACACCCATTTGACTCCAATAACCTCCTTGTTATGTGGAAGATCTACCATTTCCCAAGTATCATTCTTTTCTATCATTTTGATCTCCTCCTCCATTGCTTTAATCCAAACTTTTTCTTTGGAGGCTTCAGCGTAGCTATGTGGCTCCAAGGAACAAAAGTTGCATGTTTCATAGATATCAGTAGACTCATATAGGTCTGCTAGAGTTCTTACCCGAAGGGGTGGAGATTCTGGCGAGGAGTCATGTTCGCTAGATGTATTCGCTTCGGAAGAGAATCTTGGAGTAGATGTGGGGCTCTGTTGATTGTGATATTCTTCTTCTGAGATTTCCTCTAGTTGGGTAGTAGTTGTCTTTCTTTCAACTCTTTCCATCTCCCAATTCCAAGAGGCTTGCTCATCAAACTCCACATCTCAACTTGTTACTAGTTTCTTAGTCTCGAGATTATAGATTCGATATCCCTTGGATTTGGAGCTGTAACCGAGGAAGATGCCCTTCTCTGTCTTGTCTTCTAATTTGTGCCTTTTAACAGAGGGAACATGAATGTAGCATATGCTTCCGAAGACCTTCAAATGTTTGGCTGAAGGCTTTGTTCATGACCATGCCTCAATAGGTGTTTTGTTTAAAACTGCCTTAGTTGGACACCGGTTTAGAAGATAGACTGAAGTATATACCGCCTCTGCCCAGAACATTTTAGGCATTCCTTTCTCAGCTAACATTGATCTTGCCATCTCCATGACTGTGCGGTTCTTCCTTTCGGATACCCCATTTTGTTGTGGAGTGTATGCTACTGTTAGTTGATGCTCCATGCCTTCATCTTCACAGAACTGGTCAAATTCTTTTGAGTTGTATTCGGTACCTCGATCGCTTCTCAACTTCTTGATTTGATGACCACTCTGTTTCTCCACGAAGTTCTTGAATCTCTTGAATATTCTAAAAACTTCGGATTTTTCTTTTAAGAAATACACCCATGTCATCCTTGAGTAATCATCGATGAAAAGTATGAAGTACCTGTTCTTGGAAACTGAAGGTGTGCGCATTGGACCGCAGACATTGGTGTGGACAAGCTCTAGTATCTGTTTGGCTCTCCATGTCTTCTCTGTTGGAAATGGTTGCCTGTGCTGCTTCCCAACCATACATCCTTCACATACTCCTTCTTTTTCATCCAGTAGAGGCATGTCTCTCATCATATTCTTTTGATGTAGTAATCTCAAGGCATTGAGATTGAAGTGCCCAAATCTTCGATGCCACAGACTCGTATCACTCAGTTGAGCCAACATTGACTTTTGTGGATATTGCCATTGAATGGGAAAGTTTCTATTATTTCCCATTTTCACTTCAGCAATTTCTTGGTTATTTTTCTTGTCATAAATTCGACAAGAATTTTTCTCAAAATGTAGGGCATATCCACTTTCCATCATTTGGCCAACACTTAGTAGATTTTGTGCAAGGTGTGGCACTAGGAGAACGTTTCTAATATAGCGCGTACCTTTCTTTGTATCTATGACAATGGTACCTTTCCCTTTTGCCTCCACCAATTCGCCATTGCCCATCTTGACCTTTGTCTTGATAGAAGTGTCTAACTCATGGAAGATGGTTTCGTTGGATGTCATGTGATTGCTGCACCCACTATCGATGTACCACTCTTCTTCTTTTGCTTCCATTGCTGAGTGACATGCATAGAACATGTACTCCTTCTCCTTAAAATCTTCAGAATAGTTGGCCTGTTGATTTCTTCTATCTCTGCAATCTTTTTCTTCATGCCCGAACCTCTTGCAATTTTTGCATTGTGGCTTTCCTCGATGGTAGCAATCTTTCTCTAAGTGGTTAGTCTTCTTGCATATTTTGCATGGTGGAAAGTTTGTCTTCCTCTGTCATGCCCCGGACCTACCCGGACACGTCAACAACCCGCCGTACAGTACGAATAGTCAACCGCAGTCCAACTCATCCATACTATACAAGGCGTCTTGAATACCATTCACAATAGTACATCCATAAACAATCACAATGTAAAACATTTAATTTAAGCAGCGGAAACATTAATATAAATATCCGAGCCACACGTGGCAAACACGGGCATACAAGCCCCAAATAAATATTCAAAACAATATCCATGAGCATTTATTTAAATGTTTTTAAAATAGATACGGAGGAAGCACGAACCACGTCTTCTCTCCTTCGAGCTTCCCAAGCAACGGCAAAGGTAGCGAGCTTTATCCCCTACCTGAAACTGTGAGGTGGCCTCCCCCGTGAAGGGGAGGTCAGTACTTGGAAGCATTTGACAAGTACAATGACAACTATACTAAGTATAATCAAAGTTTCAATTTCCAAGACCCTCAAATAGAGTGATAATATAATATAGGTCATAACCCGTGGTTACCCTCTTTTGAAAATATACTTACTTTATATATAAAGTCAAGTAGTCGCCCGAAGGCCCATGTTCACTTTGAAAACATTCAACCCTTTCCCCGTGACTTCGAGTCACGCCCATCTATATTAGTTTACCATGCTAGATGCTTCCTCTAGTCATGTTTCGTCGTGCTAGAGGCTTACTCTAGTCACTAAATTCGGTGTTAGAGGCTTCCTCTAATCACCGTACATACTTTGTGCTGGAGGCTTCCTCCAGTCACATTACATTATGCTAGAGGCTTCCTCTAGTCATCCTACACTACGCTAGAGGCTTCCTCTAGTCGTCCTACACGAATGCTGGAGGCTTCCTCCAGTCATTCTTAATCGTGCTAGAGGCTTCCTCTAGTCACGATACTAACTCACTAGCAAATTCTATGCCTAGAGTTCCTCAATCTTGAGTAGCCAATGAGGCCTACTCCTAATGTAACTTAGTGGTTACCCATTTCCTACCTTAAGGCATCTCATAAGACTACTTAAGGTGCATCCTTCACGATCCAAGTCCTTAGGATTTGTTCTATCACTTTTTATACAACATTCCCGATTAGTAAATTAAATACTAATCCATAAATCTTTAAACAACCAAGCTCCTTAACTCATAGTTACAAGGCTCATTCCTATGGATTTTCTAATCCGTATACGATTTAATCTCAATATCAAAAATATCACTTTTATCCATTCATGATTTCTATACATGAAGTAAAAGTATATTTCATCACAAAATTCATGGTTTATTCAATCATTATACCTTCACATTTATTATGCATCATCATACACAATTTCTCATAAATTTGTATGTTATGCATCTTCTATTCACAAACAATGATATTTTCATTTAGGCATTATTAATCATTAATAATCCATGAAAATCACATTTAATTACTTTAGGTAATCTTATGAAATTAACCCAAAGATTATAAGCAATATAGTCAGCCATCCTCACCTTATGAAGTGCTGAAATAGTTGCCTTTGTTAATCCTTCCGATCAATCCCCGTTCTAAACCGATTGGAGATGAAAAATCTGGACAGCAGACGAAAGTCGGGCGGCTTTTGCAAAAGGTGGGCGGCTTTCGTGGTCTGCAGCTACGAACAGTTCCTTTAAAGTGGCGGTTTCCGGCGATTTCAACTCCTATCGATTCCACGACTCTTCTAAGTTAAATACTACCACTTTATAACATTATTCTACACTTTTAAACGTGTAGAACTCCATGTTTAATACACCATATGATTTCTTAAAAAATCATACAAAATAATACTAGTTAATGGTTGTTACCTCACTTCTAGCTCTCTTCTTCTTGGATTTCCCTTTGTTGATGTGTCACGCCCCGGACCTAACCGGACACGTCAACAATCCGCCGTACAGTACGAATAGTCAACCGCAGTCCAACACATCCATACTATACAAGGCGTCTGGAATATCATTCACACATAGTACATCCATAAACAAGCATAATGTAAAATATTCTTTCATAGCAGCGGAAATATTCAATACGAGTATTCATGCCACACCTTGGCAAACATGGGCATACAAGCCCCCAAATAAATATTTAAAAATATTATCCATGAGCATTATTTAAAATGTTTTCAAAACAGGAACGGAAGAAGCACGAACCACGTCTCCCCCCTTTGATCTTCCCGAAGCAACGGGCGGTGGTAGCAACCTTCAAGTTCTACCTGAAACTATGAGGTGGCCTCCCCCGTGAAGGGGAGGTCAGTACTTGGAAGCATTTGACAAGTACAATGACAACTATACTAAGTATAATCAAAGTTTCAATTTCCAAGACCCTAAATCTAGGGTGCTATTATTTATATTAAATTCACATTCCTTCATGCTAGAGCTCGGCTCATAGTCATCCTAATTTGTGCTAGAGCTCGGCTCATAGTCACGCTGCATTTTGCTAGAGCTCGGCTCATAGTCATACTAATTTGTGCTAGAGCTCGGCTCATAGTCACACTACATCTTGCTAGAGCTCGGCTCATAGTCATACCACATTTTGCTAGAGCTCGGCTCATAGTCATACTACCACGTGCTAGAGCTCGGCTCATAGTCACGTCATCAAATCCCTAAACCTCTTCTTAGTCTAGGTTCCTTCCATTTTGAGTAACCCTTAAGGCCTACTCTTAATGTAACTTGACTTCATAACGTCCACCTTAAAAATATCCTTTAAGGTTATTTAACTCTAATATCTTGGGATTAGTTCCCAAGAACTATTGAACTTACATTCCCGACTAGTATTTCTATACTAGTTGTTTAATCTTAATAAACCAATGCAATTTCATAATAATTCATATATTTCAACTAAATTTCACATTCAAGTATAATTTGGCTCTATTATCAAAATATCACTTTTATCCTCCCATGACTTCCTTACATGAGGTAAAAGTATATTTATCACCATTTGATTTGTAGTTTATACAACCATTATGCCATTATATTCATAACACATAATCATACACAATTTATTCATAAATTTGTATATTATGCATTTTTGCTTGTAAACAATAATGATCTCATTTAGGCATTTTTTTATTTATTAATAAATCATGCCAAACACATATAATTCATTTAGGAAATCTTATGAAATTAACCCAATAATTATAAGCAATATAGTCGGTCATCCTCACCTTAAGTGAGCTTAAACGCGATCTACGCTCCCCCGGTTGAACTTTGACTAATTTCCGGTGAACTTTGACCAACTCCGGTGAATGTTGACCAACTCCGGCGAAACTCCGGCGAAGCTCAAAAATACTTTAATCAAGTTCCTAACAAGGTTTTAACATCATAAAACCTTAATCAATACGAATAACCTATAAAAGGTTATTTTCCGGTGAACTTGTCGGTTTGGCCCCTAAGTCCGTTTTTGGACATAGAACCACCTTCCAACCTATTATTCCACACTTTAATTATGTAGAACAACCCTAAAGGTCCTTCATATGATATATATCACATATGATAGAAGAAAAATAAAGGAAAAGTTAATATAAGGTGATTACCTTAATCTTTCTCACTTTTCCTAGCTTTTTCTCCCTTTAACCTTTCCCCTTGGACTTCTATTGCTTGAGCTCTCTTCAAGGATGGGAAAAGGAGGATGGGGATTTTCTTGGTCTTGCTGGGGTTTGTGCTGGTCGAGAGAAATGAGGGAGAGAGTGGGTGAGGAGTGTTTTTGTCTCTTTGATCAAATGAGTCTGGAGAGGAGGTCCACCTCATGTACCTTGATGCTTTTTCTTTCAATTCAACTCCTCCCCCATGTTTTCCATTCCCACCAGCCGGCCAACCCTTCATTTTGGGTGGCTAAAAACGTGGGTTGGCCCCCACACATGTGGGAGGTCAACCCTTTTTGTCCACGGGTGTACAATCGGTCCCGAAAGTTGTATTTTTCGGACTGTTTTAAATATATTTTATTTCATCGGGTCAAATAAAATATATTATGCGTTTCCAATAATTATGACCCTTATAATGAATATACATTTCCCAACTTTAATCTATAAGCCTCCGAAATTCATTCCGGGCTGTTATCTGTTAAATTACCGATACCGGTATTTGGGCCTCTTTTGACCAATCGGTCAACTCTGGACCTTTCCATGGCTCAAATGAGTTATCCACCACCATATAAATGTTATATGACCAAGATGAATAAAATATACGGTCTCGGGAATATCGGGCGGCCCCCGCTCCCGGTGCGGGCCCCACGTGCGAATTTACTATTCACGCAAAAACATTAATAAAAATTCACAACTTCGAATACTCGTTAACCATTCCATGAGTTCAATACATTATTCTCTTTAAAAGTAAATACATTTGGGGACGGTGTTACATGATGTTTTCCTCAAGCTTGAGCTTTGTGAAAGGCTTCCTCCCAGAGCTCTCTCACCTCTCTTACTCTCTTTGTTTGTGGTGTGCGGATGAGGAAATGATAGGGAGACATTTCATCTCAATCCCTCCCAATTATGAAGTGGAAATGGGTCATGGGGGGTGTGACTTTTGTCTCAATGAGACTTCCTATGTCTTGTCCGCCCCTCCCCCTATGTTTAGCATCAACTCCACTATGTGGAGTGTACAACTCATGTAAGAAATATCCCAATTGGGTGTAGGAAGTCTCTCCCAATTATTCTTGCTATTTTTGACAGGTTGGGCCAAAATAATACTCGGGTTGTCCAAATATTATCGTCAACTTTAGTTGGCACTTTATTGGGCTCTTAGAATTATTACGATAACCCAACTAAATATTTGGTAGCCCATTCTCAATAATATGGACCCGATAACTAATTTAATTAATCGCACATTAATTAAATATACCAATTCCATTACACGATTTTATTCGCTAGGAAATTCAAATACATATCCAATTCCAAATTCAAGTACATCCGGGTGCGGTGTCACATCCTCTCCTTGTTGTTAGAATTCCCATATTTATGAGATTTAAAGTTTCCATCATTTCTTGAGTCATTCCTTTTAATGTTGAGCTTAGATTGGACGCACTTTCTAATGAACTTTCATGTCGCCTGTTAAGCCTGTGCTCACGTGCTTCTAGTGACCCCATTAATTCAGTGATGGACATTTTTGATAGATCTTTTGACTCCTCAATAGCCGAAACTACTGGATCATATTTTTCTGGGAGACTGATTAAGACCTTCTGGATTATTTTCTCGTCGGTTATGTTTTCTCCAAGAGTTCTCATTTCATTGACTATATGTATAACCCGAGAGAAATAATCTTTTGCCATTTCAGAATCTCTCATCTTCAAATTTTCAAACTCTCTTCTTAACTTTGTAATTTAATAGTTCTAACTTTCTCATTTCCTTGAAATTCCTCCTTAAGAATATCCCAAGCTTCTTTTGCCGTAGTAGCACGAATTATTCTCGGGAAAATGGTATCACTAACGGATTGTTGAAGAAGATAGAGAGCTCTAGCATTTTGCTGCTTTTGTTTCTTACATACCTCGGAAGTTGATGCGTCGTCGCTTCCTTTTTCCGGAGTGATGATTCCTTCTTCAACAATATCCCAAAGATCATGTGATTCTAGGCAAGTCTTCATACGGACACTCCAATAGTCGTAGCTTTCTCCATTGAACATCGGAGTCGATACCGAGAAGCTTGATGTCGCCATAACGCCCGCTTATGATCGAACAGGCTCTGATACCACTTGTTAGAAAATATAAAAGGTTGTTGGTGTATGAATATGTTAAGTGATTTTAGTGAGGTGTAGTGTAGAGGAGGTGTTTTAGAGTAGAGCTCTTGTCTCTAGAAAACTTGTAATTTTATTGATGTTGCTTGGTTTTGCTTGGTAAGCAAATGAGTACAATGAGTCCTATTTATAGGTGCTAGAGGATCATTCTAGATCCTTATTAAATGCTATGATTCTAGAGTATTCTACAACTATGTCTAATTAATCTAGATTTTACATAAGAATTCTCTAGTGGAGAATTCTCTAGAATACTTGAAGCTATATTTCTCTAGAACATCTCTAGCCTTTTCTACATAGAATATTCTAGATAAATGCATCACTATTTAATAGATGCCTAGGCTTGGACTGTGAGAGGCGGCAAGCTTCTGCTGTGGCGCGTGGCGTTAGTCAGAATGGCAATGACATCTCAGGCTCTGGTTGGAACATACCAGTTGAGAATTTCCAGCTTCCTGCTGGAGTGTATGTGAAAGATAAGAAAAACTCTCAATGAAATCACCAATGTTGATAAAAAAAATGGATGCTTGTAAGCTTTTAGTACAGCTACGACAGACACCCACTAGAAAGGTCCAAAAGTGTTTGAGCTTCATTGTTATGAAGCAACAATTCGTCCAATGTAATTTCTAATGCGATTTTCATCATGGGTCATCCACAAACAGTCTATGTGCTTTAGCAGAGGAATAATACTATGTACATCTAACTTCTCTTACACTACCGTAGGTGGGAACCTTTGCGGGGGTAATGTTGTTTTGTTTTGTTGTAGGCGTTAAAGAGGTTGGGTTGAACTAATTACTTGATTAAACTTAACGTTTTTTACTAAAAGTTAATCATGATGAATTCAGGTGTTTTCTTAAGCAGTGGAGTAACCTCTACCCAATCCTCAACTCTATCAGCTACCATGAATGACTATAAGATTAAGGATTCATTTAACTTAAGAGGCCAAGGAACTACGAGATAACAATAATGCTTCCATATTCGCAAGCAAGGACACCAAGTGCTTAGTTGATTAAGATTTTGAAATACCCATTAGACTGCATATTCAAAAGGCATCACCATCATCCTAAAACCTCATTGTTTTAAAATACGGAGTACATATTTTGCTTTCAAACTACAACCTTCTACATATTTGGAAAATCATTTAGACTAGATACAATATGTATTCTCATTTATATAAAGTAAATAATAAAGTAATCTGGGTCTTAGATAAGATCAAACATTACAATCACAGCTCCTATCCATGCATGGCCCTTACAGTTTTGACTAGCAGGCAAGAAATCGGAGTAGAATGATCGAATGTAATTAAAATTAGAAATTAAAATAAATGAGAAAGTAAAATTACAAGTAATTATTATTTTTAATTATTACAAATCTAGCAACACATTTGGAAGCCCATGACCGGCGAGCAGGTTTGCAAACAAAAATGAAAACGAGGTAAAATCTCATCATTTGAAAAGAATGTATTTTAACGATGAGGGTGGGTGATTACCATTGTTTGCGGTATCCTTTACACCTTCTGCCAGTATCTTTGGCAATATCCTTGCGCATTCCGTAGCTGCCTTCATTTGCTTCCAGGAAAGCCCTCAAGAAACCGAAAGTGGCCTTCATTTGCTTACAAAAATTTCGAAGAGTCTTACCGGTATTGTACCGAAACAGTTTGGTACGGTATTACTCGTATACCAAACTAAAAATTTCACATTTTTCACTTTTCAGCACCCTTTTCACGTGATCTTTTTCCTTTTGAATAACAAATATAAATATTTCTTACATTTGTCATTTGTGTAGGTATTTATCCATACAAACACACACACACACATTGATATAACATTGCTAAAAACTAATGACAAAATGATGTGCATGATTACTTAGAAAAGAGCTGAGTATCGCATACTAGTGTAGTAGTGCATAATAAATCATAAATGCATAATGTGTAAACTGTAAGAGATTACATTTCTAACCACATTAACTGCAAGGACTTTCATAACGAAACCAGTCTATAGCACTACTACAAATATTTGTACTCCTGTTAAAGATGGAAGTCATGCATGGTCCGCAAACAACATTTGCGAATGGAGCGATATAGTAAGCACCACAAAAGATAGCGTGAAGAACGCAAAGAATTCCTCCCACACGTGAGATTAAGAAAGGGCGAGAGCTGAAACACCGCTTTCCCCGACGGATGTGTTGTATGATTCCTGTCACGGTTAAGCATAATCCTGCAATCCCTGTGATGCTGCATACCAGTTTTGTTGGAAATCTATCTAGAATTAAACTAAAAAATTAAAGGTAGAAGGAGAATTCCACTATGGAATCAAACGAGCAGTAGTATTTGTACAAAAGGAAATATTAAATGCTTCATACTTGTATATGTTAAGTAAAACAACAACCTTTCTTCATTGAATTAAAAAAATGCAGGACAAGTGAAAGTATAAATAGAAGACTAGGTAGTTAACTTAGCTAGCCCACTACCCCACTTCCTAATAACCTACTAAGAACATGCATGAAATATCCACTACTCCACTAATACTAATTTTAACTAATTAAATTAATTAAAACATGAACAATTTAAAACTCAGCCATGCATGCATGCATACGTGGGAGTGTGGGACCGATTAAAACCCAACAAGTTTAAGAATGAGAAATAATTAATCTTGAGTAGAGTTGAAGAGAAAGATTGTTTTTAAATAGATTGATTTTTTTTTGAATGGATCTATTTAGGTCTGGTTTGATCTGTTAGGTCATATTTGGTTGATGAGAATTGCCCTAGTAGATGTTTGTTCTATTTGTATTTAATAATTGTTGATATCTATTTTAGAAGCTGTTCTCTTCGCCTGATCCGAATGTTTCTGATCTGAATTTTTTAAGTTCTGATCTGATCTGATCTGAATTTTTCTGATCTGATCTGATCTGAATCTTTCTGATCTGATCTGATCTGATCTGAATCTTTCTGATCTGATCTGATCTGATCTGAATCTTTCTGATCTGATCTGAATGTTTCGGATCTGGTCTGGTCTGATCTGAATGTTTCTGATCTGATCTGAATCCTTCTGATCTGATTTGAATCTTTCTGATCTGATCTGATTCGAATATTTGTAATTGCAATTACAAATATAATTTAAATAAAATTATAATTATAATTGTAATTATAATTACAATATTTATCTCTATAATTGTAACTATAGTTATCAATATTATTATAATTACTCTGTAAAATAATTACAATAGTAATAATAATAATAATAATAATAATAATAATAATAATTATAATAAAAATAATAATTATAATCATAAATTATAATTATAATATAATTATAAGTATAATTATAATTATTATAATTATAATTAATAATAATTATAATTATATTAACATTAATTATAATATTATAATATAATAATAGTAATATAAATACAATTAATATTATTATAACGATATTATTATATTAATATTATTATTACAATAATATAATAATAATATGATTATTATTATAATTAGTATTATATTATTATAATATTATATTATAATTATAATTATAATCATAATTATAATTATATTTGTAATTATAATTATAATTATTATAATTATGATTGCAATTATAATTATAATTATAATTATTATAATTATAATTAATTACAATTATAAATATAATTAATTATAGATATAATTATAATAATTACAATTGATTATACTTATAATTATAAGAATTATAATTGTAATTATAATTATAATTACATATAATTATAATATAATATTATAATAATATTAATCATATTATTATTATTATGTTGTAATAATAATAGTCTTCTTAACAATTGCATTTATATTACTATTATTATAGTAAAATATTATAACTATTATTAATATCTTTTTTTATCATATTATTATTAATATTATTAATAATAATTATATAATAATAATCATAATAGTAATAACAATATTAATAATAAATAATTAATATTTAATATAATAATAAAAGTGATAAATCATGTTTGAACTTTTCTGATCTGATCTGATCTGAATGTTTCTGATCTGGTCTGATCTGATCTGAATCTTTCTGATCTGATCTGATCTGAATCTTTCTGATCTGATCTGATCTGAATTTTTCTGATCTGATCTGATCTGAATTTTTCTGATCTGATCTGAATAAAATAAGAATAAGCAATAAGTAATAAGAATAAGACGAACAGAACAGCACCTTAATCGTGTCTTATGTGGTTTGATCAAGTAAGACGTTGGGCACAACTAACAAATATCAAGTGTTTTAGTTTTTGACTTATGATGGTGTTTGGTAAGATGTGGTTGGAACTAAGGACACTTTTTCAAACATTTTATATTTTATCATGTAAAATATTTTATAAAGCACTACAATTACTTTGCATGTTTTTAAAAAATAAATTACACATCCAACTAAATTGTGTATTTTTAATTTACACAAGATAATTTCTTACCTAAACGTTGCATGTAAGATTTGATACATAAACTATTAAATGAGCCCTAAAAAAAGAGTCCTGATTTTCGAGTCACTGGTATATTCAATTTTTACGAAGCTCGACAATAGAACTCAATTTCTGATGATGAAAATGCATTTACCTTTAAATCATTTTATCCCTCCATTCTAGTATTATTAACTTTTGTGATAGAAGGATATTTAAAAAGGGAAGAAAACAAACAATAGATTTCGCTGTGTTATAACCAATCATACACACCGCCGTGGAAGAACAAATTTAACTCTCAAGTAAAAGAAATTGTTTAATGTTTTTATATGACTTAGTGATCTTAAGGAAATATTTCATATTTAATCATAGCACTAAAATTGTTGCTTCAGAATCACAGAATGTTATGGGCATGACTTATTATTTTTTGAGAGAGATTATGTGCATGACTTACATAACATAGAGTGTTTTTCGCATTTTAAATCACTGGATAAAGTAAAATTTATAAGTAGTATATTGAGAGAGGCTCGAACGTCATTAAAAGTATAAGAATTACATAATTTTAGCGGACGGCACCTAAGGTTTCTAGTTGCACGGCTTTGAGGTGGAATTTATGGTAATTTCTATGGTACCCATAAGGTACCATACCTTTGTTCACATGGACCAATGAAAGGGTAGCAGTTGAATTATTTAAATCTAAATTAAAATTGATAAAGTGATGGGGTCCAATCAAATGAATGCTAGGTACGGTACCTCTGTTTTTAGAAAGGTACCGGAGTTGTCACCTAGGTTAGCCTCATCGCACGATCAGGTATTCAGATGGGGTGTGGCGGAGTCTCTTCACATAGGTTAGCCAAAGGGATACTCAAAGGGATGGGAATTCATCGGACAAGGCTTGGTGCAGAAAGATGGGAAACTTCATCGTTTCAATTGAGAGCAAGTGGGAAGAAGAAAGAACATGACAAAGTTGGGGTCAGGGCGTAAGAAGATGAGGTGTTGACTAGGGCTTGGAATTCAAAACTTCAAGGGTGGATATGTTGGACTGTGGTTTTGTGTTCCTTTTCTCTTTCAAGCTTTCTTATTTGCTTCATCGTTCTTTTTTATTTGCGTGTTTTGGGTAGTTTTTGAGATTGTTGAATTGGTGCATTTTAGTTGATAGATTTCAATTGGGAGGCAATCAGGCTTGCTCAGATGCTAATATCCTCGAAACTCTCATATTTTTAGTAATTAGTCTTGCTCTTCTTGGGATGGACTATTCAATGTCTGATCAAGGAGTGAGGAGGCCGGTGGGCTTATGGTTATTGTTGATTAGAGGGAGATTAGTATCGGATGGTTATTTAAATATTTGCAATTCTATTAATTGTATTTTCCCTTAGTTACACACTGAGAATTTAATTTAATTTAATATAATATGTGAGTTTTCCTTTCAAAAAACTTTACATAATTTCATCCTAGAAGAAGTCAACATATTCCAAATGGAGAAGCAACCCATAAAAAAGATACTATACCATGACAATATAAATAGAAGCCGTAAGCCTTTTGACTTCGGTCGATAGCTGCCTCCACAACTCAGATGTATATTGTTTGCGCAACGACATACGAAGAGGAGCATGATCCCGGAGAGCAAAAGAACGGCCGTTGCTATGAAAAGAATCACCACCGCTTTAATGTCGAAGCAATTAGATACATTCACCTGTTCGATTATATTAGACAAATTAATAAAATATACTCTGTATTGTAATTTTTTTTGTTAATTCGATTCAACAAATTTCGCCCATTCAGTCATTACATCATCAATTTCAACAAATTCAGTCCATTTCTTCTCGCAAAACCGGGCACCAACTATTAGGCATGTTTTTAAGTGTTCTCTTTTAGAGCTCATTTGGTAACATTAAAATTGTCTAAATTGACTGAATATGCTAAAATTGATGAAGTTCCGGATGAAGTGATTGGATTGACTGGATCTGCTGTATTATGAAAAAATACAATTAATAAATACTACTCCGAACATAATAGTTATGTCGGGGTATGAAAAATAGCTAAAATGATCATAGGTAATGACTTCATTCAATCCAGCCAGAAAAATAATTACAACTTTACTTATTTTGATTATAACATAATTCAGAGTATGCGATCAAAAGTTATACGGAGTATGTTTTGTGAAAAAATTGACTGATAACCCCACAGTAGTAGAAAAAGATTAGAAAATGAAACTACACTCAACTTTCCTAATCAAACAGTAAGGCTTTCCGGATAGGTTTCCGATATATGTGCGAATACAATCGAGAAAGTTACTAGTATCAAGTCTAAATTGACTGAATATGCTAAAATTGATGAAGTTCTGGATGGAGTGATTGGATTGACTGGATCTACTGTATTATGAAAAATACAATTAATAAATACTACTACGGTACATAATAGTCATGCCGGGGTATGAAAAATGGCTAAAATGATCATAGGTAACAAATTCATTCAATTCAGCCAGAAAAATAATTGCAACTTTACTTATTTTGATTATAACATAATTCAGAGTATGAGATCAAAAGTTATACGGAGTATGTTTTGTGAAAAAATTGACTGATAAACCCGCGGTAGAAGAAAAAGATTAGAAAATGAAACTACTCAACTTTCCTAATCAAACAGTAAGCTTACCGGATCGGTTTCCGATATATGTGCGAATACAATCGAGAAAGTTCCTAGTATCAAGTCTACCGGTACCATGATAGCACCACAGTTGAGGAACATAGAGGCCGGATGTCTACTTGTCGACATCTTTCTTTGCTTTACTTATTAGCGATGAGAAGGCCGGAAGTACGTATAATGGGGAAGAAGGCCGGTAACAACTAACAAGACTATCTGTTTATACCCCCAGCCCCTCTTTATATACATGTGGAAGGTATAGAAGAGAGCCCGGTTGAAAACTTTTTGTAATTACTAGTAACTAGTAAAGACTAAAGAGGAGATACTCTAAATCCCACTCTAGCTTTTATGGCAAATTAAAGGCCTTTATATATGTTAGAATATTAGTAAAAAATAACATAAACAAATACTCCGTATACAACTTCATCCCAGACAAGATCAGACTAGACCAGTTCAGACCAGATCAGATTTGAATAGTTATATAATACACAGATGTTTACCAGACCAAATCAGACTAGTTTAGACCAAACCATATGAGGTTAAGTAAAAATATCCTAAAAATTAAAGCAATTAATACACATTACTTTCGAAAAGTGACTCGACAAAGAAACAATTATGAAATAAATGGGTACGGTGCAATATTTTCTAAAAGGTTGGTAGTTTTTTCAAAAGTCCTATCACAAGTGTTTTCTTTGCATAATTAGTCACACTTTACTACAAACTACAAAGCATGAAGGGTCAATCCGCCAATAGGAAAACCGTTGTCATTGGGACTCAGATCAACACACCCTCAAAATTGTACATTTGTTCGTACTGGCCCATTCTTCCGATCAAATAAAACTTTCTCTTTTTTAAGTTGTATAAAATGAATCTCATTCTTTCAATTGTCAAGACATACACTATAGGGTTATGATAATAATAATAATAAAAAAAGAGATACACTAGGGTTCATATATTTTTCATTTATAAATGAATAGTTACTTGACACCTTTGGTCGAAAGATTAATTTCGATCGTTGAACAATTTCGGTGGCCATAAGGGGCTATAGGAACACATGGATAGTGACTAAGGATATACTACGTATAATATGATTAGAGATGGAATAAATTAAATACTTCCATGTATGCTTATAAAAGCTATGTTTTCAAAATTGCATTGGGCTGCAACATGTCCGAGTGAATGAGTCCCGTGTCAACCCAGACTCAATAGGTACACCCAATTAATAATAGATCAACCCAATCAACATTAATGAAAAGAAATAGGGAGAATAATAATTATAAATTTATGTCTAAAATAATGGATGTTTATAAAAGTAACTTTTATAAACTATACATATTATTGTAAACTAGACATGGTACTTTTAGTAACTCTTTTCATATTTTTGTAAATAAAATATATTTCAATTATATTAAAAAAAATCTCAATAAAAATTATAATATCATACATAAATCAAAGTATAAAGTACATAATTTTTATAACAACCAACTAATGATGTTGATTAATTAAGAGGTTAGCAAAGCCAACCCATAATATTCTTTGGCACAATTCTAGTCCTTTTATGATCAATAGTACTACTGCATATTTTACTATGAAAAAATAACGAGATTGTTACGAATTTGACGTAACGCTTTCGTGCCAAATAGCTAGTGACAAAATGTCGTTTGCACGAATTTGACGTATTCGTGCCAAATGCTCTTTGAATTTCGAACAATCCCTGTTAAAAGTCCATGCCGAATCCTATATGATTTAATTTTTACGAATTCATGCCAAATGTCTCTGTCAAAAAATTTGGCATATCCCATTTGGGTTGTGCATTTTCAAATAATTTTGACATAAGTATCTCTATATATAATAATAATATAATCACATTTTTATTTGTGTTGAAACTAGGATTGCATATATCCTATTATCCTATACTATAGAGGCATAAATATAGAGTAAAACAAATTCAAATCTATATATGAGAAATTGGGTATACCGGAGATAGTCGGATTGGTTAATCTTTATTAGTTTTCATGGGTCAACATTTTTCCGATGGTTTTACATATGTTTTCATTTTATGGACGAATGACGACCCAGTTTTGCGACTAGATAAATGGTTTATGGGTCAACTCAGTTTGGGCCCATTCCGTTTTCAAACGCAGGCTTATATATGAAGTGTACATAGGGTTGGTTTGCAAACGCTTTAAAAAAAGCACTTCTCGGTTTTTGGCTTTAAAAAAACACTTTTATTACCAAATACTATAACTTTTATTTTTCTCGGCTTTCATGTCAAAAATGCTTTTACTTTTTCTATTACACAAAAAGCACTTATTTTACTAAACACTACCAACTTTTACTTTTCAAAATCACTTTTTTCTCAAACATTATCAACTTTTATTTAATCACTTCTTCTCATTTCATTAAAAAGCACTTTTTTAAAAGCAGAAGCTGTTGCAAACAAACTCATAATACATGTCTCCCTCATCTACTCAGGTACTCTCGAGCATATAGAGAATCAATTGTCTCATATAAGAGTCACTTGTCCACTCCCGTTGAGTAAACCAATTTAAAGTGTGTTTGAATGTGATTCTCTTTTTGCTCCTTTGGAGCAGATAGAACCAGAAACTGAAGTGTTTGGGTGAAAGTGCAAAAGTGATTCTACTGCTATAATTTACTCCTAGAATCAGTTCTTTTAGAAGTTGGGGGAGACCGGCATCTGAAAATTGATACTGATTCTGCTTCTACTTTAAAAAAGAAGCATACATAATCAGTTCCAAACACTCCCTAAATTATCTAACACAATCACTTTATGACTTGTGAGCTAGATTCTTTGAGGTGTCAAAGATTAGAGACAGATCTAATTTATTGTACATGTGAGTCAATTAGGCTGAACGTAGGGGGTGGGGGTAGAGCTGGTGGTATAGTAGGGGTATGAGTAGGCAGTGTGTAGGGGTTACGGGTATGGGGTCGCGTAGGGGTCGGTAGGGGTGGTGGGTGGGTATAGGAGGTATATGGGTAAGGGGTAGGGTCATGATAGGGGGTAGGGTAAGGATACATGAATGTTTGTGTGTCTATAGATGCATGTGTAGAATTATTTTGGACATTTTAATATTAAATGATATTTTAAATCCTGTAAACTAAACATTGGTTTATGACACTACTTATTTTACAAGTCGCTTTCTAACGCAAGCCTTTATAAGTATCGCTTAACAACCTGTGAAGTAAACACATTCTTAGTGATTACATTTATATTTTTGCCCACAATAAACCGAAATAATAATTACTCCCTACTACTCCGCTCATATATAAATATAGAAAAACTACAATTACTACTAACAAAGTGCCCATATATTTCACTACATGTATAAAGCCCATATTAAAACTACACATTTTTTAATATTTTTATTTTTATATGTTTAAAACTACAATTATTGTTTCGTGTGTATAGTAAAATAAAAGTACAACTATTGTGGACTTTAAGAATTTAACATGTATAGTGGTTAATTTTATTCATTATAAATTATAAATTTATAGTGGTTAAAGACAAAGTTAAATATTGGAGAAAGAATTGTTTACTATACACAATTGAAGATTAAGAGCATCTTTAATGGGAGGCTGTCAACATTAAAAAAATTGTGACACATGGCAATATATTATTGGAATGTTTAGCCATGTAGGAAGAATGTTAAAACTTACGTTGCAACACATTGATAAAGCACCGAAATGGTCTCCAATGGGAAACTAAATACAACAACCAAAAGCTCTCCACGTTGCAACAGTTTGCACAAGTGGGGGTGGAAAGTTTATTTCTTACACGGGTGGTTTTTTTTAAGGGGCATGATAATTTATATCCGCTTAAAAAGGCTGACTCAGCATGTAAACAACAATGTTATACAAATACAGTGATGTAAACATTGTCGATTTTTTTTTTTGACAAATCAGCATTACATGCGATTTAACATGCTGCGTTGTAAACAAGTTTTTTACACCAATGTCTAAAGCAGATGACGTAGCCATCGTTTTTAATGTGAACAGCCTGGGACTGGAGATGCTCTAAGGAATGGTTTATTTAGGATGTTTTTACTTGGACTGTAATTTGCTGGTCTGGTCTGGTCTGAACTGGTCTGGTCTGGTAAGGTCTGGTTTCTTTGTATTTTTATAACTATCCAAGTCTGGTCTGGTCTGAGCTTGTCTGGTCTGGTCTGGTCTGGACTGGTCTGGTCTGGGGAAAATTACAGTCCAAGTAAAAACATCCTTATTGTTTGAACATGTAAGAAAGAATTAAATATCAGCCCCCGTTTCTTTTTCTTATCAGCCCCCGTTTATCCTTTCGATATTGAGAGACAAGAGGAGTATCAATCTATCTTCGTAGTAAGATAGAGACCCGAGAAAGATCGATCTGTTCAATCAATTAGCCACCCAACAAAAAGTCAATTGCTTGGTTATTAGTATACTTTTTCGTATTCGACAGGTTTCAGTATACCATTCTTTTCCTTCTTCAGTTGCAAAAGCCTTTCGGAGATCCATAGAAATCGTAGCATCAGGCTAGCGGCAAGCAAGGTGAAAGACAAGTTGGGGCGTCTTGGTGAAGCAGAGAATCAGAAGGCCGGGATTTCAAATTCATGGATTTCAAATTCCATAGAATTTGATTAAAATCTCATAGATTCTGTATAATTCCATATAAATCCATCAAAATCTTATTCCTTTAAAATCCTTAACAATCCATATTGGGGACACCCCCTAAATGACGGAAAAGTATAAACATAATGAAAATCAAAACGAAAAAAGAAAGTGACGGAAGAAATCAGAAAAGAAAAATCACCGGCAAGCCAGAGACAGAAGAAAAGGAGAGGAGAGAAGGAGAGGAGGAGGAGGAGGAGGAGGAGAAAAGATAAGAAAAATCTATGATATCCTTACCGGCGCTGCACTGCGTCTCCTCCTGGCTACCTCATCTTTTGCTAATTTCAGTAGGGATTGAATACTGACTATATTATGTGCAATATATTCAAATTGGCCATGTATATTTATTTCATAGTCATTCAAAGGCATCTCCGGCGACCTGAATCGTTTGCAGCGCTCGCCTCTCCATATTCGGCGACCTTCACCCCTCGGCTTCCAGTGAAGTTTCGAATTGACGAAGGAAGAGAGCTAGTAACGTGAAAGTGAAGACGACCATACGCTTACAACCAAAATGAAGCAGGGCAATCTCTGTACGATGGCACTTCTATATATCTCACAGATAGAAGGCAGCAGCTCCTGTGCAATTAATTCAGGGCAAAATTGGTATTAAGCAAAAATATAGTCCTATTTAAGTTTTAAAAAGTAAGAGGTCCTATAGGGATACATAGGTAAAGTCCTGGTCCTATTTAACCCCATTTCTCTTTTAAAAACTGATATCATTGGAAGAAATGTCAGCATTTGTGTTTACCCACTAATGAGGGAGGGGTGGGTATTAGATTGATCTCATATATTGAAAAGGCATTCTCTCTCAAGATTTGGTGAAAATGGTAACTTAATGATTCATTTTGGGCCATTTTTTGTCATGCTAGATATCCAAGGAGAGCAAATATGAGCCCAAAAAATACTTATTCAAACACTTGGAAAAGGATATGCAATATTAACACTAGGGGGAATGTCTTACAAAGACCAAGGGGATTGGTAGGCCAATATGGATTTCGTTCAGCCTTTGAAGAAATCAGAAAAAAGGATCTCCAACCTTTTCTTGCAAAAATATTTGGCATAAGAACCAAACTATGCAAATTAGAATTTTCCAATGGAAACTTTTTCACAATATGCTTCCTCTCCCAGAAAATTTACTCGGATTTAATTTGTTTGTTTACCCTACACGTTGTCCTCTTTGCAAAAAGGAATCAGATTCCATTGATCATATATTCTGTCATTGCCCGGTGGTTAGACCTATTTGGGAATAAGTTATGGGAATTTTTGGGATCAACAAGCTCTATTACCCAGTTCAATCAGACAAATGTGCTTCCACTAGTGAATGAAAGCTTACCTGAAGACAAATCTTTAATGCACATTTATAGACAAAATCTACCACACATCATTACATTTGGAAAATTTACTCTAAGCTGATATGGCGATATGTTTTCATCTCCATATTTCAATTTCATCATTCTTCAAATAAAAGGCTTCACTCAAAAATGGTCTCACAGTTTGCACAAATTAAAGAAAAAGGTCGACTTTGAGCTACTTAGAGCCGAAAATCTAATTCATCAAGATTTTAGGATCTCTATCCCTAGGTTGAAGAAGGGTAAGGTGCATTCGGCCTACTAAACATCTCAAAATGAATGTGGATGCTTCATTCTTACTCGGAGCGATTATGCGAAATGAAGCAGGCGAACTTATCTTTGATATGGCCCTCCACATCTCAACCGAATCCGTTCTTGAAGCAGAGTTTAGAAGCTCCTAGTTTTACTGCATTCGAAGCCATTGAATTGGATTACGTTGATTTTCATGTCGAATCGGACTCCTCAGGTGTTATTGTGATGCTTAACGACGTGACTTATTCAGGGAGTTGGAAAGACTTAGCCGATGAACTATGTGGGGTTTCCAGAAATGTTATGGTCTCTTTCGAACATACCTTACGAGAATGCAATATAGCTCATTATGGTCTCATTATATAGCCCATTCAATTATAGCTCAATTTGCCCCCAATTTCCTTTTCGCTTTTATTCTCTTAGTTTATTGACTTTATTTTCATGTTTTTACAAAGGGAATACCCTTTCAGGAGAGGTTTAAGTCCAGTCCTACTATTCACATATATTCTTCATTCATTTCAATAAAATTCGACAAATGTTCTCTAACAATTGCCCCACCGACTTAGGTGGTTTACCACCGGGTTAAAAATAAATCGGGTCAGGTAACTGTAAGTCTGTAACTGGTCATTTGATAATCATCTCGTAATATTTTGAAACCGACATCAGAAGATGAGTTTTAGAACTCTATAAGATCTTTCCAACGAAATACAACAAGGTATGATAAGATCAAATTCTACAAGAGTTCAGATTGAAATCAGAAACGTTTGTGAATTTCCGGTGGTTAATCTGTACTATTTACTTAATGCATTATAAATGAAGTCGGAAAAATAGATTAAGAACACAAAATGATCTTTCCGACGATATATAATATGTTTCAAATGGAAAACATTCACCAAGATATTGAGGAATAGTGTAAAATATCACACCTTTTCACATTTATTTTAAATTAATTTTATTAAGTATATCCTTTAATTATGACACTTATATGCCCCATTAATGTAGGGGCTTAGTTAAAGTCTAACCTACGCCCTAGCCCACCTTACATTTAAATTCTAATTAAGTTATTATAAGATAAAAAAATCGTGCACAAAAAATCAAAAAATGTATTTGGTCATCCCAGTGTATCTGTAAGAATTATATGTCCGTGCAACACACGGATAGTGCGTGCAACACACGGATAGTGGGTAGTGTAGAACAGATCGAAAATAGACAATCATAATGGAAGAGAGGTTGTACTAAATAAGCTTACCATATAGCAATACTGTATATCCGGTTGTAAGAAATGCTATGTATATGCAGTGATTAAAGGATTTAAAGCATGATTGAAGCAATATATATATAGATCAAGTATAAATTATCAAGTATAGTACTTAAATACAAACTACAAAGTATATGCGAAAGTAGATTGATTTCTTTAAGCTACATCAAACGTACGCTAAAAGATATCGGTACAAGTAAAAAGCATAGCGAATGTATATAGAGAGTACTGTTCAGGGCGAGATTGGAGAAGCGCAGCGCTGCGAATCTCCTGGTCGAGACTGTAAGCACCCAATTGGAAACCACGACGCAACATTTATTCTTATCTATGCAAAAGACGGAGCACTATCCGGTGTTTAGCGACGTTCAATTAAGATACTCGCCGAAGAAATTGCGGACTCGAGTCCACAAACTCTGGTTCCTCGTTTCCCTGTGATGATCGAAGCCATGATAATGGCGGATCGGCATGTGCAGTCCGAGTTTCTCTGCATCCTCGCCGCGGTGATGGTGCTGATGCGCGTGCTGGTGCAGGAACGGCATCCACTCCGGCGGAACTCGTCGATCGTCACTCTCACTGGCAGGGAGGACCATGTCGTTGCCGAAGGGGATCTCGGCGCCCGATCTCAAAATCGGCCGCGGTTTTTGGCCGTGGCGGAACTGATGGCGGCATCCACCGAGTGGGAGGACAGATCTGAACCAGAAGCGGCGATTGATCGGGCGGATTTTTTGCAGATCCAGCGTCGTGAACTTGACGGCGCTGGCTTTCTTCTCTGAATCGGTGGTATCTTCCTTTCTGTTTGATGAGTCGCTGGGGAGGCGAACGGAATCATCAGAGTGCGCATCGGATTGCGCGAGTTTGTGAACTGTGACGTCATTCACCGGTTTGTTTCGTAGAGAACGGGCAACAGAGAGGGTGAAGAGCAAAAAGAGAATAGCAATGGAAAGCTTCGACATTGTTAGGGTAAATCGGAACGGGGTTGCTGTAACTTTAAATTACCCAAATGTGTAGTATTTTGTTTGTACGAGTGTATGTATATATAGGGGAAAAGTGTCAAATAAGTTCATGTACTATTAACAAAAAGTCAATTGAGTCCATCTACTTTTTATTGAGTCAATCAAGTCCACAAACTATCAAAAAACGACCAAATAAGATTTTTAGTCGGTAGTCAACCGGTTACCCGGTTAACCACCAACGTGGATGTCCCACGTGGCATTTTGTTACTGTTTTTTTTTTAGTTTTGTTTCTTTTTCCCCTTTTCTCTTCCCTCTTTCTCTTTTTTTCAAATCTTCTTTCTTCTTGGTCGGCAACTCCCCACCTCTTCTCAGTCGCACCTCTTCTCCTTCGCAGCCGCAACTCTTCTCTTCCCTCTTCTCCTGCTCGATCTTCCTTCTTCATTTTCTTTCTGTCTAGTCGCACCAATAACCCTCCAATACTCTCACCGGAAAAACTCCTTCAATCCTCCCACCGGAAAAACTCCTCCAATACTCCCACGGGAAAAACTCCCACCGGAAAAAATCCCACCGGAACCACTCCTCCAATACTCCCACGGGAAAAACTCCCACCGGAAAAAATCCCACCGGAACCACTCCTCCAATACTCCCACCGGAAAAACTCCGCCGCCCCGGCCTCTCTAGCCACCACCATCCGCCTCTCAGCCTCCATAGCCACTTCCGCCATACATACCGCCTCCGGCCACCACCTGTGTGACCTTCCCCTTCCCCTCCTCCGTCCTTCCCCTTGAATCGACCTCCAGCCGCGTCGGCTTGCATAGCCGTCACCATTACCACCGGACCCACGGCCCCCGGCTTCCACCTCCACAGTCTCTACCTCCGCCTATTCCATAGAACGATCTGTCGATCTCCAACGACCAGGCCTTCTCTACCGGACCAGATCTGTAGTTGCAAGGAGGGAAGAGATGAGTGCAGACCAGAGGATGAGCGGACCAAGAAGAAAGAAGAAAGAGAAAAAAGAGAGAAAAAAGAAGAAAAAAAAAGAAAATAGTAAAATATGCCAGATGGATGTACACTTAGGCGGTCAACCGGACAACCGGTTGACAACCTATTGAATTACTGATTTGGTCATTTTTTGACAGTACATAGACCTGATTGACTCAAAAAAAAGTACATAGACTCAATTGACTTTTTGTTAAAAGTACGTGGACTTTTTTTGACAGTTTTCCCTATATATAGATACTCGGTATTAGATTGGAATTAGGAAACCATAATATAGATGTTTTTTTGGAATTAGGAAACCATAGAATATTTTCAACTCCAAAGCTATGACGTAAAACGGTATTAATTCATTGCCAGAAAACCGATAACATTTATAATTCATAATAATCAACTGATAATATCTAGTAAGCATTTAAAACACTTTTATAATACAAAAATGCTAGAGGTACCCCAATTTGTACCCCCACCCTATTTTTGTGGCTCACAAAAGTAACTCATTAAAGTTGAGCAATTCATTTATTGAAGTGGGCTTTTGTGAGCCACACAAATAGGTTGGGGTACAAATTGGGGTACAAAATGGGGTACCTATAGCAAGGTTGTTTATAATATTTCAAAGTATAATTTTGGCCTTATTATACGTAATATTATTTGTTATTTGTATAGTACATTATAATATAATTTCAAATATGTGTTGTCTGTAATGTACTACGTACATTATAAAATAATTTGAAATATTTTTCTTTGTTAAATAAATTCTTCATATATAAATATAATACATACCAACCTTTTTTATTTAGGGTATTGAAGTAGCGATTTTATTGATTTAAGATATGCTTAAAATTCAAAAAAAAAATTGAAGAACACTTCTATACCGGGTTCTTCGGGGATTGTCTGGGTTTTTCTAATCATGGTCCGAACTGGACTTTTCTGCGTTGTTTGGTTTTTTTTTTGGCCATATTCGCGTTTTAACTACCTCAACCGGTTTTAGGTCCAGATCGCTGGTTTGTGGGTCGAGTTGACCGGATGAGGACGGTTTTGAAACATGGCTCTAAAGTAGACACATTAAGGACAAACAATGAATTTAGTTGGACTTGCTTCAGTTTCAGATCAGATCGAGTAAACTTAAACATAAGACACATGAATACCGGATCAGACCAGACTAGTTTAAAGTTTAAACCAAATCAAACCAGAATTAATTACACAAGACCAAATTAGAAAATTGTAGTCCAATTAAAAACATTCTAATTAGCTTCATTTACTTTTTCTATCCACATTTAAAGTCCTTAGTTTTTGCTTGTTTGTTAACGAAATAAGGAAGTGATTAATGGTATGCACGGTGTAGCGTGAGAGAGATATACCAAAAGATTAAAAGCTCGTTTGGTGAGCCTGTTTTTGGCTTGTCATGCTTATCAGCTCACCAAACACATAATTTTTTATTTCACGCGTCGAAATGTGCAATAATAAGAAAAAGCAATATTGAAGTTACTTTTCTGACTATATTGGCTGAAATTATTGGAGATGGTCATTTTAGCTGTTTTTCAATATAATTTTTTCTTTATTTTATTAATAAAATATATTTTAATTATAATTTTTTCATAAATCAGCAGAATCAGGCACTTCAGCCATAACTTCATAAATTTCAGCAGAATCAACAACATGTATTATCAGACATTTCTCTCTCCTTTTCACGTTTTATGTGTATTTGGTAAGTTTTTCTCAATAATGTTAACCATAATGTCTACATCTAGACATTATGTTTGATATTGTGGAGAAGAACTTACCAAAAACATATAATACCGTTCAAATAAGGAGAGAGATATTCTATTTGTTGTTTTTTAATTGGATATCTCTCACGCCACGAATGTACTGTTCACTGTTTCTTTTGGAAGAATGAGATTAAAGTTCAGAGGGAGTGTTGACTCCCAACACTAAAAAAATTCACGAGATTGACATGGACCTAAGATGGAGTGATCAATGATTTCGTGCAAATAACTCATCCCGAAGTGTTTTTGGTAGAGATTTGGCATATTCTGTCAAATCCTCTATGGATATTGACAAATTTGCTTTTTTTGCAGTGCAATTACATTTACTTGGGGATGCAGTTTGAAATATAAGCTGGATTATATCGGAATAATTTTTTTTTTTTGTAATTTGACACATAAGCTCTTACATAAAAATATGTACTAAGTTTTGTACATTGTTGTCCTATTGGACTTCAAGTTGTGGAAGAAGGTCATGATTTAACTTCGTGCTTCGTAAGTAAAGTATGTGGAGTAATTATTCAAAGAAACACTTGTTTGAATTTATGACAGGACTTTTGAAAATATTGCTAACCTTTAGAAAGTATTGCACCCCTTTATTTTATAATGGCTTCTTTCCCGGCCATCAAATCTCTTTTTGAAAGTATCTTTAGAAATTAGAATAACGACCCAACTTCGACAAATAGAAAAAATATCAATGCAGTTAATTAACAAATAACAAGTCTTCGTTTTAACGCTTAATATGATTATATTTTGGCTTTCCAGCCAGATAGAAATGTTTATTTCTCAATTTTATATAAATTGTAGTGTGTGGGACACATTAAATGGAAAAAGTTTGTTTGCAAATACATACTACAGATGACAACACGGTATGTATAAATGATGTTTTGAGGAAAAAATGTCATACTATGATAGCAAAAGTAATCTAGGCTTGAAAATTCCTTATTATATTGGGGTTTCTTTTTAGGGTTTTCCCTAAAGTAACTATGTTTCACTATACGGAGTATTGACATTTAACTCTAAGAAAATGATTACAATTACACAAACATAAAATGTGATTGGCAATGTAAACATTTATTATGTCACCATGAGTGACCAGATTTATTGACAATATCACTGCGGCCACCCATTCGGCCATTCCATGACTAACATTATTGATGGGATCACAGCAGCCGCCACCAATGTTATTATGACCATTGACCATTTTTTTCCAGTTACGAGTACTTTTCTTGACAGATTTTCCAAGAAAGGAAAAAATGTCCCTATATGTGTGGAGAAATGAGAATAAATCTGGACCGTGATGAAAGAAGCAACACAATAATCGGTTAAATTCTTTGCTCACGGTGCAAAGAGACCTTCTTCTATCTCACGGTGATAGATGACCAATTTTAGCTAAAGAAAATACTCTGCCTTTTATTCAAAGAATGTTGGGTATATATACCTAGCTAATGATCTGGAAGAGAACATCGAATAACCTCTCCTCAGATTAGTAAAACTATAGCAGTAGTAGTATTCTAGGAGTCTACTAAATAAAATAGTAATGATCTATTAGGAGTCTACTTGAATAATTAAATAAATAAAATAGAAGTAATGGAAAATAATAGTGTACGATACTTCCCAGGCAGCAGTTGTCCTTATCCTATGCCACGTAGTCATCTAACCGTGTACTCCTCCTTCGTGCTCTCTTGCTATGCCGCTGATCTAGCAGGTTCTCATCAATGCCATCCCCTTGAAGTTGAACCTTGTCCTCAAGGTTAATAGTCGGAAACTGCTGCTGCAAGTTCTCAACCGGTTCCCAGGTTGCATCATCATCAGAAAGGCCCAGCCATCGCACTAAAGCCTCTCGGATTATCCCAGTAGGAGTTCTTACTTTTCGGATACGTATGATAGCTTCTGGCTCAAATATAGGTTGGCCATCTTCAGAATATGGTGGCAGCTTTGGACTAGTAATTTCTACAGCCCCAACACACTTTTTTAGGAGAGATACATGAAATACCGGATGAATTCGAGAGGCATCCGGTAATGCTAGTCGATATGCCACTTCACCTACTTTTTCAATAACTTTGAAAGGACCGTAGAATTTACATGCTAATTTCTGGCTGACTCTTCGGAAGACTGACTGTTGTCGAAATGGTTGCAATTTGAGATATACTAGGTCCCCGATCTCAAAGTGAACTTCTCTCCTTTTTGCATCTGCCAATTGTTTCATTCTATTACTAGCAAGTAACAGGTTGTTGCGTAGTACTTGGATCACTTCCTCCCTGGAACGCAATTCTTTATCCACTTCTGCCAGGGGCGAGGGATCTCCTATATAAGAACGAAGCATGGGAGGTGATCTACCATAAACTCCCTCAAAGGGCGTCATATCCAAGGATCGATGATAAGTAGTGTTATACCAAAGCTCGGCCCAAGGCAAATAATTAATCCATTTTGATGGATAATGATGGACGAAGCAGCGCAAATACTGTCCCAAACACCTATTTACGACCTCTGTTTGGCCGTCGGTTTCAGGGTGGTAAGCAGAACTGGTTTTTAATGTTGTTCCTTGGAGACGAAACAATTCTTTCCAAAATAGACTCATGAAGATTTTATCTCTGTCACTCACGATGGTTTCGGGAAAACCATGTAAGCGAACCACTTCCTGCACAAATACCGCAGCAACTTCCTTGGCGGTGAACGGGTGGGCCATACCTATAAAATGAGCATACTTGGTGAATCGGTCCACAATGACCAACACTGTATCCTTTCCCCGTGATTTTGGCAAACCTTCAACAAAATCCATGCTAATGTCAGCCCAGACTTTTGTAGGGACTGGTAAGGGCGATAGCAATCCTGCTGGTGACAATGAATTTGTCTTAGCTCTCTGACATACATCACACTTGCTGACATACTTAGTCACAGCTGATCGCATTCCTTCCCATGAAAATGTTTTATTCAACCGACAGAAGGTGCGAAGTGCTCCCGAATGGCCCCCACTTACCGAATCATGAAACTCCTTAAGGAGTTGGCTTCTTATTTCTTCATTGTCAGGTACCAGAACACGCCCTTTGTATAAGACACATCCATCTCGTAATTCATAGTGCTCAGTAGATGGCAATCCTTGTTGTATATCACCTCTAATTTTCTGAAGGTGTGAATCCTTTTCTGTCCCCCTGCGAATATCTTCCCAAACTGACCATAACGGCCCAGTAACTGCAGTTAATGTTGCGAGATCAGCAGTATCAGATAGATCTCGCCGGGAAAGTGCGTCTGCTGCATTATTGTTAGACCCAGGTTTGTAAATTATAGAATAGTCAAACCCAAGTAATTTTGCAATCCATTTTTGTTGTTCGGGTGTCGTTATCCTTTGCTCAAGAAGGTGGCGTAAGCTCTTCTGATCCGTGCATATTGTAAACCGACGCCCTAGCAGATAGGGTCGCCAAGTGCGTACTGCCTCTAGAATCGCTAGCATCTCTTTTGCATATGTTGACCACGAGCTTTTAGTTAACCCCAAGGCTTTGCTCATGAATGCAACTGGGTGCCCTCGTTGCATCAGAACTGCTCCTATTCCAAACCCTGATGCATCTGTCTCAATTGTGAATTCGGTGGTGAAATCGGGTAATGCTAAAACAGGAGTAGATGTCATGGCTTTCTTAAGTTCCTCAAAGGCTGTTGTCGCTTCACCATCCCACTGGAATTTTCCCTTCTTCAAAAGCTGTGTTAGTGGGCGTGCAATGAGGCCATAATTTTTGACAAACTTTCTGTAATAGCCGGTTAGTCCCAAAAAACCACGTAATGCCGTGACAGTTTTTGGTACAGGCCATTGAATCATGGCTTCAATCTTCCGTGGATCGACCCGTACACCCATGTTGGATACAAAGTGCCCAAGATATTCAACCTCCTGAAGAGCGAAAGAACACTTGGACGGCTTGATATGGTACTGATTCTGTGAAAGGATCCGTAAGGTTGTGTACAAGTGGTTCATGTGTTCCTCTCTTGAACTGCTATATACAAGGATATCATCAAAGAAAACCATTATAAATTTTCTCAAGTAAGGGCGAAATGTATCATTCATGGCTGCCTGAAATGTGGATGGAGCGTTGCAGAGACCAAAAGGCATGACAAGATACTCATAATGTCCGTTGTGAGTCCGGAAAGCAGTTTTATGGATGTCGTCTGGATGGACACGTATTTGATGATATCCTGATCTCAAATCAAGTTTAGAAAAATACTGAGCGCCGTGTAGTTCATCCAACATGTCGTCGATGGTAGGTATGGGAAATCTATCTTTGATTGTTGCATCATTAAGGGCCCGGTAGTCTGTGCAGAACCGCCACGACCCGTCTTTTTTCCTTACCAGCAAAACGGGTGATGAAAATGGACTGTTGCTGGGACGTATAAGACCCACTTGAAGCATCTCATTGACTTGCTTCTCAATCTCGGTCTTCTGGTAGTAAGCATAACGATACGGTGCAACATTGACGGCCTGCTGTTCGTTCTTCAACAGTATTCGATGATCATACCTACGGTGTGGCGGCAATGTGTTTGGTGCTTCCAGAACCTGAGGAAACTGATTTATGACTTGCTGCACATCTTCTGATAACATGAACATTCCCTCTTCTTTTTTTGATGTCGTTCCTCGTGCCATGATAACGAAAATTTCAGCTTCAGACTGCCATTCTTGTATTAGGGCATTAGTGGAAACCACCTGACTTGGACCCGTTGTATTAGCCCTAATAATATGCTTCTCACCTTCACTCATAAATTCTATGGTCATTTGAATATAGTCTGCTGTAATTTTACCGAGACTCTGCAACCATTGTATTCCGAGGACAAGATCCATCCCTGTGATGGGAAGGGCGTAAAGTGTGGTCTTAAAGGTGTATCCCTGGATGGTCATAGTAATGAACTCATATTTTTCTGAACACCATAAGCGATCTCCGTTAGCAACCTTGGCTGCAAAAGGACGAACTTTTGTGACCGGGAGTTTCAGTCTCCCCGCAATGGCCTGATTGATAAAATTATGCGTGGAACCCGAATCAATCAGTATGTTCAACTTTTGGTGATTGATGATACCATGAACCCGCATTGTTCGTGCATCCACTCCCCCGGCCAGAGCATGTAGAGAAATATGTGAGTCTTCAATGGTTTCCTCCGAGCTAGTTCCCTTTTTTCCTACTGTTTCTGAGCAATTTTCTAATTCCCCTGCAACTTCAATAATGAATTGTGATGCTTGGCACCGGTGACCAGGCACAAATTTTTCATCACAGTTATAACATAAGTTCTTCTCTCTCCTGGCTCGCATCTCTTCCACGGTTAGTCGGCGGCCCTGCTTTAATGTTCCCGACTTGACGTTGTTTGAAGCGGAGATGGTCGGTTGCTCTGTTAGTAAATGTGTGGGATTTTTCTGGGCTGTCATGGACTTTACTATTGGCATACTTCTTCTTCCTCTCTGGAATTTTTCATCAACTCTTCTTGCCATCTCAATTGCTTCAGTGATCTTCCGGGGTCTAAACAAACGGACTTCCAAGGATAAGTCTTCTCTTAGCCCTCCCAAGAATGTCCCAAGAAGTGCTTTAGGTGTCCAGCCCGTGACACGAGCAGATAGTCGCTCAAATTCACGCAGGTACTCTCTATACGTCCCGATTTGCCGTATCTTGCTTAGTAATTCATCATAATCCTCGAAATCGGTTGGTCCGAAGCGTCTCATGATTCCTTTTTCAAACAATTTCCAGGTTATGGCTCCTTGGCGTTGTTGTGTGGAAAACCACTGCCACCACTCGTTGGCTTCACCTTCCAGATGGAAGGATGCTAACATGACTTTTTTATTTCCTTGCACCCCTTTAACTGAGAAATACTGTCGAACACGATCTAGCCACACCACGACACTATCTCCTGAAAATTTTGGAAAGTCTATTCTGAGACGATCTTGTATTCGGTCTTGATTGGAGTCTCGGTGACCTGAGTTGCCATCGCTACTGTCTGAATTGGTAGACGATTGTCCAGATGACGAAGTACTTTCCTGCCTATGCTTCTTTCGTCTAGATCGTCGTAGGGTATGAGATGGTGCAGAAGATTCCGACGATGATGTATCCATTCGCCGATGTTTTTTTCGTCCAGACCGTCGTGTGGAGGGAGATTCAGATTGCGTGGATGAGGTCGATGACTGCGGATGTTTCCCAGATCGACGTTCCTTCAAAGCCTCCATGCCGATAGTCAATTTGTGGATTGAGTCAGTGATCTGTGCGATTGAAGTTTCCAGTTGCTCGAATCTCTCCCGATTGGTCATGGCTATTTCGTCGCCCAAACGAAACCTGCTCTGATACCAATTGATGAAAGAAGCAACACAATAATCGGTTAAATTCTTTGCTCACGGTGCAAAGAGACCTTCTTCTATCTCACGGTGATAGATGACCAATTTTAGCTAAAGAAAATACTCTGCCTTTTATTCAAAGAATGTTGGGTATATATACCTAGCTAATGATCTGGAAGAGAACATCGAATAACCTCTCCTCAGATTAGTAAAACTATAGCAGTAGTAGTATTCTAGGAGTCTACTAAATAAAATAGTAATGATCTATTAGGAGTCTACTTGAATAATTAAATAAATAAAATAGAAGTAATGGAAAATAATAGTGTACGATACTTCCCAGGCAGCAGTTGTCCTTATCCTATGCCACGTAGTCATCTAACCGTGTACTCCTCCTTCGTGCTCTCTTGCTATGCCGCTGATCTAGCAGGTTCTCATCAGACCGTTGGATACATTATTTAAAACTGAATTATGCATTTGGTGAAACTAAAATGTGCATTAGGTGAAATTGAAATATGCAGAATCAAAAGTAAACTCAAATATGCTTTACGTTAAATTGAAATGTGCATAATTAAAGACACAAAAATGTCACCACATTGTACCTTTTGTACGGCACATTTCATTTCATCTCATGCACATTTCAGTTTGAACTAATGCACATTCAATTTCACAGAATACAATCTAACGGTCCAGATCCATTCTCATTTCTCTCCTAAGATCATTTTCTCACTTGAACCTAATTATATATACATATATATATGTAGAATAGAGATCAAATACAAAGCCTTCTTAATTTACAAAGTACAAACTCATCTTGACCGTCCGATGAGTTGATCCAAAGGACATAAATGCAAGGTGGCATTTTTGTAATAAAATCCAACTTTTTAGGGTGCAACACGTTGCACCTTAATGTGCAACTGTTATTTTTATGACTTTATGATGTGCAATACTTTGAACCTCAATATGCAATGCAAATAACGTCAAGGTGCATCGTACAAATATTTGCACAATAAGCCCACTTTGTACTTGATCTTTCCCCTATATATATATATATATATATATATATATATATATATATATATATATATATATATATATATATATATATCCACTTACACTTGAAATACATATGACATATCCAATTTAAACCAACAATAAACTAAATTATACAAAATCATACTAATTATAACGTAGTGCATGAGAACAAAGGACATAAAAGTGCATACTCAATCAATAAAAATAAGAGTAAAGAAGTACATAAACTACCTCATTCGAGAAAATATCAGTCTCTCATAGTTTTATAAAATGTACAATTTATCAACATATCAAATAGAGGCCATGCACACCTTTAACGCTCTTGCAAAATAAAAACATGGTATGAATTTTTGATTTTTTGTCAACGTGTCCAAGTGTAGAGTCTATGACTCGAACAACACTTTTTATAGCTGCTATAATGGGTAATGACTAATCTATCATGAAACTAATTTGAAATGTTGGTGTTGGTAGAAAATACCCTCGGTAGAATAAGTGGCATGGGCAGCACTTCAGTATAGTAGAAAACTAGAAATAACGTCGGGAATGCATAGGGTGATGGCCTATTTATAAGCATTCACCACAAGTCCAAATAATAATGCTATGTGGGCTTGACCCAATTTAACAGTGGAAATTACCCGTTTAAGCCATTTTTGTGGCCCGTATATCATTAATGTCCCAACTGTTTTTCCCTTTCACTTTTAATCTTTTTTATTTTCAATTATGTTTTTTTATTTCAATTTTAGACTAGGTTTCTGTCCACCTCCTCTTCTGTATATCACCGAAGAGATGCAAAGCAATTTCCTATTTACCGTTTCTCTTCACTTTTGCAACAACCGCTGGGAAGTTTGGAGAGCGGCAACGAGTCCCAACTCTCTTCTCAGGAGCGGCACCGTCCATGGAGCGATTTTATTCTGGAGATGGAGGATTAGGAATCCCCAGCAACTGTCTCCCGTATGTTCTTCGCAAACAGATAACAAATCATCTCCTTGGCAAAATCTCAACCAGAAATCTCTTCTTCTTCTCTAAAATAATTAAGTAGGCAAATCAGATCAGGCCTGTGACGACATTAGCTTTCGACGGCAACTGGACGGTGGCCCCTCCTGAGCTTCGAACAACGATTCTCGAGAACTTCAACATCAAATTAGCGCACCGACAAACACCACACAGACAACAACATTGAAGAACTTTGATCGGCGCTTCTCGAGACGAACTTCAACATCAACTTAGCGCACCTACACTTGACGTAAAATGTTTTTCCATCAAAGTACTAAGAGGTATTCCAGGTTATTTAAGTTATTTTTTCCCACTCCAATTACCTTAGACCAAATGTTAAATTGCTTTTCAAAATGTTAAATTCTGTTGTGAGGATGTGAAGCAATGAGGATGAGGCATTTTCCCTTGAGGCAACTGGTCGATTGGCTCAGATTGAGGAGTAAACGAGCTCCAATCTTCACCAAGTTACAGTATGTTGTTTATGCACTATACCTTCATATCTTATAGTCAAATTTCATGAGTTTTCATTCATCCAGTGACTCCTAGTTCATATGCTTCTATTGTTGATTAGAGATGATGGATTGATGCACCTAAATGTTTAAAGTTTATTAGTGGAGGCCTTTTGATGCCTTTTACACTGTCCTTTGATTATTGGGAAAAGGTGCAATAGGCCCATGTACTAACAAAAAAAAGTCAAAAAGCCCTTATTTAGGAGGCTCTGTCCGGCCTTCGTCATTTGGGGTGGTTTCTGGTGAAATTTTTTGATGAAATTTTTTGAGCATCTTATTCATCAAGTCTAGTTTACTCATACCAAATTTCAGCTAAAACTCCAATTGGGAAGGCATTCAAATGAATTCTTGAAGATAACTGCGCAGTTATTTTCAAGAATTCATTTGAATGCCTTCCCGATTGAAGTTTTAGCTGAAATTTGGTATGAGTAAACTAGACTTCATGAATAAGATGCTCAAAAATGTTCATCAAAAAATTCCACCGAGAACCACTTTAAATGGCGACGGCCGGACAGAGCCTCCTAAATAAGGGCTTATTTGACCTTTTTTGGTTAGTACATAGGCTTATTTGCACCTTTTCTCTTGGTTATTTGGTCTGTACTTTGGGGTTTCCTTGCAATATTTTATAGTGTTCTGTGTTTTGTTTTCTATTATAAGATAAATTTTGTTTTTTATTCTTTTCAACAATTTTGTGTCCATTCTCCTTTTGTGTAATCCCTTTTTGCTAATGTGCATTTAGGGGTAAAAAATTCATAGCTTCTTTTGTGTTTTTTGATTTATTGATGTTGACTATAGGCTTGGTTGTTTTATTATATAGGTAATACTTCGTATAGTTTAATTATTATCAATTTATGATTTTCATTACATTTCAATCTAAATAAATCAGTGAAAAATGTAAATATAATTCATTAGATTAATTTCATGGTGCTTGACTTCCACTTTGGTTTGTTGTTCACCAAAGTGGATGATAAGGGTGGTAGTTTTCTTTTTAATTATTTTTACGCTTTGCATTTTGGGGTTGTGTTTGTGCTTGGCAGGTTTTGGGTGCTCTAATTCCCTATGACTCTGTTATTGGTATGTCTGTGTTGTATCAACCTGTTAAGAGACTAGAGGGAACAAATTCTCATTCATAAAATTGGGATTATAAGCTCTATGTTGGGCATTCATATTCTTTAGTGCATTTATTTGTATGTGTGAGGTAGGGGGAGTGGAGAGGAGGTGTTAAAATCTTTGTAACCATGTTGTGTCTTCTAATCAATAAGAGGGTATAAATTAAAATAATCCACATTATATTTTCTCTGTGTCATAAACCACTAACTTGATTAGTTGATTTGACTTATAAGGTATCAGTAATTTGAGTTCTGATCATCTGATGGGTATTCTCTGGTTGTAGTATCGACAAATGAGACGAAAAGAACAAGACTGGCTTGCAAGGATGGATGCGGATTACCACAAAAGGAAGGAAGTGTCTGAATTCAACAAAAGATAGGAGATCAGCCTGTTTCACACCGCCTTTCTCTCGCAACAGCTCTCCCACCCTCTCATTTTGCGAAATTGTTAATTAGGAGATCAGCCATGAAAATCGCATTACAATGAGTCGGGTTAACGATCCTAACCCTTTTGATGAAGAAGTGCATCAAAGCTATAAAGTCAATGCATTTGCTAATTTGCGAATGGCAGCACTGTTACTAGATCAGGTTCGCCCTTTTCTTAAATGTTGGCTAATACTTTTGGATTTGGCCAAAAGCATGATGCTATTGTTGATATACCACTAGGTTCCGTGAAGGCTCCCAATACAAAAGAGAATGAACTGGCAAATTGGGAAGCTGAATTGAAAACGAAGGAAAACAAAATTAAACAAAGAGAAGATCAGCTCTATGGTGTTGGTGTTCCTGTTTTGAATGATAAGAATCAGTAATTGGCTTCCCTTTTTGTTGTAATACTTTTTTAAAAATCTTTGTTGCCTTTTGTTGTATCATATGTATCATATTTTTTTGCATTGTGTTTCATTTTGTTGCATCATGTTACTTTTTGTTTCACCATGTTGCTAATTAGTATATATTGTTTTTAGTTTATTTAGGTCTATATTTACCTTTGCTACTTCCTCAAAAAAAAAATCTATATAGATTTATATACAAATCTAAAATGATAAGTTTGAATTTACAAATATAAACAACAAGAAACATATAGAAACTGATACCCGTGTAATTTCCGTGTTTATGTTTGCATTTTTAGTTACTTTTTGTTGTTTAGCATTTCGGAAATTACACACTTTCGGTGTAATAGTTTAGTTTGTTAAATTCTTGTAAATTGTTTAGGTTAGGTTTATTCTGAGCTCAAACAGGTCTACCATCACTCAAAGGACAGTTGGTGAACCCCAAAAGTGGAAGGAAGGTGCAAAATCACAAGAGAAAAAGGGAAGATCCTGATTTTGGTCTATACTCGGTCGAGTATTACCTATACTCGATCGGGTATCTTGTTGAAATTTCAAATCGGATCAGATCCGAAAACAAAAGAACATGCAGGGAAGATTTTACCACGATCGAGTGTCTATACCCGATCGGGTACACTGACATACTCGATCGGGTATAGCTATGAATTCTACTCGAATATCGATCGAGTATGGACCGAATGCGAATTTATACACATACTCGATCGAGTATATGTATATACTCGATCGAGTACCCGACCTGCACCTCAAAAAACCTATAAATACACCTCCTTTCCTTCACTTTTAGATACCAATTCCTTTATACTTTTAAGCTCAGTTTAGAATAGCATTTCTCTATATTTCTTTTAGCATGTTTAGTCTCCAAATGAGGAGTTAAACTTCCATTTCTTGGTTTTGCTCTTGAAGCTTGTTGATTATTAAAGTTGTGAGTTATTTTCTTACTTTCTCCTCTTGATTATTAATTCTTTCCTTAACCTCATTCTATATTAATGTTGGAGGGTGGCTAAGTGACGATTCGTTAACGTTCCGACATTGATTATTACTAGAAACGATTAACGAACCGATGGTTAAACGTTGATGGTTTCACAAGTAAGTAACTTCGGTTTATTAATGCACGGTCGTGGTTAATAAACTTAAGAGGGATTAATTTTGTTGGTTAAATCGAAACCGTTGTGTTGAGGTTATCAATCTCAGTTGATTTCATCAAGGAATTAAAGAGGTTAAATGCTACTATTGTATCGGTATACGGCGTTGTTCTATATTTGATAAATAGTAAGGGTTATTAATGAACGGTCGTTGTTAATAACTACCATCGATGAATTGGAGATACTCTGCGATTGAGTATATGAGAGGGGATAAGTTATAGATATAACAATGATTGACTAAAATATATCAACAAGTGGAAAGTAGCAAGATCAAGTCCTTTTTATTCTTGAATTTAATCCCATATAACTCGTTCATCTTCGTGTTTTAATTTAATTAAATCACTCAACAATCAAAACCCCCCTTTATTTACTCCTTTCGTTAAAAAGATAAATTATTCCTTTCCTTGTGGATACGAACTCTACTTCACTTATACTACGTATAAGTCTTAGTATCGATTTATTTTGAGTGAACACACAACAAAGTGCACGTCAGAAACAATAAAAAAAAAACAATCGGAATTATCAATAAAAAGAAAAAGAAAGAAATGATAGGAAAAAAACTAACAATAAAATGATATACAATAATTAAAAAGTTATGTGTAATTTTTAATTTTACACGAAAAAAAAAAGAAACATTTTTTTTCAAAGTTATCAACAGAAATAAACAAAATGCAACAAAGAGTAAATAACAAAATTGTGATAATAATTAATTTTTTTAATATAACAAAAAACTTATAAAATTCAAGTATTTTTTTCCTCTATTTTTTGTATTTATAATTTTCGGTGTTCATATTTTTTACTATTTAATTTGTTTGATTAAATATATCATTATTTTACATTTTCTGCTGCTTTTTTGTATAAAAATTATAAGATACTCCGTATTTAAAAAAAACTTCAATAGAAAAATCAAATTTTTTCAGTTCTCCACTATTTTAAACTCTTTTACATTTTACTCTCGTGTTTTAATATTTTATAAATTTTCCATATGTTTACTTTACACTTTTCTGATTTTTAAATTTAAAATTTTAAAATCAAATTTACCAGTTTTCAATTTTGCACTGTTTACTATACATTTTAATTTTTTTCTTGAGTTTTTTAATTTAATCCTAGTTCCTGGACTTTTATTGTGTATTTAATTATTATTATTATTATTATTATTATTATTATTATTATTATTATTATTATTATTATTATTATTATTATTATTATTATTATTATTATTATTATTATTATTATTATTATTATTATTATTATTATTATTATTATTATTATTATTATTATTATTATTATTATTATTATTATTATTATTATTATTATTATTATTATTATTATTATTATTATTATTATTATTATTATTATTATTATTATTATTATTATTATTATTATTATTATTATTATTATTATTATTATTATTATTATTATTATTATTATTATTATTATTATTATTATTATTATTATTATTATTATTATTATTATTATTATTATTATTATTATTATTATTATTATTATTATTATTATTATTATTATTATTATTATTATTATTATTATTATTATTATTATTATTATTATTATTATTATTATTATTATTATTATTATTATTATTATTATTATTATTATTATTATTATTATTATTATTATTATTATTATTATTATTATTATTATTATTATTATTATTATTATTATTATTATTATTATTATTATTATTATTATTATTATTATTATTATTATTATTATTATTATTATTATTATTATTATTATTATTATTATTATTATTATTATTATTATTATTATTATTATCATCTTTTAAGTTTTTGATGAACTTTACATTTTATCTAAAACCAAAAAAAATTAACAATCCTTGCACTTTGTATTACTTTATCAATGAGAGAAGAAATATGTACATTGCTACTACAGTACTACATGAAGAATAGAGGCTCTAGCGGTCCGTTAGAGAGTATGTCTATTTTTGAAAGGAAAAGTTACGTTAGTCCATTGTTGAAAAAACATTTAGGGAGTGACAAAAGTGATATAATTTTAACTTTTGAGCTTATTTGTGATAATTTCCCAATTTAATAATTAGTAGTGACGCTAACGGGCCAGCAAGCCTAATAAATAAGTAAACAAGCTCGGATCAATTTCCGCTAGCCGGGCTATGTCATGGGCCTGGTCGGGCCTAGGCTTGGGTCCAACGGGCCGATAGTACTAGACCCGGCTCATTATCCCAACAGTTTGAAATAGTTAAATAAAGTATTATACATTCTCATTAAAAATAAACCAACAATATATCAAACATAATGTCCTTATAATGGTGGTTTGATCACCCCAATTTATTTTTATTTTATGTTTCAAACTTTTATCTCTATTCTTAAAAGGTGTGCCCTCTCTGAAGAGGTTTTGGCTTGATTTCACTCTTCTTTTGTATTTCACTTCATTATTTAATAAAAATTGACAAATTTTCTTCGGCGTTTGCCCCACCGATCTTGGTGGTTTGCCGGCCTACTGGGTTTTAAAAAATGTGATTTATTTGAACAAAAGGACCACATATCGTGTCATAATTATTAGACCAATATGTTGTATCATGCACACCAAAATCACCAAACCTATTATAATCACACTGCATTCCCCATTTAGTAAATAATGGGACAATGTACCTTGCTCCAGCTCAAAATAAAAATAAAAATCATATTCTTTAATCATTCTTTTTCTTAGAGGTACTAATTAGACTGTTGGAATTACTATCATAAACATGTACTCTTTTCCAACTCAAATATGGTACACACATCTCGCTTCATGAAATCAAACATTCAAACCTATTAACACCACCTGACTATTTTGGAGCATACAGTGAATATCAAACACCTTTGTCTCACTCTCCTTCATCGGAATAATAAACTCAAGATACTCCTGATAAACATCTTCGTGTGATTTCTAAAATATGTTTATGGCCCATTGGAAAAAATGGGTGGTTATAATAAGTTAAATTCTTAGAAACAGTTAATTTACATTAAATATTACTCCGTAATAGAATACTATAACTTGTTTTTATCTTTATGAAATGTAATGTGAGTTTATACTTTGACATATGTCTTGTTTTGTGTCCACTTTTGATGCTTTTTCCTTCCTTCCAACAACAACATGACTTCATAATCAGTGTGCTCTTATTCCCCTAAAAATTTGTTTCACTACTATAAAAACATCCTATGAAATCGCCACTTATGAGTCACCTATACATTATATGTGATGTATAAGCTTTATGTGTCGCCTTTTATAAAATTAGGTGAAGTATAAAATCTTGTGAAATAATAGGACTATCTTATGAATCATTTGGTATAAAAAGTGTGATGTATATAGTCGATAAAAAACACGGAACCCACCTAATGTATCTATTACGTTTAGAGGTGATGCATAAACCAAAAAATATGCATCCCACCCTTCAACTAGGGGGACCCGTAATTTTTATACCTATTGCATCGACCACTCAGGAAGGAAGGGATGCATAAAACAAAGTGAAAAAATGATATACTCTCGCATAAATCAAAAGCGACTTTTTAATCATATAAAATGGACTGAAAACTCTGGTCAACAAAAAAAAATGGACTGAACACTCCAGTCAACAACAAAAAAATGGACTGAACACTCTAGTCAACAACAAAAATGGATTGAAAACTAAAAAGAAATATGGAGTAGTAATAATAGGGTAAACTAATGACCTCAAAATTTTCTCTCGGCGCAAAGCAATCTTCTAAAATCTAAATAGCTTGGCGGCGAGCATCTTTCCAAAATCCAAATAGCTTGGTGGTGTGCAACGTACTCCATACCTATTGGAGATGAATCTCATCGATCTCACTGGCGAAAAATAGCATCATAGCTGGTACCGGAGACCAGGAAATAAGTCTCTTCACCTTCCGCTCTTACCGGTGACAAGGAATGTCCAGCAATCGCCGCCAGTACTTATAATCTTCGCCTGTTTTTTTCAGTTCAGGTATGAAATCTATTTTCGATCGGAGATTAAAAGTTTCATGTTGTTAGCTTAAAACACACATGTGATAAACATCAGATTAGGAGGTCGATTAAATTTTTGATTCATAATGTGATGAAATGGTAAGATAATATGATTATTAAAACTGAACTAAAATGATTCAAAGTAAAAAATAATCACAAATATGTTTTAAAACGATTGGGTGGGTGCTTCTGAAGTTCATTTGTCTCAATTGACATATTTGGGGCTGATTAATCTTTTTGACATAATATATTTTACACAATTGATAGATAGTTTTACTCTGAGATTAATTTTCTAACATAATTGCGTCTGAGTAATGTATAAAAGAAGTGATGAGAATTCTATTGATGCATCGATGTCATAGATTCATGAGACATTTTGTTGCAAATTTTATTTGAAAGGGTCCTTCTGTTTATTCATATTGCTCACTTCATTTGTGATGTCCACAAAATGAGTCTGTGTGTTGAGATAATTAGCGCTCACTTCAAGGAGTGACTGATATGATGTTGTCTTGTGATCTCTCATTGGTTTAATATTAAATAATTCAAAATCTATATCAATATGATACTTAATGTAAAGTAGTTTATTACAGAAGTAACCTCAAATAGAATAATAAAGTGATTTTCTTAAACATCACATTTAAATGCTTTTTGGTTAGTGCTTCCCTTCTGTAAGACACTTTGTTAAAGTTTGCTTGAATTTGTAGTTTTATGTTGCTTTTTCTTCTACATGCATTTGCTAATATATATAGGTCACACTACTCCTAACTCTTTGTCGGCTGCTCTCTTTATATTTCTTTTATTACTTTGATTATTGATGTTTTTTACACATTCATTGCTGGTTAGATATGGACAAACGTTGGATTTCATTTAAACGCACTCCGCCTGAGTTTCAACAAGGGGTTGAGGATTTTGCTCAATTTGCATTCACAAATAGAAAAGATGGGGAAAGGTTGTCTTGTCCTTGTAGCTAGGAAATGTGGTAATATGTGTAAGGTATCTAGGAAAGACGAACTGCGGGAACATATTTTTGTAATGGATTTTCAAGGAATTATACTAAATGGATATTTCATGGTGAAAGGGAAATGAGTAGTACCATTGATCACCATGAATGTCATGCAGACGACTTAAATCAAGATCAAAGTGATGAAAATGACCAATTAGATGAGATGTTGCACGATATGGAGGATACTTTCACATGCATGCCACACGTGTTCGATAGTATACAAAGAGATGTTGAGAAACCTTTATATGAGGGTTGCTCAAAGTATACTCGATTGTCGGCAGTATTGAAATTATTCAACCTTAAAGCGGCAAATGGGTTGAGTGATAAGGGCTTTAAAGACTTGTTAAAACTGTTTAAAGACATGCTTCCTATGGGTAATGAGCTTCCGGATTCTACCTACCAAGCTAAGAAAATTTTGTGTCCGATGGGGTTAGAGGTTGAGAAGATACATGATTGCCCTAATGATTGTGTGTTGTATTTGAAGGAGTACAAGAATTTACAACAATGCCCAAGATGTGGAACATCACGATATAAGGTGACAAACAACATTCATAACACCAAAAATGGCCCTCCAGTTAAGGTGTTGTGGTATCTGCCTATAGTGCCAATGTTTAAACGCTTGTTTGCTAACGCTAAAGATGCAAAGAGCTTAACATGGCATGCAGATCAGCGCAAAGAGGATGGGATGTTACGACATCCAGCAGATTCCCCACAATGGAAAAAAATTGATTATATTTTTCCAGACTTGGATGTGAATCATGAAACTTAAGGCTGGGTCTCTGTACAGATGGAATCAACCCATTTGGTAACATGAATAATCAACATAGCACATGTGTAGTTCTATTAGTTATTTACAACTTACCACCTTGGCTATGCATGAAACGCAAATATATGATGTTGTCTTTATTAATATCAGGACTAAGCAATCTGGGAATGACATAGATGTCTACTTAGCACCACTGATTGAGGATTTGAAGATGTTATGGGATGAAGGAGTGTCCTCGTTTAATGCATATCATCAAGAGTCTTTCACGTTGCACGCCAAGGTATGAGGAGAGGTGTCAAAAGTGATGAGTTCGGGTACACATTAGTAAATTTTGATAAACTTGCTCATCTTGATGAGCCATTCATAACGGCATCACAACCAAAACAAATCTTTTACATAACAGATCCATCTGAAAGAGGGTGGAGTATAGTTATTCAAGGTAAAAGACATGGCGTTGTAGTTGTGGATCTTGTACCAAATGAAGAAGAGTATGATGAGATTGAAGTGATTCCTATGCTTTTTGTTCATCAAAATACACCACTTATTGAAGATGACTTGGGTGGACATCATTTGCGCAATGACCATGATGAAGGTGTATGTGTTAGTAGTAAGTCTAATGACTTTAGTCTACTTCAGTCTCAAATTAATGTTCTTCTTCTCTGCCAGAACCTCATATATGATATCCCTTTTTATGTTTAAGGACTTTAGTCTCAAATTAATAAATTTTAGTTTAACCTCAGTAATGTATAACTCCAGTAGTGCATGACATGCAGGGGGAAAAGACTAGCAGCAGCAACTCATGTGGTCTTATGTGGTCTGCATTAACATGATGAATGCTTCTGTTACATTAAATTCTAAGAGTTGACCAGGAGCATTATTCCATCTTTAACTTACCTCTATACTCATGCTCATTTTTTAAAATATGAAATAACGTCCCTCCTTGATTTCCTAATAACTTCATTTCCCTCTTACTATTTTGTGTAGGAATTAAGTGAACAAAATCGAACAAACCAGCAAGAGAATGAGCATCCTCTTCTTCAGGTGCTAAATCAACGACATCTACTTCCACAGTGGCTACTAAACCTCGTTATATAAAGTGGATTGATGGAAGAACTGACAAGAAGGGACTTATCCCGAATCCTAAGACTCGATTGGTGGTAAAAACAATAGTAAGTATAACAATTCATTTCAACTCATCATCGTTGTCTTGGGGTTTAAAGTTTTTCATTTAGATGATCGAGGCTACGTGAACTTATAATGTTTATTGTTGATTTATTTTGTTAACTTATAATGTTTGCTTTTTAATTACAAATAGCATGATTTGGTGAAAAAGAAAAGGTTGGAGAGTTTATTCCGGTGTGAAGCCATGACATTTTGACTGAGGCGCTTGGGAATTCTAAACATGGTGGCCGTGTTAGGGGAATTGGAGGGAAGGCCAATCTCACATCTTTTTTTAAAAGAAAGAAGCATCAACAAAATGAGATAATGGTATCTTTAAAACAACTGCAAGAATATGCCAAGCTAGAGAGGGACCGAACTATAGCTGAATTTTTAGTAAAGTGGGAGCAAAGAACATATGAGATTCTGAAATCTTGTGGTATAACTCCACCATGTGATGTTGAGTTTAAGACAAGAGACTTTACCCCTCCTATTCCAAATAGTAGTAGTGTTCACTCTTTTGATCTTGATCCATTTGTAAACACATAAAAGGTATGACAAATTTGTCATTATTTTCTTAAATTACTCATTAATCATGAATAACTAAAATATCTTATCTATATGTATAGGATGAACTTCCCTGTAAGCTAACATGACCTGGTAATCGGGTAGTGGCAAAAGGAGTACTGTGTAAACATCTAACAGGGGAGCCCGTTCATGGGACTCCATTACTCAAAGACCATTTCAAAGTAATGATGTTGCATGTACTTTCTAGAGAGGAGGATACACCCTTACCAGTGCCATTCTTCGGGCATGATTTACTTGGTGATGTAGAAGGAAGTTGGGCTCAATGGCCAATAAAACAAGTTCTATTATCACAAGAGGTAAAATCCTAATATCATCATCCTAAGATATTGTAGTTATGTTAACGCTATATTATGTTACATATATGAAATGTGACACTTATATGCTTATTAACACAAAACTACTTTCTGAATAGCAAGTTAACCACCCACAACGGAAAAAGAGGATGCAAACCGATAAAAGTTCAGTTGATAGTAGGTCAAATTTTCAACCCCTTTCACAAGAGGAACAAGATGTGGACAATTCACACTTCAAAATCTGTACTTCCACTATTGAGACATTACCTCCAAGCTGCAAGAAACTCTATGGCATGCTTCAATCTCAAAACTAGGACTTCTGTATTAATGCTGATCTTGGTGAATATCTTTTTCCTTGTTTTGGAAATTAAAAATCAAAAGCTTATGTAACTAGTGATGACATTGACCTGTTTTTTAACATGGGATGGCTACACACATCAATTATATTGTTCACATTTGGATAAGTTAAAACATAATATCTAAATTTTTCTAACTGAAACTTATGTTTTATGTACTAATTTATATGCATTTGTCTTTAGTTTTTGGATTCTAATTTCAAACATTATCAAATTCAAGACGAGATTGGATTTCTATGCCCTTCAAAGCTTGCCATGATTAAAAGTAGACCTTATCTTGCGAGTTAATTGAATCATTCTATTTCCCAACTCAGAATGAAGAAACTGTTATTTGCTCCCTTTCATCAAAGGTAAGTTTACTCATTAATTGATTTAATTTAGTAATTTATTAATTGTTGAATATTCTGCTATCATTTTTTGTATTCTACTTACACCAGAGATGGCTAACTTTTAACATTAATTACTTACTAACAATATTGGTGAAACCTATTTATTAGTTATATTGTGGTGAAGGCAGTTGAAAAAAACACTATAACTGTTATTAAATTTAGATACTCCTCCCTTTCAACACAGGTTAATTTGATTGAAGCTGAATATGTATTGAGATGTAACTGAGATGCACCTATTGTTTTTAACTATATTTTCTAATTCTATAATTTAAAATTTTCATTGCAGCCATCATTGGATGCTTGTTGTGATTATTATGGAAAGAGCTGAGGCTTTACTCTTCAATTCAATAGGAGTTGGGATAATGGGGTCCGAGTTTGAAGATTTTGAAATCACAGGACATTTGTCTCTGTAAGTTTATTTTTGTATAATCTGCCATAAGTTGAGTTAACCTTGTTTAGGATGGAACTGCTTACGCTGCAATCTACTTGCATTTGAATTTACTTTTTCATACACACACACACCTACATAATTACATGAGTCTGTTTAAGCGTAGACCGATGAGAGGCTGTAGCATTTGGTTACAAGAATCGGCATATCAACTTCATAGCAAATTGCCACATTCTAGTTGTTTCTTGTCAAAATCCTTCCCCTGCATTTATAACCTCTGTCCAACAATTTATTTTTGTAAAAAAGGGAGCGAAACTCTATTTTTAATATATTTTGGAAGAGGCTGTGTTGTAAGGGACGATTTTGGGTGTTCCAGCATGAGCTTGTCCATTTTTTTTAGAGTAATTAACTCCAAATTTTGGTGAGCTGTAGGGTGATGATTTTCAAAGTTTGAGGAATTATCTCTTCAATTCCCTTGATCACCTTTAATTGTGCGTAGTAGAGAGAATTTAAACTCATTAGTTTTAACTATTTTATTTAATTATATATGGGTAAAAGTACCATATCGACCCTCAAACTAACACCAATTCTGATTATGTTTACTGCAGTTTTCAATTCCGAACCTCCTATTTTTTAAAACCTGCCATAACTTTACCAGTATGATTATCTATGTGGTTATTCTTGTATGCTATCTGCATTTGTATAACTTTTTGTGTGTGTTTTATAATTTTTAGGGCTTATAGGACTCTAAACATCAACAAAGGATCTAAAGGCTCACTAAGATGGGCTGAAGTCAAAGTAAGTCTTATGTTTTTTCATTTGATAAAGAAATAATTACATAAATATGACCAAAATAAAGATGATTTACAAAAATATGCTTACTAGAGTAGTAATGAAATCATAGTAATTCATGTTCAAGGTTTGAACTTAAGTTACCATAACACTAGGTTGTAGTAATGAATAGTCATATTTATGTAAATAAGTTTTATTTTATTAATATTCTTGTAAAAAACCCTTTGATAAAATGGTCTTTATTTGTACTAATTGGATTTTTGCTATTATTTAGTGTCCTCATCAGTCACGTAAAGATGAGTGTGGCTATTATGTCATGAGATTTATGTATGATATATCACTTGGATTGCTAGAAAAAAGAACTATACAAGAGGTATTTATCTATATCACATGATTTATATATTTATATTATTGCACTATTCTAAAAATTGAATAGGAACTTCAATTTGAATTTGACAACTCTTTTCTCTAGATCCATACACTCAAGAGTAGATCAATGAGATTCGGGATACTTGGGCTAAATATTTTATTAATCATTGTGTGTAGTTCCATTATATTACTTTTTAGACATATAACCTACATTTTTGTATGGAGCGGCCTTGTTCAACTCTTTTTATGTTTGTCTTGTGTTTCATTTTGAAGGCTATGGAGACATTCCGGATTATGTTTGTTACGCTTTCAGATTGTTTCAGACTATAAATTGAGATTGATCTTGTTTTTTAAAAAAAAAAATTTCAAGACATTGTATTTGTTGGCTATTGTTGATTATTGATGCGTTTCAAACGTAGTATATTATAGCAAGTAGAATTTTAAAGAATAATTAATTTGAGATGGTTCTGCGTATGTTCATGTTTAAAAATACAAAACTTTATGAGTCGCTTCATCCAAACAAGTGATGCTTATGCCAATTTTATTTAATCATAAAAAAAATTTATGAGTCGCATCATCCAAATAAGCGACTTATAAAGTTAACTACCACATCGTAAAAAAAGCGATGCAATAGATACCTTACTTTATGCATCGGTAGTTTATGCATCACATCAAAAGCGATGCATAAGAGGTGTTTTGCGCGACTCCAAAGTGTAGTTTTATAGAGGTGTTTTTATCTTCGAGTGTGACAATAACTGCAATAAGTGAATTGCTTTTATTGGCTTGCTCAACAACTTGGAAGATTACAAAGTGGTTACATAAACACAACCATGGCTGAATAAAACTGAATTACATTTACATGCAACAAGTTTACATAAAAAATGAATTGCATTTCCAATGAAATTAATTAGAGCGGACATGCCTAAGCTTATCACTTGGGGTTTCGATCGTGCCACAGATGCAATTTCGTTGTCATGGTAGGAGATGTTTTCATGCGGTTGGGTTATTTGCAGATCAATACCAAGCTACACATGGACCAAATGGAAGGTCTAGAGGAAGCTCGCATGCTTCCTCTAGAATAACAAATGATGTGTGTCTCTCTATTGTTCAGTATTATTACATCACAAAGATCATTGTGTTTCTCTTTATTTGGGATCCTGTGGAAACGGTTTGGAAACCCATTATGTTTGGATGGAATTCCAATATGAAAAGTTGTCTGATTTTTGTTTTGTGTGTTGTATAATTGATCATATACATGTAGAGAAATTTTGTCCTTTTTCGTTGGATGGTAAATCAAAAGGAATGGAGTGACCATATGGATCTAGGCTCAAATCTTCAGGGAGAAAGCAACAAACAATTGCAAGGGGACTTGACTCGCCAATACATGGAAGAAGGGATAAGTGAAAAGTAGAGGAAACATGGATAAATGCAGTAGTTTTTCATGCAAGGGGGACATCAATCACACATAGATGGTAACACACTCTAGAAGAAACATAGAAGAGTCAATACATAAACGCAAAATGATGGAAGATGAGGGGAAAGTGGGCATGTTGAAAACATGAAGTTCTATGTGTATAAGCCAAAAATGGGATGAAGGCGGGTTGAGGGGACTCGACTCGCCAAGACTTATAGGGAAACAGGAGTTGGAGTACCAGGAATTGGGATGCAAGTTGGCTAACAAAAAGGAGTGGGCATATCGGTTTTCGATTTTTATCGCTTTCAATTCGGTTCGGTTTGGTGTGGTTTAGTTCAGTTTGGTTCGGTTTGGATTTGTTTTTTTAATAATATATGAAGGTTTTATTGAATTTCTTTTGTTCAGTTCAGTTTTGTTAGGTGTATTGCTTTTGGTTTGGTTTGATTTAATACGGGTTGGAAGAAATATTACCACACTCAAACCAAATTGCTTATGGTCCGATTTCGGTTCAATTTAGTTTAGTTTGGTATGGTTCGGTTCGGTTAAACCAAACCAATATGCTCACCCCTACTAACTAGGATGAATTTTCGCTCTTCTTGCTCTTTTACGTTAGGTTTAATTCATACTTTTTTATTATTCAAGTTCATTTTTGGGGGTTTGAGGTGTGTGCGGAAGTTTCTATTAAGTTTGGTTTAAGTTTTATCTGTGTAGAAGCATTAAGGTTTTCAAAGCCAAATTTATCTTCAAACCTTTCACATGATTAGTAAAATGAGTAGTTCAACATGAAACATTCATTTCTTTTTCTGGTAAAGGAGTGAGAGGATTTACGGGTTTAAAGACAAGTTTGAAAAATGGTAGTGATCTATTTATATTATATATAAGAAAAGAATAGGCTAATAGAAATACATTTTTGCCCCTTTTTAATCCTACGTGTGTGCCTCTTATTAATCCCTACTTTTTCTCCTCTTAAGCCATATGTCTTTCTCTCCTAATGAAGTTACCCCCTCCCCGCTACTAATAATAATTAATACTCCGTAACAACAACAACAAAAACGTATGCCTCATTACCATACTCCACTTCACTCATTTCTCTCTCTTTCTCACACCATATCTTTTCAAATGAAAATTTCTCTCATCCGTGTCACCGTGTGCCATTTTGTATTTTGCTTATTACGGAGTATAACTTTGAAGATGATATAACTTTCTCTCACTTTGTACGATAATGTTTTGCATGATTACAAATTAAAGCATATAAATGTGAGATCCGCATGTTTAGAAGCTCTTATTTTGACCTGATCTCAACTTTCGAATTTTTCTTATCTGATCTGTTTTGAATCTTTCCGATCTGAGATGAATCTTTCTGATATGATATAAATCTTTCTGGTCTGATATAATCTAAATCTTTCTGATCTGGTCTGAATCTTTCTAATCTGATCTGAATTCTTCTGATCTGATCTGATTTTAATATTTCTATAATTATAATTATAATTAGTATATTTATAATTGTAATTATAAATATAATTTAAATATAATTATAATTATATTCATAATTATAAAAGTATAATTACAAATATAATTGAAAGTAAATTACAATAATAATACCTATTACACTAATTATAATTATAACTATGATTATAATTGTAATTATAATTGCAATTATATTTATGATCCGATCTAATTATAAATCATGTTTGAACTTTTCTTATCTGATCTGATCTGAATGTTTTTTATGAGACCTGAATGTTTCTGATCTGATCTGATTTGATATGAATCTTTCTGATTGATCTGAATTCTTCTTATCGGATCTAATCTGAATTGTTATGATCGAATCTGAATTGTTATGACCGGATCTGATCTCAATACAATCTCAATAATGTTAAAAATGTCATATATTAGTAAAAATGAGCAAATTCGTATATGAATGTGAGTATTATCGGTGAATCACATCATCACTATTGGAAATAATAAAACTTAGTATAGGATGTTAGATAAAATGAAACATATTATAAAAGAAATGTCACCATGAAAAACTAATACCATAATGGTAAAAGAAATGAATTAATGTAAAAAATGTCAATATATATATTTGCAATACTAAAATAATGTCAGAGTTGCTAAAGAAATAACAAAATTTGCAATATTACATGCATTGTAAACCCGAAAAATAATATCGTTAGTGGTGAACTCTTTCATTGTTATCATCATTATATTGAAAATAAGCTTGCTACCCATTCAAAGGAAAAAAAATCTCTTCGTAGTATATAGTTTTTTAAGTATAAGATAATCCGCTAAAAATCGAGTAGAAGATTTTTATCTCTCATATGTAGTGTTTTTAGGTATAAGGTAAACCGACTGACAAATGAGCGGGAGAACTTTCTCTTTCATATGTAAGAGTTTTAGGTATAAGAATGTAAGCTTGCTAATAATTAAGCGGAAGAGTTTTCTCTCTCAAATGTGGTGTTTTTAGAAATTACAAGATAAGCATGCTAACAATTGAGCGAGGAATTGACCGAGGGGATAATTTTCCCTCTCATATGTAGTGCTTTTAGGTATCGGAAGATAAACTTGCTAACAATAGAGCGAGATAACTTTCTCTCTCACATGTAGTGTTTTTGGCTATAAGGTAAGATGGCTAACTCTTGCGTGGGAGAACTTTCTTTCTCATAGGTAAGAGTTTATGTATATATAAGAAGATAATCTTGCTAACAATTGAGCAGGTAAATTTTCTCTCTCATATGTGGTTGTTTAAGACTTTAAGTTATTAAAAAATAAGCTTGCTAACAATTGAGTGGGGGAGTTAGGGAAATAATGTTCTCTCTCATATATATGTAGTGATTTTAGGTATTAGAATACAAGCTTCCTAACAATTGAGCGGGATAACTTTCTATTTCATATGTAGGTTTTTTGAGTATAAGGTAAGCCGACCGACAATTGAGCGGAATAATTTTTTTCTTATTTGTATTGCTTTTAGATATAAGAAGCTAAGAAGATAAGCTTGCTAACAATCGAACGAGAAAATTTTGTCTCTCATATGTAGTGCTTTTTAGTGTAAGTTAAGATAAGTCAGCTAACAATTGCGCGGAAGAACTCTCTCTCATATATAGTTCTTTTAAGTATAAGATAAGCCGCTAACAATTGAGCATATGATTTCTCTCTCCCATATAGAGTGCTTTTTAGGTATAAGGTAAGCCGGCTAACAAATGAACGGAAGAATTTTTTCTTTCATATGCAAGGGTTTTAGGTATAAGAAGATAAGATTGCTAACAATTTAGCGAAAGAATTGAGTGGGAGAATTTTCTCTCTCATATGTAGTGATTTTAGGTATTATTATTATTAAGAAGATAAATATCTTACAATTGAGCGGAAGAACTTTATCTCTCACATATAGTACGCTCTTTTAAGTACTCCCTCCGTCCCCTAAAACTTTGTCATCTTTCCTCTTTGGGACGTTCCATAAAATTTGTCACTTTCCCTTTTAATCAATTATTCTGTGGTTCCTGTTATTTCTTTCTCCTCTAAACAAAACTTAACCACATAATTTTTACTTTATTATTCTTTGTGCCGATCAAACTTGGCAAAGTTTTAAGGGACGGAGGTAGTATAAGATAAGCCGGCTAACAATTGAGCGGAAGAATTTTTCTCTTCCTTTTATAGTGCTTTTAGGTATAAGGTAAGCCGACTAACAATTGAACGGGAAAACTTTCTTTCTCATATGTACCAGTTTAGGTATAAGAAAATAAGATTGCTAATAATTGAGCTAATGAATTTTATCACACATATGTATTGTTTTTAGGAATTAGAAAATAAACTTGCTACCAATTGAACGGGGGAATTGAGGGGAATAATTTTCTCTCTCATATGTAGTACTTTTAGTTATTATATATAGAAGATAAGTTTGCTAACAACTGAGCGGTATAACTTTCTTTATCATATGTAGGTCTTTTAAGTATAAAATACGTTGACTTACAATTGAGCGGAATAATTTTCTCTCTCATTTATATTACTTTTAGGTATAAGAGGATAAAATTCCTAACAATTGAGCGGGATAATTTTTGCTCATATATGTAATGCTTTTTAGTATAAGTTAAGATAAGCCAACTAACAATTGAGCGAAAAAATTTTCTCTCTCTTATATAGTGATTTTAGATTCAATATTTTAGAAATAAGAATGATTAAGCTATAATCCGTCTAACAATTGAGCGAGAGATGTATCTCTCTCATAAGCAGTGCTTTTAGGTATAAAATAAAATGATCTAGATAACAATTGAGAGGGAGCTAGAATTTTATCTATCATATATAGTGATTTTTGGTATAAGACCAGTCGACTAACAAAGAAATAATTTTCTCTCTCATATTTAGTGCTTATAAGTATTAGAAGATAAGCTTGATAATAATTGAACGGAAGAACTTTCTCTCTCATATATAGTTCTTTTATGTATAAGATAAGTCGCTAACAATTAAGCAGGACAATTTCTCTCTTTCATATGTAATGCTTTTAGGTATAAGGTAAGCTTGATGATAATTGAGCGAGGGAATACTCATATATGTAGTTCTTTTAAGTATAAGATAAACCAACTATTAATTAAGCAATATAATTTTTCCTCATATGTAGTTCTTTTAAGTATAAGATAAACCAACTAATAATTAAGCAATATAATTTTTCCTCATATGTAGTGTTTTTAGGTATAAGATAAAATCCAGCTAACAATTGAGTGTGCGGATTTTCTCTCATATGTTGTTCTTTAAGTATAAGATAAACCGACTAAGAATTGAGCATTATATTTCTCTCTCTCATATGCTAGCACTAATTTAACTAATGAGTAACAAGTTCTTATTTAACTAATATTCGTTAATTTTAATATTCATTATAATCACTTATACTTTATGTCCCTCACTTAGTGTAGGAATTTTTTTTAGAATAGTATTTAATATTAAAATTAATTTAATCATTAAAAGTAATAAGTAATAAATTCAAATTAGTTGTGTCAATTAATTTTTCCTAATATACTTTTCTTTGAATATTTATTATATGGGCTTATACTTATGGTGTTAGCTTATTGTACTACAAACTTATTTTTATTTAACATTTAATTAGATTATGAGTAAAAATATATGCACCAACTGCTATTTCCCGTGCGTATACACGGGTACTGTAGTAGTTTGGAACGAAATGTAAGAATTGTGATCATTTTAATATCAATATAGACGTTTTCCATTAGAAAGACAACATATACGCGTACTAAAAAAAGTGATACATACATCTCCTTATTAAGTATAATTACCACTTTACACGCACTCAAATCAATACCTTCTTCATCGTCTAGATGAAATCCATAGATTAGATAAATAAATAATTACATATTCATGATTAAAATAAAAATTAATTACAAAAATATGACCTTTTAAATGCATAACAGTAACTTTACTTATAACAATTTCTGTTCAATTTTTACACTTAAGTGACTATGACACTACATTGTGGTAATTTTTACTCATTTTGAGTAAATAAATTTTATTTCATTAATATTTATGAAAAAAATATTTAAATAAAAAGATATTGTAAACAATGAAATTCAATATAATACTCAAAAGCAATACGGAAATATAAGACTTGCTGATAATTGCATATCAATTCAACTTCTACAAGTTATCATGCATTGAAGACAGAACAATATTTCTTCTTTTGCATCAATCATGCTTGCATCTTGTATTGCACATGAAACAATATTGTCGCTTGTATCAGTCATTAAATCCGCAACACAGGAATCAATGATAGAAAAATTAATTCAAACAAACCTTGATTATCAATTTACAATTCATAAGGAAGAGGAAGGAATGCATGAACACAAACAGAACACCTTATAAAAAGTGAAATACAATAATGTGTAGAATGAAAGAATATAGATGCAACTTTAAGTCTTCCACTACAAGTGTGCATTTCATTGCATAACACTCCAAAGCCTTAATTTTTATTATCTTAGAAATTTCTCGGTATCACCTTCATTGCATAACACTCCAAAATTTCTCCGTGTCACCTTTGAAATTATCTTTCCTTTTTTTATTATCTTAGAAATTTTATCATTTTCCCTTTAATGTTGCCACTTTTATTAGTAACCGTGTCACCTTCTCTTGTAGTCTTGTCCCAAACTTAGGGGGACGGATGTAGTAATATACTCCCTCCGTCCCAATATAAAGAGCACATTTTCTTTTTCAAACATTTTTAGGAGGAACACTGTTTGGCACTGTTTAGACACAGTTAAGACACTGTTTGTCACTGTTTAGACGCTGTTTGCCACTGTTTGGACACTGTTTGACACTGTTTTGTTTGCCAAAAAGGGATATGTGCCTTTTATATTGGGACGAACCAAAAAGGAATATGTGCCTTTTATATTAGGACGTTGAGAGCATGAAAATTGCAATGATTGTAGAGTACTCCCTCCGTCCATTAAAACCTTGTCAATTTTGATTGACTCAAAAAATAATAAAGTAAATATTGTGTGATTGATGATTGTGTAGAGAAGATAAAAATAATAAGAATCACAAAGGAAATGATTAAAGGGAAAATGATAAAATTTCTAAGATAATAAAAAAAGGAAAGATAATAAAGTTATAAAGGACTAATGAAATATACTCCCTCCGTCCCCTTTTAAATGTCCCGGAAGAGGGTGACACGAGTTTTAAGAAAAGTGGGTTTGTGTGGTTGATATTAATTGATAAAGTAAGAATAAAGTAAGAACGATTTTGAGCCACACAACTTTACCAAATAAGGTATGAGACAATTAAATAGAGACATCCCAATATGATAAAATGAGATATTTAAAAGGGGACGGAGTATTTGTCTTTGGGTATTATTTTAGTCATTTTAAATCTTTGGATATTGTATTAGAAATATCTAAGTTTGGAACAAATAATCCCACGTTAGCTCATTCATCAGCCCATTGTAGTCTTCACCTTTCCAGACCAACCAGATATTTGGCGCGAAAATCAGTGGCATTGATATTCTTCAGCAAAATTAGGGCTCCATTTTTCAAATTGGGAACCCCATGTCTCGAAGAACTTCGTCTTGTCAAGTGTCTTATCATCCATAAGAGTGGAGGATGGCCCCTAGACGAGCTTCAAAGCGCAAGCGGGTCCACGATGGCGGGCTAATAACAGTAGAAAAGCAAAAAGGGGAAGAAACACCTGTTGCAGGTTGGAATGATACTACCACGTCTAAGAGCTCAGTAACAAATGGAAAGGAGAATTCACCTCTCGTGGTGTTCGCTCATGGCGCTGGTGCTCCTTCCACATCTGAATGGATGGTCAGGTGCATGCATTTGCTTTTGCGTTCTTGAGCTAAAAGGGTGAAAGGTTGTTTCAGTTATGCATTTTCTCCAGGAAATATCAAGGCCTTTTCTTTCACTTGAGAGACTCCCGATGAAATTTAATTTTCATTGACTCAGTGATGCAAATGCAGGGGAAAATAAAATTATCAACTAACCATTGCTGTGTAGCATGTGAATTGATTTCTTATTCAAGTAAACATCTACTCCGTATATCTTATGGCATGTTAACTCTTTACTATTATATGCAGATGGAAAAATATGTTGTCCAAGGCATTGAATGCAATTGATGTAGTAACTTTTGACTACCCTTGTAAGGCTATGCACCTACCAATATATTTATTATACCTTCGTGGCAATATTTTTTTTTAAAAAATGTTGTTTGCTATCTATAATATCTTAAAATAGGCAATGGTACTTCTTCAGCACTCTAGTTGATCTTAAATGTGAATGTAGCTTAAAGACTCTAGTTTTTTACTCTGCAGACATCTCAGGTGGAAAAAGAAAGGCTCCTCCCAAGGCCGAAAAGTTGGTTGAATTTCATCTTGATGTTATAAGAAATGAAGTAGCTAAATACCCTGACCACCCACTGATCTTGGTTGGGAAGTCTATGGGGTCAAGGTATTTTTAGTAGGTTCATTTTTGGATGGGTATGTCTTGGGTAACCATGTTTCCTGTTATTTTAGGAACCCTCGAGCCTATTCTCCTTCTTCTTGGTTTTTTAATCACTCTGTGAATCTGTGAAAGCCATATTTTCTTTTTACTAAAGTTCAAGTGGTATACGTAGTATATACTTACCTACCTATAAGGATGTGGACTAGTGTTTACTAAGTGGAAGGCTACTTATTGAGAGTTATTGTTAAAAAAATCTGGTCTGCGCCTCTGGATCATGCTACTTTATGTAGGGTCAGCTGCATGGTAGCTGGCAAGGACATTGGTGCTTGTGCTGTAGTATGCTTGGGATACCCTCTAAAGGTCAACCTTATGTGTTTAATACTGATGCTTGTTATGCTCCAAATTCTCTTTTAAAGTTCCAAGTATTGCTGTATCTTCTAAAATTTAGAGTGGCTATGGCAAATGGTATATGTGAACTTTGTTAGTTTATTTATTGTTTGATGATACTCTACATACAAAGAAAGCTAAAGGAAATCATAATTCCATATCACATCAAACTAGAAATTACTTCCATATAGTATCAAAGATGTGGTGAACTGGGAAAGAGCAAAGTTTATCATTACGGAGAAGATACATGTTCAAAAAATTGTGAAAGGCTTATGCATTTTCTGTTAATATAAATGATTGGTTTCATTACAGGGAATAAACGGCACTGTGAGAGATGAGACACTGCTACAGCTTAGAGTTCCGGTGATGTTTGTGCAGGTACAAGAACTTGGTTTTGTATGATTCTAAGGAGTATTCCGTAAAGAAGCTTGTGCGGCACGCCGTTCTTGTCACAACCTTCTTACCAAGGAATAATAAGATGAATTTTCAAAACCGTCATAACCATGGGTAATGGCTTAGACCTACTTCTGTGGGAAATGTCTCGAGATGGAAATAATTTGAGAATTTGAGATATTTGCTATAACTATCTTTCTAAATTAAAGCTACAAATTATGGAATCTGACAAATGGGTGGATATTGATCAGTTGCAAAGTTTGTGTGCATGGTGTGGCGCCGTCTTTATTGCTTAGATATCTAGTTTCGGGCTAGTATTCATTGTTTTGGCTGCCATGTATAGTACCGCTCAGTTTTTGTATTTGTTGCATTTCTTTTTGGGAAGAATTTTATTACTTGTTCCATTTACGTTTTTTCTTTGTAAAAAAACTATAGGGAAAAGAATTGGTAAAAACAGAAATGATATTTTTATTGTTGTATATCAGCAAAGTTTGAAAAACAAATGTGGATCATACATAGTGTATAGTTTAGAGTTTAATGTTAAGAGTGTATTGGAATCACAAGATATTTGTCATGTTTAACATAATACTTTTTCTCATGAAGGGTAGCAAAGATGGGCTCTGCCCTTTAGATAAACTTGAAGCTGTGAGGGAAAAAATGAGTTGTGCTAATGAGATACATGTGATTGATGGTGGTGACCATTCCTTCAAGGTTGCAAAGAAGCATCTGCAATTGACCGAGTCCACTCAAGAAGGAATTGAAGATCTGGCTGGTCATGCTATTGCCACCTTTGTTTCTAATTTGAAAAATATGTGACAGTTGACGGTCAGTTTCTTGTGCATATTGAGAAATAATCATTCATGGTGTTTTGACTGTTTTCGTTTGCTTCCTTTCTCTGGTAGATCCTTTTTTGTATGCTCAGTTTTCCAGGGGAGCTTCTGGACTTCCGGTTTTTCAGTGGTTGGAGAATATCTTGCATATGTTGCTACTTCAGCACCTTTGAATCTCATTTCCTACCAATAGCCAACTTGAAAGGGTATATATTCAATTGTATATATAGTTTTGTTTCATCACCACTTATTCCATCTTTTTTATCAATTCACGGCACCATTTGTTGGAAGTCTATGTAGAAATCAAAGATTCTATGCAGCCAGTTTAGTCAATGACATGTCAAGATTCAAAGTAAACTCTCATCTTTTTAAAATTACCTACTTATTATTCTTTTCTTGTGCGTTTGTAGTAAAGGTTGTAACACCAAAAAAGAGATGCTTAATAAAGCTGAGCATTCCTAATCTAGAAAATATGAAGCCTTCTTTCATGGGAAGCGCTGCCCTTCGGCTCATGTAAATCTAATCGGTAGGGGCATTGGCTTAGGGAGTGTTTGCAACTACTTCTGCTTAAAAAAAGCACTTTTGGAGTGATTGAGAAAAAATGATAAGTAGTAAAAGTTGATAGTGTTTGAGAAAAAAGTGATTTTGAAAAGTAAAAGTTGGTAGTGTTCGGTAAAATAAGTGTTTGGTAAAAGGGAAAAACACTTTTCACACGCAAGCCGAGAAAAAGTAAAAATTGGTAGTGTTTGGTAAATTAGTGTTTTTTAAGCCAAAAGCTGGGAAGTGCTTTTTTTAAGTTATTGCAAACACTCCAAATGAGTAAAATAAGTATTCTGTAAATATGTGAATTTTTTCATAACCAAATGAGCATGTATACAAATATAGAATTGAGTTGAACAGAACTATACATGCATTCTTCATATGCAAAATGAGCAATTATAAAATTGATACGAGTGCTTGAGTGTTTGAATGCCTTCCCGATCGAATTTTGAGCTGAAATTTGGTATGGACAAACTAGACTTGATGAGGAACATGCTCAAAAAATTTCATCAAAAAATTCCACCGTAAAGGACCCCAAACGAGGATGTTCGGACGGAGGGTCCTGTCCGAACGTGGGGACCTGATCATTCTTGTATATATATATATATATATATATATATATATATATATATATATTGGGAATTATCAAGATAATCAATTAAACCAAGACACAAATAATCAATCTAAATTGGGATCGGTGTTAAAATATGATGTTGGATTATGTATTATATTCTATTTAATACTTGGAAGCGGTTGCACCATGCTCAAGGTACATCCGGTTGTAGGATATAACTTACAACAAATACTCAGTCTAGATTGGGATCGATGTTCAAATCTGTAGTATATTCTATCTAATACTTGGAAGCTGAAGGCATGCGTTGCTATAAGAAAATACCTATATGGTATGGGGCTCAACTGCTCAAGGTATCAACAATGACATAAAAACTTGTAGCTGTTTCAGACTACTTTCAGCTGGCATTTACATGCTTTTATTAGATACATAGAAAAATCGCCATTTATTCTGCAAAAGATACCACACATACTGACACACACATTATATTTGTTACTTAAGAATTTAGCGAAGTGCGGGAATCACGGAGCAACATCCATAAGAACCTCGTTATCTGCTTATTCGCAACCGCTCTCATCACTGCTGCTGTCACTGCCACACTCGCAGCTTCCTTCCTTGCGCTTTTTCTTCCCTAAGTTCTTCAGCTGGCTTTTCACCCTGCCCACCAAACCCTCTTTCTTCTCACATGTTGCGTTTGAATCAATGCATGCAGCAGATTCATGTGTCTGGTGATTGTGGTGAAACACTCTCCCTGCCACCTCTTTCGCCTTGTCTTTCAAAGAGTGGTGCTGCTCATTTTCAACCTTGTGGCTGGTAACTATGGTGGTTTTTTGAGACACAATGATTTCATCCACCTCCCGGTAGCTCTGCTGTGATGCCATTGAATCAATATAATACAGAAAGTAACTTGAGCTTAGATGTTTGGTTTTGTTTGATCACTTGTTTGGAATGCCAGGACTCAACATCCATATATATATATAGCTAGCCTGGAAGAGGTAAGTTATCTAATCTCAGAAGAATCTGGTTCCTTTTTCTTCCTGGTGACATTTATTAGAATTTGATTCTTTCTTTAGACATTTCTTCTCATTCATTTAGGGCTTTTGATGAGCTCCACAAATATGGTATCTGGTTGACTGAGAAGGTTCACGCAAGCACCACTGCACCAAGTAAAAGCATCATTTATGAGGTTATGTTCCAGTTTATCTGTGAGCTTCTGCAATTGTCACTTTCGACCCGAACCTTTGTGAAACGTCTTTACCTTGATGAATGAAACTGCCTCATCATTATTAGTCACATGGTTCGCGGAACGATTCGAAACAGGAACGAGGAACGGGAACACGGTTCGCTAGATCTAACGTATCCGGTTCGAAGGGGGGTAGGTTCATTCCGGTACGCGTTCGGTACGGTGTACCACATGTTCCAAACGTTGTATCTTATATTTTGGTACACATATTAAAAAAATAGAAAAAAAAACATTAATATTCCATAAAAACATTAATATTCCATATATTTTGGTACACATATTAAGATGTGTGCGGTGTACCCATCTTATATTTTCATAATCACAAGTCAAAACATTTTTTTAAAATAGAAAAAAAACATTAATATTCCATAAAAAAACGAACGTGCGTACACTTTTTAAATTGCATAGGAAATGACGAGAATGAAGAGTTCTTACTTCGTAATTTGATTACCTGGAGTGGAAATCGAAGAGGCTAACTCGTTTCAAAGTTTCAAACAAACGTGCCTATTTATGTTAACTGTGCAGGAAACGAGGACACTGTTCGCGATTGGTAGGGCTGCTATCGTGACTGTCGGATTTGCGATTAAGCGCGACCTGTATGTCGTTGCGGAAGACTCCAGTTACGTTTGGGAAGAACCTGGCTAGCGATTGCGAACGATTTGGGAAGCGATCGCGAACGACTGCAGCAGCGTTTTACAGAGCGATCCGGGTAGCGTTTGGAACGCTTTCGTACCGCGTTTGGGTACGCGGCGTTCGGAACGCAGTTCGCGGGTGTGAGAGCGATTTATGTATCTATGATCATAATCATCATCATCATTACCCTAGTGCCGCAAAGGCTCCTGCCTACGGTGGGTTAAGGGGGCGGTCGGATGTACGCAGTCTTACCTCTGTACTAAAGCACGAAGAGACTGTTTTCGAATGACCCATAGTGAAATTCGCGTCGAAAATTGCATACACTGACTGTTAGTTCATAACAAAGTAGCGCAGACTATTTAGTGAGTCATTTTACTTTATTCCATCATATTCCCAAACCAAAAATGGTGAGTCTTTGGCTCCATTGAAAATGATGGAAAGAATTAAACTGCCTCATCGATCAAATAAATTCTTTACCAACTTCGTGATGGTCACTCCCACTTACACAACCGTGGATGCAACAATCAATGACCCTGTCTCGCATGTTTGACTAGCAAAAGTAAATTCCAACAATTTTCATGGCAACAATTTTGGGAAAGTTTCGGACAGCGGATTCTGGAGACGTTTACAATGAATTTCCTAACAACTTTTCCAACAATATTCTGGCAGTGGTTTCCGGAGAAGGCTGGAGGGCAGATTTGAACAAATTAAGGATTTGAACGTATCAGTCTTTGGGTGGGAAATAGTCATATTTCTATCACCACAAACTCTACATGTCATGTAAGTGTCATTGTTTTAATAAGAAAGTCTTTGGGTGGGAAATAGTCATATTTCTATCACCAAAGTCATGTCATATAAGTGTCATTCTTTTAATAAGAACTGTGCATGTTTGAGCGTGTGAACAATTTGTATACACATGTACTAGATTTTACACGCGCGTTGCGCGATTGAGTAGATGCCCAATGAAATTGATATAGAAAATATTAATCAATGAAATATTTGATTAAAAAACATAAGCTCTCATGAAGAAAACGAATTCCTTTCTACTTAAATTATTTTTTAGAAAATGTAATATCATCATTTACTTAAGGAAGTGAGGGATATTTTTAAGGAAAGAAAATGAAAAGCAAAATCTTAGCTTAATGAATTGATTGTTTAGAGAACTTTGGTGAAAGACGGTTGACATTATTTTCTTACACTTAAATTTATGGGAAACGTCAGCCCCTAGTTAAAAATCTTTGCTCGGCCTTTATAAGCATCAACCCCTACTTGTTAAAACACCTGAAAAGGGATGATCTCTTGTTTTATGTATTGCACTTTGTAAGATAAGATGTTGCCAATTAAGCAATATCTCCAACTTGCCATGGGTTCAAAGAGATTTCTGTTTGTACAAAAAAATAGATTAGTGCAACAAAATAGGAAGATGACTCATACAGAACTAAAATGTGTGAGTTATATATCCATCCATATGTAGCATTAAATATGTTTTGTTCCATAAAAGACCTATTTGTTGCTACTTAAACCATGGTCAAAATGTCAAACTAATATTGTAATGATTGTTGGAACTTGGAACATGGTATAATTTCAATCTATGAGATTGATGGGATCATCCATGTAAAATCTTCTCTTTTGCATACTTCGTAGGGCCAACTCTGATATCCAATTTCACGTGCGGGCTTTGTATGAAAATGAAAGATTATACAGGCTGTCAGTGAAACCTGCACACACATAAAATGTCTTCCAAATTTTTCCTATTATTTTATAATAAAATATAAATGTGATAACAATATCAAGCATTATAAAACTTGTCATGCTACAGCAGGATTCACACAACATGAGACAGTTAACATTGACAAAAACTTGGCTCTAGTTTCTAAGCTTATTACTATCCAAGTCTTATTATCATCTGGGTGCTATTAATGGACTGTCGCAATAAATACAACTTCTCTTTTGTTTTGAGTGTGCCAATGGGGGCCGAACAAAGTTACAACTCAGAAACACGCCTAAAAGCTGTTAAAGCATATTTTCAAACATGCTAACCAATGTTCATGCGATTTCTATCTCGCTTCATAACTATTATTATTATTATTATTATTCAAATGACTTTACACAGAGATTTTTAGCAGGTTACTTAAAAACATTTTTCAGAGACCCTTATTGGGTGGTATTGATGTTACGACTCATGCTACTCTTAAAGGTTCATAGTTATGCTCCTTCTTAGTATGAATAGTAAAAAGTAGTATATGTTCATTAGCTGAATGCACATTAAACAAACATATTCTAAGTAGAAGAAAGGAACACGATGGCAGGAAATTGGAGTTGTAGTTCAACGGAAAAATCAAGGCGTTTTTATACCATGAAAGGGGGGGGGGGGGGGGGGGGGGGCTCAAGGATGCAGGAGGTATATTTTCCGGAATGAAAATGGGTGTTTTCACTAGGCTATTTTAATCTAATTAAACCCCATAAATGTTTAAAACTTCCTTATACTACTCTGCCCCAAATGTAGATACTCTCTGTTAATAACATGGATAAGGTAATAACTAAAATATGTATAACAATTTATATGTTTTTGAAAGCAGCTGCATCATTACTATTGTTTTGATATTTTAAATGGTGAATTTTACATATAATCTTTTTCAAAGCACCTGCAGAATCTATTTCTCTTATTTTAATTTGAAGGCTCTTTTAAAATGTGTTCTTTTTTCAACTACAAATAAAGGTCTCAACTCACAATTTCTTATCTTGGGTTACATCTTAACACCCATTCAACAAAAAAAAAGAATGTAACTTTATCGTCTAATCTGTTTGAAGATAAATTACTATGAATCACCACTCACAAATTGTTATTTTGGCTTTCAGAATGATCACATAAACAGCTGTATTTGTATGTATGCCCCTAATATAATCCAAATGACTTTTTACAAGATAATAAGGATGCATTTGGATGGACTCTTTAGATAGTTAAGAAGATATCTTGTAAGAATTAAAATGTTATTTGTTTTGCCTCTAGATCTTCAAAAGCTGGTATACTATTCTTCTAATAAATCAACTGGAGCATGTAGATGCAACACTTAGAACTTAGAGAGTGCTATGTTAAAAAGTTGATGGCAGTTATCAAACATTCAAAACCACACCATTTTCCTCCTTGGGAAAATCGTCAAATAGGTCCTCGAACTTTCATAAAAAAGTCAATTAAGTCCTTCTATAGGAGACTTTGTCCGGTTGTCGCGATTTGGGGCGGTTCCCGGTAGAATTTTTTGATGAAATTTTTTGAGCATCTTATTCATCAACTCTAGTTCACTCATACCAAATTTTAGCTAAAAATTTAATCGGGAGCGCATTCAAATTAATTCGAGAACGCAAAAATGCGCAGTTATCTTCAAGAATTAATTTGAATGTGTTCCCGATTGAATTTTTACCTGAAATTTGGTATGAGTAAACTAGGCTTGGTGAATAAGATGCTTAAAAAATTTCATCAAAAAATTCCACCGGGAACTTTCCCAAATCGCGACGGCCGGACAAAACCTCCTATAGAAGGACTTAATTGACCTTTTTATGAAAGTTCGAGGACCTATTTGACAGTTTTCCCTTACTCCTTTATTTAGTTTGGAAGACAAATAATGTCATCTCAAAAGGTTTAAAAGTCACTGTTTCCATGTATCCTCTGTTTTGATTCAGTCAACTATATGAGACCTTTAAGTTTGTCCCACGCATGCCCTACTCTCCTCCCCACATACCACTTCCAATTGAACATACTAAATGGACCAGAAATTGATACAGAAATGAACAAACAATCTGGTATATATATAGCCTATAAAAAACATTAATCTGGCTCTACTTCTTCAGCCCCCTGAAACATTGTGCATTTTGAAGTGTCTGATGGGTCAAAACATTGGTACAAACGGACTTATAAACCCATAAAAGTTATGAGGGGTTTAAATGGGTTTGAGGAAAATACAGCTATTCCAGCTAATAATAATAGTAATAATAAAAAAATAAAAAATGGGAATTAAGGTAAAATGTCAGGGAAAAATACTGATAGGAACTAAAGTGTGCAAACAACAAAGCATGAGTTTAAAAAAGGGGGCACCATATTCTCTTCTTCTTTTTCGGTAAAGGGGTGCCATATTCTCTATTTCTCATATTTTAATATGATGAAGGCTCTTTTAAAATGTGTTCTAAATACATAGTAGATTGCTATAATTGATCATATGCTCACTGGTTTGGTAAGGCAGAATATTGCAAAATCTAAAATAAACCAGGGTAGGTGCAAATTGAGGTTGGAGGCCAACAAATTACTTGATTTCATGTGGACATTTAAACTAACATATAGATGACATAATTATAAAGGGAAAATTACACAAAGGAATTGAAAGTAAATTCTCTTAATCTTTTACTTTGTAGTTTGTATATCTAGCTTTTATCAAATTTTATTTTTATTGCGACATTATACAACTTTTAATGTAGTTTTTGAATATTTATATTTTATTTACTAAAAATAATCTTATTATTAACAAAGATCAATTAACTTTATAACTAGTCAAACATCGTAAATTGTTGCACTTAAACTTGGAAAACTGTCATATACCAGTCCATTTTGATTTTTATACACTAGACCCAGGGTTTTGATAGATTTTTAAAACAAATTTGCAAATAGAAATGCTAGTAGATAACAAAAACCTATCCCGAATCATACATAACTAAGGTGACAGATAGGAGACATGAAAACAGATTGGATACATGAAAACATTCGGATTATAATGGATGGACTGAAAAAATCATCAGTTAATCCATTGATGATGACTGGAATATCAAATTTTAATTCATTCAACGATACATGTAATAAAATCCTTACATCAACACTTTTTAGTTGCACAAAGAGTATAGGGAAATGTAGAGCAATTGAGGGAAATGCTCAATCCATGTCCCCTTAGAAAATGGTCAACGGATAGAACTGCGAGTATTTTGGTAGATGACTAGATGCCACTGCAAAAGTTCAAAGAGGGAAAATGGAGGGACTTTTGGGGTGTTTGAAATTGAAATTGTGAGTAACAGCAAGCATATTACCTCACCTTTCTCAGCAAAAGACTGGCCTAAGTAGAAAAAGTCAGTTTCTCTGGACTTGACTTTGTTTTTCATTCCGCATGTCCTCATACCTAATAAATACATAAACCAATTACAAAAGAGCAATTCTTGCATTCAAATGCTTCATTCCCTATTCGGAAACTTGCTTTTGGAGAACACTTACACTGTCTTGAGCCTAAATCCAATATAGAACAACAGTCAAACCATTGTTGATGAAAGGTCTCGGGCCATGCACAAGATTTTTTTGAAGTATCAGCGGAGCTGCAATCTTTCAGAATAGAGGTAGGCCCAATATTTGATGAATAAGTTCCTAGTTTGAATTCACGGATTTCTGGGAAAACGGTTTTTTAATTATGCCCTTCATCAAAAGTAGGATGAAAGGCATAATCTTTACATAATCTATTTGGAGAAAGTAAGTTATGAATGATGTACTATTAATCTGTTATAGGAGTAAAAGAGATTTTTATTGTTCAAATATTACAAGAAAGGAAGTGTGAACTTGATTCAGAAACTGATGAATTAAATATATTTTCTAATGAGAGTGTAACCGACTTTACCAGTATCTTTATGCGCCCTAGAAAGCAATGAGGAATGACAGATGGAAGGAAATCATCAACTCGATACAATTATTTTAGATTATTTGGTGATACTCATTTAACTTGCTGGTGTTTATTATAGAGTAACACGTCTAAATATATGTAAATTTAGATAAAGATAAATAATCATATTTCATTTGCATTTCCCAAATTTCCAAAGAAATCAAACATATAAAAAAGTTTAACAATTTATCCCTTTCGGGCATTCTTCGTAATCAAAATACACCCTGAAGGTTTTTACAGAGAATTACCAACATGGACCAAACAAGTAAACGTCAACGCTGAGATTGTGCTTGAAAGTCCAAAGGAAGATGGGTAGAGTTGGGGAACATATGGGCAAAAAGATATCCTTGGAGCTAAATATCGCAGGTGAAAAATAGTGAACTGCGAGAGAGACAAAATGGAAGAGTTTTTTTGTGAACAAGAAAACTCATACAAAAACTGGTCATAACAAACCTCCACGTTTGCAGGAGCTATCACTGATGTCAATTCCATTAAACACAGATCTGTTGAGCAACTAAGCATTTTCAGAGATCTGATGATGACCCATCTCTGTGGGACATCACATACAAGGTTGAACACACAAGCAACCTAAGTCCCTCATCGGTCCCACCATCCTCGTTGCCTGAAAATCAAGAACCTAAACCAACCCATCATCAGAATCAGAATCTACCGGCACTGCAATCAAATGAGATGCTCATAACCCTAAGAGCACATCTCAGAATGAATACAGATTGAGTACACAAGAGATCGCATATTCCCTCTCCTCCCTTCATCATTCTCCCAAATAATGTATGACAATGCATTCTCTGGAAAGACATACTCCCAATCATTTATTTCTACAGCCACACCTGAGCTGAATTGCTTCTCAGCTTAGCGGCAACAGATGGATATCTTTAATGGAGTTCATAATTTGTACCACTCTGTATCTGACAACACCAGCATATGTTCTGACGATGCATCATCTACAAACTCTTCATTATGGGCTTGGAGGAGCATTCAGTCAATCTATCATGTTTAGACCCAAATTTTCCCTTCCATGTCTTGAACTTTCTCACATAACCAAGATTAAGCAAACAGTAAAAATGCATTAAGGAAGAATTAAGTTTAGGTTTAATCACCAAATAAGGTGATGCCTATTGCCTTTGATGATTTGCCACTATAGATTGAGAAAGAGTGTCACTGTATCTTTAAGCTTTATACGAAATTGTGAAACTTAAAGTTTAAGTCATTGTAGACATACTACTAGTATATTAGAACTATATAGTCTAGCAATATTATCAGAGGATCCGAACATGGTATTGTAAATATTCGAAGGGCAGCTTCCGTTCCCTTTGCATCTCACCTTCACAAAATATATTAGAGTCTCATTTATAACTTAAGCAAAATGCAAAGTATGAATAAGAATAAGAATTTTTTAATAAGAGATCAAATTAAGAGCGAATATCTGAATAATCATCATATAATCAAATAGAAACAATCTTTCTGCTCATTACTAGCAATAGCGTATCAAATTGTTCGTCATTTAAAACTATTCCAGTCCACAAAAGGTAGTATAGAGAACTATTCAATCCAAAAGAGTCAAGAAACAATAAAAAGATCTACGTTATAGAAACATATTCAACCCACAAAAGAGCATTAAAGAGGAATAGTTTCTGAAATCTCATTCATTCGATCAATAATTCTTTTTTTCAACTCTTCCATAGACATTCTAACATCTTCAAGCTCTTCCATTCCCAATTCGTCTACAATTAAACTACTATCACTACTACTTGTACTTGCAGCACTGCTACTACTTAACGTAGTGGCTACACCAGATGAATTATCTACAGACTCACCGCAAGCCCCGTGTGAATGCTTCTGGATATGGTCATCGTAACGTTTCAAGACAGACTCAACACAGGGATAGCCAAAAGCATATGCATTCCCGGCTAAAGAGAATGTGATCGCGGCAGCTTCGGCGTTGCAACGCTTGCAGAGCTCATTGACTTTATTGAATAGTCCTTGGCGGCGCTTGGTGAAGGTAGTGTGCCTCTTGGATTTGTCCTCTATCCTCTTTATTTCCACCTTCGTTCTCACCATGATTGTTCTCCCCCGCCTTCAAATAGACGATGTAAAAAAGCAGAAACAGAAGTAATTAGGGTTTATGGCGTTAAACATTTATTTAAAATGATGAGTAAGAAACCCTACGGTTCAAGAACTTTTATGGAAGTAGGCATATAAGGAAGGAGAGAAAATCGGCGACTTTGGTATCTTCTTTTCCGACGAACTTTTATGGAACTGTTTTGGATATGCTAAAATCTCGACCTTTTCTATTTTTAGCCGCTTATTAGTGTTCAAAAGGTTAAATCCAATTTTGAAGGCCCCACTTTCCAATTTTAATGGATGTTTTGATTTAGATTGTAATTTGTCTAAGACCAGACCATACGGTCACTGCGGTTTCGATCTTTGTAAATGTTCCAACTTTCTCATCAGTCAACTAACTGAGCTACCTGTGCAGGCATTTTAGCAGTTTAGTAACACTCAAATACGGTGAGTTCGGTTCGAACGTTTCGGGTTTTAACCAAAATCAAATGCCGAATCAAAGTAAAAAGTTCTATTCGGTTTATTTTCGAAATTTTGAAACCACGGTTCGTTCGTTTGTTTCGGGTTTTTTTATTATGCCAAAATATTTTTCCTGATTAAAAAAATACTTCGTAAAAATTTGAAAAAAATTAAACTACATCAAACTATAATTAATAGTAATACAGTACAAAAACATAATTACATACAAAAAAAGAATAAACAAATATACTTCCAAGTAATGAATTAGAAAGAGTGTATATCATTTTAAACATTATCTAAATTAATTAAAGCCATAAGTTTATATACGAATTTTGATTATTTTCTAAAATACTCAGAAGAATGACTTTAACTTTATTTTTATCATGTAGAAAAAATTAACTTATAAAGCTGAAATTGAGGTGTACCAACAAACGGTTTCAAATATTTCTTTAGAATGAAAAACAAAGTTTTTATTTGTACATCTTTTTGTATACTTTTTATACACTCTTTTGAATTTTAATAATTTACATAGATAAGTGTACAAAAGTTGTATAAAAGATTAAAAACTAAACATAAAAAATGACCATAAAAATAAAATAATTTGTCAGAAATTGTGATCACTTAAAATGATATACACTAACCCTTATTATATTTTTTCTAAATTTTAAAGCTTATATTATATCATAAACTACCTTTCAAAAAAAAATATTATATCATAAACTAGTGTAACACCCGGGGCATGCCCCGGTAGTGTCATATACTTTTTATGCCCCTGTAGTTTCAGCCCTCATTCACTCCAGGCCCCCATACTCCCTAGAGTAAAAAAGAAAAAATCAAATATTTTGCAAGACTTGTTTGTTTGGATACAACATTTTGACCAGGATGGGCCCTAATTTAAGCTCGATTACAACCAAGGTTGTTTTCAGTTTGTTATTATATTTTTGAATAATCAGTTTGTTATTATATCAAAGCTTTGTTTTTTAACTTTTTTATTGTAGTTGGTACATTTCTTTGATTCTTTCACAATTTTTTTGGGAAAAAATCCGAAATAGGAGTAAGGGAGTGTTTGCAACTGCTTCTGCTTAAAAAAAGTACTTTTGGAGATGTAAGGAAAAAGTGATTAGTAGTAAAAGTTGATAGTGTTTGAGAAAAAAGTGATTTTGAAAAGTAAAAGTTGGTAGTGTTTGGTAAAATAAGTGTTTTTTGTGTAATAGAAAAGGGAAAAGCACTTTTCACACGCAAGCCGAGAAAAAGTAAAAATTGGTAATGTTTGGTAAATGAGTGTTTTTTAAAGCCAAAAGCTGAGAAGTGCTTTTTTTTAAGCAGTTGCAAACACTCCCTAAATAAGTTTGAAAATTTCTAAAAAAGACTGTCATGTTTTTATTCCCAAAATAGGAGTAAATACTGACAAGTTTTGAAAATATTGCCATCTTTAAAGCCTGATACTGCCAAAACATAACAATATTTAGTCTTATTTTGGGAATAAAAACATGACAGTCCTATTTTGAAATTTCCAAACGTTTTTAGTCCTATTTAGAGTAATTTCCCGAATTTTTTTGGTGGCTTACCTTTTGATATAAACAATATAAAAATATTAAAAATCAAACAATTGCAAAAAATAATTTATAAAATATAACATTAGAGAATCTCAAATCAAAATTTAAAAATCACTACGAACGAAGTATTTTTTTAAGGTCACTTTAAGGATCCCAACCTCTAAGCTTTTTATATTCTTCCTTCAAATTTTCCAAGGGAGGTCCATTAATTTTATTAAATTTCATTATTGTGTGACCCTATAAGAGAGGCTGAAAATGCTACCTAAATTTGAGTAAGAATTTGGGCAGAGTAACAACAAGTTAGCGCACAGAAAATCAGATCCCTTTCCACATGTTGGAATATGGTATTTATACTAAAATGGTAATAGTTGGTGTCCAAGTATAAAATATGCCATTTTGAGGAGATCATGACACATGTAATACTTGGCCAAAAAAATATTATAAGCTAGTCTAATTTGATTCCTCTTGTACTAGACAACGCAGGAGATCGAACAACACGTGTATGCCTAGAACACTCTTTGAACAACCATCCGGTGACGTGAGCTGAAGACATCTGTAGTGATAATGGCTTCATCCAGACCCGGTCCTGACATTTTATGGGCCCGGGGCAATACACATAAAGTAGGTCTTGCGGACAACGTTTGAATATCTATAATTTTTTTATAAAAAAAACTATATGTAAGATTAAGTAGTACAATTGTTACTTGCAATATAAAATTTTGCATTGAATTAATGAAAGACGTGAAAGTTATACGAAGTATCATTTGTGGAGTAATGTTTTCATATTTCAAAACATGTTTTGACTAGATCAAAACAAACTGCAAATTTCTAAATTATAAATATTATAATTCAATCTTTCACTTACATGAGAGAACAAAAAATAATTAGTAGAATACTAATATACTATCAATGAATCATGGGATTACATGAGAGAAGTAAATGGAAAGATAAACATTTATGCGCTAACCGGCTAACCCTTAACGAATCCAAAGAAATAATGAAGTTTGTTCCCAAGAAATTTTGGTGTGGATGTTTCGAAATTTTAGACTTGTAGCTTGTAGATGTTGTTGAATAATGAATTCATAATATAAAAAAAATTATACGTCTTATTTTATTTTAAATTATATAGTGTATAGATATTTAAAATACATATGTATATATATAATTGAGAATTTTATGGGCCCTAGGGAAGCAATGGGCCCTGGGCGCATGCCCCTTTGCCCATGCTCCAGGACCGGCCCTGGCTTCATCTTTGATGTGCATACGGAATTTGAATCCTGGAAATGGCTAGCTAAGTCCATAATCTTCCCTGAGGTCACGAGCTCTGTAGAGTTGGGCTCAAGGATAGCATAAAGATTTAGGGGGAAGCTAGCTAGCTTCGAACTTGGGTATGGCATCCACCTTGGCATTGACCTCAGCATGTGGCGAGCTCGGGCTCGGCTTCAGTTCCGGGCTTGTCTCGACATTCTAAAAAATGGTTTTGGGGTCTGAGCTCTGTAAATGCGAGCTCGGGCTCGGCCAGAGTATTGAACTTATCTTGATGATTTGGGAACTCATCAAGGAACCGACCGACCTTGGTAGTTGCGGGCTCGGCTCGGTGGTAGCCATGTACTTCGTATTTGTAGGGGATCGTTTACCCACAAACGTTGATACCCCGTGTGTATATGGGAATATACTCTAACATGAGTCCCCCACTGTCTGAAGTGAAAGTCACACTTGAGGTGATAGAGAGTAATTTCTTCAATCGTTTTGGCTGACACGCCTAACGTGGGAACCTCTTTCCATGGTCACAACAAAATGGCGCCTCATTACTGGAGGAAAAAGAGTACAGTCTGCTTTGAGGTAACTTGTGTAGAAGAAGGAGACGCTCCGCTACAAAGAAAATGAGCTCGAGCTTGGCGCTCCACAACAACTGCTCAGCTTGGCTTTAGAGCATATTTGGTGTCATAATCGGGGTCGAGGTTGTAGTCTGAGTTGATGTTGAAATGTTTGTGTTTTTCGCTCGTCGATTTTGCCCGAGTCCCCCACTTACCAGTCCCCCACTCTTTAGACTTAGAAAACAATTCTAAGTGCAAATAGTACGAGCCTGAGGGGGCGAGGTAGCACCTCTGTGAGGTTTGTGAACTTGGGAATATTTTGCATTTGGGAAATGTTGTTGCGCTTATTTGACGCTGATGTGTACAACTGGAATTTCGGAATATTCCTTTTGCTGTTTGAAGTTATCCAGCCATTTTGATTATCAACAGAATGGATTCATCGATAAGTAAAAAAAGTAGAGATTCAGATAATGATATGCAATGTATCAAACAATGAAATCTCCATTTGTATTACTATCAAGATTATTCGCTGATTATTCGCGAAATCTCCATACACACATATTTATAGACGCGGGTGTAGGTTTCCATAAAAGGTTAACCTAGGAATATGGGCCTAAGCTATAAATGGCCCTATTCACTATTCTGGGCTATTTATTACATTTAGATAAGTACCATAAAGGCTTATAATAAAACTAAATAATAAACAAGACTTAGACAAACTTGAATCACAATAATAATCTTCAACAACTGCTGAGGAATTGTCTCATTGATTTCCTGGGAATAACATTTGTTCCTTCTGTGGAGAATGTCACCATTTATATCTTTGCCCCATTAAACCTCCATATGACCATCTCTACGGGGAAACTGCATACCCCAATTCGTCCTCCCCACAAATTAGGAACGCAAATGTTTCAGTCATTCCTACATCCTTGCCGAATAATGAGCCGCAAAATCAACAAGAGGAGGCAGATTTAAAGAGGCTTTCTGACTTGGAAGAGATGCTCATACAGTTCATGCAGACCACTTCAGCCATGTAACGTCCCTCTCAGGGTTAAAGAAAACGTTACACTAGCATACTACTTTTAAAAATTAATTGTAATATAACGGCCGTTTGTTTAAGAAATAACCCTGATAAAAACTCAAACATAACTCAAATATAACTAACAGTTAAAACTCAATAAAATCTAGTTATCACCAGCAAATGTGATAACCACCTGGATCCAGGAATTTATTCAAACATCAAATTCTAAAATAAAATAAAATAATAATAATCTCTTTATTATAAGACTGAATTACTGAGACAAAATAATATCTAGCTAAAAGCCGCCAAGGTCGTTCCCGTTAACTCATCTTGGCACGCGTTCCACGCTCTCATCATCTTCCTAGGCCTTGGTCTTACCCTTAGTATCTGTACATGCGAAGAAAGAAAACTGATAAGCTTTACGCTTAGTGAGTCACTATGGATCCACAAAAATATCTAGAAGTCTATGCCAATTTATCAATAGATAAATTTAGGCTATAAGCAGGCACATAACAAATAACTAACACATAACTTCTCAAATACATTCTGAGTGAGATCTCAACGGAAAATATTTTCTAAAATAATTTCTCAAAACTGCTGGAGAGATCTCAAAATTTCATTCTCAAAACAACTTTCTGTAAAACTTTCTGAAAGAGATCTCAAAACAACTTTCTGTGAAACTTTCTAGAAGAGATCTCATTAAACAACTTTCTGTACTACTCTTTGTGGCTAATTTTACTCTGTGAGCCCGTGATATGTACTCAAAGGCGCCAATCCGACAGCTCAGGGGAGCGACCCACTAAACATATCAGACTCTTTGAAACTCTGATAACTCTGTGGGAACTTGTTCCCGAGTACATATCACTTAACCTTTCACTTTAAATAGTAGTTCTTTTTATTGTGACGTTTGACTAAAAATATCATTAAATATGAAAATAAAAGTACTGACAAGATCTTGACTATGCCAGATAATAAACATAACTTAATTCAACAAATAAACTAACTCATCAAATAATTCATCAAGTTCACATAATAGCAAATAGTCTAAAATCATCTATTAAAAATCAACTAGACTTCTTCCTTTCATTTGGTTGAACAAACATGTACAAGTGGTAGTGAACTTACCTGATAGAAGCTGAACTGAAAATACTCAAATAAGTGTGGCACCCTGATAACGTCTCCCGGTAAGCTCTTCTCTTAAAATCTTTAATTAAATAGAAGATTTCAGTCAAAACTGAGTATGCTACAATTGAAAACTTTAACCGTAAGGTAAGCCAAAACTCTAAAAGTGGAACATTTTTTTTTCTTCTAATCAAGGCAGACCAAGTGCTCAGCTAAATGATCTTTTCTTTTGCTAGATATCAACAAAGTATAGGTCCCTAAACCGGTTGGCTGCTCCTAACCAGAAGTTTGGCACGAGGGAGACATTTCAAGTTAAATTATGAACTGCTCCACTGCAGTTCAACCCACTTGGTGAAAGAATTTGAAAGATGAATTCTATTTGGAGAATGAAACAGTGGGAGTAAATTCGATCTACTAGAGAACTAGAAACACCAAATCCATTAACCAAATCAAATTTAGTTTGCAAAAACAGAATTCTCCACTCACACTTATCTGCACCTTAGTGCAACTTTCACTAACCAAAACCAAGAAAAACAATTATCAATTTATGGCTTATCAAAACTCCCTGAAATCAGAGTGACTAAAAAACATACGAACTATCGGGACTATAAACCAGAATTTCTTCTACACTCCTCAAATTATAAGTATGATAAAGTGTAATAATAAAATCTGTAATAGAGAGCTCCAAACCCCACAGTTTCATAAAAACTTCAATCGGTGAACTTAAACACAAAACTAGTAGAGTATTAACTGTTACTACTAAAATTTGTTCATTGCGGAAAATATAACATATAAGGACTGGAAGAAAAGCTTACTCGGTGGGATGGAGATATGAATTTCGGATAAAAACTCTTGATTGATGAATTTACGGAGAATATTTTCAGAGAATGAGAGATGAAAGCTGGTTGCTACAGGAAGGAAAATTTGGCATATGTGGGAAATTTTTTAGGGCTGATATATATTCCCTCCGGTTTTATTTAATCTTCACACTTTGACTTCACACAAAATAAGGAAAGAAATTTGACTTTACTGTAGAGTACATTGTTGAGGCACTGTTTGACACTGTTTGGCACTGTTGAGACACTGTTTGGCACTGTTGAGACACTGTTTGGCACTGTTTCGATGTAGATTTCTTTGCCAAAAAAGGAAATAAGGAAGTGTGAAGTTTATTTTAGACCGTCCCAAAAAGGAAAGTGTGAAGTTTATTAAAAACCGGAGGGAGTATATATTTATAAACCTAGATACGTATATTCCTCAAGAGTTCTTAAAATAATAAGAAGAATACTTATTTGGCCCAATTAACTGATCTAGGTCTCTGATTATCTCTCTTGAAATTTCAATTTCAATTTCAAAATAAACTGGTTAAACTTTAAAACATTACTTCTTTCCTCACTTAAAATTATTAGAGCTTACTTGGTCAACGTTACCTGCCAGAACAACACATGATCAACAACAAATCACATTATTCATAAAATAAAAAAATAAAATTATTCAACTAACTAACTAAAATAAAATATTAATATAACTAAATCGATAAAATCGGGGTGTTACAAGCCAGAATGCAGAATTTAAGTAATATGGTGAGCCAGCTGACAGAAGTCCAATCTGAGGAGTCCAAGAGATCCCATCCTAGCGACACTGAAACCAATCTGAGTGAACAAGTTGAGGTTGTCACGCATACACATGGGAAGCACCTTGAGGGAGCTTATCACAATAAAGAAGTGTCTCTCCCCGTGAAAGAAGAACCATCGTGTACATACTCTGAAGTTCACCCGTGGCATTTGTGGAGCGAAAGTTAGAAGCTTTGAAAATTAGTTCACCATTACAGTCTTTGCTGTTTGAGAGCTTATGAGGTATTGTCGGGCACACAACGTTAAAAATTGCGTTTCTCGGGAGGCAACCTGAGCTTCTTTTTTCACTTTTAGTTTTAAGTTGATTGCTTTTCACAACCCCCTCCCCCCCAAAGGGAATTTATTTCTATGTGTTTTTGTGTTTTTGTGCTTTGTTTTTGCAGCTCAGAGTGTACTTTTGGGATGATGTGCCACGAATTACATTGAATCAGTTTGGTTCTGCACCGAACAACCCCCTTAAGGAAGTTTTCCACGACCTTTCTACTTACCTGTTATAAATGTTGACTTGATCTGAGTTGAGTTGAGCATGCGTGACCCTTTCCCCTGTACCCCCTTGTGCATAGTGCATTTTTGGTCATCGAGGACGATGTCAAAGTTTAAGTGTGGTGGAGTGAATTGAGCTTTCGGGCAGTAGTTGTTGCGTGAGATTACTACTGTTAGCATGCGCAGGTGTTCGTAGTATATTCATAGGAAATTCATATCAAATTTTTGTTAAAATTTTTGTTTAAACTGTGTCTTTGTGAGCTGGCTAGAGTCGTGACTATACTTTTTGAATGTCTTTGAAATGTTTAGGCTTAAATTGCTTGCACTGCTAATCTAGTTGTTGAGAGGATGAAGGTATTAGTTACCCATTGAATTCATAATTTTCCATCCCACCTGAATAAGTCATTTAGGAGAAGTCACTTTGAGCCTGACCATTCTGTTCTTTACCCATATCATGAGCTCTATTGCCAAATGGCCTCTTTTCTTACCCGAGAATAATTCTGACAGTCTTGGTGTCCAGGTAAGTAGGGGGTTAATTTGCTAAGTTTAGGGAGTTTTAGTAGAATCCACTCTTGGCACTATTCCTATGCCCCAAATGGGGTAAAAGCAGTCACTTTTAGGAATTTGATATTTTTGAGGATTGCATTGTAGGCGTGGATTCACCTGTTTTAAATGAACTTGTAAAAAAGCAGAATAGAAGGAATGGAAGCACTGATGAGATGCAAGGAAATTTTGCTACTAATCCATTAGCACTGATGATGGAAGCACAACTGAAGAACTCATATAAGGTTCAGAAGAAGAAGAAAACAGTTGCTGTGTCAGAAGAAGAAGAGAGTGAATGTGAAGTAGATGTGGAGTCTGAGCTTGCTGAGCTTCAGAAGAAGATGGCCATGCTGACCAACCAATTCAACAATAAGTTTTTCAAGAAGAACAATTCGTCAAATAAGCTGAGAACATCATCATCCAACTACAAACCGAAGAAATTTGAGCAGAATGCCTAAGCTCAAAGAAGGCAGTTGCAGCTGAAGAACCTCGAAGTGTTTTAATTGTGGCAAAGCTGGACATATTATCAAAGACCGTCGCTCACAAGGAGGAGAGACTTCAATTACTACAAACAGAAAATGCTCCTGAACAAGCAGAAGATGTTCATGGCTAAGTAAGATGATGAAAATGATGCATTGCTAGCTGAGAAGAATCACTGGATGGATGACTCTTCTGATGATAATGAAGTTGAAGAAAACTTGGCATGTAACATCTCATGAGCATGTTTCTTTGCAGTATGGCATGTAAACTGTTGAAGATGCACACACAATTTCTCCATTACACATTCTTTTAGTACTTTCCTTGGTCAATATGGATTTTTTTTACTCCTCCAAACACTCTTCAGTTAACCACCTATTCTTGGCGTGTACACTCTCATAATCTTGTTTGTTTACATGTATGATTAGGATTGTCATACTTCACCACAAATGACTCTTTCAGTCCATCCCAAGAAGCATATATCCTCCAAACACAACCTTTCTTTACACTTTGTTGTAACCTTTGCCTTTTCACTCTTACATATCTGAATGTTATACCCTGCAACCACAACATACCTCCCCCCTTATTTCTTAAATATTTCAGGAGAAGCAAACTTCATACCTACTATCCAATATATCAATTTGAGTGTAGCATCATCATCTACTTTATATACAACCTTATCCTTCTTTGCACCACTATCACCTTCTTCCTCACTTTCATTTGGTGTTAGCAGATAGTTTCCTGAATTTTCACTATCATAAAAAGGGTTCATTGGGTTCACTTTGGAGGTCACCAAACACTTCAAAGTTGTACGTACAAGACAAGTTTTTATCGATTAACAAGCCACTTCTCTTCACTTGATGAACCCCCACTCCCAATATTATCTCTTTCATTACTCTCACTCTCTTTACTCGCTTCGCCATCTTCACGGAAATTACATACTTCCATATTACACCCTTATATAAACCTTAGTTTTTGAATCAAACTTTGTGAGGTAAGTAAAAGTGGTTAACCTTAATCCAATCGCAACTCTCAAGGACCAATTTTTATTGAGCCTTTAAAGTATGGTAGTCGTCAATCTCTTCTCCTCTTTAGGAAAAAAAATGTAGAGGTAAGTAGCTTTGATTGAATTTTTTTCCCATTGAAGCTCTCCCAAATAGGAAGAGTTTTCTTTTGTCCATGTGGCAATAAACCCATCGCCAGGGTGAATGTTTTAGCTGTTAGATACTTACATCAGCAGCTACTAAGCTAGGGTACCCTTTTCTCATATCAGTTAAAGTAGGGGGTATTTTTAGTTAAAAAAGATAAGTTCGGGGTAAGTATATCACACATACCTAAAGTTCTGGATATTTAAATTATTTTCTCCTTTGAACAAAGGGTAATTTATGACTATCATTAATATAATGTCATACAGTTGACGATAGTTAATCTTCTTCAAGTCACATGGGTTGGACAGACCGAGTCCTTCTTTAGAATTATAGAAACGGGTGTCCTTGTTTTGATTCAGAAAAATGGGTTGTTCTGTTTGACCTCGCTTGGCTATAAGATCTCCAAGCTCTTTAATCTTCCTATATAGAGAACTTCTTTGATCATGCAAAGTTTCCCTTATAGTGAGAAATTGATTAGCTCTACCTTGGTTGCATGTAATTGATTAGTCACGTCCGCTACTTTCAGTGCCAATTTGTATGTATCTAAAGTCAATCCTGAAACCTTTTCTCTAGCTTATTCAAGTTGTATGGATAGAGTGGCATTCTTATTCAGATTCTTCGATACAAATCTATGGTTGTTCTGTAGTATCTCCTTTAGTTCGTTAATGAGCTTATCTTTTTCATGCAATGAATGAATTTGGCAATTACAAGAACAAGAAGGGTTAGAAGGACTTACATCATCATTGAAGCCTTCACTTTCTTATTCGGGGACCGCATCATCATGAAGTTGAAGAAAACTTGGCATGTAACTTCGTACATGAGAGAGTGGATCATCAAGTGACTTCTATATTAGTTATTGATAATACTAATATCTGTCTATATTAGTTATTGATAAGCAGAATGAACAGAACATGCAAATTGATCTCAACCTCATTGATAAGTGATAAGTTCGTATATCAACACGCATTTGATGTGTGTTGAGATTGAGTTTTGTCACATTTCATAATTTATTTGCGCCACAAGGTGTTTATATAGCTCACGTCACGGTTTACCGGGTTTGGTTTGCATTCGTTGAAGCTAGAAAAGGAAGAATTTTGACCCGGCATCGGCGTTTGAGCCAAAGTTGAGAAGATTCAAGATGTGTTCGAGAGACAGCGAAAGACATTGGAGGTCCACAGGATGATTTAGAGGCATGATTTGAGGCTTGGAAGATCAAAGATTGAAGATAGGAATGATCGGGAGTGAACGGGGAAGGAAATGGCAAGAAAAAGGTTCTAGAGCAATCCGCGCGCCCCGCGGGTCGGTACCGCACACCCCGCGGATCGGTACCGCACGCCCCGCGGGTCGGTGCTACATGCCCCGCGGGTGATTATGAGAACTAGAAGTCAAGAAGTCTAAACCGCACACCTCGCGGTTGAAACCACACGCCTTGCGGTCCAAAAACGAGCCCCAGGTGTGCCCACACGGTTGTAGCGTGCAGATGATCACACACCGCGCGGGCGGAAGAATTACAGAGCAAGTTACGACGCGGAAATCAGCCGCACAAGTGACCACAAGGACGACCCTGAGAGTTGAAATTCGCCCAATTTCGCTGTTTTTCTATAAATAGGCCCCTGTTTTGTCCTTTTTTCACATGAGCTTAGAGAGATAAACCCTAGGTCGATTTTTGAGAGCTTTTCAAGCTTTGGATTGTCAAGATTTTGGGATTCTTTGTAAGTTCAATCTTTTTAATTAATGACAATTAATTCTATCTTTCTCAGTTCTATTGTTAATTCAATTATGAATTGTGAGTAGTTTTGATTAGGGATTTGGGATTGATGAAGGGGTTAATCATGATGTATGAGTAAGTAGTGTATGAATAGTTTCTTGATGGTTTAAATTAGTGAGTAGTTTTCTTGATGGTTAATTCTATGTTTGGCTTGCACACTCTCATAATCTTGTTTGTTACATGTATGATTAGGATTGTCATACTTCATTAGAAATGACAAACCTTCTTTACACAACCTTCTTTACACTTTGTTGTAACCTTTGCCTTGTCACTCTTACATATCCTAATGCTATACCCTGCAACCACAACATACCTCCTCTCTTATTTCTTAAATATTTCAGGAGAAGCAAACTTTAATTTGAGTGTAGCATCATCGTCTACTTTATATACAACCTTAACCTTCTTTGCACCACTATCACCTTCTTCCTCACTTTCATTTGTGTTAGCAGACAGTTTTCTGAATTTTCACTATGATAAAAGGGCTCATTGGGCTCACTTTGGAGGTCACCAAACACTTCAGAGTTGTACTTAAAAGACAAGTTTTTATCGACTACCAAGCCACTCCTCGTCACTTGATGAACCCCCACTCCCAATATTCTCTCTTTCATTACTCTCACTTTCTTCACTCACTTCGCCATCTTCACGGAAATTACACACTTTCATAATACACCCTTATATAAACCCTAGTTTTTAATCAAACTTTTTGAGGTAAGTAGAAGTGATTAACCTTAGTCCAATTGCATCTCTCAAGGACCAATTTTTCTTGAGCCTTCAAAGTATGGTAGTCGTCAATCTCTTCTCCTCTCTAGGAAAAAAACGTAGAGGTAAATAGCTTTGATTGAATTTTTTCCCATTGAAGCTCTCCCAAATAGGAAGAGTTTTTTTTGTCCATGTGGCACTAAACCCATTGCGTTTTTCCTGTTAGATACTTACATCAGCAGCTACTTAGCTAGGGTACCCTTTTCTCATATCAGTTATAGGAGGGGGTATTTTTAGTTAACAAAGATAAGTTCAGGGTAAGGATATCACATATACCTAAGGTTCTGGATATTTAAATTATTTTCTCCTTTGAACAAAGGGTAATTTATGACTTTCATTAATATGACAAGAGTTAGAATAAAATTCCTGCAAATTAAAGGAAGACCAGGATGAACGCTTTCATTAGAAGTAATTGGAGGTAAGGGTCAGATTGATACTCGAAATTGCATAAAAAGGGTCAAATACGTCCTTATATAGGAGGCTATGCGAGGCCGTCGTCATTTGGGGCGGTTCCCGGTGGAAGTTTTTGATTAATTTTTGTGAGCATCTTACTCATTAAGTCTAGTTTACTCATACCAAATTTTCGCTAAAAATTCAACCTGGAAGGCATTCAAATGAATTTTTGAAGGTAACTACGTAGTTAAAGGCGCAGTTATCTTCAAGAATTCATTTGAATGTCTTCCCTGTTGAATATTTAGCTGAAATTTGGTATGAGTAAACTATACTTGATGAATAAGATGATCAAAACAATTCATCAAAAAATTCCACTGGGAACCGCCTCAAATGGTGACGGCCGGATAGTAAGGACCTTTTTGACCCTTTTTATGCAACTTCGAGAACCAATCTGACCCTTACCTCGAAGTAATTGCCTAAATAGGATTAAAATATACTACCTCTGTCCATTTTTATTTATCCAACTTTGACTTTCCAGTCAAAGATGATAAACTTTGATTCATTATTTTAACTAATATATTTATGTCAAATTTAATAAATTTATACTTTTATGATAGCATTTTTAGCAAAAAACATTTCCATATCATTTTCATATCATCTATATTATCGTGTATAAATATATAACCGGTCAAAGTTTAACATGATTGACTTGAAAAATAGTGTTTGGCTAAATAAAAAGAATGGTGGGAGTACTAATTTTCCCAAAATAGGAGTCAATCTCTAATCTTTCCTAAATAGGGACTAAAGATTAATTTTTGTTATCTCCAATACCCCTAACCTAATATATTAATTACACCCCTAGTTCTCTTGGATAATCGGGGCAATTCGATGGTGGCAGGGCAGTCCGGTGGTGGTGGTGGCGGCGGCAGCGTCATAATAGTGGCAAATATATTATGGGAGTTTTTTTGTTGGAGGCAGCAGATTTTCACGACCAGCTAGCAGCGGCAGATTTGGCGGCGGCGGCATATCGGATCTGAAAATTTTTCGACGCATTCTGGCGACTAGCAGTGGCTCTTAATTGGGGAATCTCTTTTGTCGCCTACTAGTTAGGGGTGGACTCGGGCCGGGCGGTCCGGCCCGGTCACTGTTTGAACCGGCCCGAACCGCCGGCCCGGCCAGGGACCGGTCCGGGTAGGCCTGACCCGCTGGGGTTTCGGGACGGACTCGGGCCCTTGAAAAGGTGAACCGGCCCGGCCGGTTCAGGCCTGGTCCGGGCCTATTTATTTATTTTTTCTTTTTTTTTGAATTTTTTTTAAGTTTTTGGGTTGGACTGGGTATTTTGGGCCATTTGAGGTGGTTTGGGGGTGAGGGGGGAGGGTTGGGGGTTAATTAGGAAAAGCCAAAAAAAATTAAGTTGAACCGAGGCCTGACCAGGCCCGAACCGGACCCGGGGGTTACCCGGGCCGGTTCTGGGCCTCCCCTTTCATGAACCGAGGTCCGGCCGGGCCCAGGCCTGAACCGGCCCGAGTCCACCCCTACTACTAGTGAATGGAGTCACACCGGGCAGCACTAGGACCGCTGTTTTCTTTTTGTGTGAACAGGACCGGATTTATGTTTTGGGCCAACACCGAGACCGGAGTGGGTATATATAGAAGGACCAGTCCGGGTTGCATTTCTTTTACCGAGACTCTCCAGTTTGGTGCTTGCAAAGAGATCCAATGTCCGAGTATCTATAACCTTGGTTTGAAGTAAGCAACAAAAATTAACATTAAATTAAACTTCTTTGAGGCCATCTCCAACATTTTACACTATTTTTGCATTAAAATGGTGTAAACATCATATCATACATTATTTTATCTCCAACATTTTACACCATTTTCATCACTATAAAGGAATATTCTTTTTTATTCTTTTTACCATTATTGTACTTAATTATCTAATTATCATATATTTATACATTAGCCCCTCAATTAATATGTATTTTGGCATTTCACTCATTATTTCTCAAATACAAACTAAAATACTGCTATAATCAATATTTCACAAATACAAGCTAAAACTACATAAAATTAAATATTACAATAATATTATAATAATTTGTACGTCATTAATAAAATACTACTTAAACTTAATGATGTTATTAATTGTAAAAAAATATTATCTTAGTTTAGTTATCGGATTTTGAGATTTGTTCCCACAAATGTTTTTTTTAATTTTAATGGTGTTATTAATTGTAATTTTAATTATGTTCTTTTCTTAAGTATCATTTGTATTCTGTTATAATGTTGTTTCGATTATAAAAATTATTTATAATATTGTGTGATTTAAACTATATTTTTTACTTATATCAAATTAATAATTTAAATTTGTTGTTCTATAATTTGTTGTTCTAAAATGGGTCAAAACTATAACAATCAAAACTTTGGGTCACATTTGAAATAAATAAAAAATAAAAAGAAGAAGATGGCGCAAGGATGGTGATGTGCCATATATGGCGTAAAGCTAAACCCCCTCCCCTATTTTGGTGAAATGGTGAAACATTTGGTGTAGCTTCTGGAGCAAAAAATTGGCAAATCCACCATTTTTGGTGTAGGAATTGGTGATTGTTAGAGATGGCCTAGATAAGTAACAATGTTACCATGCTTTGAAGTGCTTCGGACTATGTGTGTAGTCTTATTCAGGCCTTGTGAATATATTCTTCGGACTATCTTAAATACGTGAAACAGCTCACTTTTCAAGTTTGTTTATGCACAATTTTAATTTGACCATTAATATATATATATATATATATATATATATATATATATATATATATATAGATGAGAGATCAAGTGCAAACCCATCTTAATATACTAACCTACAAACTTAATCCTGGCCATCCATTTTAATTAAAAAACCGTACGCTTCATCAAGATTAGATTAGAGAGTCAAGGGTTATTTAGTCTTTTGGGTTTCTTTTAATTTATTTTTGGGAAGGAACTCACATTATCTTTGTTTCCATAACCGATTGTACGTAATCGGTTCACTCCTTTTCTCCTACCAGATTCATCAATCAATACGTAATTACTCAAGGATACCAAAGTTTCTCTCGATCTCAATCTCCATCTCCATCATCATTCCATTCTTCATCTGAAATTTAATAGAATATGATTAGTGTTTTTCTATGTGAACGCCATAGATTCCGGCACACACAGGGAGAAGATTAGTTCTCGATTGCCATGGATTTCAGTATGTGGTTGAATTGATACGTTTTTTTTTTTTAATTTATGTTTGTTTTGGTTTTGGTTTTCATATCAATTCAACAATTTCATGTTTATGCAAAGTTCTTTTGATTTCATTGAACTCTCTTTTTAAACTCATCATATGACTATCTCCTTCTGAAATAACTGATTTGTCATATGAGTATAACGGAATAATGAGGTAGTCATCTCTATTACCATGGAATAATGATGTTTAAGAATCGATTCTCATTTGCATATAAATTCACACATTTTTGTGTTTATGTGAAACTCTTATAGCTTCAGTACGTAAAATATAGTAGTACTGTTATCATTTAGAATATATTTTTCTCATATATTATGCATATTGTCATCTAAACCTCATGATGTTGGTATGGATGCTAATTGAGTTTACAATGCAGATATCATAATGATAAGATGCACCATATGGTCTCCAAAGATGCACATGTCCTCTTACTGAAATATAATATATGAACTCCTAATAATGCACATGTGATGATGATACAATGCAACATGTGAACTTCGAAAATGATTATCGAATAAGTGCACATATCATAATGATAAAATACCACGTATGAACTTCCAAAGTGCAATATAATAAATTAATTGGGTCAATATCACAATCTTTATATAGATAATGATCATATCATGTGAGTAAAGGTGCACCATATGCATAACTAATATCCAAATGTTATATATAATTATGAAGTGGTTGATTTCATAAATAAAGAAATTTATTTCACAAATATTATCATATGCAGACGTTATGATTATACAATGCACATCTCACAACCTTAATATGCAGTTCACATGCAAGCTTATTTCTCGTGTGCATGTTAATTGAGTATATGATGCAAATGCCTTAATGACAAGATACAATTCACATGAACATCTAAAATGTACCTGTCATCTTACTAAAATGCAATGTATGAACTTCTAAAATGAAACATCGACATATTTTATCAATATGAGTTTCTAAAGTAACTTATGCACACATTACGAATATATGATGCACATCTCATAATCTTAATATCCAGTTATATAGTGCATATTATGTAGCCTTAATATGCACTGTTCACATATATTAATCTTCTGAAAATGCAAATGTGATGACGGTACAATGCAACATATGAACTTTGAAAATGATTAAAGAATGAATGCACTTGTCATAATGATAAAATGCAATGTACGGACTTCCAAAGTGCAACGTAATATATTAATGGACTCAATATGACAACCATTATATAGATAATGATAATATCATGTGACTAAAAGTGCAGCATATGCAAAACTAATATGCAGATGTTATAATTATGAAGTGATTAATTTCGTAAATAAAGGAATTTATTTTACAAATAATATCATATGCAAACATTATAATTTTACCATGCAGATCTCATAACCTTAATATGCATTCTCACGAAAGTGGGGTCCAGGTTTCAATAATAAAAGTTTATTGAGGAACGATTGGTTCTATGAATTAGGAGATTAATTTTGTAAATGATACCATTAATTATTATTTAAGAAAAGGTAAGTTATTTTTCAATTTGTGGCTAGCATCAATCCAGGGATTGAACTTGTCTGCCACTTACCTTTTATGAAATGCTTATATTTGGATGGTCATTTGATTACTAGAAAGTCGAAGGACATTCTAGGGAAGGAGGATTTGGGATGACCTTAATAACCTTGCAATTAAATCGTAAACGGTAGTGGGTCTTAGGGGGTTTTAATTTTCTACGTTTCAACCCATTATTACTACCATGGATGTCATACGAATGACCATCCGTATTGTTCAATCTAATAGTTGAGGTTGGTTTGTAGTTTGCACCGGAAGCTTGGTTTGCATGGGATCTCTCCCATATATATATATATATATATATATATATATATATATATATATATATATATATATATATATATATATATATATATATATATATATATATCTTTATTCGCAATAAAAAAATAAAAATTTGTATTTTGAAAATTTATAATGACACAAATTTAACAATTTTGTTTTAAAATAATTTATTAATACATTAATAAACAAAACATAGTCAAGCGTAGTCAAAGGAGAACATGTGAATAGTGGAGCATTTTAAGTGTTGCCCTTATTTAAGAGGGAGAGTATATGCTAGCGATGGGTGAAGACAACCTTGAGGTCGTCCTTGATTTCAAGAAGGATGGATTCGGAGACCTGAGGTGGATGGTGAGGAGGGCATGGTTCTGCTAGCTCATAGCGGTAGTGGCATAGTATGGTAGCTGCAATCATTTTGATGACGGTTAATGACATCTCCCTGCCAATGCAAGCCCTGGGGCCGGCGCCAAAGGCCTGGAACTTGTAGGAAGGTTGGTGGAGGATTCTGTCATGGCCAGCGGGTGAAATCCACCTCTCGGGCTTGAACTCCATGCAGTCTTCTCCCCACACGGAAACCATCCTCCCCGTGGAATAGTAAGGCATTATGATTTTGGTGTTGGGTGTGACGATGTGCCCGCTGGGAAGAACGTCTCTTTCTATAGGCATCTTATGATTCATAGGTACGGTTGGAAACAATCTGAGGGATTCACACACAGCCGCATGGAGGTAGGTTAATTTTTGACGTTCTTCTGCCTTGAATATAGTAATCTCCTCTTGCTCCTTATAACTATCGTCGCCGCCAGCTGATGGTTTCCCAACTTGCTGCTGGTCGTTTGGCTTTTGATGGCGATAGATCTCATCCAAAATCTTTGCTTCAACCGATGGGTTTTTGGAAAGTAGCCAAAATAACCAAGTCAGTGTTGATCCTGCCCCGCCCGCCACCAAATCAAAAGTTAATTATTTGATTAAATAGTCTCACACACATATTTTCTAAAAGGAAGAAGTAGCAAATTAGCCATTGAACTAACTTAGCCATCAAGTTTAGTTTACCCATACCAAATTTCAGCTAACAATATAATTCCATCGGGAAGACAGTCAAATGATTTTTTGAAGTTAACTGTGCACTTTATATACATATAAAATGCAGTTAACTTCCAAAAATTATTTGACTGCCTTCCCGATGACATTTTTAGCTGAAAATTGGTATGGGTAAACTAGACTTGATGAAGAACATGCTCAAAACATTTCATCAAACAATTCCACCGGGAAGGGGCCCAAACGCCGAGGTCCGTACGGAGGTCCGTTTTTGGAGGTCCTGACATGAACTTTCCTCTTTCTCTCTCTCTCTCTCTCTCTCTATACATACATACATACATACATACATACATACATACATACATACATACATACATACATACATACATACATACATACATACATACATACATACATACATACATACATACATACATACATACATACATACATACATACATACATACATACATACATACATACATACATACATACATACATACATACATACATACATACATACATACATACATACATACATACATACATACATACATACATACATACATACATACATACATACATACATACATACATACATACATACATACATACATACATACATACATACATACATACATACATACATACATACAGGGGTTAGTTCCTATGAGAACACCCTCTTAGGAGAGTAAAAAAGAACAAAATCCTACCTTTAATTATTTCAATCTGATGGTAAAAAAAAATTCTAAATTGGAGACGTCTATCCATAATTTCCGGAAGGGATTTGGCTCCTAAAAAGGCAACGTGCAACAATGTATTAATTCAGGGGCATAAAGGTGAACCACATGTAAGTGGTTACCACGCACAAGCCACTATAATAGGAAGTAATCCTAACAATTAGGAGAGTAATTAATACGGAGTAATCTCCCTCATAATTAGCACCATTTGTTTTAATAAATAGTTTATTTTATTTTATTTTCTTTCCAAATTTAAGGTCCTCTCATGTGTGACTTTTCTTTTCAAATGCAAGATTTGTCAATTGCAATTTAAAGCTGAATCGTTGCACTTAAGTAATTTAACAAATGCACTTCTACTTCAATTATCATGCACTTGATAATCTTTAACTTTTATGTATGAGATCTTAAAAACATGCCCCTTTGAATTCACAAATCCTCACTTGTGTGTGTATCTTGTACTTCGTATTATTTTAATATTTTTGTGTTTGCACTCTTGCTGATCTGATTTTGCATATTTTTAGTTTTTGATGTAAATTTAAATAATTATTAATCATATTTGAAGAGATATGCTTTCACCAAGTTATATGCACTCAAGCAATTTATCAAATGCACTTTTATTCAATTATCACACACTTTAAAATATTTTAATTGCACTTATAGTATTTGAATCTGTGTTTGCACTTATACTGAAAACATTATGCACTTTTCAAACATTTGAAATACAAAATGCTGAGTGCAGGCCCGGCCCGGCCCAGGTGCAATTGGAGCATCTGCACCGGACCTCCAATTTTTAATAACATAGTTCTATACCTAAGCCCAACAATTTTTTTTGTCAAATAACTTTAGTCAGCGGCCCAACTCGGTGTACGTTTGTGAAGTGCGTCTTGCTTGGGCCAATCCGGATTGGGCTTAGAAAAGAGTAAAAATCCGATTACAAGTTGGGAAAAAGCGGAATCCAGGAGTCAATCCTTGGTTCTCGATGTAAAATGGAGAAGCTTCTACCATTGAACCAAGTAAGGCTTTTGGTTTTCTCGTCTCTTTAAGAGTACTTATACCTTTTTTAATAATTTTTTTGAGTTAAACTAATTTTGCTAGTTCTTGCTCTCTAATTACCAATCAAAATAAAAATGATAACAAATATTATATTTACTACGGAGTATTATAATTACAAATACTAATATACTCCGTATATAAGTACAAATTTTTTAAGTACAAATGTTAAGCTTCGTTATTGACTTCGTTGCTTTTCAAGACCGTTGTTCATGTTTGAAATACTTTCCATATACGTTCTTTTAACCTCTTTATTGATCCGTATCACAAGTTTCCTTTTCGAATTGTTTCCCAATATATGGAGAACGTTGGGAACACTCAATGGATTTGCTTTAGTAGCAATTGAGAGTGATCTTAGTAAGAAAGTTGCATATCAATGCATTATTGAAGATTTTATTTCAAATTTTATAGAAAGAAAGCATTGTTTAAATAAGTGTAGTTTAAGTTCAAAATTTTTAATGAAGTTTTGATACTCTTGGTGTTTACTTCATCAAGTAGAATTGCATTTTATAAAAATTCAATTTTTATTGAATTATTGGCATTATTGTTTTAAATTAAATATTAGGGCCTCTAATTTTATTTTGAATAGGGCCTTCAATTTTTCCGGGCCGGGCCTGGCTGAGTGTCTGAGTTGCACTATTACATTGACAAAATTTCATCAATCACTTTTGATCCTCTACGGTACACTTTTGCACATTGCAAGTTCACTTTTTGTAAACTATAAAAACTTTGATTTATTTACGACAATGTCACTGCAACTTTCATCCACTTTAATGCATTTTTGACATATTTAGAGCAGTTAGATCCTAAATCCGGCGCTCCATATTTAATCCCATTTTTTATAATGGGAATGACTATATATATTGATAAGACATAATTAGAATGGTAAAGGAATAATATTCATGATGCCAACTATGCATATGCAAAATAAACATATTAAAAGTGCATAACTAAATTGGTTGCAAGCATACAATACGTTGAATATAGAGATAAATAGCTAAAATAAGTGCATAAAATACATTGAAAATGTGATCGTAACAAATTAAAATTTTGATATGTGAATATATGAATTAATTAGAAGAATAGCAATATAGGAAAGTAAAAGTAACCTAATACGTATGAAAGGGAGTAACAAACTAAAAAGGAAAGAAGAATATACGTACACACTTAAATGGATTAGGATGTATTAAATGCAATAATGGAGACATGAAAATATCTCATTTACCCTTAATGACAGTTAATGTCACGATCAAAGTAGAAGTTAATCCAATGGCTCACATAGTACATCTATTCTTGTTTACTATCCTAAGATTAAGTTCTCACATGAACCTATATATATATATATATATATATATATATATATATATATATATATATATATATATATATATACTAGCGTGCCTTTTGGGAGGTCTCGAGTTCAAAACCCGCTAGACACATGCATAAGGGTTCGAAACTCAATGGAGTGAGTTTGAGCTTTGATTACTCCAGGGCCCCCCAGCCCCCTCTCCCAGACCCCCTGGAGTAAAAAAAACATGAACAAGAAAATAACAAAAAGATAAAAAACAAATAGGACCGTTCGAGTCAGGCACGCCTGACAGGGAGGGCCGTGTGGACTTGCCCGTTTGAGTATCTTCCCGGTGGATTTTTTTGATGCAATTTTTTGAGCATGTTCCCCATCAAGTCTAGTTTATTCATACTAAATTTCAGCTCAAAATTCGATCAGGAAGACAGTTAAATAAATTTGGCAAACATACTGCGTTTTGTACATATACAAAGCGCAGTATATCTCAAGAATTTATTTGACTGCCTTCCCGATTGAACTTTGAGATGAAGTTTTGTATGAGTAAGCTACACTTGATGAGGAACATGATCAAAATATTTCAAGTAAGGGAGGCCTAAAATGATCATTTTAGGCCTCTCTCATTTTTGGTTAAAGATCAATTCAATCATCCCAATATTTTTTTTGTTACATTTCACTACAACAAAATATAACTTTTGTAGCATACGCAAAATGTTGCAATAGGTGTCAAAAATGTCGCTATATATCAAATGCAGCATTTTTAGCATGCTGCATCCGACTCGATCGTGTTACAATAGATGTATTCTAACATTTTTTTCCATCTTGTTGTATCATTTTTTGGTACAATAATGTTACAATGGATAATATATTGTAGCAATTTCTATGATGCTACAAAATAGATGCCACAATAAACACTTTTTGTGCTAATTCTTCTAAACCTATTATAGTATATGCTCATGTTAATGTCAATATCCTTGATTGGGATAGAACTCGAATTTATATGCTTATTCATATCAAGTACGTAGTATTCCGTATGAATTTCAACATTTAGATCGTGTTAAAAATTAAAATTTACTCAAGAAAAATATATTCTTAGTAACGAGTTAATCTTAATTGTTGGATTAGTATTCAATGTGAAAAAGTGAGTATCGGGTGTCTGTTTTTTTTATAAATTTAAATCTAATGATTAAAATCAATATGTAACACTGATGAGCATAAAAATTGGACTACTGAACTCATTAAATTGCTAATCAAAAATGAAAGAGACATAAAGTTGTTCTATCACGTGTGCTTTACTTATCATTCTTGTGTATACTTCGTATATTCTTTAGTAAAGGCCCATTTCATATAAACAGTGCCTAAACAATGTAATTCATGTCATTTCCTTAATATGTATCATCCAAGTTAAAATGAGAACTTTAAATTGGGCTGAGGCGAGGGAGTATATAGTATATAAAAAAACCTCAATATTACTAAAACATGTGACTTTTTCTAAAATATGACTCAAACTGTTTTAGTTCCCATCATATGACCTCACATACATGGCTATATGGTTAAATAACCTCTTCCCCTAATGAATCTCACATAAATGCACCACATACGGATAATATCCCAAGGGAAAAAATGGAATGACTCATAGTTCATTATTAGTTTGGGAAACATGTTGTGTTTTACTCCCTCCGTAACTTAAAAATCTTCCCACTTTCCTTTTTCGTCCATAACACAAAAATCTTCCCATTTTTAAATCTTCCCATCATACCCTCAATAATTCTTAAAATAATACACTATTACAACTACTTTTTTGGATTTATCCTACATTCCACCACATTATTCCACTATTTTCCCATCACACCCTCAATAATTCATATCATCTTTCACTATTCTTAATCTACCTACTTTTGAAATGGAAAGATTCTAAAGTTACGGAGGGAGTAGTAATATCCCTGATAATTTTCTCTATGTATAGATACCTGTAGTATCTGAGCCAGCAATAACCAAACTGAGGAAGGTGTCTCTAAGAAATTTGGGACTCATTCCTTGATGTGCATTGATGTGCGAAAGCAAGATGCTGAAATCAGTACTGGATCGGTCATTGTTTATTCTGTGGGAAAGGATTGGGTTTATGAAGTGGTCAAAAGTCTGCCAAGCACGACTCAACTTCTCCTCTCTATCGACCCCAACCACCCATTTCTGCAGCTTCCAACACCACTCCGGGAGAATATGCCTATACAGAATAGCGTGGATCCAGGGATGGATTTAGGGGGGGGGGCGGGGGGCGACCGCCCCCCTTGGACTTTCAAAATTTTCTACCATATATGTAATATTTTCATAAAACTTTCATAATTTAATTAGATTCGCCCCCCTTATCTTTTAATTTTCAAAATTAATATATAGTGTTACATAATGTAATACTTAATTGAAGATTTAAAAGAAGGAACATCTAAAATAATTACATAACTTAAACAAATAAACAATAGAATAACTCGTTGTTTAAGATTTAGGATACTTATTATATAAGAATTCCTAGTTTTGTAGTGTTTAATTATCTTTATTAGATAACAAGTACTTGATTTTGTAAAATATATATCAAACAATATTAAATATCAGACACACTAATTACACAGTTTTTAGATCACGTGAAATGAATCCAAAATATAAATATTTATTGACATTAAATTACATAATTCATTTACTTCTTGCTTTCTAAAAATAATTTATTGCATAGATAATAAACTTTAAATTATTATAGCATTAATACAAATATTAAAATATAATATGCACCATATATGTGTGTGTATGTGGTGCATATTATTCTAAAAATAATAATATCATACATACTACTATTGTAATATTAAGAAAACTTCTCATGAGTCATGACTCACGAACACCCTCCTTGGTGGCCGGACAAAAATTACAATTCAATAATAACCGATTCATGAGGTTAAACAATGTAGAAGTTATTAAAAATGTATTGGTTGATATCTTTGTCATCGTCTAATTTAAACTTAGAATGTACTACTTAATAGATTTAAATGTCGTCGGAGATGTGTATGTATTAATGTCATTTTTTGAATAAAATTAGCCGCATAGCCCTACAGTAGCGGAAAAAATTCGCCCCGCTACACTAGGGAAAAAATTTTGCCCCACTACACTAACGAAAATTTTTTCACTCCCTGCACTACCGAAAAATTTCGCCCCCCTTGAATAGAAATCCTGGATCCGTCCCTGCGTGGATCCCTTCCCGGAGCGCAGTGAGAAATGGGTGGTCTTCCTCATTGACGCCAAGGCTGCAAGGGTCCTTGTCCAGAAACTGGATGCAGGAGATGTCAAAGACCACCCGCCGGAAAACGTGCTTCAACCCGAAGGCGTCCCGCTTCTGCACGTGATGCTCGAGAAGCGGGAGGAGCCCGTGTCGGATCTTATCCGACACGGTTTTCTCCAAGAGGGCGCGGAACCCGGGATGGTTCATGAGGGGAGTCGTGGTCTTCCTGTGAAGATCCCATACCTCGTGGTCGGTATTGATCATCCCGGCCCCGAGAACGTCGAAGATTCTCTGGAAATGGGGGCCCTTTGGGTAGTTCTTGAAGTTCCGGCAGAGGATGTGGTTGATGTTTGCTGGGTCACAGGTGAGGAACAAGTTGAGGTTAGTAAAGCCCCAAGGCCCTTTCACCTCAAATGTGCCGCCGTTGTGTTTTAGAATCTCCGCCACGTAGTCGTGGATGCGGCCCGCATTTTGTAATATCCCCGGCAGCATTCCGACCACCTGCCAGTTTGTCGGGTTCACATTATTCCGACAACCGGCCTTCTTCCATATCATCACCAGCTTCCTCCCAACATAACCCAAACCGAATACCGCCGCCGCCGCCGTACTAATCATCATCACCATTCCCATGCCCACGCGACCGCTTTACTTATTTGCTACTCCGTATTATGATCGATATATAGTAACTTAAAAATCATCCCACTTTCCTTTGTCGTCCGTAACAAAAAAATCTTCCCATTTCTAAATCTTCCCATCATACCCTCAATAATTCTAAAAATAATACACTATTACAACTACTTTTTTTGGATTTATCCTACATTCCATCACATTATTCCACTATATTCTCATCACACCCTCAATAATTCATATCCTCTTTCACTATTCTTAATATACCTACTTTTGAAATGAGAAGGTTTTTAAGTTACGGAGGGAGTAGTAGAACACAAGCAGAACATACGACCACTCCGTAGTTGATAATTGAGGAAAACAAATTTAGATTTGTGATTATAATCTAATTTAGTCCAATTTACATCGTCCCATCGTATCGTCCGGTCGGGATGTCGTCCTTTTTTGTGTAAGTTTGTCAGTAATTCACATGGGAAAGGTCACAACTTGCATGGGCCATTCAAGTATATTTCATACGATAGTACTAGTACTATACGATAGTATTTGACAAGACAACGAGGTACATATGACAAAAAATTGCAACATTTCCCTTTTCTTTTCATGTGTTAATCACAACTTTGATGATAATTATATTTAATTCTCTATAAGTAAAAAATTTAAAAATCACAATATGAAACTTTGTAATGAGAACAATTCAACGATATTTTTCAAAAGAAATAATTCATGTACATTAATAAATACTCCTTCCGTCCCACTAACAATGAGACAAGAGGGAGTGACATGCAAACTAATAAAAAGTGGTTTATGTGGTTGATATTAGGGGTGACAAAAACCAAATCGAAACACGGAAAACGACCATGGACCGACCCGAATTATGATCCCAGTCTGAGTTTTTTCTTTTTAACCGGCCCGAATTAAAAAACACCCCGACCGAACCCGAAATTCCGGGCTCATTAACGGGCCTTAAAATCTATAACCCGGCCCGGACTGATAAAAACCCGAAAAAATTAGCTTTAATATAAAATTAATATATATATATATATATATATATATATATATATATATATATGAATATAAAGTTATAAATATTTCCTAATATATGATTATAATCACGGCGGATAAAAAAATGATTTAATAACTTTTAGTGACTACAAATATGTTGAATTTGTTTAGCGTAATGACCATGAATATATATATATATATATATATATATATATATTCATGGTCATTACGCTAAACAAATTCAACATATTTGTATATATATATATATAGACAAATCTTAATGTCCGGCCAGCCTGACGGGATGCTCCGTCCGGCCGAGCCCGTTTGGACACCTTTCCGGTGGAATTTTTTGATGAAATGTTTTGAGCATGTTCCTCATCAAGTCTAGTTTGTCCATACCAAATTTCAGCTCAAAATTCGATCGGGAAGACATTCAAATCATTTTTTGAAGTTGAAGTTCGAAAGGAGCAATTTTCTTTTCCTTTCTTTTCTACATATATGATCTGATATGAATGTTTAAATGGCTGAGTTGGTTCAGCAAGCGTCCAATATGCAAAAGTTCCAGTTTTACAATCTATATTAAGGATTCCCTGTAACCTCCTCCTCCCTCTCATCCGCAATGTGGAAGCCTTCAATTTTGTGCGTGACCTCTTCTCTCTCTCTATATATATATAGATTAGAGATCAAATACAAACCATGCTTAATTTACAAAGTACAAACTTATCTCGACCATCCGATGAGTTGATCTAAAGGATATAAAGGCAAGGTGACATTTTTGTAATAAAACCTAACTTTTCTAGGGTGCAACTCGTTGAACGTTAATGTGCAACTGCTATTTTATGACTATATAATATGCAACACTTTGAACCTCAATATGCAATACAAAGAACGTTAAGGTGCATCGTACAAATATTTGCACAATAAGCACAATTTGTATTTGATCTTTCCCCTATATATATATATATATATATATATATAGGGGAAAGTAGTGCATAACGTTCAAAGTAGTGCATATTATTCAGCCATAAAATAGCAGTTGCACATTAACGTTCAATGAGTTGCACCCTAAAAAAGTTGGGTTTTATTACAAAAATGCCACCTTGCCTTTATGTCCTTTGGATCAACTCATCGGATGATCAAGATGAGTTTGTACTTTGTAAATTAAGAAGGGTTTGTATTTGATCTCTATTCTATATATATATATATATATATATATATAGCAACTGTAGTCACATTTTTATCTATAAATTTTATTTGGTAATATTTTTAAGAAACCTGTATTATTTATTTATCTGCATCTTAAATAAAATATTAAGATAATTATCTTCTTTGGATTTGAATTGTTGGTGATTTTGGAAACTAATATTTGTGTTAGTATGTGTGGTTTGTATTTTTGATTAATTTTATTTGAAAATAGGTGTTAATAGAACAATGAGATTTTTCATGTTCGGGCTTTAACCGGCCCAAATAATGGGCTACATAAAACCCGACTCGGACCGAATATAATGAGCTTTGTTTGGGTCCCTAATTTTCATAACCCGAAACCTTCCGGGTAATTTTCGGGTTTAGCAAAAACCCGACCCAGACCGATCCGATCCTACCCCTATTGATATTTAATTGATAAAATAAGAATAATTTAGAGCCACACAAACTTTATCAAATTTGGTATGAGAAAATCTTAGTGAAACGGATTGAAAAAGTAAACTGAGACAATCGTATGACTAACTTATTTCAATCGAAAAGGAGTAAAATATAGTTAAAGTAGAATACAAAAATAGTGTACAAATTTTAATATTGCAACTAATATGATAAGGAAGATATATAGTCCCATCAAAGTGGTAGTTAGAACAATTACCCCAATCGTCCAAAGGGAGCCGATATTCGGATATAAATCAATAAACACCAAAAGAGATCATCTTAATGTAATAGTGAATGCTAAAGTTTAGACTCTATTTGCAAGTGATTGTGCTTAAATAAAAGTACTTTTTGGGAAAAAGTGATTAGTAATAAAAGTTGGTAATGTTTGGTAAAATAAGTGCTTTTTGTGTAATAAAAAAAGTAAAAAGTAGATTCTACACGAAAACCGAGAAAGTAAAAGTTGGTATTGTTTGGTAAAATAAGTGCTTTTTTCTTTAAAAAAAGCCAAAAGCACTTAAATTAATTGTTTGCAAACAAAGCCTTAGAAAACAAGATGCTCATCTCCCTATGTCTCTCATAATCTCTCCAATAATATATCTCTAAGAATGAATAAACAAGTACTCCCTCCGTCCCTCAAAACTTTGCCAAAATTGACTAACACGTAGAATAATAAAGTAAAAACTGTGTGGTTTAGATTTGTACGGAGGAGAGACAATTAACATAAATCACAAATTCTTTGTTTAAAAAGGAAAGTGACAAAATTAGTTGAACAACTGAAATTTGGCGCAGTTATCTTCCAAAAATCATTTGACTACCTTCCCGATTGAATTTGTAGCTGAAATTTAGTATGGATAAACTCGACTTGATGAGGAACATGCACAAAAAATTGCAGCAAAAAATCAACAATATGGTGTTGTTATATTCTCCATTTATTCTGTTCGTTCTTCTTCTTTCACATCATTTTTTTTTGAAACCTTCTTTCACATCATTTATTTATTTGATATTTGGGTTTGACATTTTCATACCAATTCCACTCGACATATTTAACATTAGATTATCTGAGAATGAAAAATAAAATGAATAGTGAAAGAAATAAAATGAATAAAAGGAAAGGAAAGATTGAATCGAGTGGAATCAAAGGCAAGAGAACTAAATAATATTTGAAATTAATTGACTGCATTTTCATTATGACTGCCTGCGGTGGGTGAAGTTGGCTTGCAGCGGAGCTTGGTGAAGATGAGAGACGAACTCGCCTGCGAACATGGAGCCGACAAGCATCTAGGCGGCAACGTAACGGGGCTCGGAGCGACGCCGATAAGCACATATCCGACTGAAATGGCTGACTCCAGTAAGTGAAAGGTTAATTCTTGGGGGATTTGTTGCATAGGGAAGGCAAGAGATTGGTAATTCATACAGTCCGGCGGTGAAGAGAGGAACAGGGAGGAGTTGACCGAAGAAAAAAGGCAAAGAAAATGTGATGCCAACAAAGGGCCGCGTAAGCAAGGAAACCGGGGAGAGACCCGCTAAAACGCCATTTTGATTGTTTTTTACAAGTTGAAGGGGTTGATTGAATGATTATTTAGTACAAGAATTTAATTGACTTTTTCGTTAAAGTACGAGCAGGGGCGGCCCTAGGGGGGTGCAAGGGGGGCGGTCGCCCTAGGCCCAAAAATTTTGAGTAAAAAATAGGCCCAAATTTAGTTCTTTGTAATAGGTGTGAGTATGCTGATTTTTCGGCCCACACTAACAATTTTTCGGGCGGAATTTGTTGAAGTTGTTCGGAATGCATTTTTTGGGTGAAAACTTATGATCATATTCTCTATGAAATGTATACGTAGTATTATGTAGAAAAAGAATTAGTTCAAAGTTCAATTTAGAAGTCAGTTAAATAAATTATTCAAAAGCATTGGGTTTGTACGTATACATATTTTAGTGCGTTGTTTTTTAGTAATTTATTTAACTTACTTCACGATTGAATTTTAAGCTGAAATTTCATGAGTATAATTTACACTTGATGAAAAACATTTTCTTAAAATTTCATAAAAAATTCCACTCGGAAGTAGATTAATCTGATATGATTATTTGATTAGTTTATTACGGAGTAACTGATTTCATTCATAGTTGATTGTTTGATTTCTTAATTGTTGATGGTTTTCTACTGAGTGTTGGTGTTATAACTTGTTGATTTTGTTAGACAAACATTTTCAATCATGATAAAATTTACTCCGTATTAATTTAATTAATTTCAATGTGTAATAAAAAGGATTGAATCTGAATAGGATAAATAAAAACGAGGTGAAAATTAGAGAAAGCGGCGCCAAATAAAAAAAATCAATGGAAAAGTTTAGTTGTGTAGAGAAATTAAATTCTGAATGTCCGCTTCAAGATGATAACTCATAGAAGAACAATAATTTAGATACTAAAAATAAAATGATTCAGAATGATTACATCATTGGAGGGAAGAATTTAGGAGGTGATAATAATAGAGTTAATTTCTTAAATATGACTTAAACATTTGTATAATAATGTACATATAGGATCACCAATATTATACTCCGTAATATGATTGGTTTAGACAGAATAGGGTTTTACAAATTTTTATGAATGTCTTGAAATATTATTATTATTATGCATGTCAATTTAGATAGAAAAGGATTCTACAATTTTTTGAATTTTTAGGCCCATTTTTATTTTCGCCCCTAGGCCTTCGAACATACAGGGCCGTCCCTGAGTACGAGGACTTAATTGCAAATTGATTCTATTTGTTATGTTTGGTGATAACAATAAAAAATTGCATTTATATTTTTTACATGATTCATTTGAATAAAATTGTAAATATTACAACATTTGTACCACTGATTTCTTTAGATTTTTTTTTTTGAATATTTTATGTGATATTATAAATGTTAATCAAATGTAACATTTTATGTGATTTTATGTGATATTCTCATTTGTAACTATTAAAGTTACTAATGAGAAATTTCTTACTCGAAGCATCCTCGGTCATGTACTTAGATTCTAGGGACTCCCACAGCGTTTTAGCATATTCAACATTTTGATACACATCAAACATAGAATCACACATACCATTGAAAATGTGCCCACGGCAAATGTACTCGTCATTGTCCCACTTTATGCGGTGCCAGCTTGTTTCCAAAGTCTCGTTTTCATCCTTCTCGATCGGGCGGCCTCAGAGTGCTTAACACATAAACCACTTTCAAAGTAGTGAGCAGAAAATGCATCTTTTTCTGCCATCTTTGAAACTCCACACCTTCAAACTTTTCCCAGTAGTACAAAATATGCATTTTATAACTAACATTTAATATGGGTTGATGTTTAACCGTTATGGTATAGTAACACGGGGTCATGTTTATAATTAATAAAAGTTCGTTGTTGGCTGCTTGGGTTAGATTTATAAAATGTAAAACTAATCCATAATGGGTACATGGAGGAACCCATATAAAAAGTAGAAATGGGGTCACGTGTGTAATTATCACAAAATGGACTATCCTGTTCGGGGTCAATATTTTAAATAAAAGAAATTGTTTTGATGTCGGCTATAATTCTAACCCTTACCGAATGTCCTCCACAATTTTAAATGATGATACTCCCACTAACCTACATAGACTACTGAAGAGGAGAAACCTAAGCCAAGCTGCTCGCTCGCTTGCTCCTCCGCGCGCAGCGACGCAAATCAGCGTCAGGACCGCCAACAGCCCACTTCACCTCTTCAGTCCTATCGGACACTCTTTTGACCGTTCGAGTCCAACGGCAAAGGTGCCAAGCCAACTGCCCTAGCCGCTCGCTCCACCTCTGGCTCAGCATCGCGAGTCACCGCCAGGCGGCCGACCTCCACCTCAACCCTTGAGTCTTATCGGCCAATCTTCTGACCGTTCAAACCCAACGACCAAGGTTCCAAGTCGCCTGAGTAGTGACACCTCTCTGGCCCTCTAGGTGTTGCTCTGTTAGTAGGCATAACATAGCAGGTTCGTCACTAATTCTTAACTTAGCAGCCTATGTGGGTATCTATTGATTAATGGTTGATTATCTTCTTAGATGTTTAACCCATTTTTTTAAAACTTAATCTGAAATTTTCATTGTTGTTTGCTTGTTATTCTCCAAATTTGGTAGTTAATTTAGTCTTAATTAACATTAAGTAGTTGTTGAATCATTTAGTAGGGGATGCTATTTCTGCATTTAGTTGGTTTTTTTGGTAACCTTTGTATTCCTAGATTCTTAAATTTCCCTTTCAATAAGATTTTTATATAATAAATTAATAATGGAAGACTTTTACATTAGCGCTTATAATTGATGTAATGTTATTTTTAATATTTGATTTAAAATTATTCCTAATTAACATAGACATGCAAAACTTAAGCCTGTCGGAGTAAAATGACGTGTTAGTACAAAACACACATTAACAGACCATGAATAGAAGACATCTCTCATTGTGATTATTATATCATATTGCCTTCTTGCTATGTTTGTCATGCAATGATGCTGCGTTTTCTAAGATTTGATTTTTTATTCGTTATGGCATACTAACTTTATAGGTTTCTAGAGAATGTGTGGGAAAAGCAACTCACTATCGTTAACAAGTCGAGGGAGGTTCTGCTTAATGGAATTGCAACTTACAATCTTTAACTGTTAGAATAACAACAGTGACATATCTTTCTTGCATCTAGATTTCAGGAGATAGCTGGGGCCTTAGATTCTGCCCTTACTGTTGTCAGCCTTGTTACAACTTACAACATTGTCTAAGGAGCCGAGACCTCGAGATCTGATTCTGAAGCAGAATGCTAGCCTTTTAAAGTGTTTTAAGAGCTTGTTGGAGTGTTGATGATGTTCTTGTGAATTCTTGCTCTGCCAAGTTTCTACGGTTATCTTTGCAACTTCTTTCAAGGTAAGTTTTTCCTGTTATACACTCAGATTAGTTGATTGTTATATTTTCCCAGGTACATTACAAGTACATATATGGTTGTATGAAATTTAGTTTTGTAACTGAATTTATGATATTTTTTAGTTTTGTAACTCTTTCTGGAAAAATTTAGAAAAAATTGTTCAGTTTGATAAAATATGGCCATTTATCTATTTAACGAGTTCCTTAAATTTATCTATACATATTTTCCTATTTTCTTTTACTTCATACTTGGCTGTGTGTTGGAATAGGTGCTCGAAAAGTCGGGAAGACACGAGCCAGTCCAGGATACGAATGGGCTCTCTCTTCCACGTCAGACGATTTTGTCTATTTATGTGGTCTGTTGTCACAGCTCATTTTTAAAGGCTTATAAAGGGAAGAATCTCAAGGATCCCTCTTAAGTTCATTAAAGAACTGCAGTTTCTTCTCATGTGTCTGATTGTTGTAGTAGTACAAGGATCCTCATCCCTGCTATGTTGTGGTCCATTGATCTTGTTTAATTTGTTAGTTTGATCAAACTCTCCATCAACTTTTCTGGTTTATTATTGATGAATTTTCGTTGCGGAGTTTCCATCTCAGGATCATTAGAGTGAGTTTCCCACTTTTCACCACCAGTGTTTGAGATATTTGTCAAGTAATAATACTACGTATGAAGTTATTATTATTTTTTGGGTAGTTTCACCTTTATTTAGGTGGTTCACCTTTATTTAGGTGGTTGGAGTGTGTTCTCAAGTAATGGCAGTATCTTTGTGTATAACAGACTTTGCCAAAGTTATTGAGCTATTGTTGACACCAGAAGCTCAACCTAGACATATGTTATCACTTTGGAGAGTAAGAAGTTGATAGCATATCGAGTGCAGGTACCTAGCAGACACATTCCAGATTTTATTTTCTTAAGTTAATAAACTCATGTATATGTTTTGACACTTCATTTGGATCAAAGAGATCATTAGGCCGGATTATTAGTTCATTTGTTTTAATGTGATATGCAGGTTGCTATTTTTACGATCCTTGTTCTTATTACATCTTATGTATGTTTATTAAATTAAATACTTTTTCTGTTTTGTTTTTCAGGACAACTTTAGAAGAATCTAGAAAAAAATGGAGAGAAAGCTGTTGAATTTTTCATTTTTTCATCACACAGGTGACACATGGACTTTTGGAAAGGAAGCTACTGGTACATAAATATATATATATGGATGCCTAGAAATGTAATTGTACACTTTGACGTTAGCAGAACAATTCAATTGTGTTTTCATATTTTTCAAAGTGTGTAGCTGAATTTATCCACTGGATTTAACAGCAGCAAGTTTCACTACATTTCAATTTGAAATGAGTGTTTACAAATGCTCATATTTTGTTAAGGAATATTTTCAATTTTTAATAAATATTATTGATTTTGATGTTTGAAGCTATTGTACACTCTATTTAAGTGTTTGAATATTTGATTGTCCAAAAAGTAGTGCGCTGTGATACATTCCAGCTAGAATTCTTTTCTGTATCGGTGTCTGCTAAGGCAGCCGATATAGAAAACTTTATTTTTTTAAAAAAAAGTTGCGAACTTTCAATAACGGTTCTTAATATGACCGACATTAAAAACATTTCGTATTGGTTCCAACACCCATTATGAAATGTATCCACTTTCTATAACGGCTGATACTATATCGGTTCCTGAACCGACATAAAAAGTCGTTTTTAACCGACATAAAAAGCAGTTTTTGCACTAGTGTCCAATTTTTGAAAATTGGCGTTGATGATATCGCGTTGAGTAGCAGTCATATTTTCGGAATAGTAAACTTTTAGATTGTTAGAACCGGAGGATAAAAATAGTGAAGTATAAGGGTGTGAAATATGGCTGGACCGGATATCACTTCTAGTCACGTATAAAATACGCTTTCCTAAAAATTTATTATCTACCCTTATCACAGTAACTAGGTTACAAGATAGAACTTTTGGGATAAAAAGAAGGTGTATTGTGTATTTTAGTTACTGATAAAATAACACCGAACAAGTGATTTGTATATAAAGTGGTCTAAGTACTTCTATTTTATTATTGGAGATAAGAAAATAAAGTATGGCATTTTAAAGCAGCAATCCAGTTTATAGTTGCTACAGCGGATTGCTGTAGCAATAAAATAAAGTATGGCAAAGTTAGACAAATTAATTTGCCGTATATCACAAATTAGACATGGTCCTTTCTTATTTATATGTAAAAAGTGACACTTCCAAATGATCCTATTTCTAGTTTAACCGGATGCGACTCTTTAAATGGCCATTGAGCCTTTCAAAGTGAGAAACGGTGCATCATAAAAGGACATGTTCATCCTTTTAAAAACCTTTTAATATAATACAAATTCTTGTCCTTATCCATAAAAACTGCCGCAAGAAAATTCTTTAAAATGCAAACTCTAATATTTAAAATCGGCACATATGACTAAACATAATAAAGTAATGTTATTATAATTATTATGTGACCACACGTGCACAAATGTGTTCTCAACTTCTCATACATGGGGTGGTTACTATACTTAATTAACCCCTTATTCATGGAGACGTTACTACTCATGGAGCATGACATTGGGATGTTAGATTAGGAATAAAACTAATACATGGAGTCATAGATTGGGAAGAAACACACAATGTTTTAGTAACAGTAGTGATAATTATCTCTTTTTAAAAATAATTTATTAATACATAATAAATAAAACGTAGTAAAATATAATCAAATTAGAACATGTAAATAGTGTAGCGTATAAAACGTTGCACTTATTTAAGAGGAAGGGAGTATATGCTAAGGAAATAACTAGCTAGCGATGGGTGAAGAAGACCTTGAGGTCGTCCTTCATTTCAAGAACGATGGATTCAAAGGTCTCAGGTTGATGATGAGAAGGGCATGGTTCTGCTAGCTCATAGCGGTAGTGGCATAGTATGGTAGCTGCAATCATTTTGATGACTGTGAAAGACATCTCCCTACCAATGCAACTCCTGGGGCCGGAGCCAAAGGCCGGGAACTTGTAGGAAGGTTGGTGGAGGATTCCGCCACCAGCGGGTGAAATCCACCTTTCGGGCTTGAACTCCATGCAGTCTTCTCCCCACACTGAAACCATCCTCCCCGTGGCATAGTAAGACACTATGATTTTGGTGTTGGGTGTGACGACGTGCCCGCTGGGAAGAACGTCTCTCTCAGTAGGCACCTTATGGTTCAGAGGTAGGGGTGGAAACAATCTAAGGGTTTCACACACAGCTGCATGGAGGTAGGTTAGTTTCTGACATTCTTCTTCCTTGAATATAAAAATCTCCTCTTGCTCCTTATAATTACCGTTGCCACCATCTGATGGCTTCCCAACCTGCTGCTGGTCGTTTTGCTTTTGATGACGACGGATCTCATCCAAAATCTTTGCTTCAACCAATGGGTTCTTGGCAAGCAGCCAAAACAACCAAGTCAGTGTTATTCCTGCCCCCACCCCACCACCAATTTAAAAGTTAACTAATTATTTAGTCTCACACACATATACATATATTTTCTAAATTGGGTGAGGTTCAAATAAGAAGAAGACTTTAGGTGAGAAATGAGAATGAATCTCAGCTTTGGATTCGACCATTTTACAGTAAAAATACTTTATATTGCACTAAAATATGCTACCTGGCTTGATGGCATTTTCTAAAAAAATCCGTATTACAGTTGTCTAGTGCAACATTAAGCTGTTTTGGTGCAACATCATCAAATATTAGTGCAACATGAAACAATTTTAGTGCAACACTGCAAAATAAATGTTATTGCAACATGAAGCTATTTTTGGTCTAATATCGTAAATATGACGGTTGAGATTCATTCTCATTCCTCACATTAGATGAATTTCTCGCATGAACCAAATTAAATATATATATATATATTTAAAGAAAATGCATTTCATATATATATATATATATATTAAAAAAGAATATGCTCATATAATTATTTTCATATTTGAAATAATTTTGTACTCCGAGTTAAAAAATATCATTGATCAAACTTGACCACCTTTGACGAAGAAAAGACAATTTAGTCAATCTTTTTTAGACGGAGGGAGTATATACTAGGCTTTATAAGTTAAGTTTAACGGATTAATACTTAATTAGGACAGAAATGTCTTAGTAAGCAAATAAATATGTTTTTGATAAAAAAAAATTGTAAATATTTTTCAAGTACTACTAGTGTTTTCATTGTAGTCACATACTTACTCAATTTATCAATGTAAAATTATACTTCATACTTTTGATTTAGGGTTGTTGGACTTAGAAGGCATGATTTGTGTTTTATAAGTTGGGTACTTTTCACTATATAGGTCTTTTTGTATGAATATTATTAAATTAAATTTGAAAGATAAAAATATTGCTTAATTTGATATTTTCCAAAAAAGCGAAATATTTAGTGACTAGTTCTCAATGACTCATCATCTACCAGTGACGTGTCACTACTCTCAAATATACTATAGTGACTCTTGTCCAGTTACTCGTACATAATGACTAGTCATATTTTTGTTCAAAAACATAACTAGTCATATTTTTGTCTGAGGAAACTTTATTAGTAATATACATGTCATTTTTCCCACTATATATATATATATAGTTATGATCATGTCCAGCCGGATGGACAGGACCATCCGGCCAGCCGGCCGACGCCGTTTGGGGTGGTTCCCGAGGAATTTTTGGGTGAAACATTTTATGCATGTTCTTCACGAAGTGTAGATTATGCGCGAGTTACATCTGCTTGCGCGTGGGTTACATCTTAATTAATGTATTCGATTTATATCACTAAATAAACCCCTGCTAATGATCAAAAAGAGAATTTTTTGGCAAAAAATGAATTAAAGAAAAAAACATTATTTATGGGCTTAACATTATAAACGTGAAGTAATTGAGCAAATTAGACTCCTTGTTTTCATTGAGATCAATGTTTTATTTTTTATAATCCGTATTAGACAAGTTACATTTCGACTAGCTTGCATTTATATTTGTTATCAGCGTGAGTTACATTTCTTTACGCGCGAGTTATATCATTCTGCTAATGGACAATGAAAAAACACAAAAAAAAAGTTGTTGTTCACGCACGTGAACAAATGAACAATATCATGCATTTGTGCCCGTGGGAGCAGCATGCTCACCGTGGGCTGCTCCCACGGTATAACAACTGATGTGTGTTTGTGTGTGGAGAATGATCAAGTAAGCTGGTAGGCCTAAAATGAACAAGCTTAGTCCTTTTTCATTTTTGGTCAAAGATGAATTCAATTATCCCAATTTTTGTGGTTATTCATATCAAGTATACCGTATTAGTTTCAACCGTTAGATCGTGTTAAAAATAAAATTTACTCAAGAAAAATATATTTTTAGTATTGAGTTAATCTTGATCGTTAGATTAGCATTGAATGTCATGAAAACGTTTTTTTAAATTTAAATCTAATGATTAAAATTAATACTTACTCCTAATGAGCATAAAAATTGGACCACTAAACTCATTAAATTGCTAAAAATGAAAGAGGCATAAAGTTGTTCTATGAGGTTTGATTTAATACTCATTTTTATTTTTTACATTTTTATTATGAATTTAAACATTTCGGAAATTAATACTGTTATAGACATTTAGGGTAGAAAACTAATGTGAAAACTAATGTGTAGTGGTATTTGTGAATAATTTAGAACTATAGTATTATTTGTGATTTTTGAGACAAGTTTTACTAGATTCTAAACGGAGATGGAGAGAGTATGCGCATACCATTACTCTCTGAGCCAGTAAGAAGCAAAGCGCGGAAGGTATCTGTTAGAAATTGGGGAGTCATTCCCTTGTGTGCATTGATGTGCGAAAGCAAGATGCTGAAATTACTATTGGATCCTTCGTTGTTGTGTATTCTGTGGGAAAGGATTGGGTTTATGAAGTGGCCAAAAACCTTCCAATCGCGAGTCAGCTTCTCCTCTCTATCAACCCCGAACACCCATTTCTGCAGCTTCCAACTCCACTCCGGCAGAAAATGCCTGTACAGAAGAGCGTTGACCCCTCCCTGCAGCGCCTTGAGAAATGGGTTGTCGTCTTCCTCGGTGATGTCAAGGGTGCAGGGGTCCCTTTCCAGCAAGTGGATGCAGGCGATGTCAAAGGTCACCTGCCAGAAGACCTGTTTCATCCCCAAGGCGTCCCGCTTCTGCACGTGACGCTCGAGAAGCGGGAGCAGCCCGTGCCGGATCTTATCAGCCACCTTTTTCTCCAACCGGGCGCGGGCCCTGGGATTGTTCATGATGGGAGTCGTGGTCTTCCTGTGAAGCTCCCAGAGCTCATTGTCGGTGTTGATGATCCCTTCCCCGAAAGCGTCGTCGAAGATTCTCTTTAAATGGGGGCCGTGTGGGTAGTTCTTAAAGTTCTGGCAGAAGATGTAGTTGATGTTTGCTGGGTCGCAGGTCAGGAAAAAGTTGAGGTTAGGAAGGAGCCAAGACCCTTTCACCTCGAATGTGCCGCCGTTTTCTATTAGAATCTCCGCCACGTACTCGTGGATGCGGTACACATTTTGTAAGATGCCCGGCAGCATTCCGACCACCGGCCAGTTTGTCGGGCTCACATTATTCCGACCACCGGCCTTCTTCCATATCATCACCAGCTTCCTCCCAACATAACCCAAACCCAATACCGCCGCCGCCGTACTAATCATCATCACCATCATACATAATAAACTTATCCCCCCGCTCAAAACAACTTCTTCTTCCATTATCCCCATGCCCACGAGCCCGTTTTACTTATTTTCTATTATGATCAAAGTAGAAGACAAGCAAAACATACGACTACTCCTTACATTAGTTGATAATTTATAGGAAAAATTCAAAATAATAATCTCAACCGCCCATCCGCCTTAAATAATTTCAACTATCAATTATTCTTGTGTGATCCCAATTATTGAATCATTTTCCAAAAATAGTCTCTAACCTGATACAAACTGGTATAACAGGTCATTTTTAAATGTGAACTATGTGTTGTTTTTTAATAATCCCAACTATATAGTTGATCTTTATTAATTAATCCCAACTATCAACTATCAATTTTTAGAAGATGTAGAAATATTTTTATAAACTTCCAAACTAAATATTTTTAAACATGTATAAACAACTACGAAAAGTATAAAAATGATTTGAAGTTAAAAAAAAATTATTTAGTCATTTTTTTGATTTATTTTCACTATAATTTAATTTTTTTCCTTTTTTGTCCAATTTATTTTTCCCAGTTGTGTTACGAATTTATGATTTTGTATTGTTTTCCTTTATTCAAATTACACTTTATGTTTTCAAAAAGTAAATAATAATTAAAATTTTATTTAATTTTTTATGCTATCTTAATTCTAAAAATCTAAAAGTGTATTAATATTATAATGAAAATTGTAAAAATGTAGAAAAAAGTACGGAGTATATCACAATGGTAATAATAATCTTAACTGCATGGGAGGATCTATGGACGAGCTATGGTAGGCTGAAGCCCAGGGCAACATAGATTTTTTTCAATTTTTTTAGGGTAAATTTTTTCACTTTTAACATTTAGCCCACCCCGCTAATATTTAAGTCTAGTATAATTCCTATTCAGCCTAGGACATCTCATATTCTTGGATCCGCCCCTGCTTAACTGTTTTGGTAGAAAAAGTGTGGAATTTTGGTAAACATTTTTCTATCATCATTTCAAGCTATTCACATTTTCACATATCATTGATAGAAATTAAAAAATACGAAAATGGAATAAATAGAAAATTCAGATATATAACTTTTTCACATTTTCACTTTAATGTAAATATCTGAAGATGGATATAAAACTCCTTTAATTTATCGGTTACTAGAAATTTTAAAAACGAATTATTTCAATTTCTTATAATCTTTTACTAGACCTGAATGGATTACAGTTACATTCTTAACTTATATATGTTGCTATTATATTGCTTTATGGTCACCGACAGTAGTGAAAAATAGTTTCCTTACTACGTACCTCTGGAATTTCTAAATCACGTACTCCGTATATAATCTTTCTTCTCATAAGAGTGAACCCACCACAATATAAGAGGGAACCCACCTGATTTGAAACCTCTTCAGTCTTCACACATAAAAGAAACCAGAATTATACAAGGTGTATGCAGTGGCGGAGCGAGAGATTTTTTCAAGGGGGCGAAGGATAAGAATTATCGTGTAATTGCTCAAAATATAATAAAAACAATAAAAGCGTAATACGTTAGCACAAATTAGTTCATTACATATTGCTTGACTCTATCTATAATCTAGGTAAATCAATCATACAAGTTTTAATTTATTCTAAATGTTGTATAATATGGAAAGTTCTCGAAATAGGACTAAAACAGTTTGAAAATTCCAAACTAGGACTGTCATGTTTTTTATTCCCAAAATAGGAGTGATTACTGCCAAGTTTGAAAAATACTGCGATGTTTGAAGTCTAGTACTGCCAAAACATGACAGTAATTAGTACTATTTTGGGAATAAAAACATGGCAGTCCTATTTTGGAATTTTCTAACTTTTTTAATCGTCTTTTGGATAATATTCTCTGTATAACAACCTCATGTTGGAAAAACACGACTCTCAATCTTTTCCAGGATCATGAGCTCATAGACTCTTGTACACTTATCTACACAGTCACAATACAAAGACTCCATCTAACAATATCACTTTCTATTACCCGCACTCACTCTTTATACCTGAGAATATTTCACTCTACCTGACTCGATCACATACACTTCATTAAACGATATTTTTGAGTCTTGTTCTTTCACAAGAAGGCTCTCACTCTCCTTTCTCAAGGAGACTCTCACTTTCAATCACTCAAGAGCTCTCATCAAGGTTCTCATAGAAATAATATAGAAACATGAAACTTCTCTATACTAATCTCATCAAAGTTTCTCTAGAAATTTTTAATACACCACTACACATCTAGATCGTTCCAAAAAGTATCCACAAACTTCTCTAATCTTCTTGAAGGATTTAAAAGAACTTCACAATTCTTCAAATTGCTCTAAAGGCTTTCACACACTTCCACACGATTTTAATGAGTTCCACACTTATATAGAAAACTTCACATTATTATTCTAGAACATTCAATACTTCTCTACACACGTATAGAGAATCTTAGACATCTTTGTAAATTATAAATTTCTCATGAATTTCTCCACTAAGGAGGGAATTCAACACAGTCTCGAGAATGTTTTGATATTTTCGTTGCAAGAAATGTGATAACATATTCGCCAAACTAAATACTTTCTTGCTCAATATAACCACGAAAAGCCAACTCGTGTGTCATTAAAGGTCTAAAACAATGCACACTTGCATTCAAATGAGTGTGGTATTCTGTAGTCAATACTTGTATTCCTAGAGAAACGTGCGTTTCCTGAAAGATTTTGAATTTTATTTTAACACTTAATCTAAAATTAATTTTAATCTGTATTGATTTTTGAAAAGAAGAAGGAAGACATTAAATATTTATATTATAAGGAAGACATTGATTTTTTGCCCGAAGCGGGGGCGCTTGCCCCCTCATGCCCCTCCCCATCTTTTCCATTGGGTGTATGTAGCCGGCCACCTCAAACATGGATGGATTTAGGGGGGGTGGGGGTGACCGCCCCCCTTGCACTTTCAAAATTTTCTATTATATATGTAATTTTTTCATAATTTTTTTATGCTTTAATTAGATATATATGTGTGTTCGCCCCCGTTAACTTTTAGTTTTCAAAATTTTATATAGCATCTAAACTGATTTGCATAACTTAAACAAATAAACAATAAAACAACTCATTGTTCAAAACTTAGCATACTTATTACGTAGTATTATATAAAAATTTCTAACTAGTTTGTAATGTTTAGTTATCAGACGAAATAGTTAAACAGTTTTTAATTCATGTGAATTGAATCCAAAATATAAATGATTGTTGATGACACTGAACATTAAATTACACAATCGATTTACTTCTTACCTTCTAAAAATATTTTATTGCATAAATAATAAACTTTAACTTATTTTAGTATTAATACAAATATAATATGCACCATATATATGAATCTGCAATATAATATTATTGTAAACATTATAGTCTCATACACACTATTGTAATATTAAGAAAACTTCTTGTGACTCATGAACACTCTCGTTGGTAGACAAAAATTGCAACTCAAAAATTAATCATTTATTCCGATAAGATTTATGTGATTAAACAAAGCAGATGTTATTTAAAAAGTATTAGTGGATGTATACCCTTCAAACGATGATTTCGACACTCCTTCAAGAATCTTTCCATCAGAAGAAGAACTATTAGATCAGTTGGTTGAGACCAAAGTTGCTCCCGTTCCAAAGAGGAGGAGCACCTGCATCAGATATATCCAAGATTGTGCACGATTTACACTAATTTCTTTGGTCCACTAGTGTTACATGCATCTTTGATTTTTAGTTCCTTTACTTTCCTTGTATTTTATTCTCTTTCCTTGCATTGTACTTATTTCTATATTCAATAAATTTTTCCCTTCCAATAAAAAACCCTTTAAAACTTTTTATATTCAAATAATTTTATAAAATACTATATATCATTTTTTATTTTCAAATAATTTCCATTTGATTTTCCATTTCTTACGCTTTAATGTATTTTCTAGACTTAGAATGTATCAAAGTTATTTTTCCATTGTCTAAACTTAAAATGTAATAGATTTGAATGTCATCATGTACTATGTATTAATGGATTTTTCTGAATAAAAAATAGTCGTAGAGCCCTACACTCGTGAAAAACTTTCGCTCCGCTACACTAGTGAAAAAAACACGCCCCACTACACTTGCAAAAAAAAAAATCACCCCTAGAATAATGAAATATTTTCGTCCTCCTTGACTCGAAATTCTGGATCCGTCCCTAACCTCAAATCTCTTGTCAACCAATAATCATAAAAGAAAATATACTCCCTCTGTAACTTAAAGATCTTCCTATTTCAAAAGTAGGTAGATTAAAAATAGTGATAGAGGATATAAATTATTGAGGGTATGATGAGAAGATAGTGGAATAATGTGATGGAATGTAGGATAAATCCAAAAAAAGTAATTGTAATAGTGTATTATTTTCAGAATTATTAAGAGTATAATGAGAAGATTTAGAAATAAGAAGATCTTTTTGTTACCGACAAAAAAATAAAGTGAGAAGATTTTAAGTTGCAAATGAAAAGGAGACATTCATATATATATATATATATTGTTCATGAAAAGGAGACATTCATATACTACGTATATTGTTCGGTTGTTCCCACGTGTATCAATATACGTATGATCACATCACATCTTATCGGTAAATTTTTTTTTGGTTTATGATATTTGATCATTAGAAAATTGAAATCGTTTCATTTAATTTTCTTGTTGCAACTTTGCCACCGACACAAAGAGACTATTATTAATATATATTGGAACTTATAAACATGGCCAACACATGTTTTCACCAGTGAAGGCTTATCTAAATACTTGCATATATTTTGAGTATTGGCTAAAGCTCATACAAAGGAAACCCACTTTGATGAAAACGGTTAGCAACACAAGAGGGGGTGAATTATGTGTGTGTGGAACCGTGGCAGTTTTTCGCCGAGTTCTAGTGTGGGATAAAGGGAATTGCGAAATAGTAAAGTGCACAAGGATTTAACGAGGAAAAATCCCTTGGCTCAAAGGGATTAAAAAACCTCGACCTCCCTCGGAGGAATTTTAACAACTTCACTAAAAAGCCTTTGAATGATTACAAGGGAAACTCTCCTAGTATACCCTTGAGCCACCCCAACTCTATCCTCTCTAGGAAGATTTACGCTTCTCTACCTTGCGGGTAGAGAGCCTCTCAGCTTTACAACAAAGCTCTCACAACACAAGCCAACCCGAGGAGCCTACTCTTAGCCAATCCTCAAAACCCCATTACAATATGAAGAAGGGAAAGAAGAAACTATATCTAGAACTCCGAGTGAGCAGTTTCAGATGCCTTGAACTTCGTATTTTTCTCGAGCCTGTCTCTTGATATTTCTTTGGTTAAGCACACTTTATTTCTCTTTGGCTGCTTCGTTTATATAGACTTGTTTAGGGCAGACCGTTTGAACACCTTTCCTTAAACAATTGATCTTCTATTCTTGGGTCTTGCCATGATACGTTTGAAATTTTTCCTTCTATTTCGAGCACCATAACACAAGAATATTTTGATCATAAATATTAGTCCATAAGAAGATATACGGATCACATATGTTGAGCTGCCACCTTTTATTAAAATAGTTTTAATGGAAAGTGGCAATGATTACTTAAATATAGATATGCATGCAATATTTCAAATACGTAACTTCCCTTTTTACAAATAAAGCAAATGATTACCTTTTTCAAACCAAAGGAGTTCAGATCACGTATAGTAAGGAAAGAGTAAGGAAATAGTTTATTTACCTTACTTAGTGCAACGGGCCATACTAAGAAGTCAACATCCTATTTAAAATTATTATTTAAAAATTCAATCAAGGATGGCAATTTAATTTGTATGGCAAGAAAATATTTATTTCAACAACCATAAGATACCTACGGTCAGCTTTCATAAAGCAAGGTATTTATTTCATTAATGCTTTGGTCAATCAAATCATATGCCAGGCAATCCCCAAAAAATATTTCAATTACTATATTAAGCAAGAAGACCTTTTATTTATCAAATTCAAATACTACGGACAGACGGCAAAATATATTTAAATCAGATATGGAAATATATTAACACACGTAAGATATCACAAATGGCAAGGCATGCTCATGCAGACACGTATCTAATTATGGCAGCAATAATTAAAGAACAGTTCTGTCCAGCCCTATCCTTTGTTCATCAAGGAATTGTGAGCGATTCTGTCCGTCATTCCACCTACATGGTTAGTGATCAATATAAACATAATTTGTCCATGTGGACCTGGGAGTGGTTCTGTCCGTCGTTCCATCTGTGTGGTTAGTCATCAACAAAACGAAGCACGACTTAACTTCCTTTCCTGCAATCACTTATAGATGAAAAGTAACACTAGTTGTTTGTCATCAACAAAACAATATGTTCCAACACACTTCATATATAAAGGAATTTCTACATGTTGTCAACAAAAAAAAAGGAATTTTTTCATACCCCTACCGTACGTAGTACCTCATACTCCTAAGATCTTTTAATTTCCTCTCTTGCCTAAGTATAAAATAAAAGGGAAGTATATACTCCGTATATTATACGAAGTATGTGTGAAGAGGAATAATGTTGAAAAGTGGTGTTTGGGTAAATAAAAAAGGACCGAAAGAGTATTTATATATGCACAAACACACACACATATATGTATATATGTATATGTGTTGGAACGTATTGTTTTGTTGATGACAAACGACTAGTGTTACTTTTGGTTGTAAGTGACTACATGAAAAGAGTTTAAGTCGTGCTCTGGAACGAGCCGTAGAACTGGTCCGAGAACTGCACCGTAAATCCAAGATTGATTAATCCGGCTTGCTTAAAATATCTTTTCTCTCCATTTAATTTCGGATCTATCTTGCTAAATTAAAGAGAACCTTTTAAGCAAGAAAATAATCAATGATCATACAAAGAAAGGATTTGTTCTTTAAAGGAAAGTTATTTAAATCAAAGGCATTAATTAAGAGATATTTCTACAAAGCAAGTTTCCAAAATAATTGTTGTTATTCAAAATTCAAAAAGGATTTTCGTGCATATCTTCTCACAAGGAATGTTTCCTTAAGAAAAATGATTTCCTTCAATCAAATAAAAAGAATATCTTTTAATACCTATAAGGAAATATTTTTAAATGATTTCCATGCAAGAGGACCGAAATATATATGGAGATCCGAGCTATTAAAGATAGTACATCAAGTCCTGATCTTGCCCATCTAAGAAGACCGATCTCAAAGGAAAGAATCTGTTGAGTATGTAGTTTTATTAATGACTAACTATGCAGGTGGAACAGCGGACGGAACCGCTCTCAGTTCCATACGGAACGGAAGACAAAATTATTCTTAATTGTATTCTGTGTGAACGGTTGATTTACATGGTGTATGATTTAATTAATATGTGCTTTCCTTATATGAGTGCTTATACTTTGTCAAGAATATTATTTTAAGCAAAAATATATTTTCATGCATGATTTATTATTATAGCTTATTATTTTATGGAAAGAATCCTTAATTGATTAGCTAGTTGATTGTGCATACCTATTTAACAAATATTCTCCTGCATATTATTTGAAATATGATCCGTTGCATGCTTGCATAGTTTAAGTGAATAAATAACTTCCCTTGATATGTATTGATATATATCTTTGTGGAATTATTACTAAATGGTTGATCACATAATATGCTCTATACCTTTTTGACTTGCTCATGGTATGCACGTATCCTCCTGCTCCCATATATATAGTTGACCAAGGACCATCATAATTAAGAGCTAGAAGATCCTTAAATAAAAGGAAAGCATTTCGAATAATTTCAAGGCAAGTTCCTCAACCATTCAAGGAAAGAAGTGTCTCAACGGATCCATTCCTAGTAGACTATATAATCGAGATCAAGAAGAAGAAGCAGGGTGTGCTTGACCGAGAAAATATCAAGAGAGATACTCGAGAAAAATACAAAGTTCAAGGCACCTGAAACTGCTCCCGGAGTTCTAGACAGAGTTCTTATTCTCTTCCTATATTGTAATTGGGTTATTGAGGATTAGCTAAGTGTAGCTTCCTCGGGTTGGGTAACGTGTGTTGTGAGAGCTTTGTTGTAAAGCTGAGAGGCTCTCTACCCGCAAGGTAGAGAAGCGTAACTCTTCCTAGAGAGGATAGAGTTGGGGTGGCTCAAGGGTAGACTAGGAGAGTTTCCCTTGTAATCATTCAAAGGCTTTTTAGTGAAGTTGTTAAAATTCCTCCGAGGGAGGTCGAGGTTTTTTAATCCCTTTGAGCCAAGGGATTTTTCCTCGTTAAATCCTTGTGCACTTTACTATTTCGCAATACCCTTCACCCCGCACTAGAACTGGGCGAAAAACTGCCACGGTTCCACACACACAATTCACCCCCCCTCTTGTGTTGCTAACCGTTTTCATCAATTGGTATCAGAGCCGGTCTTCACCACATAGAGGTTAATACCTTGGGAAGAGATCCGGCAAAATTAATACGGTTGACCGATTGGAAGAAGGTTACTCGACTCAACGACCACCATTGTTCAATGGGAAATACTATCAGTTCTGGAAGAGTCGGATGGAGAACTTTATCAAAGCCGATAATTATCAGGTATGGAATGTGATAGAAGGTGGCGACAATGTCATCACAAAGCTAAACGGCGAAGGTAATGTTGTTCCTAAACCTAAATCTGAGTTTACTACTGATGATTATCAAAAACTCGAGCATAATGCCCAAGCACTAAAATATTTGATTTGTGGACTTGGTCCTGCCGAACACAACCGGGTTCTAGGATGCAAGTCTGCCAAACAAATGTGGGATTTGCTCGAGGTTACTCATGAAGGTACCTCACGTGTAAAAAAATCTAAAATTGACATATTTATGCGTAATTACGAATTATTCGTAATGAAGCCTGGAGAGTCAATTAAGGATATGATTACACGTTTTACTAATATCATCAATGAGCTTTCAGCCCTTGGAAAGGAAATTACTGTGGAAGATCAAGTGAGAAAAAATTTGAGAAGCTTGCCCTCGGTATGGAAGCCTAAGACCACGGCTATTGAGGAAGCAAAGGACCTATCCACCATGACTCTTGAAGACTTGACCGGTTCACTCTTGACATATGAGTTAGGGCTTCAAGAAGAGCAAGACGCTGAGACTGTAAGGCGAGAGAGAGGAATTGCTCTAAAAGCTCGAGAAGAGGAGGAAGAATCCGAAAGTGAATCGGAAGATGAGATGAGCATATTTGCTAGACAATTCGGGAAGATGTACCGACGGTTCAAGAACAACCGGAACAAACAAGGTAAAAATAACTTTCAATCTTTTAATAACCAAGGCTGTTTTGTTTGTGGTTCCCTTGAGCACACGGCTAAAGACTGTTCACAAAAGAAAAATGACCGGACCTACGACAAGAACAAGTCCAGTTCTAACCGGAGGTCCAGCAAAGACAAAGGGTTCAAAAGAGATCTCAAAAGGGCAATGATGGCAGCATGGGGAGACTCATCCGATGACGAAGAAGAGGAGAGTGATAAGAACTCTAACCATACAGGTCTATGTCTTATGGCACACTCCGACGAGGAATCCGACCAAGAGAGCTTCGAGGTAAACTTTGAAAATTTTCTATCTAAGTTTGACTCTCTATCCAAAACCAAAGCCCGGAAAATTTTCAAAAGATTGACTATTGAGCTTAATCAAAACCTTTCTGAAAATGATCATCTTAAATCACAAATCACTGAGCTTGAGTCTAAACTCGAGGAAGCCACGAGAGCCAAGATAAGGCTTGAAACAAAAGTGGGAGAGTTAATAGATGAAAGGCTTAAGTACAGTGAAGTGGTTTTAGAACAAGATCAAATCATTTGCTCTCTTAAGCTCGATAGTATGAACAAACAAGTTAATCATGATGAAAAACTTCTCTCAAAAATTCCGAGCGTTGGTACTTTGATTGATCATCTTCATCGTCTTGTTGCCGAGTGTACAGATTTTAAAAATAGACCGGAATACCAAGCATATAGTGCTACGAACAAAACCAGGTCTAGACCTTATTCTGGAACTGGTCCCCCTCGGCACAATAAGAAGGAAAACGAGACTGCTGGTCTCGGTTATATTCCAAGGAACACTCAACCTAATAAAAAACCTGATTTTCAGAACCGATCCTTTAATGGAAATAGAACCAGAGGACAACCCAGTTCTAGACCATATCAACAACCACCTAGAACTGGACCAAACTGGTTCGATAGACTGGTTCAGAGGCACAAAAACGGTTATGGACAAACGCCAAACCGAACTTTTCATAAGAAAACAAGAGGCTTTTATGGTAAGTGGAAACCTAAATACGTTGATACCTATGACAACCGAGTTTGCATGCATTGTGGCAAAATCGGGCATCTTCGGTATCAATGTCACTCTCGACAAAAGACCTTAGAAAGATGTTTTGACTATGTTCGATATCCATCCTCAAACAAATACAAAATGGAACCCAAGCAAGTCTGGGTTCCACGGACTAACCCGTGATTCAGGAACAGCGCCAAGTGAGGGGGAACAATCACTGGTTCCTTGACAGTGGTTGTTCTAAGCACAGGACTGGAGACTCATCTTTATTCCTCTCACTTCGGCCATTTAGTGGTGGGAAGGTGATATTTGGAGACAAAGGCAAAGGAGAAATTGTAGCCGTGGGAAAAACCGGAAAATCACCCAACCATTCAATTGATTTTTTTAAGGTTTTAAGTTCAATTTGCTAAGTATCTTTCAATTCTGTGACAAAGGTAACAATGTTATTTTTAATAAAGAGTATGTGCTTATAATTGTTGATGATTTCTCAAGACATACTTGGACTATCTTTCTTGATAGTGAGAAAGATACTTTTAATGAGTTTGTTATTTTTTGTAAGAAAAGTTGAGCATCAAACAGGGCAGCAATTAACTAAGACTCGTTCGGATCATGGGACCGAATTTGACATTAAGCTCCTTGATACATTCTGCCAAGAACAAGGGATAGACCACAACTTCGCTGCTCTTAGAACGCCTCAACAAAATGGGGTGGTAGAACGGAAGAAAAGAACACTGAAGGATATGACTAGAACTATGTCAATCTCTAGCGCAAAGAATTTTTGGGCAGAAGCTCTAAACACGGAGATTGCACCAATTCCATGAGCAAGGGGGAACTAATCATGAAACTAATCGCCATAAGGAGATAGAAGCAGGAACTGACGATAACGTGCTTAGAACTGAGGATATCCACTGCCAACCAGACTGAAGAACAGGCAGATCCAGTTCCAGACGACTCGCAGGAAATTGAAGACTTCAAATGCTCATAGAGGATGGAAACTTCATCAATCACATCCTTTGGATAACCTCTTGATTAACCTAAATCAGGGAGTAACTACTAGATCTAAACTTAGAAATTTTTATTCCTTCTTTGCTTATCTATCACTTATAGAACCGGAGAACCATGAAGTGGCTCTCTCCGAAACTGACTGGTTCTAGCAATGCAGGAAGAACTAAATCAGTTCGAGAGAAATAAAGTGTGGCATCTAGAACCGAGACCCAAGAACAAGACCAAGATAGGTCTCAAATGGGTATTCAAGAACAAGCTTGATGAACATGAACAAATATGGATGGAACTTGGGTTCATCAAGGCATGAACTATCTTTCCTAAATTTATCTTTTATCTTTTATCTTTCAAGCTATTTATTGTTTTGTTGGTGACAAAAGGGGGAAGAATATGTGCCCTATGTGTTCTATGCTCGATACATTGGGCTTATTCATTATGAAACTAACTTTAGGGCACCAAGTGTTTGTCATCAACAAAAAGGGGGAATTTGTTGGAACGTATTGTTTTGTTGATGACAAACGACTAGTGTTACTTTTGGTTGTAAGTGACTACATGAAAAGAGTTTAAGTCGTGCTCTGGAACGAGCCGTAGAACTGGTCCGAGAACTGCACCGTAAATCCAAGATTGATTAATCCGGCTTGCTTAAAATATCTTTTCTCTCCATTTAATTTCGGATCTATCTTGCTAAATTAAAGAGAACCTTTTAAGCAAGAAAATAATCAATGATCATACAAAGAAAGGATTTGTTCTTTAAAGGAAAGTTATTTAAATCAAAGGCATTAATTAAGAGATATTTCTACAAAGCAAGTTTCCAAAATAATTGTTGTTATTCAAAATTCAAAAAGGATTTTCGTGCATATCTTCTCACAAGGAATGTTTCCTTAAGAAAAATGATTTCCTTCAATCAAATAAAAAGAATATCTTTTAATACCTATAAGGAAATATTTTTAAATGATTTCCATGCAAGAGGACCGAAATATATATGGAGATCCGAGCTATTAAAGATAGTACATCAAGTCCTGATCTTGCCCATCTAAGAAGACCGATCTCAAAGGAAAGAATCTGTTGAGTATGTAGTTTTATTAATGACTAACTATGCAGGTGGAACAGCGGACGGAACCGCTCTCAGTTCCATACGGAACGGAAGACAAAATTATTCTTAATTGTATTCTGTGTGAACGGTTGATTTACATGGTGTATGATTTAATTAATATGTGCTTTCCTTATATGAGTGCTTATACTTTGTCAAGAATATTATTTTAAGCAAAAATATATTTTCATGCATGATTTATTATTATAGCTTATTATTTTATGGAAAGAATCCTTAATTGATTAGCTAGTTGATTGTGCATACCTATTTAACAAATATTCTCCTGCATATTATTTGAAATATGATCCGTTGCATGCTTGCATAGTTTAAGTGAATAAATAACTTCCCTTGATATGTATTGATATATATCTTTGTGGAATTATTACTAAATGGTTGATCACATAATATGCTCTATACCTTTTTGACTTGCTCATGGTATGCACGTATCCTCCTGCTCCCATATATATAGTTGACCAAGGACCATCATAATTAAGAGCTAGAAGATCCTTAAATAAAAGGAAAGCATTTTGAATAATTTCAAGGCAAGTTCCTCAACCATTCAAGGAAAGAAGTGTCTCAACGGATCCATTCCTAGTAGACTATATAATCGAGATCAAGAAGAAGAAGCAGGGTGTGCTTGACCGAGAAAATATCAAGAGAGATACTCGAGAAAAATACAAAGTTCAAGGCACCTGAAACTGCTCCCGGAGTTCTAGACAGAGTTCTTATTCTCTTCCTATATTGTAATTGGGTTATTGAGGATTAGCTAAGTGTAGCTTCCTTGGGTTGGGTAACGTGTGTTGTGAGAGCTTTGTTGTAAAGCTGAGAGGCTCTCTACCCGCAAGGTAGAGAAGCGTAACTCTTCCTAGAGAGGATAGAGTTGGGGTGGCTCAAGGGTAGACTAGGAGAGTTTCCCTTGTAATCATTCAAAGGCTTTTTAGTGAAGTTGTTAAAATTCCTCCGAGGGAGGTCGAGGTTTTTTAATCCCTTTGAGCCAAGGGATTTTTCCTCGTTAAATCCTTGTGCACTTTACTATTTCGCAATACCCTTCACCCCGCACTAGAACTGGGCGAAAAACTGCCACGGTTCCACACACACAATTCACCCCCCCTCTTGTGTTGCTAACCGTTTTCATCAATATGGAGTCCTTTTCCTGTCCGGCCAGGCCGGATAGGAGGCTCGTCCGGCCACCTCAATTTGAGGTGGTTCCCGGTGGTATTTTTTGCCCAAATGTTTTGTGTATGTTCCACATCAAGTCTAGTTCATCCATACCAAATTGAGCAAAAAATTAAATCGGGAAGGTCGTCAAATGATTTTTGCAAGTTAACTGGTCCGGAATATACATATAAAACGCAGTGAACTTGCAAAAATCATTTGACGACCTTCCCGATTGAATTCTTTTTTGCTCAAATTTGATATGGATGAACTAGACTTGATGAGAAACATACACAAAAAATTTGGGCAAAAAATACCCCCGGAAACCACCTTAAATTGAGGTGGCCGGACAGGGGTCAGGTCCGGCCTAGACGGACCTGAATAATTCTCTATGACTCTATGTATATGTATATGTGTGATATATCTTATCTTAAAAAATTAATTATAAGCATCAATGATAATAAGGGTGTATAATTATATGTACGTGAACATACCAATAATTTACAGTGTACGTGCTTGTCAATAATTCACATGCATGAGAAATGGTACCAACTTGCATGAGCCATGCAATTAAGTACATTTGACAACTAGGCATGGCAATGGGTCGGAGCGGGGCGGGTATTGCAAGACCCGGACCCGCCCCGTAACTTGGCGGGGCAGGTCCGCCTCGCCCCGTGACCTGCACGGGTCCAAACTTGTTGACCAATGACCCGCCCCATGCGGGGCGGGGCGGGGCGGGTCCGCCCCACCGCAACCTAATTAGCTAGTTTGTATTTTTATTTGTGGGAAGTTGTTACCAATTGAATCTACATAATGTTTATCTCTAAATAATAATTAAAAATCAATATATTAAATCAAATTCATGATACGCTAAAAAAATCAAAAATTAAGGAAAAATTACTCTTCAGTCTTCACACATAAAAGAAACCAGAATTATACAAGGTGTATGCAGTGGCGGAGCGAGAGATTTTTTCAAGGGGGCGAAGGATAAGAATTATCGTGTAATTGCTCAAAATATAATAAAAACAATAAAAGCGTAATACGTTAACACAAATTAGTTCATTACATATTGCTTGACTCTATCTATAATCTAGGTAAATCAATCATACAAGTTTTAATTTATTCAAAATGTTGTATAATATGGAAAGTTCCCGAAATAGGACTAAAACAGTTTGAAAATTCCAAACTAGGACTGTCATGTTTTTTTTCCCAAAATAGGAGTAATTACATCCAAGTTTGAAAAATACTGCGATGTTTGAAGTCTAGTACTGCCAAAACATGACAGTAATTAGTACTATTTTGGGAATAAAAACATGGCAGTCCTATTTTGGAATTTTCTAACTTTTTTAATCGTCTTTCGGATAATATTCTCTGTATAATAACCTCATGTTGGAAAAACACGACTCTCAATCTTTTCCAGGATCATGAGCTCATAGACTCTTGTACACTTATCTACACAGTCACAATACAAAGACTCCATCTAACAATATCACTTTCTATTACCCGCACTCACTCTTTATACCTGGGAATATTTCACTCTACCCGACTCGATCACATACACTTCATTAAACGATATCTTTGAGTCTTGTTCTTTCACAAGAAGGCTCTCACTCTCCTTTCTCAAGGAGACTCTCACTTTCAATCACTCAAGAGCTCTCATCAAGGTTCTCATAGAAATAATATAGAAACATGAAACATCTCTATACTAATCTCATCAAAGTTTCTCTAGAAATTTTTAATACACCACTACACATTTAGATCGTTCCAAAAAGTATCCACAAGCTTCTCTAATCTTCTTGAAGGATTTAAAAGAACTTCACAATTCTTCAAATTTCTCTAAAGGCTTTCACACACTTCCACACGATTTTAATGAGTTCCACACTTATATAGAAAACTTCACATTATTATTCTAGAACATTCAATACTTCTCTACACACGTATAGAGAATCTTAGACATCTTTGGAAATTATAAATTTCTCATGAATTTCTCCACTAAGGAGGGAATTCAACACAGTCTCGAGAATGTTTTGATATTTTCGTTGCAAGAAATGTGATAACATATTCGCCAAACTAAATACTTTCTTGCTCAATATAACCACGAAAAGCCAACTCGTGTGTCATTAAAGGTCTAAAACAATGCACACATGCATTTCCTGAAAGATTTTGCCTTTTATTTTAACACTTAATCTAAAATTAATTTTAATCTGTATTGATTTTTGAAAAGAAGAAGGAAGACATTAAATATTTATATTATAAGGAAGACATTGATTTTTTGCCCGAAGCGGGGGCGCTTGCCCCCTCATGCCCCTCCCCATCTTTTCCATTGGGTGTATGTAGCCGGCCACCTCAAACATGGATGGATTTAGGGGGGGTGGGGGTGACCGCCCCCCTTGCACTTTCAAAATTTTCTATTATATATGTAATTTTTTCATAATTGTTTTATGCTTTAATTATATATATATATATATGTGTGTGTTCGCCCCCGTTAACTTTTAGTTTTCAAAATTTTATATAGCATCTAAACTGATTTGCATAACTTAAACAAATAAACAATAAAACAACTCATTGTTCAAAACTTAGCATACTTATTACGTAGTATTATATAAAAATTTCTAACTAGTTTGTAATGTTTAATTATCAGACGAAATAGTTAAACAGTTTTTAATTCATGTGAATTGAATCCAAAATATAAATGATTGTTGATGACACTGAACATTAAATTACACAATCGATTTACTTCTTACCTTCTAAAAATATTTTATTGCATAAATAATAAACTTTAACTTATTTTAGTATTAATACAAATATAATATGCACCATATATATGAATCTGCAATATAATATTATTGTAAACATTATAGTCTCATACACACTATTGTAATATTAAGAAAACTTCTTGTGACTCATGAACACTCTCGTTGGTAGACAAAAATTGCAACTCAAAAATTAATCATTTATTCCGATAAGATTTATGTGATTAAACAAAGCAGATGTTATTTAAAAAGTATTAGTGGATGTATACCCTTCGAACGATGATTTCGACACTCCTTCAAGAATCTTTCCATCAGAAGAAGAACTATTAGATCAGGTTGTTGAGACCAAAGTTGCTCCCGTTCCAAAGAGGAGGAGCACCTGCATCAGATATATCCAAGATTGTGCACGATTTACACTAATTTCTTTGGTCCACTAGTGTTACATGCATCTTTGATTTTTAGTTCCTTTACTTTCCTTGTATTTTATTCTCTTTCCTTGCATTGTACTTATTTCTATATTCAATAAATTTTTCCCTTCCAATAAAAAACCCTTTAAAACTTTTTATATTCAAATAATTTTATAAAATACTATATATCATTTTTTATTTTCAAATAATTTCCATTTGATTTTCCATTTCTTACGCTTTAACGTATTTTCTAGACTTAGAATGTATCAAAGTTATTTTTCCGTTGTCTAAACTTAAAATGTAATAGATTTGAATGTCATCATGTACTATGTATTAATGGATTTTTCTGAATAAAAAATAGTCGTAGAGCCCTACACTCGTGAAAAACTTTTGCTCCGCTACACTAGTGAAAAAAACACGCCCCACTACACTTGCAAAAAAAAAAATTCACCCCTAGAATAATGAAAAAATTTCGTCCTCCTTGACTCGAAATTCTGGATCCGTCCCTAACCTCAAATCTCTTGTCAACCAATAATCATAAAAGAAAATATACTCCCTCTGTAACTTAAAGATCTTCCTATTTCAAAAGTAGATAGATTAAAAATAGTGATAGAGGATATAAATTATTGAGGGTATGATGAGAAGATAGTGGAATAATGTGATGGAATGTAGGATAAATCCAAAAAAAGTAGTTGTAATAGTGTATTATTTTCAGAATTATTAAGAGTATAATGAGAAGATTTAGAAATAGGAAGATCTTTTTGTTACCGACGAAAAAATAAAGTGGGAAGATCTTTAAGTTGCAAATGAAAAGGAGACATTCATATATATATATTGTTCATGAAAAGGAGACATTCATATACTACGTATATTGTTCGGTTGTTCCCACGTGTATCAATATACGTATGATCACATCACATCTTATCGGTAAATTTTTTTTTGGTTTATGATATTTGATCATTAGAAAATTGAAATCGTTTCATTTAATTTTCTTGTTGCAACTTTGCCACCGACACAAAGAGACTATTATTAATATATATTGGAACTTATAAACATGGCCAACACATGTTTTCACCAGTGAAGGCTTATCTAAATACTTGCATATATTTTGAGTATTGGCTAAAGCTCATACAAAGGAAACCCACTTCATATATAAAGGAATTTCTACATGTTGTCAACAAAAAAAAGGAATTTCTTCATACCCCTACCGTATTTGTCCTCCTTATCCTCCCAACTCACGTTTATCTACATCATATTTGTCCTCCTTATCCTCCCAACTCACGTTTTTTACACCAAATGTATCTAATGTGGTCACCACTCGCCTTAGTACGGTTGAGGATTATCTCCCGTGGAAAACCCAAGTTGAATCCTTTCTCATATCTCACAATCTTCTTGGAATTATAGATGGTTCTATTTTAATTCCGTCTCCTTTAATTCAAAGTTTGCCCGGTACGGACATTCCAAACCCGGATTACCCTCATTGGTTAAAAATTGACCAAACCGTTCGGTCATGGCTCTTTGCCACTTTGTCACGAGAGGTGTTAATTGACGTTCATGATCTTAAATTTTCTCATCAAATTTGGGAACGCCTGCAACATCGTTTCTCATCTGCATGTATTGCTCGGTCCATGGAGTTAAAAAGAACTTTATCTCGTCTTAAAAAGCGTGAAAATCAGTCCATGGATGAGTATTTGCGGGATATTAAGATCATAGCCGATAACCTTGCTACCATTAACTCCCCGGTCAGTAATCGGGACTTAATAGAATACACTATTTCTGGCCTTGGAAGAGATTATGAATCCTTAGTGACTGCCATAACATACTTTCCGGGCAACGCCACCATTGACTCTCTGCGACCCATACTTCTAGCACAGGAACAGAGAAATTCTTTCCTCCGGACAGAAGAGGTGCAGCCGCCTCATCAAGCTTTTGCTGCTCCTGATGCAGCGGGACCGCAGTTGGGTCGAGGTGCTCCAGCCCGCGGAGGTGGCGGCCAGAGGGGACATGCAGGTGGCGGTCGTGGATACCGGGGCGGCCGAGCTCGGGGACATCGTGGACGTGGCCGTGGATATGGCTATCCTCACTACGGACAACAAGCAGCACCACATGGACAAAATTTCCATGCACATGCACCGCGGGGTAATCTGCCAGTAGGGGCTCCAGGTATGGTTATGAGTAATTCTTGTTCTAGTTATTTTAATTTGTATCATTTACCATCTAGTGTTACTCACAAAGTCCGTACAGTTTTCCCCAATGTAGACCACAATTTTCAGGCCCCACCACCCCCAGTAGTGTGTCAAATATGCTTTTCTCCAGGACATTCAGCCCTTGCTTGTCCCCGTTTCACGGGACAGACTAGCCCTGCTTTAGCTGCTTTACCAATTGACACAGCGAATGCATCTGTGTGGTACCCGGATTCTGGTGCATCCGCTCATATGACACCTAACGAAGGTATCCTTACATGTAAATCTCCTTATACTGGTCACAATAGTGTTAAAATTGCTGATGGTACTACACTTCCTATAAGTAATATTGGCAACGTTAAATTAATTACTCAAGGGCGCCCGCTAATGTTAAACTCTGTATATCATGTCCCACACCTTAAATATAATTTAATGTCTATTCAAAAATTGTGTGCGGATAATGGTTGCACAGTTGTTTTTAATAAAAATTCTTTTTCTGTTAAGGACAATCACACGGGGGAACAGCTTCTTCAAGCTACCAATAAAGAGCACGTCTATCCCTTTACTGCCTTTCAAGCCCGCATTGTTTCTGGTCCTGTCTGGCACAAAAGATTGGGACATTGTGGTGATCGAGTTTTAAATAAGCTTCGGCAACAGCTTTTTATTTCTAGTTCTAGTAATTTTGTTCATGACTGTGTTTCTTGCAAATTAGGAAAATCCCACAGACTACCTTTTCAAGATGTTACTCATTCTGTTATAGCACCTTTACAACTTATTCATTCTGATGTTTGGCAATCTCCTGTTCCTTCTAACTTAGGTTTTAAATATTATGTATGTTTTATCGATGATTTTTCCCGCTTTACCTGGGTTTATCCTATGCGGCGTAAATCTGAAGTTTTTACTCATTTTTGCAATTTTCAAAAACTAGTTGAAAACATCTTGGAACGTAAAATTCAATCTTTTCAAAGTGATGGAGGGGGTGAATTTGACAATTTTTTATTTCAAACCCATTTTTTAAAATCTGGTATTTTATTTAGAAAATCTTGTCCTGACACTCCTGCCCAGAACGGTATTGCTGAACGCAAACATAAACATTTACTTGAATTAACTCGCACTTTATTAATTGATTCTTCTATGCCTCCTCAATTTTGGGTAGATGCTCTTTACACCGCTGCTTACATCATTAACAGGCTACCCACTCCAGTTCTGGGCGGTAATATTCCTTATCATAAACTTTTTAACAAAATTCCAGATTATGATTTTTTACGGGTTTTTGGATGTGCATGTTTTCCTAATTTTATTGCCAAGTCTTCCAATAAACTCTCACCACGTTCCACTCCTTGTGTTTTTCTTGGATATGCCCCGGGCTATAAGGGATATCGTTGCTTTGATCCATCTTCAGGCCGTGTATACATTAGTCGAGATGTTCAATTTATTGAACACCTTTTTCCCTACACCTCATTAATTCCTTCCAAATCCATCCCTTTATCCTCCTTCCCGTTACACTCCTGGACACCCACATGCACGGCTCCTACCTCACCAATAATGCCATCACTCACTCTCATTCCTAATCAACAACCCAATGCCAGCCCACCTAGTAAGCCGCATCCTACTCCCACAGCTGTCCAACCGATTAATCTGCCCCAATCACCCTCACTCCCCACTGCCAAACAAAACTCCCCACTCCCCACAATCACCTCACACTCAACCCCACTCCCCACTGCCAACCAAAACTCCTCCGTACCTCCTGAAACTTCCTCCCCCATTATTTCGTTCATTGACCAACCAGCCGACCCCACTACTTTCCCACTTACCAGCTCGTCTGGTTCTCTATTTGTCTCGCCCAGACCTCAGAATGTCCATCCAATGCGCACAAGGTCCAAAGCTGGTATTTCTAAACCCAAACAATTTTTTACTCTAAACGCTCTTTCTCTCCCGGATGATCCCACATGTTTTTCACAAGCTAATAAAAGTATTGTTTGGCGGGCTGCCATGGCAGATGAATTTAACGCGTTAATTGCTAATAAAACCTGGGATTTAGTACCTAGTAATTATACTCAAAATGTGGTTGGAAGTAAGTGGATTTACAAAACTAAATACCATTCTGACGGGTCTGTTGAGCGACACAAGGCTCGTTTGGTGGCTCAGGGGTTTAAACAGCAAGCAGGGATAGATTTTACGGAAACTTTTAGTCCAGTTGTCAAACCCACCACAGTTCGTCTTGTTTTATCTGTTGCTATTTCCTTAGGCTGGTCAATCCGTCAACTTGATGTTAAGAATGCATTCCTTCATGGTTATCTCACCGAAGAGGTGTATATGCGTCAACCTCCAGGATTTATTCATCCATCTTATCCTAATCATGTTTGTCGTCTGCGCAAGGCCCTTTATGGGCTCAAGCAGGCCCCACGGGCCTGGTTTCACAGATTCAGTGGTTTCTTATTTACTCGTGGTTTTACTCAGAGTAAGTCTGATTCTTCCATGTTTATCTACCGTTCTCAGTTGCATGTAGTATACATTCTTTTATATGTTGATGACATATTAATCACTGGCTCATCCCTATCTTTTGTAAAGTCTATTATTCGTACTCTCTCCTCGCAGTTTGCTATGAAAGACTTAGGGGATGTACACTATTTTTTAGGCATTCAGGCAAAACGTACACCCCGAGGTCTTTTTCTGTCTCAACATAAATATGTCACTGACTTGCTCCGCCGATTTCATCTTCACACTGTTAAACCTGTCCGTACTCCTCTACCTTCTCGCACTACACTCTCTCTTACAGATGGGGAACTCTTAACTGATGCTACTGAGTATCGCAGCATGGTAGGTGCTTTACAATATTTAACCATAACTAGACCTGATATTACTTATGCCGTACATCTGGTTTCTCAGTTTATGCATGCTCCGCGTACCTCTCACCTTTTTGCTGTCAAAAGAATTTATAGATATTTGCAGGGCACAGCGACATATGGCCTTTGGCTTCATTCTGATCGACACATTTCTCTTATTGTTGCCTATTCTGATGCTGACTGGGCAGGTTGTCCGGATAGTAGTCGCTCCACCACTGGCTATGCAATTTTTCTGGGTAACAATCTCCTTTCATGGCGCTCTAAGAAACAGCCCACTGTTTCCAAATCTTCCACAGAAGCGGAATATCGGGCTATTGCGTATACTGTACAAGACACCATTTTTATTCGCTCCTTACTAGCCGATATGGGCATATTTATTTCTGCTCCGGTTCAGCTCCATTGTGACAATGTATCTGCCTCATATCTGGCGGTCAATCCTATCCAACACGATCGTAGTAAACATATCAAGATTGATTATCACTTTGTCCGTGAACGAGTAGCTCATGGGGACCTCATCGTCAAATATGTTCCGACCCAATATCAACTTGCAGATATTTTCACTAAAAATTTATCTAGTCAGCGTTTTGAATTTTTAAGATCCAATCTGCACGTTATTTCCTCCGCACAGATTGAGGGGGTGTAATAATCTATATCTCTAGGACATATTTGTAATTATTGTAAACTCCAATTATTACTATTATATATATGAGGCCTAGACTCTCCTGAGGTCAAGCCATCTTATTCTCATAATAGAGACTTGTATACTAAGATCTTTTAATTTCCTCTCTTGCCTAAGTATAAAATAAAAGGGAAGTATATACTCCGTATATTATACGAAGTATGTGTGAAGAGGAATAATGTTGAAAAGTGGTGTTTGGGTAAATAAAAAAGGACCGATAGAGTATTTATATATGCACAAACACACAAACACACACACATATATATGTATATATGTATATGGAGTCCTTTTCCTGTCCGGCCAGGCCAGATAGGAGGCTCGTCCGGCCACCTCAATTTGAGGTGGTTCCCGGTGGTATTTTTTGCCCAAATTTTTTGTGTATGTTCCACATCAAGTCTAGTTCATCCATACCAAATTTGAGCAAAAAATTAAATCGGTAAGGTCGTCAAATAATTTTTGCAAGTTAACTGGTCCGGAATATACATATAAAACGCAGTGAACTTGCAAAAATCATTTGACGACCTTCCCGATTGAACTCTTTTTTGCTCAAATTTGATATGGATGAACTAGACTTGATGAGAAACATACACAAAAAATTTGGGCAAAAAATACCACCGGAAACCACCTTAAATTGAGGTGGCCGGACAGGGGTCAGGTCCGGCCTGGACGGACCTGAGTAATTCTCTATGACTCTATGTATATGTATATGTGTGATATATCTTATCTTAAAAAATTAATTATAAGCATCAATGATAATAAGGGTGTATAATTATATGTACGTGAACATACCAATAATTTACAGTGTACGTGCTTGTCAATAATTCACATGCATGAGAAACGGTACCAACTTGCATGAGCCATGCAATTAAGTACATTTGAGAACTAGGCATGGCAATGGGTCGGAGCGGGGCGGGTATTGCAAGACCCGGACCCGCCCCGTAACTTGGCGGGGCGGGTCCGCCCCGCCCCGTGACCTGCACGGGTCCAAACTTAGCTTGTTGACCAATGACCCGCCCCATGCGGGGCGGGGCGGGGCGGGTCCGCCCCGCCACAACCTAATTAGCTAGTTTGTATTTTTATTTGTGGGAAGTTGTTACCAATTGAATCTACATAATGTTTATCTCTAAATAATAATTAAAAATCAATATATTAAATCAAATTCATGATACGCTAAAAAATTCAAAAATTAAGGAAAAATTACTCTTCAGTCTTCACACATAAAAGAAACCAGAATTATACAAGGTGTATGCAGTGGCGGAGCGAGAGATTTTTTCAAGGGGGCGAAGGATAAGAATTATCGTGTAATTGCTCAAAATATAATAAAAACAATAAAAGCGTAATACATTAGCACAAATTAGTTCATTACATATTGCTTGACTCTATCTATAATCTAGGTAAATCAATCATACAAGTTTTAATTTATTCAAAATGTTGTATAATATGGAAAGTTCCCGAAATAGGACTAAAACAGTTTGAAAATTCCAAACTAGGACTGTCATGTTTTTTATTCCCAAAATAGGAGTAATTACTGCCAAGTTTGAAAAATACTGCGATGTTTGAAGTCTAGTACTGCCAAAACATGACAGGAATTAGTCCTATTTTCGGAATAAAAACATGGCAGTCCTATTTTGGAATTTTCTAACTTTTTTAACCGTCTTTGGATAATATTCTCTGTATAATAACCTCATGTTGGAAAAACACGACTCTCAATCTTTTCCAGGATCATGAGCTCATAGACTCTTGTACACTTATCTACACAGTCACAATACAAAGACTCCATCTAACAATATCACTTTCTATTACCCGCACTCACTCTTTATACCTGGGAATATTTCACTCTACCTGACTCGATCACATACACTTCATTAAACGATATCTTTGAGTCTTGTTCTTTCACAAGAAGGCTCTCACTCTCCTTTCTCAAGGAGACTCTCACTTTCAATCACTCAAGAGCTCGCATCAAGGTTCTCATAGAAATAATATAGAAACAGGAAACTTCTCTATACTAATCTCATCAAAGTTTCTCTAGAAATTTTTAATACACCACTACACATCTAGATCGTTCCAAAAAGTATCCACAAGCTTCTCTAATCTTCTTGAATGATTTAAAAGAACTTCACAATTCTTCAAATTGCTCTAAAGGCTTTCACACACTTCCACACGATTTTAATGAGTTCCACACTTATATAGAAAACTTCACATTATTATTCTAGAACATTCAATACTTCTCTACACACGTATAGAGAATCTTAGACATCTTTGTAAATTATAAATTTCTCATGAATTTCTCGACTAAGGAGGGAATTCAACACAGTCTCGAGAATGTTTTGATATTTTCGTTACTACTGGACTAAAAGTTTCTGAAAAATCCACACCTGCTTGCTGATTAAAACCTTGAGCTACCAGACGTGCTTTAAACCGCTCAATAGATCCATCTGAATTAAATTTGGTTTTATAAATCCACTTCGACCCAACCACATTCTGACGATTATGAGGAGGAGCTAATTCCCAGGTGTTATTATTAATAAGTGCATTAAATTCCTCAGCCATAGCAGCTCTCCATTTAAAATCTTTATTAGCTTGAGAAAAACAAGAAGGATCACATGCCGCAATATCTGTTTTTAAATTAAAAATCATTTTAGGTTTAAAAATTCCGGATTTAGAACGAGTTTGCATGGGATGATGGTTTAAAGGTGGAGGGCTGTCGGGTGGAGAATGCTGTTCGGCCGAGGCAGCAGGAAAAACTGGTGAGGGAGGATTGTGAATGGTCTGGTCGAGTAAAGACTTTGCTGGACTGGAGGCGAGGGAAAGGAACTGGTTGGTGAGTGGGGTGTGCTACTTGGTGGAGTAGGTGGTCGTGCAGGGGGTGATAAAGGTGGCTGCTGCACTTCAGGACTAAGGATGGTGGGAAGGAACGATATGGCAGGTGTGAGTGGGCTGGTTGGGGTAGACATGGTCGTAAGAGGAGACTGTAGAAGACATGTAGTCGGATAGGTAGAAGACGACACTAGCTCAGAATAAGGAAAATAAGTTTCATGAAACCGCACATTCCGATTAATATAGATTCTGCCAGTTTTAGGATCCAAACAACGATATCCTTTATATTCAGGGGCATAGCCTAAAAATACACACAGTACCGATCTGGGAGATAATTTATTTGCAGATGAGGCATTAAAATTCGGAAAACAGGCACACCCAAAAACGCGCATAAAAGAAAAATCTGGTGGATAGTGAAATAATTTTTCAAAAGTAGATAAACCATTTAAGGTCTGAGTAGGGAGTCGGTTGATAATATAGGTAGCGGTGTAAACAGCATCGACCCAGAATTTAGCTGGTAGATTAGCTTCAAACAGCATAGTACGCGCTAATTCTAACAGATGACGATGTTTTCGTTCAGACACCCCATTTTGTTCGGGAGTGTCAGGACAGGATTTGCGAAATAAAATTCCATTTTGGAGAAAAATAGTACGCATACCTATATTATCAAACTCACCCCCTCCATCACTTTGAAAAATTTTAATTTTATGATCCAATAAATTTTCCACCATTGTTTTAAAATTTTGAAAATGACGTAGGACTTCATTTTTGCGTCGCATGGGATATAACCAAGTAAAACGGGAGTAATCATCAATAAAAACAACATAATACTTAAACCCTGAATCAGACAAAATAGGAGATTGCCAAACATCTGAATGTACTAAATATAATGGTACTGTAGATTTATGAAAAACTTCCTGAAAAGGTAATCGTTGAGATTTGCCTAAACGGCAAGAAGTACAGTCATTAGAAAAATTAGAAGTGCTTAAAATTGAGCCAGATTTCTTAAGCCTATCCAAAACACGACTTCCACAGTGCCCCAAACGGCGATGCCAGACCGGACCAGGTGCAATATGCGTGCTAAGAGCTAAAGGCGTGGATAGGGTAATAGGGTAGACGCCACCATCACTGGATGCCCGAAGAAGAACCTTCCCCGTGGTTATGTCCTTTACAAAAACGGAATTTTTATCAAAAATTACTAAACAGTTATTGTCGGCACATAACTTCTGAATGGATAATAAATTATATTTAATGTGAGGAACATGATACACCGATTTTAAATGGAGAGGCTTAGCTAAAGTAGATAATAACACATTACCAACAGTAGGAACTGGTAAAGTAGATCCATTAGCAACCGTAACAGATAGTGATCCAGAAGAAGGAGATTTATTAGTTAAATTACCTTCATGAGGGGTCATGTGAGCAGATGCACCGGAGTCAGGATACCAGACAGCAGATGTAGATTCACCAGTGGAGACAGCCAAAGCAGGATTTGAAGGGTGAACAAAGCGGGATGAACAAGTAACAGCAGAGTGACCTGGAGAATGACATATTTGACAGACAACAGGAGGAGCAACACTACCAAAACCATGGTCAAAAGATGGTGAACCTGCAGATAAACAATTAGCAACAGAAGTAGATAAAGCATAACTAGTATTATACCATGACACAACTGAATTACCTACAACTGGACCCGGTGGTCCCAGATTCTGAGGAGGCGTTCCACCATAATGACCATGTGCTGCCGGCGGATAGCCGCCATAATTCTGAGGAGCGGCGTACTGTCCAGCTCCGTAGGAAGGTTGCTGGCCATAGGTGCGGCCACCAGACCGCGCCCCCCTCTGCCTCGCTGTCCGCGTCTGCCACCACGACCCCGTGAAGCGTATTGCTGCTGCTGCGGGTTTGGAGGACCTCTCGGAGCTGCTGCGACCTGCTGGTGAGCGGCCTGTGGAGCAGCAAAAGCTGGAGTACTAAGCAGTTGTTCTTGTTTTTGTTGAAAGAGAAGCCACTGTTCTTGTTGAACCAACTTAGTACATAAATTTTCAAAAGTCAGGCCCTCGGGAAATAGCATGAGAGGAGTGACCACGGACCGATAATCGGGCCCCAAACCAATGAGTGTGCGTTCAAGAAGATCCTTCATAGAAACAGGATCATTGATAGCAGCCAAGGCTTCAGCAATAGCTCGGATTTCACGTAGATAGTGTTCCATGGACTGAGATTCCTTCTTACGAAGTGTACTAAGCATGGATTTGAGTTCCATGGAGCGAGCCAAACTTGCAGCGAGAAACCGAGATTCAAGGCGGTCCCATATTAATTTTGAGTGTTTCAGAGTGTGCACCTCAACCAGAACATCACGCGATAGTGTCGCAAATAACCACGAACGCACAGTTTGATCCAATTTTAGCCAATGACAATAATCGGAATTTAAGACTTGGAAATCTGGAGGAGTAACAACATACATATCCGGGGCAGAAATTGAACCATCCAAAATACCAAGCATACTATGAGAAACTAAGAAGGATTCAAGTTGCGTTCGCCAAGGTAAATAATCTTCCACGTCATTCAATTTGGTAGTAACTATATTGGTAATATTCATAGCGGAAACACCCAAGGACTGAGCAAGAGCTGCCAAGGAAGAAGTAGGGGGGTTTACCTGCGTCCGAGGTGCATTATTGATGACATTCGGAATTAAAGACACTCCAGGAGACCCGATGAAAGTGGAGCCAGCAAACAAACCATCTTGAGATGTGGCTGCTTGAGAGGTCAAAATAGCAGCAGTGGATGACGCCGTAGAGGCACTGGAGGCGGAAGAAACTACCGGACTGGTTGGAGACCAGGTGAATATCGGTGGCACCCAACTACCGAATGTCAGTGGTGGAATTGATGACGCACCCGGCGAGCTTTGGAACGGCTGCGACGCAGAAGAAGCGGCGCCGAATTGGCTCTGCGACGGGATATTATCCATGGTGAAGGATGAAGAGTTCGGCGCTGCCGTGTGGGAAGGCGCAGCCGTGGAGTCGCTCGCAGAGGACGACGAAGCCATGATCGAAAAAAAAACTAATGCCCTAGGGCTCTTGATATCATGTGAGAATAATATGGAAGCGTACCCTCAATGGTAGCTCCAAAGGTATTATTTATAATAAAAGAGTTCAAGATACAAAGGTTTCCTACTATAATAAAACAACCTAACTAATATAAATAAATACATTATTAAATATAACCACGAAAAGCCAACTCGTGTGTCATTAAAGGTCTAAAACAATGCACACTTGCATTCAAATGGGTGTGGTATTCTGTAGTCAATACTTGTATTCCTAGAGAAATGTGCGTTTCCTAAAAGATTTTGCCTTTTATTTTAACACTTAATCTAAAATTAATTTTAATCTGTATTGATTTTTGAAAAGAAGAAGGAAGACATTAAATATTTATATTATAAGGAAGACATTGATTTTTTGCCCGAAGCGGGGGCGCTTGCCCCCTCATGCCCCTTCCCATCTTTTATATTGGGTGTATGTAGCCGGCCACCTCAAACATGGATGGATTTAGGGGGGGTGGGGGTGACCGCCCCCCTTGCACTTTCAAAATTTTCTATTATATATGTAATTGTTTCATAATTTTTTTATACTTTAATTAGATATATATGTGTGTTCGCCCCCGTTAACTTTTAGTTTTCAAAATTTTATATAGCATCTAAACTGATTTGCATAACTTAAACAAATAAACAATAAAGCAACTCATTGTTCAAAACTTAGCATACTTATTACGTAGTATTATATAAAAATTTCTAACTAGTTTGTAATGTTTAATTATCAGACGAAATAGTTAAACAGTTTTTAATTCATGTGAATTGAATCCAAAATATAAATGATTGTTGATGACACTGAACATTAAATTACACAATCGATTTACTTCTTACCTTCTAAAAATATTTTATTGCATAAATAATAAACTTTAACTTATTTTAGTATTAATACAAATATAATATGCACCATATATATGAATCTGCAATATAATATTATTGTAAACATTATAGTCTCATACACACTATTGTAATATTAAGAAAACTTCTTGTGACTCATGAACACTCTCGTTGGTAGACAAAAATTGCAACTCAAAAATTAATCATTTATTCCGATAAGATTTATGTGATTAAACAAAGCAGATGTTATTTAAAAAGTATTAGTGGATGTATACCCTTCGAACGATGATTTCGACACTCCTTCAAGAATCTTTCCATCAGAAGAAGAACTATTAGATCAGTTGGTTGAGACCAAAGTTGCTCCCGTTCCAAAGAGGAGGAGCACCTGCATCAGATATATTCAAGATTGTGCACGATTTACACTAATTTCTTTGGTCCACTAGTGTTACATGCATCTTTAATTTGATTTTTAGTTCCTTTACTTTCCTTGTATTTTATTCTCTTTCCTTGCATTGTACTTATTTCTATATTCAATAAATTTTTCCCTTCCAATAAAAAACCCTTTAAAACTTTTTATATTCAAATAATTTGATAAAATACTATATATCATTTTTTATTTTCAAATAATTTCCATTTGATTTTCCATTTCTTATGCTTTAATGTATTTTCTAGACTTAGAATGTATCAAAGTTATTTTTCCATTGTCTAAACTTAAAATGTAATAGATTTGAATGTCATCATGTACTATGTATTAATGGATTTTTCTGAATAAAAAATAGTCGTAGAGCCCTCACTCGTGAAAAACTTTCGCTCCGCTACACTAGTGAAAAAAACACGCCCCACTACACTTGCAAAAAAAAATTCACCCCTACAATAATGAAATATTTTCGTCCTCCTTGACTCGAAATTCTGGATCCATCCCTAACCTCAAATCTCTTGTCAACCAATAATCATAAAAGAAAATATACTCCCTCTGTAACTTAAAGATCTTCCTATTTCAAAAGTAGGTAGATTAAGAATAGTGATAGAGGATATAAATTATTGAGGGTATGATGAGAAGATAGTGGAATACTGTGATGGAATGTAGGATAAATCCAAAAAAAAGTAGTTGTAATAATGTATTATTTTCAGAATTATTAAGAGTATAATGAGAAGATTTAGAAATAGGAAGATCTTTTTGTTACCGACAAAAAAATAAAGTGGAAAGATCTTTAAGTTCCAGATGAAAAGGAGACATTCATATATATATTGTTCATGAAAAGGAGACATTCATATACTACGTATATTGTTCGGTTGTTCCCACGTGTATTAATATACGTATGATCACATCACATCTTATCGGTACATTTTTTTTGGTTTATGATATTTGATCATTAGAAAATTGAAATCGTTTCATTTAATTTTCTTGTTGCAACTATGCCACCGACACAAAGAGACTATTATTAATATATATTGGAACTTATAAACATGGCCAACACATGTTTTCACCAGTGAACTAGTGAAGGCTTATATAAATACTCTCAGAGTATTGGCTAAAGCTCATACAAAGGAAACCCACTTCATATATAAAGGAATTTCTACATACCCCTACCGTACGTAGTACCTCATAGGCTCATACTCCTAAGATCTTTTAATTTCCTCTCTTGCCTAAGTATAAAATAAAAGGGAAGTATATACTCCGTATATTATACGAAGTATGTGTGAAGAGGAATAATGTTGAAAATTAGTGTTTGGGTAAATAAAAAAGGATCGAAAGAGTATTTATATATCCACAAACACACACACACATATATGTATATATGTATATGGAGTCCTTTTCCTGTCCGGCCAGGCCGGATAGGAGGTTCGTCCGGCCACCTCAATTTGAGGTGGTTCCCGGTGGTATTTTTTGCCCAAATGTTTTGTGTATGTTTCTAATCAAGTCTAGTTCATCCATATCAAATTGGAGCAAAAAATTCAATCGGGAAGGTCGTCAAATGATTTTTGCAAGTTAACTGGTCCGGAATATACATATAAAACGCAGTGATAAAGTTCTCCATTCGGCTTTTCCAAAATTGATAGAACTGGCCATTGAACATTGGAGGTCGTACGGTCGAATAACCTTCTTCAAGACGGTCAACCGTGTTCATTTTGCCGGATCTCTTCCCAAGGTATTAACCTCTATGTGGTGAAGACCGGCTCTGATACCAATTGATGAAAACGGTTAGCAACACAAGAGGGGGGGTGAATTGTGTGTGTGTGTTACCGAGGCAGTTTTTCGCCCAGTTCTAGTGCGGGGTAAAGGGAATTGCGAAAAGTAAAGTGCACAAGGATTTAACGAGGAAAAATCCCTTGGCTCAAATGGATTAAAAAACCTCGACCTCCCTCGGAGGAATTTTAAACAACTTCACTAAAAAGCCTTTTGAATGATTACAAGGGAAACTCTTCTAGTCTACCCTTGAGCCACCCCAACTCTATCCTCTCTAGGAAGAGTTATGCATCTGATCTACCTTGCGGGTAGAGAGCCTCTCAGCTTTACAACAAAGCTCTCACACACACAAACCAACCCGAGGAGGCTACTCTTAGCCAATCCTCAAAACCCCATTACAATATGAAGAAGGGAAAGAAGAAACTCTATCTAGAACTCCGAGTGAGCAGTTTCATGTGCCTTGAACTTCGTATTTTTCTCGAGTGTGTCTCTGAATATTTCTCTAGTCAAGCACATCTTTATTTCTCTTTGGCTGCTTCGTTTATATAGGCAGTCTTGGGCAGACCGTTTGAGCATCCTTCCTTGAATAGTTGATCTTCTAATCTTGTGACTTGCCTTGATATTTTCAATTGCTTTCCTTTCATAATATTTGCCATAGTCAAGCTCAATATATAAGGCAGCCAAATAAAGATATTTAAAATATCACAACTATAAATTCACAAGCAATATCCGTATAAAGAAAGATAGTTACGTTAATTCACTTATCATCAAACCATATATAATTTAGTCAAGTAGTCTTTCCAAAAGTAATAAATTATTTACTTAAAAATAGACTTGCACGGTCAACATGCAATCATGCATTAGCACTTAAAGATCCTTTAAGATATTTATTTTAATCTCTCAATCAAAGATAATAATTCAAACCGTAAAGAATATTTACTTAACAAATAGCAAGGCACTTAATTAGCACACATACGTATGTTATGGTCAAAAGGATTCTTTCCATAAAGAATTAGACTAATTTGAGTGGGTATCCCATCATGCATGGAAAGAGATTGTATTACGTATAATTATAATATGCATGACTACATCAAATAAGATCTTGACACGTAGGTGACAATTCAACCCAACCATAGTATTATTATGCTAGCACATATTAATCATGTATGTCACCCATTCGCACAGAACAGAACTAAGGATAGTTCTGTCTTCCGTTCCGTATGGAACTGATAGTGGTTCTGTTCGTCGTTCCACCTGCATGGTTAGTTATCAATATGGCTGAGCAAGAACCGACCCGACCCGACAAAACCGAATTTTTTTTCGGATATTATCCGATTGGGTACGGATATCCGACCCGCCAAACCGAACCCGAAATTTGGGCCAGCCTTTGGGCGGTTAAAGGGCTGCGGGTAGGGTTTATAAAACCCATACCCGATCCGCCCGAAAACCCGAAACCCCAAAACGACGTCGTTTTGTATTTTATATATATACACACTTATACTTCTGACTTCGGCCAAACCCTATCCGCCTCTTTCTTCGATCTGTCTTCTACTCTTCGCTCTATCCTCTCTCTTCTCATCCTCTGTGACTGTGGCTCCGTGAGTTCTGCACTTCTGCCTTCAGTTCTCTAGACCTTACTCAGTTACTCTCCTTTGTACTCTCTCAGCCTCTCGTACTTTGATTTACTTTGGTATTTTGGTGGAAGCTCTGAGTGTGTCCCGTGTCCGCACACAGAAAGACTGAAACCCTAATCGCCTAATCGGTGCAAATCGTTCTTCGCTCGTTCGAAACCTATTTGGTGGAAGTTCTTAACCTAACTCCCTAAGTCCTAATTCTAGTCTCTGAGGTATTTATATCTACGGTTTTGTTGTGAATTTGTTATGTATTTATGTGTTGATAAATTGATAGTATGAATGTATGATGATGTTGATAATGTAATTCATGCTTAATACCCTTATACATTTGACGAGTGGTAATGAATCTATGATGATGTTGATGTTGATGTGTTAATGTTGAATAATATATGAATGTATGCTCAGTTGCTCCTCACTGACTAAGTGTTAAAAAAATGATTTTCTGAGTACTAAACTATGCATGTATGCCTAATGTTTGAATGATGATGGAGCCTGAGTTTTCATCTGAATTCTTAAAGTTGTATAATCGTATGCCAATATCATTTATTATTATGCATATGTGAATGATGATGAACTGAGGGTTGTCTTAAATTCTGAAACCTGTATGCCTAATGTTTGATTATGCATATCACTATATCAACGTATGTGATAATGTGAATGATGATGTAATGAGGCTTGTTCTTAGTTCTTAAAACTGTTTGCCTAAGGTATGAGTATGCATATGTGAATGATGATGAATGATGGAGCCTGAGGGTTGTTCTGAATTCTTTAAGTTGTATGCCTAATGTTTGATTGTGCATATCAGCATATGTGAATGATGATGAACTGAGGCTTGTTCTGAATTTTTAAAATTGTTTGCCTAATGTATGATTAATTCATTATGCATATGTGAAAGATGATGAATGATGGAGCCTGAGGGTTGTTCTGAATTCTTAAAGCTGTATGCCTAATGTCCGATTAGGCATATGTGAATGATGATGGACTGAGGGTTGTTCTGAATTCTTAAAGCTGTATGCCTGATGTTTGATTATGCATATGTGAATGATGATGAATGATGGCTTGTTCTGAATTCTTAAAGTTGTATACTTGTATGCCTAATATTTGATTATGCATATGTCAATACTGATGGAGCCTCAATGCCTTATGTTGCAATATGCATATGAGAAAGGTATATGAGCTATGTTTATATGTGCATACATGAATGATGATGGAGGCATGGAGCCTCAGGCTTAGCCCTGTTGTGTATTCTGAAAGGTAAAGTATGGAAGGTAAACAGTTGAATCCTCTATTATTTCTTGCATATAAAAGAAGCTACCTTTGTGACTCTAACACTCAAAGGAGTAGTAAGAGTCTATTGGTTCTTCTAAGTCTGTAGGGAAGAATTAAGCCTACTGCTTATTTTCTTCTGTAAATCAGCAAGCTGATTGTTCCAGACTATATGTTTATGAACTTAAAGAATGAAATTTGACTCTCATCCATCTGTGTTGAAAAAATTGTGAAAGCTTAAGGGTGGAAGCCTAATCTACCTGACTACCTATGTGTGTGCTTAATTACTTATTTACTTATATAGATGGATGGTCAAGATTGTGTTTCCATGCATGTATCTGGTGAACCTCCTCTAAGCCAAGAACCTGCAGTGGAAGCTCCCATTGTAGAGAATGCTGATACTACTCAACAAACTGATATACCTGTTGGTTCTGGCCAAAAGAGGAAACAGGTTGAATCCAGGTCCAAGATATGGGAACACTTTGTAAAGATTTTTGATGAAAATGGAGTTCTTGTTAAAGGGAAATGCATATATTGTGCAAGAGTATATTGTTGTCATTCAAAAAAACATGGCACCTCATCTATAAGAAACCACATGCTTAGTTGTCTGAAGAACACTCATTCTAAGGACACTAGGCAAGCCCTTTTAACCTACCAACCAATCACTGCTGTTATTCCTACTGAAGAACCTACTGGGGTTTTAGGAACCTGGGTGTTTGACCAAACTGCAATTAGAAGAGCTCTGGCAGAAATGCATATAATTGATGAGCTTCCTTTTAGGTTTGTTGACAGGCAGGGTTTTAGAAAGTTTATGTCCATAGCTTGCCCTAGATTTAAAATCCCTTCTAGGTGGACCATTGCAAGGGATATTTACCAAATCTACTTAGATGAGAAGCTTAATTTGAAAAGGCTATTTAGGGAGACAACACAAAGGGTAAGTATTACTACTGACACATGGACCTCTGTACAGAGGATCAACTACATGTGTATTACTGCTCATTACATAGACCATCAATGGAAGCTTCAAAAAAAGATCATTTCCTTTGTCCAAGTTACTTCTCACAAAGGGGAGTACATTGCTAAGGCTCTTGAGAACTGCCTTTTAGAGTGGGGGCTGAAAAATATATTTACAGTTACTGTGGATAATGCAAGCAGTAATGATACAGCTGTAGGCTTCTTCAAGAAAAAACTATTATCTTGGGGTGCCTCTTCTGTGAAGGTCCAGTATCTTCACATGAGATGTATTGCCCACATTCTAAACTTGGCAGTTCAAGATGGTTTAAAGCAAGCTGACACTTCTCTGTCTAGGGTTAGGGAAGCAGTTAAGTATGTTAGGAATTCTCCTGCTAGGCTTCAAAAGTTTAAGGACATATCTGACTTAATTGGGGTGGAAGCTAAATATGGACTACACCTTGATGTTCCAACTAGGTGGAATTCCACATACCTAATGCTAAAGTCAGCTTTATGTAATGAAAAAGTTTTTGAAGCCTATGAGGAGAATGTAAGCAGTTATTCAGTTGATTTGGGTCTTGATACTCCAGATACTATGGATTGGATTTCTTGTGAGTCTATGGTCACAGTTCTTCAAAATTTCTATGAGATGACACTCAGGATTTCAGGCTCTCTCTATGTTACATCTAATACTTTCTTCTCAGAAGTGTCTGATCTGTTTCTGGTCCTTCAGGACTTGATGAAGTCAGATAGACCTTCTACAAGTAGCATGGGAAGTACTATGAAATCCAAACTAGATAAGTATTGGGGAGATCCTGAAAAGATGAACTTTCTGATATTCTTTGCAAATGCTCTAGACCCTAGGGACAAGTTTGAATACCTGCCCTTTCAGTTGAATGCTCTGTATACTGAAAAAAAGGGTGAGAAGTTTTTTGAAAGTATTAAAGTAGCTCTGACTGAGTTATTTTCAGATTATGTGAGTAATTACACAGATTGTGTTGGTGGAAGTTCTGAATCAAGCTCAACTCCTGCTGGTTTAGTGATTTGTGAGGAAGAGTCTGCAAGACCAGTCTCTAAATTCAAAGCACAACTTAAAAAACAGAAACTAGAGAGTGGGCAGTTGGGCTTGAAAAAAACTGAGTTGGAAATTTATTTGGGTGAGGCTATTCTTGAGGAAGATAAAGACTTTGATATATTAAGATGGTGGAAATTAAATAGTCAAAGATTCCCTATACTCTCAAGAATGGCTAGAGATATTCTAGCTGTTCCCATCTCCACGGTTGCTTCTGAATCCACTTTCAGTACTAGTGGCCGGGTTTTAGATTGCTTTAGAAGTTCATTGACTCCTAAAATAGTGGAAGCTTTGATTTGTTGTCAAGATTGGTTGAGAAAGCAAAACCAACCTCTGTCAATTGAAGAAAATATTGATGAACTTGAGAGGCTGGAAACAGGTTATTTTATTTTTACATGTGCTTAATGTGCTTAATGTTTATATATTTTTAGGATGCCTTAACAAATCTCTTTGGTTTTGCAGATTTAATAAATGGGACATGTGCTGCTTCTGAAAATGCCTCTGGATCTTCTGTGGATCCTTCACAAGTCAATTTAATGGTTTACTTAATTATTATAAGTTTATAAGATTATGCAGTATCTGGTGCTATTCAGTTTCTGAAAATTTTGGTTATGATGAAAGCTTCCACCATATACTGAAATAAGATTGGGTTGGTATTAGATGTAGTAGTGGTAATTTGGATTTGGCCTCCATTGTATCTTTACATAATGAGAATATGAGATGGCTTGAAACCTACCACTATCTACATTGGATGCCCTCAATCTGGTTTGAATGGACAAGAAGCAATCTGAACCTATATTTAATAACTTTGTGAATTGTAATTATGGACTTATGGTCTTATGGAAGTGTAGGTGTTGGATGTCTTGTATTCCAGTTCCCAGGTTGCCCACAACCCCTATTCACTTTCTGGCTTTCTGCTGCTATTCAATTTCACACCCTTTGTTTTCTAGTACAACTGAACAAGTGCTTCTTCATTTAAATTTGTCTTTGTGATATAAATATTTTCCATTATAAGTGGTTCTTCCCATTTTGGTTATGATGAAAGCTTCCACCATATACTGAAATAAGATTGGGTTGGTATTAGATGTAGTAGTGGTAATTTGGATTTGGCCTCAATTGTATCTTAGATAATGAGAATATGAGATGGCTTGAAACTCACCACATCTACTTTGGATGCCCCCAATCTGGTTTGAATAGACAAGAGGCAATTTGAACCTATATTTAATAAATTTATGGATTGTGATGATGACTATGTGCTTATGTAGTGCTATTCAGTTTCTGACTCTTTGTTTGTATGTGCAGGATGATTATTGAGGACTGAGGACTGAGGAGAATTGGAAACTGGAAAGTGGTCATACTTTATAGTTTTTGCTTTGTAAACACTTATGCAGCTTTATGCTATGGTTTGTAAACTTTGGTGTTAACCTTGTAGTTTTTGCCAAGTACTCTATTAACTTTTTCTGGGCTTGGTTTGTAATTTAAGTATCAAGTATGAAGTATGTAGCCAGTAGGCAATAGACAATTAGACATGTAGTTTGTAATTGTGCATGTGTAGCTTTGTGCAACTCAATCAGTTGGGTTCCAGATCACTACCAACTTTTATTTTGTAAAAGAAAATTGTAATTCTGTACTGGACAGTTTGTAAATTTGCGAAGTTTTTGCGTTTTAAATATAACCGAAGTAACCGATATCTGATCCGATATCCGAAAAAACCCAAAATAGTAATATCCGAAAAACCCGAAACCGAAACTCACCGGGTTGGGTTCAAAATATACCTCATAAAACAAGAACGGGTTTGGGGTCCTCACACCCGACCCGCCCGAACCCGACCCGTGCTCTCCCCTAGTTATCAACAAAACATATATGTCCGTTGTAGGATAGTTCCGGGTTCAGGTCTACGGCTTGTTCCAAAGCACGACTTATCTTCCTTTCCTGCAATCACTTATAGACCAAAAGTAACACTAGTCGTTTGTCATCAACAAAACAATATGTTCCAACAAATTCCCCCTTTTTGTTGATGACAAACACTTGGTGCCCTAAAGTTAGTATCATAATGTATAAGCACAAAGTATCAAGCATAGAACACGTAGGGCACATATTCTTCCCCCTTTTGTCAACAACAAAACAATAAATAGCTTGAACCCAAGTTCCATCCGTATTTGTTCATGTTTATCAAGCTTGTTATTGAATACCCATTGGAGACCAATTACGTTTTTGTTCTCAGGTCTTGGTTCTAGATGCCACACTTTATTTCTTTCGAACTGATTAAGTTCTTCCTGCATATCTAGAAACCAGTCAGCATCGGAGAGAGCCACTTCATGGTTCTCCGGTTCTATAAGTGATAGATAAGCAAAGAAGGCATAAAAAATTCTAAGTTTAGATCTAGTAGTTACTCCCTGATTTAGATCGGTCAAGAGATTATCCAAAGGATGTGATCGATGAAGTTTACATCCTCATGAGGATGATTTACAACTTCACACAAGTCGCCTGGAACTAGGTCTGCATGTTCTTCAGTCTAATTTGCAGTGGATTGACTGGGTACATCCTCAGTTCTAAGCGTGTAATCATCAGTTCCTGTTCCTATCTCCTCATGCCGATTGGTTTCATGATTGGTTCCCCCCTTTCTCATGGAATTGGTGCAATCTCCGCGTTTAGAGTTTCTGCCCATAAATTCTTTGCTAGACCACTAGATATGAACATAGTTCTAGTCATATCTTTCAGTGTTCTATTTCTCCATTCTACCACCTCTCGTTCTTGGCAGAATGTATCGAAGAGCGTATTGTCAAATTCGGTCCCATGATCCGAACGGATCTTAATTAATTGTTGCCCTATTTGATGCTCAACTTTCCTTACAAAAATAACAAACTCATTAAAAGTATCTTTCTTACTAGCAAGAAAGATAGTCCAAGTATATTTTGAGAAATCATCAACAATTATAAGCACATATTCTTTATTAAAAATAACATTGTTACCTCCATCACAGAATTGAAAGATACTTAGCAAATTGAACTTATAACCTTGACAAAAAAAATCAATTAAATGGTTGGGTGATTTTCTAATTTTTCCCACGGCTACAATTTCTCCTTTGCCGTTGTCTCCAAATATCACCTTCCCACCATTAAATGGCCGAAGTGAGAGGAATAAAGATGAGTCTCCAGTCATGTGCTTAGAACAACCACTGTCAAGGAACCAGTGATTGTTCCCCCTCACTTGGCGTTATTCCTGAATCACGGGTTAGTCCGTGGAACCCAGACTTGCTTGGGTTCCATTTTGTATTTGTTTGAGGATGGATATCGAACATAGTCAAAACATTTTTCTAAGGTCTTTTGTCGAGAGTGACATTGATACCGAAGATGCCCGATTTTGCCACAATGCATGCAAACTCGGTTGTCATAGGTATCAATGTATTTAGGTTTCCATTTACCATAAAAGCCTCTTGTTTTCTTATGAAAAGTTCGGTTTGGCGTTTGTCCATAACCGTTTTTGTGCCTCTGAACCAGTCTATCGAACCAGTTTGGTCCAGTTCTAGGTGGCTGTTGATATGGTCTAGAACTGGGTTGTCCTCGGGTTCTATTGCCCTTAAAGGGTTGGTTCTGAAAATTTGATTTTTGATTAGATCGAATATCCCTTGGAATATATCCGAGACCTGCAGTCTCGTTTACTTTCTTATTGTGCTGAGAAGGACCAGTTCCAGAATGATGTCTAGACCTGGTTTTGTTCGTTGCACTATAGGATTGATATTCCTGTCTATTTTTAAAATCAGTGCACTCGGCAACAAGACGATGAAGATGATCAATTAAAGTACCAACGCTCGGAATTTTTGAAAGAAGTTTTTCATCATGATTAACTTGTTTGTTCATACTATCGAGCTTAAGAGAGCAAATGATTTGATCTTGTTCTAAAACCACTTCACTATACTTAATCCTTTCATCTATTAACTCTCCCACTTTTGTTTCAAGCCTTATCTTGGCTCTCGTGGCTTCCTCGAGTTTAGACTCAAGCTCAGTGATTTGTGATTTAAGATGATCATTTTCAGAAAGGTTTTGATTAAGCTCAATAGTCAATCTTTTGAAAATTTTCCGAGCTTTGGTTTTGGATAGAGAGTCAAACTTAGATAGAAAATTTTCAAAGTTTACCTCAAAGCTCTCTTGGTCGGATTCCTCGTCGGAGTGTGCCATAAGACATAGACCTGTATGGTTAGAGTTCTTATCACTCTCCTCTTCTTCGTCATCGGATGAGTCTCCCCAGGCTGCCATCATTGCCCTTTTGAGATCTCTTTTGAACCCTTTGTCTTTGCTGGACCTCCGGTTAGAACTGGACTTGTTCTTGTCGTAGGTCCGGTCATTTTTCTTTTGTGAACAGTCTTTAGCCCTGTGCTCAAGGGAACCACAAACAAAACAGCCTTGGTTATTAAAAGATTGAAAGTTATTTTTACCTTGTTTGTTCCGGTTGTTCTTGAACCGTCGGTACATCTTCCCGAATTGTCTAGCAAATATGATCATCTCATCTTCCGATTCACTTTCGGATTCTTCCTCCTCTTCTCGAGCTTTTAGAGCAATTCCTCTCTCTCGTCTAGCACTCTCGGCATCTTGTTCTTCTTGAAGACCTAGTTCATATGTCAAGAGTGATCCAGTTAAGTCTTCAAGCGTCATGTGGATAGATCCTTTGCTTCTTCAATAGCCGTGGTCTTAGGCTTCCATACTTGGGGCAGACTTCTTAAAATTTTTCTTACTTGATCTTCCACTGTAATTTCTCTTCCAAGGGCTGAAAGCTCATTGATGATATTAGTAAAACGTGTAATCATATCCTTAATTGACTCTCCAGGCTTCATTACGAATAATTCGTAATTACGCATAAATATGTCAATTTTAGATTTTTTTACACGTGAGGTACCTTCATGAGTAACCTCGAGCAAATCCCACATTTGTTTTGCAGTCTTACATCCTAGAACTCGGTTGTGTTCAGCAGGACCAAGACCACAAATCAAGTATTTAAGAGCTTGGGCATTATGCTCGAGTTTTTGATAATCATTAGTAGTAAATTCAGCTTTAGGTTTAGGAACAATTTTACCTTCGCCGTTTAGCTTTGTGATGACGTTGTCGCCACCTTCTATCACATTCCATACCTGATAATTATCGGCTTTGATAAAGTTCTCCATTCGGCTTTTCCAAAATTGATAGAACTGGCCATTGAACATTGGAGGTCGTACGGTCGAATAACCTTCTTCAAGACGATCAACCGTGTTCATTTTGCCGGATCTCTTCCCAAGGTATTAACCTCTATGTGGTGAAGACCGTCTCTGATACCAATTGATGAAAACGGTTAGCAACACAAGAGGGGGGGTGAATTGTGTGTGTGTGGAACCGAGGCAGTTTTTCGCCCAGTTCTAGTGCGGGGTAAAGGGAATTGCGAAAAGTAAAGTGCACAAGGATTTAACGAGGAAAAATCCCTTGGCTCAAAGGGATTAAAAAACCTCGACCTCCCTCGGAGGAATTTTAAACAACTTCACTAAAAAGCCTTTTGAATGATTACAAGGGAAACTCTCCTAGTCTACCCTTGAGCCACCCCAACTCTATCCTCTCTAGGAAGAGTTATGCATCTCTACCTTGCGGGTAGAGAGCCTCTCAGCTTTACAACAAAGCTCTCACACACACAAACCAACCCGAGGAGGCTACTCTTAGCCAATCCTCAAAACCCCATTACAATATGAATAAGGGAAAGAAGAAACTCTATCTAGAACTCCGAGTGAGCAGTTTCAGGTGCCTTGAACTTCGTATTTTTCTCGAGTGTGTCTCTGAATATTTCTCTAGTCAAGCACATCTTTATTTCTCTTTGGCTGCTTCGTTTATATAGGCAGTCTTGGGCAGACCGTTTGAGCATCCTTCCTTGAATAGTTGATCTTCTAATCTTGTGACTTGCCTTGATATTTTGAATTGCTTTCCTTTCATAATATTTGCCATAGTCAAGCTCAATATATAAGGCAGCCAAATAAAGATATTTAAAATATCACAACTATAAATTCACAAGCAATATCCGTATAAAGAAAGATAGTTACGTTAATTCACTTATCATCAAACCATATATAATTTAGTCAAGTAGTCTTTCCAAAAGTAATAAATTATTTACTTAAAAATAGACTTGCACGGTCAACATGCAATCATGCATTAGCACTTAAAGATCCTTTAAGATATTTATTTTAATCTCTCAATCAAAGATAATAATTCAAACCGTAAAGAATATTTACTTAACAAATAGCAAGGCACTTAATTAGCACAACCACTGTCAAGGAACCAGTGATTGTTCCCCCTCACTTGGCGTTATTCCTGAATCACGGGTTAGTCCGTGGAACCCAGACTTGCTTGGGTTCCATTTTGTATTTGTTTGAGGATGGATATCGAACATAGTCAAAACATTTTTCTAAGGTCTTTTGTCGAGAGTGACATTGATACCGAAGATGCCCGATTTTGCCACAATGCATGCAAACTCGGTTGTCATAGGTATCAATGTATTTAGGTTTCCATTTACCATAAAAGCCTCTTGTTTTCTTATGAAAAGTTCGGTTTGGCGTTTGTCCATAACCGTTTTTGTGCCTCTGAACCAGTCTATCGAACCAGTTTGGTCCAGTTCTAGGTGGCTGTTGATATGGTCTAGAACTGGGTTGTCCTCGGGTTCTATTGCCCTTAAAGGGTTGGTTCTGAAAATTTGATTTTTGATTAGATCGAATATCCCTTGGAATATATCCGAGACCTGCAGTCTCGTTTACTTTCTTATTGTGCTGAGAAGGACCAGTTCCAGAATGATGTCTAGACCTGGTTTTGTTCGTTGCACTATAGGATTGATATTCCTGTCTATTTTTAAAATCAGTGCACTCGGCAACAAGACGATGAAGATGATCAATTAAAGTACCAACGCTCGGAATTTTTGAAAGAAGTTTTTCATCATGATTAACTTGTTTGTTCATACTATCGAGCTTAAGAGAGCAAATGATTTGATCTTGTTCTAAAACCACTTCACTATACTTAATCCTTTCATCTATTAACTCTCCCACTTTTGTTTCAAGCCTTATCTTGGCTCTCGTGGCTTCCTCGAGTTTAGACTCAAGCTCAGTGATTTGTGATTTAAGATGATCATTTTCAGAAAGGTTTTGATTAAGCTCAATAGTCAATCTTTTGAAAATTTTCCGAGCTTTGGTTTTGGATAGAGAGTCAAACTTAGATAGAAAATTTTCAAAGTTTACCTCAAAGCTCTCTTGGTCGGATTCCTCGTCGGAGTGTGCCATAAGACATAGACCTGTATGGTTAGAGTTCTTATCACTCTCCTCTTCTTCGTCATCGGATGAGTCTCCCCAGGCTGCCATCATTGCCCTTTTGAGATCTCTTTTGAACCCTTTGTCTTTGCTGGACCTCCGGTTAGAACTGGACTTGTTCTTGTCGTAGGTCCGGTCATTTTTCTTTTGTGAACAGTCTTTAGCCCTGTGCTCAAGGGAACCACAAACAAAACAGCCTTGGTTATTAAAAGATTGAAAGTTATTTTTACCTTGTTTGTTCCGGTTGTTCTTGAACCGTCGGTACATCTTCCCGAATTGTCTAGCAAATATGATCATCTCATCTTCCGATTCACTTTCGGATTCTTCCTCCTCTTCTCGAGCTTTTAGAGCAATTCCTCTCTCTCGTCTAGCACTCTCGGCATCTTGTTCTTCTTGAAGACCTAGTTCATATGTCAAGAGTGATCCAGTTAAGTCTTCAAGCGTCATGGTGGATAGATCCTTTGCTTCTTCAATAGCCGTGGTCTTAGGCTTCCATACTTGGGGCAGACTTCTTAAAATTTTTCTTACTTGATCTTCCACTGTAATTTCTCTTCCAAGGGCTGAAAGCTCATTGATGATATTAGTAAAACGTGTAATCATATCCTTAATTGACTCTCCAGGCTTCATTACGAATAATTCGTAATTACGCATAAATATGTCAATTTTAGATTTTTTTACACGTGAGGTACCTTCATGAGTAACCTCGAGCAAATCCCACATTTGTTTTGCAGTCTTACATCCTAGAACTCGGTTGTGTTCAGCAGGACCAAGACCACAAATCAAGTATTTAAGAGCTTGGGCATTATGCTCGAGTTTTTGATAATCATTAGTAGTAAATTCAGCTTTAGGTTTAGGAACAATTTTACCTTCGCCGTTTAGCTTTGTGATGACGTTGTCGCCACCTTCTATCACATTCCATACCTGATAATTATCGGCTTTGATAAAGTTCTCCATTCGGCTTTTCCAAAATTGATAGAACTGGCCATTGAACATTGGAGGTCGTACGGTCGAATAACCTTCTTCAAGACGGTCAACCGTGTTCATTTTGCCGGATCTCTTCCCAAGGTATTAACCTCTATGTGGTGAAGACCGTCTCTGATACCAATTGATGAAAACGGTTAGCAACACAAGAGGGGGGGTGAATTGTGTGTGTGTGGAACCGAGGCAGTTTTTCGCCCAGTTCTAGTGCGGGGTAAAGGGAATTGCGAAAAGTAAAGTGCACAAGGATTTAACGAGGAAAAATCCCTTGGCTCAAAGGGATTAAAAAACCTCGACCTCCCTCGGAGGAATTTTAAACAACTTCACTAAAAAGCCTTTTGAATGATTACAAGGGAAACTCTCCTAGTCTACCCTTGAGCCACCCCAACTCTATCCTCTCTAGGAAGAGTTATGCATCTCTACCTTGCGGGTAGAGAGCCTCTCAGCTTTACAACAAAGCTCTCACACACACAAACCAACCCGAGGAGGCTACTCTTAGCCAATCCTCAAAACCCCATTACAATATGAATAAGGGAAAGAAGAAACTCTATCTAGAACTCCGAGTGAGCAGTTTCAGGTGCCTTGAACTTCGTATTTTTCTCGAGTGTGTCTCTGAATATTTCTCTAGTCAAGCACATCTTTATTTCTCTTTGGCTGCTTCGTTTATATAGGCAGTCTTGGGCAGACCGTTTGAGCATCCTTCCTTGAATAGTTGATCTTCTAATCTTGTGACTTGCCTTGATATTTTGAATTGCTTTCCTTTCATAATATTTGCCATAGTCAAGCTCAATATATAAGGCAGCCAAATAAAGATATTTAAAATATCACAACTATAAATTCACAAGCAATATCCGTATAAAGAAAGATAGTTACGTTAATTCACTTATCATCAAACCATATATAATTTAGTCAAGTAGTCTTTCCAAAAGTAATAAATTATTTACTTAAAAATAGACTTGCACGGTCAACATGCAATCATGCATTAGCACTTAAAGATCCTTTAAGATATTTATTTTAATCTCTCAATCAAAGATAATAATTCAAACCGTAAAGAATATTTACTTAACAAATAGCAAGGCACTTAATTAGCACACATACGTATGTTATGGTCAAAAGGATTCTTTCCATAAAGAATTAGACTAATTTGAGTGGGTATCCCATCATGCATGGAAAGAGATTGTATTACGTATAATTATAATATGCATGACTACATCAAATAAGATCTTGACACGTAGGTGACAATTCAACCCAACCATAGTATTATTATGCTAGCACATATTAATCATGTATGTCACCCATTCGCACAGAACAGAACTAAGGATAGTTCTGTCTTCCGTTCCGTATGGAACTGATAGTGGTTCTGTTCGTCGTTCCACCTGCATGGTTAGTTATCAACAAAACATATATGTCCGTTGTAGGATAGTTCCGGGTTCAGGTCTACGGCTTGTTCCAAAGCACGACTTATCTTCCTTTCCTGCAATCACTTATAGACCAAAAGTAACACTAGTCGTTTGTCATCAACAAAACAATATGTTCCAACAGTATGGATGAACTAGACTTGATGAGGAACATACACAAAAAAATTGGGCAAAAAATACCACCGGAAACCACCTTAAATTGAGGTGGCCGGACAGGGGTCAGGTCCGGCCTGGACGGACCTGAATAATTCTCTATGTATATGTATATGTGTGATATATCTTATCTTAAAAAATTAATTATAAGCATCAATCATAATAAGGGTGTATAATTATATGTACGTGAACATACCAATAATTTACAGTGTACGTGCGGTGTAAGCTTGTCAATAATTCACATGCATGAGAAACGGTATCAACTTGCATGAGCCATGCAATTAAGTACATTTGACAAAATGACAACACAATGTACGAAGTACTCCGCAGTACATATGGACCTAAATCTTTCCACTTAAACATCTTTCCACTCTCCTTTTTCGTCTGTAACAAAAAGATTTTCTCCTTTTTAAATCTTCTCATCATGTCCTCAATAATTCTGAAAATAATGCACTATTACAACTATATTTTTTGGATTTATCCTTCATTCTATCACATTATTCCACTATCTTCTCATCATACCCTCAATAATTTATATCCTCTTTCAATATTCTTAATCTACTTACTTTTGAAATGGAAAGATCTTTAAGTTACGGAGGGAGTAGCGAGAAAAACAAATAAAGATAATAGCCCTAAATAGAACTAAACCAATCCACAAATTGCACGAATATAGAACTATGTTTTTTATCTATGTAATTGCCATAAATAGGAGTAAAACATAATAATCTTCCTTAAATAGGAATTCACTCATAATCTTCCCCAAAAAGGGACCGAAAGAGTATTATATATGCACAAGCACATAAATATATAAAAGTATATCTTATATATATGTACAAACACACACACATGTGTGTGTACCTATGAAGCACGGATACTTCCCTAGGGTAGCGTATCGACGTATCCGATACGTTCCCGTATCCGATACTCTAGGATACCCGTACCGTACGTTCCTGGGCCGTATCTGCAATTTTTCAAAGTTTCCACTTTTTTTTTGTAATTTTTTGAAAGTTTCCGATACTCGTATCCTGACGGATACCCGTATCAACTTTTAAAAAAAAAAAATCCCAAAAATTACTTAATAAAATTCTAAAAAAAATGAAAATCTAAAACTACATTTTACTTGGTAATCAAATAATGGGCCTATATGGCTATATCCGAATTAAGTCATTAACTCATACTCCGAATTGGGTATGTACTTGCACTTTTAATTTCAAGATTGTAGTTGTTTGACTTATTTCTCATTTTAAATTAATGACTTATTGACTACATTTATATTTCGAGATACACTAGTGTATATGAGAATTATTATGAATTTATTACTAAGTATCTTGAAAAAGGAAAATGTTTCAATGCAATGAATGGGTAGACATCATAGCATATTATATGTATGTATATATATTATATATATTAAAAAAAAAAACTATTTTTAATATTTATAAATAGACCCCTATAACTTTTAATATTTGTAAATACACCCCCATAACTTTTAATATTTATAAATATGGCCCCGTATCCGTATCCTACTTTTTTTGGTTTTGACGTATCCCCGTACCCGTTTCCGTGTTTCCGCGTTTCCGCGTACCGGTATCGATGCTACATAGGTGTGTACATATTTATGTGTGTGTGTCTGTGTGGTATATCTTATCTGAAAAAGTTATACTCCCTCCGTCCCAAATTGTTTTGCAAAGTTAACATTTTTCGATCAACCAAATAATAAAAGTCAATGCTCGCTATCAATAATTAATTCAATTTTTTATAATTAAAATTTGCATATTCAAAAACTTAATTAAAATCTTTTCCAAGTTCTAAATCCCAAATTAGAATATAATTAAAAATTGACATCCTAATTAAGCGAATAAAATGAAACTGTTTGACCAAGAAAAGTCAAATTTGCAAATCAAATTGGGACAGAGGTAATAAACATCAATGATAGTGAGGTGTATAATTATATGTACGTGAACATACAAATAATTTAAAGTGTACGTGCAGTGTAAGCTTGTCAATAATACTCCCTCCGTCCCGCTATGATTGTCCCATTTTACCATTTCGGTCCGTCCCACTAAGATTGTCTCATGCCTTATTTGGTAAAGTTTGTGTGGTTCTAAATCATTCTTACTTTATTCTTACTTTATCAATTGAATATCAACCACATAAACCCACTTTTATTAATAACCGTGCCACTTTCTCTTGTCCCAAATTTAGGGGGACGGAGGTAGTAATTCACATGCATGAGAAAGGGTACCAACTTGCATGGGCCATGCAATTGAGTACATTTGACAACACAATGTACGAAGTATTACATATGGAACCTAATTAATAGTAAGAAATAAATAAAGATAATAGCCCTAAATAGGACTAAACTAAGGGTTTTTTTTTGAACTGTTTTAAGTCCTAGACCAGACTTAAACAGACCAGACCAGACTTAAACAGACCAGACCAGACTTCCGTAGTTATAAAATACACAGAGACCAGACGTTTACCAGACCAGACCAGATCAGTTCAGACCAGACCAGACCAGACTTAAACAGACCAGACCGGCAAATTTCAGTCCAAAAGAAAACATCCTAATCCCTAAATGCGCAAATATAGATCTATGTTATTTAGCTAAGTAATTGTCATAAATAGAAGTAAAACATAGAAATCTTCCCTAAATAGGAGTTCACTCCTAATATTCCCCAAAAAGGACTAAACATTGATTTTCTTCTCATAATACCCCTAATCTAATTAAGTAATTGTCTCCCTAGTTTCTTTGGGCAACTGGGGCAGCCCGTTGGTGGCGGGGCAGTCCGCCGGTGGCGGCGGCGACCGGCAGCAGAACTCCGGAGTGGTGGCAACATATTGCCTTGAAAAAATCTGGATTTTTTTGGACCTGCTGGCGCTCCGACGGCAACAACCGGAATCTGGTCGGTGGTCGGAATCTAGATGGTGGCGGCCGGAATCTAGGCGGTGGCGGAGCTCTGTCAGCCGTCGATGGTAGCTGGCAGGGGCAGTGGTGCAGGGGAAGTGGTGGCAGAGGCATTTCCGTCGAGTTACGACAAAAACTCCTATTTGGGGAATTTTTGAACTCCTATCCTTTTTTGAATTTTGAACATATTTTGCTCCAAGATGGGGAATTATCTGTATTTATCTTCCCAAAATAGGACTAAATTAAAGTATACCCTATTTTTCTATTCTGCCCTTACCATAACTTAATGAGTGAATTACCTAAATAGGACAAAAAAGCGGCCCAAGAGCACAATAAGACTACATCTTTTAAATTCCCCCACTATGACTATTTATGTGTGTTTGGACAAATATACTCTTGTAGCTTTTAAAATTTCTTAACTAATAATAAAATCATAAAAAACGTAGAAAAAATAATAAAAAGTTAATAAAATATTTATGATAAAAAAAATTATTTTTTTAAAAAAAATTATAACAAATTAAAACCGTAAAAAAATGACACCACCTCTGCCACCCCCCTGCACCACCACCTCCCATCATTGGTTGGAAATCTGTCAACGATTTTATTAATTTCATAATAATGGCAGATTCAATGAGAATTTTGGCATCATGAAGAGTAATAATGCCATTTTCTTGGCATTTTTGGGAAAAAAATTGCAGAATTTTCACCAATCGGTGGTGGTGGTATTAGGAGGCAGTGGGAAAGGTATCCATATTTTTTATGGGTTTTTACTATTTTTTAATTATTTTTTTACGATTTTTTTAATATTTTTTACGATTTTTTGTTATTTTTTAAGATTTTGTTATGATTTTTTTTATGAATTAATACCCGACCTTAGGGGTATTTAGGTTAGAAATCAATGTTTAGTCCTATTCTAGGGGGTTAAAATGCAGTAGTCCTATTTGTGAATTTTAGGTTATCTTTAGTCCTACACTCCTACCTAAAGCAATTTCTATAACTTAATACTCCTGTATTTTTTGTTTGCTACAATAGGTGTTGACACATTTAAGTGTGAAATAGTAGGGGTAATAAATATATAGTGTAGAAAAGGTAGGAAAGATGGTGTAAAAGTATGAAAGAGAAGATAAAAAGTAGAAAAAGTAAGGGTAGTTGAGTATTTTTAATCGAAAAACTTACCAAAAAGGGAAAGTGTAGCAAATTTTTGAATACACCAAAAAAGGAAAGTGTAGCAAACAAAAAAAATACGGAGGGAGTAGGATAATTGTATTTCAATTTGTACTAGTAATAAAAACAAAAATAATTTAACTTATACAAAAAAAACATAAAAATATACGGAGTATAAAAAATTCTAAAATATTTTGTAAAAGAAATTGAAACTGCATCCACAATGAAACTGCGCTTTTCGTGCATTTTTTATTTTTACCTAATGGCGGCTAAATTGTTGCGGACGAGTATGAGGGAGCAACGCCGCACGAACAGACAGTGTCTTCAACCCCTTAGCAGTTCGCAATCGGCAATCGCCACTGAACAAGGTGATTGCCGATTGCGAACTACAATCCAACCGAACAAGGCTCAATTGATTTTATACGATAGTATTATGTAAAAAAAATCAAGCTACCACTCACATGATTAGTAGCTCCGGTGTCTATTATCCATAGCGTATTATCAAACGTACCAGACATCCGATCAATCGAGGTGTGCGGATTACCGAACACCGCTATTAAAGCTTTCCATTGTTCTGCAGAAAATTCCGATAAAGGTATAGATTGTCCAGCGCTATTTTCGCCTGCAGTTTCTCCTGGTCCTTTATTGGAATTTTCAGAAAGTATGGCTGCATGGGCTTTAGCCATATATTTTCCATGTCCAGTTCCATGCATGCTGCTCTTTCCTCGTCCCGTGCCCTTGTGTCCAGTCCGGTGTCTATCCCCCCACCACTCAGGGTACCCATGAAGCTCAAAGCAATTAATTGCTTCATGGCCTGTGAGAATTTGGGAAAAGGCACTTCAATAGGAGTCCTGACATGTGTATTTATAATAGGAGAGTTCAAAACATAATAGGAAACAAATATCCCTAATAATATTCTATTACACCCCCTCAAACTGTGCGGGAGATACAACGCGCATGTTGTCTTTTAAAAAATGAAATTGCTAACTAGAAAGACTTTTAGTAAAAATATCAGCTAATTGTAACTGTGTGGGGATATATTTCACAACTAAATCTCCATGAGCGACATGCTCTCTGACAAAATGGTAGTCTATCTGAATGTGCTTGCTGCGAGCATGCTGAACTGGATAGTAGTCAAATAGGAAGCAAATATGTTATCACAAAATAGCTGAACTGGAACAGTAACAAGAAAGTCGAGTTCAAAAAGGACTGAACGAATATGCAAGGTATCCTGGAAAGTATATGCAACGGCTCGATACTCTGCTTCTATAGAGGACTTGGAAACGGTAGGCTATTTTTTGGACTTCCATGAGACAAGATTAGGCCCCAAGAACACCGTAAGTCCGGTCGTGGAACGAGACGTATCTGGATAGCCTGCCCAATCAACATCTGAATATGGCCAATATGCAATAATGAAGGTAGCCTGAGTAGTGGGCCGAAGCCATAATCCATGATCAAGTGTCCCTGCAAATACCAAAAATGCACTTGACTGCAAAAAGATGAGTAATACGGAGAGCATGCATAAACTGAAATACTAAATGCACAGCATAGGTAATATCAGGTCGTGTCAAAGTTAAATAATCTAATGCCCCAACCATACTTCGATACTCAGTGGCATCAACAAGAAGCTCCCCATCAGCAAGAGACAGAGAAGTGCGAGTAGCAAGAGGAGTACGAACATATATACTTAAGAGTATGGAGATGGAAGCGAGAAAGAAGATCAGACACATATTTATGCTGAGAGAGGAACAACCCTTTAGCTGACCGTGCAGCCTAGACTCCTAGAAAATATGAAGATCCCCCAAATCTTTCATCGCAAAATGCTGAGCAACAAGCTGAATAAAAGAAGTGATAGCAAAGGAAGAATTTCCAGTAATAATTATGTCATCTATATAATAATAAATAATTGACACAATTATTCTGGCGGTAATTAAATAATGAATTATCAGACTTGTTGCACGTAAAATTATGAGGTAACAAAAAACTACTAAAACGAATGAACCATGCCCACGGAGCTTGCTTAAGACCATAAATTGCTTTTCGCAGACGACATAAATGATTAGGAAAGAGAGGATGAATAAAACCCCGCAGCTGATGCATATGTACTTCCTTTTTAAGGTGACCATGCAAAAATGCATTTTTGACATCCGGCTGACGAATGACACAACCAAAAGAAATAGCTAAAGTAAGAACAATACGAATAGTGGTGGGTTTAATGACTGGACTAAATGTTTCAGAAAAATTTACACCTGCATGTTGATTAAATCCTTGAGCAACCATACGAGCTTTATGACGCTCAATGGAACCATCAGGATTATATTTAGTCTTATAAATACACTTAGAGCCCCCACAACATTCTTAGAATCGTCAAACACTACTAAATCCCAAGTATTGTTAGAAATAAGAGCATTAAATTCCTCAGCCATTGTCTCACGCCACTTTAACGGTTTATTAGCCTCTGAAAAATAAGTGAGATCAACTGATAAAACAACAGTATTTAAATTAAAAGTGGTTTTTGGTTTAAAAATGCCCGATTTAGCCCAGGTCTGCATGTTTGGGATCCTTATTTGCCAGTTGGTCGTGCGTCGCGGGGGGACTGGCCGTGGGCTGCTGAGACACCAGGGGATCATCAAGGGGCAGTGACCTCAGGTTTGGCGGGTAGGGAAATAGGTGGGACCGGAGAGGGCATTGGGATGCAGCTATGGTCGATGGATATGGATGGCGGCGTGTGGCAGGTTGGTGAAGGTGGCTGAGTGGGGCAGATTATGTTGGAAAAATGTGTGAAAAATTGCATTAAATGGCTATTTTGGGGCAATTTTTTGAGTGGGTCCACTTCCGACTTGGGTCGGGTCAAAGTGGTTTCGGATTGTCCTTGTTAAGGGCTACAATTCGATATATGGTACGCTCAAAACGGATAACGGGTGAATGAGAAATCGCTTTTCGAAGTTTACCCGTTAGAATGGAAAAACTGGGAAAAAGGATGGATTTCTAGTGTTAATTTCCCACACCGGAAAACCCAAGGGATTTGCAACCCTTTATAAAGGGACTCCCCCCTTAAGGAGTTAAGATTCCTTAGGGTAGAGGCTCTCTCCACGCGCGCAGGGGGGGGGGGGTGCAAATCAAATCCCGAATTCGGAGAAGAAAAACCGCGACTTGCGTGCGCGGGCGACCTCGCGTTGGTATTCTGGTGTCGGTCTCTGATGGCCTCGATCAGAATACCTCGCGTTGGTATTCTGATGGCCTCGATCAGAATACCTCGCGTTGGTATTCTGGTGGCACTTCTGAACCGTTACAGCAATAAATGCCCAACGTTTATATCTTTTAATGCAGTGTTAAATGGACAAATCATGGACGATTCAATGCCCAACGGACTGGTCATTGATGTCCAACGTTCAGGTCCATTAATTCACTATTTTCACACAACAAATCCTCCTATATAATGGCTGGCAGGTGGTTTGCAACAACACACGTTCTTACACGCATTCTTGCACTCCATACACATTTTAGCTCTAAAAACACACTGCTAGCACTCTGAAAATTCCTTCTGTGTTCAGTCTTTGTTCTCGTTCGTTGGAACTCTTGTTTGTGTGCTCAAACATTAGTTCGTTGTCATCGTATCCTGGGAAACTATTGTTGCAACGCTCCTAGCACCGTGGGAGGCAACAAATACGGTTTAAGGACATCGTGCGTAGCACGAGCTTTGACAAATTTCTGCTCCATCTCATTTCTGTTTTCTTTTGTCATTTTATTTAATTAATTTCTTTTAATTAATTTTCTTTATTTTCCGAAACACACCCAACAGATTACGGTTGGGGATTTTTAGGGTAAGACAGTGATAAGTCCGTATTTCGACACGCATTTGATAGGTTTTGGGATCGGCTTTTGATGATTTTCCTGGCTTTACGGTGTTGCAAGTATCAATTTTAGCTCAAGTTATGTTTATCAGGCGTTGGTTCGAGTTTTATGTCATTTGAAGTCAAAACCTGGGAATTTGAGCCCGACACTGGCGCTTGAGAAGCAATCGGGACAAGTTAAGAAGCATTCGAGATTGATCTGGGAGCTTTAGAGGTCAACGGGAGGTTCACGATGAAGATTTGATGGCAAAAGAGTTCTAGAATTGGCTACAGGACCAAAAGAATACGAATAGAGTTTGAAAACGGCGATTAGGATGACCTTCTATCAATCGTGAAAACGGCGATTAGGATGACCTTCTGAAAACGGCGATTAGGAAAGCTCAAGGAAAGTGCAAGGGAACAAGATCAAGTGAAAATTTGGAAAAATAGTCATTTACCCGGTCGGGTAAAGCATTTACCCGATCGGGTATTGACTTGATGCGAAAATAAAATCTGATTTGGGGGCAATTGAACGTGCTAGTGAAGATTTGGCAAAGATATGCCTTTTACCCGGTCGGGTTTCTCTAAAACCCGGTTGGGTAAATGGCCCTGGCAGCTCCAAACACCAATAAATACACCTCATTTCCTTCCCATTTATTCACCAATTCACATACTCTCTTAAGCTCAGTTTAGAATAGCATTTGTTTATATTTTCTAGCATGTTTCGTCTCCAAATGAGGAACTAAACTTCCATTACTTGGTGTTGCTCTTGAAGCTTGTTGATTATTAAAGTTGTGAGTTATTTTCTTAACTTCTTTACTTGAATATTAATTCTTTCTTTAAATACTATTTCTATATCAATGTTGGGGAGTGTTACTAAGATGACAATTAGTTAACATCTTGACATTAGTTATAATAATAGTTATTTCTTCCTCTATGTTAATATTGGGGAGTGTTACTAAGATGACAATTAGTTAACATCTTGATATTAATTATAGTAGGATTCATCTTCTTTAATATTCTTCCTTGAGTATTAATTAATTTCTATTCATATTTCATATTAATATTTTGAACATTACTTAAAGGATCAACTAGTTTTGTTTCATATATTAATTATTACTAGAGACGATCAACGAACCGATGGTTAATCGTTGATGGTTTCACAAGTAATTAACTTCGGTTTATTAATGCACGGTCGTGGTTAATAAACTTAAGAGAGATTAATTTTGTTGGTTAAACCAAAACCGTTGTGTTGAGGTTATCAATCTCAATTGATTTCATCAAGGAGTTAAGAGATTAAATGCTACTATCAAGTCAGTATATGGCGGTGTTCTATACTTGACTAATAGTAAGGGTTATTAATGAACGGTTATTGTTAATAACTACCCTCGATGAATTGGATATACTCCTCGATTGAGTATTCGAGAGGGGATAAGTTATAAATATAACAATGATCGACTAAAATATATCAACAAGTGGAAAGTAGCAATGCCAAGTCCTTTTTATTCTTGAATTACATCTCATATAAGTCGTTCATCTTCGTGTTTGATTAAAGGGAAAACTGTCAAATAGGTCCTCGAACTTTCATAAAAAAGTCAATCAAGTCCTTCTATAGGACACTCTGTCCGATCGTCGCGATTTGGGGCGGTTCCCGGTGGAATTTTTTGATGAAATTTTTTGAGCATCTTATTCATCAAGTCTAGTTTACTCATACCGAATTTCAGCTAAAAATTTAATCGGGAGCGCATTCAAATTAATTCGAGAACGCAAAAATGCGCAGTTATCTTCAAGAATTAATTTGAATGTGTTTTCGATTGAATTTTTAGCTGAAATTTGGTATGAGTAAACTAGACTTGGTGAATAAGATGCTAAAAAAATTTCATCAAAAAATTCCATCGGGAACTGCCCCAAATCACGACGGCCGGACAGAACCTCCTATAGAAGGACTTAATTGACCTTTTTATGAAAATTCGAGGACCTATTTGACAGTTTTCCCTTGATTAAATTAAACCACTCAATCCCAAAACCCCCCTTTAGTTTTACTAAAAAGAAAATTATTCCTTTCCCTGTGGATACGAACTCTACTACGCTATACTACGTATAAGTGTTAGTATTGAATTTAATTTGACGCACCGTGACAAAGTGCCCGTCACTTGGACTGTAATTCGTCCCAGACCAGATCAGACCAGTAAGTTACAGTCCAAGTAAAAACATCCTTATTAATCATAGTGGACATGGCGGTTCAACCATTTCTCTCATTATTGGTGAGTATAATATCTCTAAATCTAACAATTTATTTTTATCTGTCACACATTGTATCATCATCTCAAAAAATATCTGAAGTTTTTTTCTGAAACCCTAGATTTAGCATAAAGCTTATATTGATTTTATAATTCTTCAAATGCTGCAAATGGTCCTCCATTCAATTCAAATTGAATTGTGTGATACATAATCAGGATGTGAGATTAGTTTTAATTCAAATTGAATTATGTGTGATACATCACCCCTTTTCCCGTTTTTTTTTGTTTGAATTTAGGAAAAAACTAATCTCAGATCCTGAATTGGCATAACACTAAATACAGACAACCTAATTAAGGATAAAATAATTGGCAAAACTATTTAATACTTCTAATATTTTGACCCAGGATTCCCCCCACCAGCTTTTTAATCAAATTTGAGGATATATTTATGACAATGGTGTTAATAATTAAAAGCATTGCTTGATCATTGCATGAGAAGAAGATAACATGGCAGAGTATGATCAACAACATGTACACCTTTGTTGTCATCTAAACATGAATTCATATTATGCTTTCATTTTCAGTTTCTGTACGGTTAAATTTGAGGGATTTAACAAAATAGATGCCTTAGCAGATTGAGGTTTTGTTCCAGGAATGCCAAAGGTACACCTTTGTAATTTGTTGTCATCTAAAAATGAATTCATATCATGTTTTCTTTTTCTGTATGTTATACTAAGGGGGGTTAGAACTCATGGCTAAAGTTAGATACTTTATTTTACAGAAAGAGAAAGAAAAAGAATGTGTGAAAAGTGAGACAAAAGAAGTATAGCTTTTATCCAGGCCAAATTACCAATAAAAGTATAGCTTTTTTGACCAATCTGTCCAACAGCCCTCCTTTTTTTTTACCAATTTGGTAAGTTGGCCCTTCTATCCATAATGTGTAGGGGTACTGTTTTTCTGGTCTAAAAACAGAATACATTGCTTCAACATTTTTGCGCCTTCTTTGGTGAGTGAAGTCATACTTTAAAAAATTAAAATAAAAGTGTCAAGAAAGGACCAGAGAAAGATGTTGATCTGTTTAGGACCTAAATCTTCGTTGACTTGGTCCAAATATGCCAGCATTTATAGAAACTAAAATTTAAAAATGATTAGTTCTATCATTTGTAGAAGAAAGTTATATTCATTCTGTCTATTTTGTGAATTTGCACCCTTTTTATTCAACCAGAAAACTTTTTGTTATTTTTTTCTTTCATTATTTTATTGGGGTGTGATGTAGTGACTCTGTGACTAAGGAGCAAACTTAAAGCTTTTCTTTTTGTAACTATTGTGCTTAACCTGTCTGGACATATGTGCATGGGTTACATCTGAGTAGAATTCAGTCGTATGAGATTGATGTAGGACACAACATTAGGGAAACTGAAAGCTAAATGAACACTTCTTCCAGATCATTTTCAAATACACACTAAGGCCTATAATTTAATAACTCTCCCAGACAACTTAAATGTTCCTAATGTTTTAGGACTTATTTTATGTTAGATTTAGTCATTTTTCTGCTATCAATATAATGAACACAACTTTTAAATGTTCATTATATTAAGAGTTTTTAAATGTTCTTAAGGTTTTAGGACTTCTTTTGTGATAGATTTAGTCATTTGTCTGCTATCAATATAACGAACACAACTTTACATTAAGAGTTTTTACTTTTCTGTTATGTATTTGTTATGCATTTTTCATCGTGATTGTCAATATGCATTTCAGCTTCTGAGTTTTTCTCTGCTAATCCGCCCGAGACTATTCCTCACCATCTTTTACATCCACCTTGAAATCCTGCTTTGACTCAAGTTGAGACTCCACCTTCAATTCCTGCTTTGACTCAAGTCGAGACTCCACCTTCAAATCCTGCTTTGACTCAAGGAAGTGTTCACCCCACTGAAGATCCATCTGCTCTCAGCCATCACTGAGTGAGTTGTTACGGTTATACTCCGTTATTATTTATTTTACTTCCTCCTTCCTAGGTTTGCCAAGTAATGGGAACATGCGTCTCTTCTCATTACTACGTTAAGAATTCATAGCCCAAGAAGATATTTTTTAAAGAAAAAATCTGCAATTTTTCCTCTATTTCCAGTTTTAGGTTTAAACTAGCATGTTTAGTCAAACAGATTTCTTAATTTCTAATAAAGAAAGTGATCATTTGGATGCAAACAGAAACGGTTAATTTGAAGTTGAACATTGTGATATCTCAAAATTTACAGCAACTGTATCAAATGGTTTCCCTTTGAGAATGGTTTGGTCTGAATATATATTGTAATGGTCCATTAAAACTTTGTGATATCTAAACATTTCCTCTGAGTTATATTACTCTTGCGAAACTATAAGCATTTTAGTTTTAATCAAACCTGCTTATACATAAGTTTTTTGAAATTCTTGATTTGCTCCCCATGTTAATTTTTACACTTTAATTTATATTAAGTTAATTGTTGAACACAATTGCGACTTTTGGTTTTATTTCAAGGGTCTTTTTTCACACATATTATGTAACTCTTTATTCTTTAATTCTCAAAGCCCTTATCTATGATTCTTTCTTTTACAACTCTCACAAGTAAAACAAAATACGAAAAAAAAGAATTCTTCCCAATTTATTAAACAAACATTCAGTTTCCTTATTCCTTATTCCAAGATTCATGTCACCTCCACATTTAGTTTCAGTCTACCTCTCGGTGGTCGCTTCCAGAGAGCTCCCTCTCGTCTTCCAACTTCCTGCCCAGAACCTCCCCAGTGCACTTGCTGTCCTCTTGTTTGTTCCATATCAGATTCACCTACACGATCATGTTGGGCTCCTTTCCAGCTGTCCCAGAAGTTAAAGGTCTTTGCCACACTTGAGCATTTCTGCCTTCCCAAATTCCCCAACACAGCAACACCAAAATGCACCAGTCCTCCTTACTACTCCGCTCAAAAATTGCTTGCACCCATTTTAGGAAATCTGTAGCAGCAACTGTTATCCCTCCCCAACCCACCTGAGACCAAATAGTGGTGGCGCACGGACATGAAACAAAGAGATGCAATGATTTTTCCATTGCCTCCCCACACATGCCTCATTCAAGAGGACAAGTCACCCTTCTGCTGTGTAACGCATCCCAGGAGACACCCACTACAGAGCTGCCAGAAGAAGCACTTGACCTTCGGCGGGAGTTTCAGCCTCCACATAGCAGTCCAGCACATCCAACCATCTCCTGAAAGCTCTCCAGTAACTCTGCGGTAACAGCTCTTCACTGTGATAGTTGAACTGTCATAGTTGGAAAAAGAGATCTGCTAATACCGAATTAAAAAACTCTAGAGTAATTACAATATTTAAAAAAAAGCACTAAAGTATATTAATACACTTGCTCCCAATCTTTTGCCACTTTTGGTGATTTCATTCGGCTAAATTACATGATGAAGATTCTCTTTCTTCATTGAAATTATATGGTCATAGGATTTTCATGGGCTGGCGGTAGCAGGAGCGCATTTCCTGAGTGTCGTCCGGGTCTCTAAGCCTCTGAGGAATGTTATTATATGTTGGCTGAGGTACTTACTATCTGAGCTCTTTTTTTCACAAGTAACCTAAAAAAGGTTTAACTTAATTTTATGATTGAAAGTAATCAGACTCTTCTCTGCAGTGTAAAATCATAGTAGTAATTCCTGAATTATTTCTCTGATTTGTTTAATGCAGTTCGGTTATATATGCAAATAAAAAAATCTTATAAATGAGGACAGTGTATGAAAGTTTCATAGCTGTAAAAAGTGTATTATTCTCATGTTTGGTTTTTTCCTCGAAAAATGCAAATTAAAAACTGTGATGGGAAAGCAAGTTTTTTAGAGCAAGCTTGTTCTCTCTTTTCCCACCATTTCAATGAATACTTAACTGTATCATGATGACCAAGTTAGTTCATGAAAAAGTCAATAGAACAATATTTTTCTCATTCACCGTCATATAGCCCCTGCCCTAAGGGTTATGGTTAGTTAGTCCCCTCATTTTTTTCTTTGTGAAGGTTGATAAGTGTATGGCTAGTTTGGAAGAGCTGCAGTACACAGTGAAAGGAAGGGGTAGGAGGATGAGTTCTGGAGTGGGTCTTAGCCCTAGAAGCACCAGATCCTATTCAAGGACTAACCATAGGTGTAAACAGGAATCTCTCAGGTACCCCCAACATTGTCAATAACAACCTGCAACTTTCTTGATTTTAGTTGTTCATACTACGTACTCCATGTATAAAAACATCCAGTTCTCCTGTTTTATTTTTTGAGAAATCTCTTAAGTTGGTGGTGTTTTTTCTTTCTTCGCAATCCAAGGATCAGGAATGCTACTTCTAACAAGTCTCCCCAAGGAAAGCTGCCTATAAATGCAGGTATTGTAATTTATGGTTAAGCATATAGTTCATGATACAGTTAAGTATACAAAGGATGCTAGTCACACTTGTCTCATTTGTTAATCTGAAAAAGACACTTAAAAACTCTATTAACACTTAAAATGATCAGCACTTCACCAATGTTTATCGTTGGTGTCTGCTAGCAATATGGGTCATAATATATTATCAGTGTCACAACCAAATAAACTTGATGACCATCAAACATTTTTCTCTACCACTGCAAAAATAAACACATGTTAAATTTATACTGGAATGGACTGCAAGTGTGAAATTGTGATGCAATTTTTTCTACTTAGATACTAGGTTTTCATCTTCTATATTGATAATTGATGATACAAGAGAATCAAATCTATTCTAATCCTACCACTACATTCGCCTTAATCAAAATTGACTAGAATTGCAAGTGAAAATTTGAGCATCTATAGATAGGAAAAAACCTCCGTAATATGGCCGCCAATAAACCCAGGAGGAGGCAACCACGACGACACACCTGCGTATCAGGCAAACTTCAGCAGTTCAGCAGCGCCTCGTGAAGTTTTCCCGGTCGTTGGTTCTTCTTCGTCAATTTGTTGCCTGCGGTTCAATTGTACCGTCAAAACTAATTGCTTCCTCCGTCTAGTTGTACAGTCAAAACAGGGACCGATTGATAAATAACAGACTTTTATCTACGTGTTTAAATAATCTGTATGTCTGAATTCTATTGGCCCAGCAAGGCGGAGGTACGGTACACTCAAAAAAATGAGAGGTACCGTAGAAATTCTCAATTTTTTATTCTTATTCTTAGTATGAGAGATTACCATTACACGTGTACAATTGTAGTTCTCATAATGGATAATAATGATGGTGGTGGTGGTGGTGGTGGTGGGTGGTGGGTGGTGGTGGTGGTGGTGGTGGTGATAATAATAATAATAATTACATTTAAATATCAATTCAATAAATCACAACACTTAGTTATAAATTGTTTAAGGACCATGCAAAAATAATACTTGAGATTTATTTTTCAATAAATTTCCAACAATCCTCCTCCATTTATTGAAAAATAAACATGCTCAATCCTTGCCAAATAGACCACTTATCAAGACTTATGCATAATTGAAAGTGTCTTAAAGATTGAACTTTCATTTAGTGCAATATTCTTTACAATATTTCGTAGGGGTGGGCAATTCGGTTTACGTTTCTGTTTTCTTCAGTTTCGGTTTATTCGGGTTGGGAGACATTGTACCAAACTAAAACCATTTGTTTTTCGGTTCGGTTTCAGTTCGGTTCCGGTTCGTTTCGGTTTGAAGTTCGGTTTACCAAAGTAAAAAATATTATGTTTAATTTAGTTTGATTTGAAACGTTTGCTTATGTTTATTATTTTATTTGATCAAGTTCTATATTTCGAATTAGAAAATGAAAGTAGTAGTCCATCTCATCTTTTTTTAATTTATTGATTATTTAAATAAAATGTAAAAAGAAAATAAAGGATAGAAAAATAAATAATAAAATATTATAAATTGAAACTTCTAACATCTTTTTATCGCTACAAAAAATTCACTTCTTACAAAAAATAAGATAGTTGATTTGCATTTATAATATCACATAAAATATTCATAAAACCTAAAAGAGTCGGTGGTACAAATGTTGTAATATTCACAATTTTATTCAAATGAATCATGTAAAATTATAAATGCAATTTTCTAGTGTTATCACCAAACATAATAAATACAAATATGTCGTATTAGTTAACTTTATCACAATGAATGTATGAAATGTGTAAAAGTTAAAATGATATGAGTATATGCTTAAATATATGTATTTTCATGTCTAAATTATTTATTTATATCTTAAAAATGAAGAGTCATGAAGGTAAATACAAAGTGTGTGTGTGTTGTTTGGTTCGGTTTACGGTTTTCCGTTTTAAACCAAACCAAAGTACCAAAACATTCAGTTTGAGCAAATGTTTACCAAACAGTTTACTTAAGTAAACCTAAACCAAACCAAATCAAACCACCAATTTTAATAATATATGAAAGTTTTTGGAGTTTCTTTAGTTCGATTCGGTTTTTTTTCGGTTTTTATCGGTTTCGGTTCGGTTCGGTTTAATACTGTTTGAAAGAAATAGCACCAAACTCAAACCAAATTGCATACGGTCCGGTTTCGGTTCGATTTAGTTGGGTTGGTACGGTTCAGTTAAACCAACAACGTTATGACACGATCAATTGCTTTCAATTCACTACACAACACACTTCATTAATACATTCATTTACTGCTCATGTACAACATTATCTATTGCCATATATATTCACTCCCGATATTCAACCATATCTATTGCTCCATGTTCACTGTCTATGTTGAATGCCCATGTTTAATGCTTACAAATTCTAATTTCAATAAATCCCAATTTCAAAAATAGAAAGGAAGAATGAGAATGGAGGCGGGTGGCTAGGCGGCGGCGATGAGTTGGAGTGCAGCTGTGCGGATGCAAAATAGAGGAGATGGCTGCGGCCTGGAGACGGCGGCGGCGCGCCATGGGGACGGCCGCAACGAGCAGACGTGAAGACGGCTGTGACTGCGGCTACAGGTAGGCGGGAAGACATGGGGCGGGGAGGTGCCGCGACATGGTGATGGCTCAAAATCCTGAATCCGTCCCTGACACTGTCCAATTGTCTATGTTTACGCGAGCTTCTCAACGAGGCAGGGATGGATTTAGGGGGGGGGCGCGGGGGGGGCGACCGCCCCCCTTGGACTTTTAAAATTTTCTACCATATATGTAATATTTTCATAAAACTTTCATAATTTAATTAGATTCGCCCCCCTTATCTTTTAATTTTCAAAATTAATATATAGTGTTACATAATGTAATACTTAATTGAAGATTTAAAAAAAGGAACATCTAAAATAATTACATAACTTAAACAGATAAACAATAGAATAACGCGTTGTTTAAGATTTAGTATACTTATTATATAAGAATTCCTAGTTTTGTAGTGTTTAATTATCTTTATTAGATACAAGTACTTGATTTTGTAAAATATACTCCGTATATCAAACAATATTAAATATCAGACACACTAATTACACAGTTTTTAGATCACGTGAAATGAATCCAAAATATAAATGTTTATTGACATTAAATTACATAATTCATTTACTTCTTGCTTTCTAAAAATAATTTATTGCATAGATAATAAACTTTAAATTATTATAGCATTAATACAAATATTAAAATATAATATGCACCATATGTGTGTGTGTGTATGTGATGCATATTATTCTAAAAATAATAATATCATACATATTACTATTGTAATATTAAGAAAACTTCTCATGAGTCATGACTCACGAACACCCTCCTTGGTGGCCGGACAAAAATTACAATTCAATAATAACCGATTCATGAGGTTAAACAATGTAAAAGTTATTAAAAATGTCTTGGTTGATGTCCTTGTCATCGTCTAATTTAAACTTAGAATGTACTACTTAATAGATTTAAATGTCGTTGGGGATGTGTATGTATTAATGTCATTTTTTTGAATAAAATTAGCCGCATAGCCCTACAGTAGCGGAAAAAATTCGCCCCGCTACACTAGGGAAAAATTTTTGCCCCACTACACTAACGAAAATTTTTTCACCCCCTACACTACCGAAAAATTTCGCCCCCCTTGAATAGAAATCCTGGATCCGTCCCTGCAACGAGGTGCATGTGTACACATGCAACTAAAGGTGGTCTATAACAAATGGCTACACATACATACATACGGAGTAGTATTTATTTTTGTCTGTCCCATATGTACTAAATTAGGTAGGTCGATGTACTTGCATGGCCCATGCAAGTTAATTGGTACCCTTTCTCATACATGTGAATTATTGACAAGCTTACATGTGCCATGTAAATTAGTTTTTCACGTGGCTATCAATACTTGAGTGATATTTTGATCCATCTTTTGTTTCTATATACGGATTACGGAGTACTCCGTAGTATTTATTTTTGTCTGTCCCATATGTACTAAATTAGCTAGGTCGATGTACTTGCATGGCCCATGCAAGTTAATTGGTACCCTTTCTCATACATGTGAATTATTGACAAGCTTACACGTGCCATGTAAATTAGTTTTTCACGTAGCTATCAATACTTGATTGATATTTTGATCCATCTTTTGTTTCTATATAAATTAAGAAAAAATAATAATCTCAATTATTATTCGTTAATAATTCTAACTATCGATTTTTTTTGGGTGGCATGATCCCAACTATAGGGTCCATTTTTTAAAAATAGTCTCTAACCTTTTACAACATGATATAGCAGGTCATTTTTAAATGTGAATTATGTGTTAGCTTTTAATAATCCCAACTATAGTTGACCTTTTGTAGTTAATCCCCACTACCAACTCCCAATTTTTGAAAAATGTAGAAATATTTTTAGAAATAATTACATAAATATGACCAAAATAAAGATGATTTACAAAAATATGACTAGTGACTAGAGTAGTAATGAAATCATAGTAATTCATATTTAAGTTTTGAGCTTAAGTTACCACAACACCACATTGTAGTAATGAATAGTCATAATTATGTAAATATGTTTTATTTTAGTAATATTCTTGTAAAAAACCCGGAATGATAAATTTCTAAACGGAATATTTTTAGCATGAAAAATTAATTACTAAAATTCTACGAATGTACCGAAATTATATAAAAAATTAGTAATTTTTTTATTTATTTTCTAAAAATATATTTTTTTTCCTTTTTCCAATTTGTTTCTCACTGTTGTGTTACCAATTTATGATTTTGTATTATTTTTCTTTATTCAAATTTACATTTTCTATTTTAAAAAAGTAAATTGTCATTACAATTTTTACAATTTTGATCTTTATTCTAGCTTAATCTAAAAATCTGAATTTTCTATTTATTCTATTTTATTATTTTTAATTTCTATCAATGTGAAAATGTGAATACCTTGAAATGATGATATAAAAATGTTTACTAAAATGTTTACCAAAATTCCACACTTTTTCTACCAAAATAGTTGGGATTATTATTACCATTGTGATTTGTGATATACTTTTTCTACATTTTTAAAATTTTCATTATATCACTTAAAATTTTAATAATATTAATACAATTTCATTAAAAATATTCAAAACCTCCAAACCCTATACCCCAAATCACTTAAATTAAATGACAAACTATACTACCCCCTTAATATTTATATCTTCCCATTTTAAAGTAGATGAAATTAAGAATATATAGTGAAAGAGATATAAATAATTAAGGGTATATGATGGGAAGATATTGAAATAGTGTGCCAAAATATAATAAAGGATAAATTAAAAAAGTAGGTGTAATGGTATATTATTTTCAAAAATATCAAGGGTATGATGGAAAGATTTATAAATGAGAAGATCAATCTAGATATAAATGTTGCGGTTGAAAAAGGAAAGCGGGAAGGTATGAATATCACAGAGGGAGTATAATATGATTTATAGAATATAATAATATAAAATAAAGAAAATAGAAAGAAATAGTCAGAAATACTAAAATGGAAAAATAGAAAATTTAGAATTTCAGATTTAAGATAGCAAAAAAATTCATTATTTACTTTTTGAAAACAGAAAATGTAAATTTGAATAAAGGAAAACAATACAAAATCATAAATTTGTAACACAGCTGGGAAAAATAAATTGGACAAAAAAGGAAAAAATAAAAATTTTAGTGAAAATAAATCATAAAATGACTAAAATTATTTTATTTAACTTCGGTGCATTTTATAATATTTGTAGTTATTTTTACATGTTTAAAAATATTTAATTTGGAAGTTTATAAAAATATTTCTACATCTTCTGAAAATTGATAGTTGATAGTTGGGATTAATTATTAAAGATCAACTATAGTTGGGATTATTAAAAGCTAACACATAGTTCACAATTAAAAATGACCTGCAATATCAGTCTGTATCAAGTTAGGGACTATTTTTAGAAAATGGTCCAATAGTTGAGATCACGCAAGAATAATTGATAGTTGGAATTATTAAAAGGGATCAGCAATAGTTGAGATTATTATTTTCAATTTTTCTGGTAAATTATCAAACATAAGGAGTAGTCGTATGTTCTGCTTGTCTTCTACTTTGATCATAATAGCAAACAAGTAAAACGGGCTCGTGGGCGATAATGGAAGAAGAAGTTGTTTTGAACGGGGGAATAAGTTTATTATGTATGATGGTGATAATGATTAGTACGGCGGCGGCGGTATTGGGTTTGGGTTATGTTGGGAGGAAGCTGGTGATGATATGGAAGAAGGCCGGTGGTCGGAATAATGTGAACCCGACAAACTGGCCGGTGGTCGGAATGCTGCCGGGCATCATACAAAATGTGAGCCGCATCCACGAATTTGTGGCGGATATTCTAATAGAAAACGGCGGCACATTCGAAATGAAAGGGTCTTGGCTCTTTCCTAACCTCAACTTTTTCCTGACCTGCGACCCAGCAAACATCAACCACATCTTCTGCCAGAACTTTAAGAACTACCCACACGGCCCCCATTTAAAGAGAATCTTCGACGACGCTTTCGGGGAAGGGATCATCAACACCGACAATGAGCTCTGGGAGCTTCACAGGAAGACCACGACTCCCATCATGAACAATCTCAAGGCCCGCGCCCTCTTGGAGAAAAAGGTGGCTGATAAGATCCGTCACGGGCTGCTCCCGCTTCTCGAGCGTCACGTGCAGAAGCGGGACGCCTTGGAGATGAAGCAGGTTTTCTGGCAGATGACCTTTGACATCGCCTGCATCCACTTGCTGGACAAGGACCCCTGCACCCTTGGCATCACCAAGGATGACGACAACCCATTTCTCAAGGCGCTGCGGGAAGGGTTCAACGCTCTTCTGTACAGGAATTTTCTCCCGGAGTGGAGTTGGAAGCTGCAGAAATGGGTGTTTGGGATTGATAGAGAGGAGAAGCTGACTCGCGGCTGGAAGATTTTTGACCACTTCATAAACCCAATCCTTTCCCACAGAATACACAACAACGACGGATCCAATAGTAATTTCAGCATCTTGCTTTCGCACATCAATGCACACAAGGGAATGAGTCCCCAATTTCTAACAGATACCGTCCGCACTTTGGTTCTTACTGGCTCAGAGAGTACAGGTATATATGCGTGTACTCTTTCCATCCCGATTTAAAATCTAGTAATTGGTCTAAATACAACTAAAACTTTCTCAAAAATCACAAATAGGACTATAGTCCGAAATTATTCACAAATACAACTACACATTAATTTTCTATCCTAAATACCTCTAAGTATATTAATTTCTGAAATGTTTTAATTCATAATAAAAGTGTAAAAAACTTCTAGTTAGGTAATTAAATAAGGGGTATAGGCCAAAAAGGACATTAAGGTTATTTAAGAAGTTCAAATTAGACCGTAAGCTTTGTGGACCAAATAGACCCAAAATCAACCTTTTACAAGTATACAACACATTTGGACACTCTGTCAACACGGCACTAACTTTTGTTTAACGGCGCTTCAATGTCAATTCAAAAGGTAAACGAATAAGGGCGGACATCCTACAGCCCAATACATTATCATCTCATATACTCATCCCACTCTTAATAACTCACAACCCCGATCTTTCTAAAGGAAGACGAGAATATGTTTGACTAATCCAACATAGAAGAACATCTATGAATCAACTTACTAGATATAGGTAATTAAATTTCCCTTGAAATTTAATCAACTGTCAGAAAATGTAGATTCTCCTTAACTAAGAACAATATATTTAGATTTATAACACTTTGTAGCAAGGTTTTAAATAGCCGTAGCGGCAGCGGTAGCGGTAGCGGTAGCGGTCATCGCGGTAGCGGCCTGTAGCGGCCTGTAGCCGACTGTAGCGGTTGCAGCGGCGTGAAATATTTTCAATTGCACAAAACATAAATGTATTTTTTCACATCATTCACAGAACATTTAATTTTGAGTTTCACTCCATGCATCACCATTAATGTATTTTTCACATCATTCACACAACATTTACACATTTACACATCAAACAGTTCGTGATGTACTGCCGGAAAGGTCAATAGCGGGCTGTAGCGGGCGGCGTAGCGGATTTTTCCCGTGATTTGGAAATCACACACGAATAGCGGGCCGTAGCGGTAACGGCCCCTACCGCGACCGCTATATAGCGGCCGCTACAGCGGTAGCGGACCGCTATATAGCGACCGCTACAGCGGTAGCGGACCGCTATTTCAAATGTTGGGAGTGGATGGGAGTTGATGACTTCATCAGCGCGGTCGCTATATAGCGGACCGCTGATGCAGCTCAATTCGAATGTCCTCTCGTCGGGCTATGGGCAACAGAGAGGAGTGGAAAATGAAGTCAGTTTTGTAAGATTGTTGTGCTCCGTAATTAACAGATTTGAGAACCACCAAGTCGGTGAGTGTCCAAATGTAACGTAAAAGGTGGATTTGAGAACCACCAAGTCGGTGAGTGTCCAAATGTAACGTAAAAGGTGGATTTAGGTTAGGGTCATATTTGGACTTTTAGGCATACCATAGTGACTAATTTGCTCTTTAACCCTTGATCCAAATAAAAGCTTAGTATTCATTTTGAACTTCATAAATAACCTTAATGTCCATTTCAATCTTTATCCCGGTAAATAACTCTGTAAAGTTCTCCATTTGACTTAAACTCATATTAAGAAAATGACACTGTTTGACAATGTTTTGTTTACCAAATAAGAAAATGCGACTTTATTAAAGGACACCCAAAAGGCAAACCTGTTAGAACAACTTTATGCCTCTTTCATTTTTAGCAATTTAATGAGTTTAGTGGTCCAGTTTTTATGCTCTTGAGGATTAAGTATAGATTTTAATCATTAGATTTAAATTTAAAAATAAACAGACACCCCATACTCACTTTTTTTTACCCCAGAAGGCAAACCACCAAAATCAGTGGGGTAAAAGCCGGAGGTAAATTACTAGAATATTACTGAAGGACAGAGTTTTACAAAGTACACCAAGATAAAACTTAAACAACAAAAAAGAACAACCAAAACTAAATTCTAAGAGAAGGAAGCCCAAAACAATCCATCCAATAGGCCCGTTTAGCACAAATTGGCAGCTGCTTTGGAGTGTGAAAAACTTGAATCTGATCAAACTGGGCCGCAGCAAGAAAATGAGCAGCCCAATTTCCTTCCCTCAAAGTATGGCTCAAATTAGCTTGCTTTCTAAAAACGATCTGTGAAACTTCTTGAATAATATCCCTCCATCTTCTCGACTCCTGACCTTCAATGTCATTAAGACCTAGTTTACAATCGGTTTCTACAGACACCCCATACTCACATTTTCACATTCAATGCTAATCTAACGATCAAGATTAACTCGTTAATAAAAATATATTTTTCTTGAGTAAATTTTTTTTAACACCATCTAACGGTTGAAACTAATACCTCCTCCGTCCCTTGAAACTTTGTCAACTTTACTTTTTTGGTTGTCCCACTAAATTTGTCACCTTCTCTTTTAAGTAAAGAATTTGTGGTTCCAGTTGATTCTCTCTCCTCTGCACAAACCTCAATCACACAGTTTTTACTTTATTAATCCTCGTGCCGGTCAAACTTGACGAAGTTTTAAGGGACGGAGGGAGTATGGAATATTTGATATGAATAAGCACAAAAATTGAGATAATTGAATTCATCTTTGACCAAAAATGAAAAGGCCTAATATTGTTTATTTTTGGCCTACCTTACTTGATCATTCTCTACACACACGCACACACACACACACACACGCACACACACACACACATCAGTTGCTATACCGTGGGAGCAGTCCACAGTGAGCATGATGCTCCCAACACAGGCACAAACGCATGTTATTGTTCACGTGCGTGAACAACAACTTTTTTTTGTTTTTCATTGTTCATTAGCAGAATGATGTAACTCGCATGTAAATAAATGTAACTCATGCTGATAAGATATGTATCTGCAAGTTAGGCGAAATGTAACTTGTCTAATATGGATTATAAAAAATAAAACATTGATCTCAATGAAAACAAAGAGTCTAATTTGCTCGATCAGAAAGTTAGTTAACTAAATTATTGAAAAAAACTACATGTTATATGTATAAGAAACTGCCCAATTTAAAAAAAATAATATTTAAGTGACTTCCCTATTAAATTTTAATCTGAAATTCGGTGGATATAATATATACTTCATGGAGAACATTCTCACAAACTTTTATCAAAAAATTCATCCCGGAAGCTCCTCAACTGACAGAGGCCTAAATTTTTTAACTTTTAGACCTACTTTACATAAATATTTTATTGATGAAGAACATGTTCAATACAAATTCATCAAAAATTTCTACCGGGAAGGACCTCTGATGGCTTTGTCTGTACATGCATATGTACAGGAACAACCCCCCCCCCCCCCCCCTCTCTCTCTCTCTCTCTCTCTCTCTCTCTCTCTATATATATATATATATATATATATATATATATACACACACACTAGTTCATTTACGCTCGTTGCGCGATGAGAAAATGCCCAACATATCATTGGTAGCATGATATTCACACTATTGGTTGTTATAAGTTATTTTTGTGCATTTGCACACATAAGCTTCTTTAGGTTGGAGATATTTTTACCTTAATCGTTTTTGTTTTTTTTGCGTAAGAGTGGCGTAGCCAGGGCGGTAAACTCGACTTGGCCAGTATAAAGATTTTTTTAAAAAACAAATACACTAATATTTTTAACCTAATAATTTAAGCAAAATTAAAATTTGATTTAAGTCGGGGCCTAGCTTGCCCCTATGCTTGAATCTGCATCTACATGCAATTTTAAGACACTATTGAAATTAATATCATGTTCTATATTGCTCTCATATCATATTACGTACTAAGAGCATATTTGGTAACATTTAAATTGACTGAATTGGAAGATTCCGTTGAAATTTATGAAGTTCTAACTTAAGCGGCTGATACCGCTGATTTATGAAAATTTATATTTTAAATATTTTTTATTAATTAAGTAAAGAAAAGACTATATGAAATTTGATAAAATGAACCACTATGGTAACTTCAGTCAATAAAGCTAGAAAATTAGCCTCAACCTTACTTTTTCTTTTTATTACATAATTCAACGCGTAAAAGCAAAAATTATGTACTTTGAAAAAAGTAAACTGAAAAACCTAATAAGCTGAAAAATAGGGTCACCGAGTGACTCTAAATTAATCTCCATCACTTCCCCCTACATATTGCAAGAGCAAAAAAAGTGAGGGGGAAGAAGTCGTGAAAAAAAGAGGATTAATTGCTGGAAAAAATCAGAACTAACCTAAATCTATACTCAATCAATCAAAAGCATTTCTCTGCAAACATAATCAAAGAATGAAAAATACTACTACGTATATTGATAAAGGAGAATAGTCATTTTTAGGAATGGGTTGTTGATAGCCATAACTAAATCAAGTTAATCAAGTTAAAGAAATTAATGCTCTTACATGGATGAAAGAAAACATGCACCTTCTCATATATCTGTAACCATTTTTTATTGCAGCTATGCAAAAATTAGAATGATGAAATTAAATGACAATTTAATTTTACATGGAGACAATGCAAATGAAAGATAACGGTGATTGAGTTGGGGAAAGGTCTTGACTTCCTAGTTTAACGGAGGAATATAGAAACATGGGACACTTGAATAAGAGTACAAAGTGTAAAATGTAGTGTACAAGCACCTATTGCTATAAGGACCACCAACACTTTTTTCATACCTAAAAGACCCTAACCCTCATTGGCCTTTATAAGTTTTTAGATTTAGATTAGATATATATATATATATATATATATATACATATATATATACATATATATACATACATATATAGGGGGCGGTTCCAGTGAGAAAGGACTCTCAGGAGAGAAATGAGAATGAATCAGGATCGTTGGATTGTGTTATGTGAAACTGAATTGTGCATTTGATGAAACTTAAATGTGCATTAAGTGAAATTGAAATGTGCATAATAAAAGTTATAATTAAAATGTGCATTACGTAAAATTGAAACGTGCAGAATAAAGACCACAAAAATATTATGCACATTTAAGTTTCACGTAATGCACATTTCACTTTCACCTAATGCACAATTTAGCTTCATATAATGCCACTTTGCCATACTTTTTGTGATGCACATTTTGGTTTCATGTAATGCACATTTCACTTTCAGTTCATGCATATTCAATTTCACAAAATTCAATCTAACAGTCCAAATTCATTCACATTTCTCTCCTAAGATCACTTTCTCATTTGAACCTAATTCTACATACATACATACATACATACATACATACATACATACATACATACATACATACATACATACATACATACATACATACATACATACATACATACATACATACATACATACATACATACATGCATGCATGCATCCATACATACATACATACATACATACATACATACATACATACATACATACATACATACATACATACATACATACATACATACATACATACATACATACATACATACATACATACATACATACATCCATAGATACATCCATACATACATCCATACATACATACATACATACATACATACATACATACATACATACATACATACATACATACATACATACATACATACATACATACATACATACATACATACATACATACATACATACATACATACATACATGGTGCGGTTCCGGTAAGAACAGACTCTCAGGAGAGAAATGAGAATGAATCTGGACCGTTGGATTGTATTATGTAGAACTGAATTGTGTATTTGGTGAAACTGAAATGTGTATTAGATGATACTGAAATGTGAAGAATTAAAATTAAAACTCAAGTGAGCATTAGATGAAACTGAAATGCATTTTATTTTGCACATTTCAGTTTCACCTAGTGCACATTTCAGTTTCGCCTAATGCGTATTTCAGTTTCACCGAGTACTCATTTCAATTTCACGTAATACACAATTTAGTTTCACATAATGCCACTGTATCGTACTCTTTGTGCTACACATTTCAATTTCACCTAATGCGTACACACACACACACACACACACACACACACACACACACATGTTGGGAAAAGATCACGTGAGAAGTGCGTCTTAGGATGAGTACTGCAAAGTTTAAATAATAGAGACAATAAGGTAACTTATATAATATAAATCATGACTTATAAATCCAACAACTCTAAATCAAAAGTATAATTTTATAGTCAAAAATTGAGGAAGTATGAGATTACAATGAAAAACACTAGTAGTAGTTGAAAAATATTTACAAAAAAATATTTATCAAAAAGATATTTATTTATTTACCAAGACATATATGTCCTAATAAACTATTAATACGTCAAACATAACTTATAAAGCCAAATGTTTAACTTTTACAACTTTTTAAATTACTTCGCAGTTTTCAGCCTAAGAAGACTTCTCACCTAATCCGCTCCGTGTGTGTGTGTGTGTGTCTATATATATATAATTTGGTTCAAGTGAGAATTGTGTCTAATGTGAGAAATGAGAATGAATCTCAACCGTTAGATTTACGATATTAGACCAAAAATAGCTACATGTTGCAGTAATATTTAAATTTTGCAGTGCTGCACTAAAATTGTTTCATGTTTGACTAATATTTGACTATGTTGCACCAAAACAGCTTAATGTTGCACTAGACAATTGTAATACGGATATTTTTAGAAAATGTCATCAAACTAGGTTGCATATTTTAGTGCAATATAAATTATTTTTACTGCAAAATGGTCGAATCCAATGGCTGAGATTCATTCTCATTTCTCACCTAAAGACTTCTTCTTATTTGAACCTCACCCTATTTAGAAAATATATGTATATATGTGTGAGACTAATAATTAGTTAACTTTTAAATTGGTGGCGGGGTGGGGGCAGGAATAACACTCACTTGGTTGTTTTGGCTGCTTGCTAAGAACCCATTGGTTGAAGCAAAGATCTTAGATGAGATCCGTCGTCATCAAAAGCAAAACGACCACCAGCAGGTTGGGAAACCATCAGATGGCGGCGGCGGTAATTATAAGGAGCAAAAGGAGATTATTATATTCAATGAAGAAGAATGTCAGAAATTAACCTACCTCCATGCGGCTGTGTGTGAATCCCTCAGATTGTTTCCACCCCTACCTATGAACCATAAGGTGCCTACTGAGAGAGACATTCTTCCCAGCGGGCATGTCGTCACACCCAACACCAAAGTCATAGTGTCTTACTATGCCACGGGGAGGATGGTTTCAGTGTGGGGAGAAGACTGCATGGAGTTCAAGCCCGAGAGGTGGATTTCACCCGCTAGCGGCGGAATCCTCCACCTACCTTCCTACAAGTTCCCAGCCTTTGGCACTGGCCCCAGGAGTTGCATTGGCAGGGAGATGTCTTTCACAGTCATCAAAATGATTGCAGCTACCATACTATGCCACTACCGCTATGAGCTAGCACAACCATGCTCTCCTCATCATCAACCTCAGACCCTTGAATCCATCGTTCTTGATATGAAGGATGACCTCAAGGTCTTCTTCACCCATCGCTAGTTACTTCCTTAGCATATACCCCTTCCTCTTAAATAATTGCAACGTTTTAAATGCTACACTATTTAGATGTTCTACTTTGACTATGTTTTACTATGTTTTATTTATTATGTATTAATAAATTATTTTTAAAATGAGATAATTATCACTACTGTTACTAAAACATTGTGTGTTTCCCAATCTATGACTCCATATATTAGTTTTATTCCTAATCTAACATCCTAATGCCATGCTCCATGAGTAGTAACGGCTCCATGAATAAGGGGTTAATTACGTATAGTAACCACCCCATGTATGTGTTTGGTCATATAATACATATGAAAACATGTATAGTCATATTTTAGGAAAAGTGTTGAGTTTTAGTAATATTGAGGTATTTTGCCCTCTTAAAACATATTTTTAAATTTGTCTCATTGTAAATTTTCAAAATATGATTTTTTTTATTACTAATAGAAAATTATATATATTAATGGTCAAAATTGTGTATCGGCAAATGTGAAAAGTGAGTTGTTGCATGTATTTAAGACCGTAGAAAGTATATATTCAGGGGCAGAGTTACGTATCATTTACTTGGGAGGGGCCTTGGCCCCCTCACATCCATAATAATTAATAGGCAAAATCGCACTTTTAGTCTCTCAAATAGTCACCATATTGAAATGTCAGACCTGTATTCTCCAATTTGTAAATGTCACCCCTCAATTGTCCAAATTGTTGTAAATGTGGTCATTTGAGGGGTGAAATGTACAATGTTGACGAGGAGTACATTTCACCCCTCAAAGGACCACATTTACAACAATTTGGACAAATTGGGGGTGACAAATACAAATTGGGGAACATAGATCCGACATTACAATATGGTGACTATTTCAGGGACTAAAAGTGTGATTTTCCCTAATTAATATTTATAGTATTCAGGGACAGATCTGCCAGGGGGCCGATGCCCCTGCTTCGGCAGTCCGAGTATAGGATGGGGAAGGGGCGTAGGGCAGTAGGAGGGGCTGACCATGGAGTTTTCCTGCGACTCTTCTCTTTCAGCTTTTGATGGACGAAGAAGATAGATGTTGCGGCCGACGTGAGTTTTTTCTTTTATGAGTGTACGACGTCGTTTGACGTCCCCTCTTAAAAAAATTAAATCACCCAGGGCCAACCGAACCAAGCCCCGACCGCCCAAATCGGAAAGACCAAGCCCTAACCGGCTATTTCAGCCCTGAAACTCCCATTTGACCATCGACCAGCAGCAGCGCCACACGGCCACACCACCAAGCATTCTATTTGTAAAATTTAAACATAATTACAATCATTAAAATAACTAAGTCACTTTTTATCCATTATCCATGTTTGGTCATATATTATTTCTATAAGTATTATTACGCTTTTTCATCATATTGTTTCATTACCTAGTTCTATTTTTTGCAACAAGCATAGTTAGAACTACTATTTGTGATTTTTAGAGCTTTAGAAGTATACTTTTTGTTATAAATCGACTAAGAAGACACGAAGTCACAACTCACAAACACAGGCGCCCAACCGCGCCGCCACCTGCCTTCTTGAGCCCTACATTGGCCTCCGGCCATCGGTCACTAGTAAAAAAATGGCTTATAGTGACACTAAATTAGTGTCACTAAACGATTTAATGACACACCGAAAGTGTCACAGAAAAGCGGGGCAAGTGACACTATATTTAGTGTCACTGATTGCTAAACATATTAGTGTCACAAAATTATGACAATAAAATATCACAAAAAATTATGACGTTATAATATCATAACTTTTGTTGACACTCTGGTATCATAAAGATATATGATACATTAGTATCATAAGTATATATATATATATTCATTTCAAGATTTTGGTTCAGGTGAGAAATGCATCTAATGTGAGAAATGAGAATGAATCTCAGCCATTAGATTTACGAAGTTGCACTAAAATTGGCTTTATGTTGCAGTAATATTTAAATTTTGCACATGTTGCACTAAAACTGTTTCATTTTGCACTAATATTTGACGGCGTTGCACCGAAATAGCTTCATGTTGCACTAGACATGTGACATTTATGTTATTTCCATGTTTATATTTATGCTTTTGATTAGTTTTGAGTGGTTATTACTCTAGAAATTACACACTTTTGGTGTAATAGTTTAGTTTGTAAAATGTTTGTAAATTGTTTAGATTAGATTTGTTCTGAGCTCAAACAGGTCCAAGACCACTCCAGGGACCATTGGTGAACATCACAAGTGGAAGGAAGGTGCAAAAATTCCAAAACAAAATGAAGATCCTGATTTTTGGTATTGTACCCGGTCGAGTATACCCTATACTCGATCGGGTAAGTTGCTAAAAAGTCAAATCAAATCAACCCGGGAACAAGGCAACATGCAGAAAGATTTTTAACTCGATCGCGTATCCATACCCGATCGGGTAACCGACATACCCGATCGGGTATGACCCCAGATTTTCAGTTTCGAGGAAACTAACCCTTACCCGATCGGTTGAGCTAAAAACTCGATCGGGTACACGACCCTGCAGGCCTAAAAAGCCTATAAATACACCCCTTTTCCTCCACAAGAAGATCACCAATTCCTATATACTTCTAAGCTCAGTTTAGACAAGTTCTTTCTTTATATTTTTATCATGTTTAGTCTCCAAATGAGGAGCTAAACTCTTCCATCTTGGTTTTGCTACTTTGAAGCTTAATGAATTGTAAGTTGTGAGTTATTTTCTTTAATCTTCTTCCTTGAATATTAATTAATTCCTATTCCTATTACATATTAATATTTTGAACAATACTTAAAGGATCAACTAGTTTTGTTTCATATATTAATTAATACTAGAATCGGTCGATTAATACGCTTGTTATTAACTCGGTCCTTTCACGGTAGTAAACTTGGGTTGTTAATGCATGCGTCTCATGGTTAATAAGCCAAGGGGAATTAATTATATTGATTAAACCAACAAACCGCTTGTGTTGAGGTTATCAATCTCAATCGTTTTCATCTTGATTTTATTGCTACTATCGAGTAAATATACGGCGCGTGTTCTATATTAACTCGGTATGTAAGTTTTATTAATGAACGCGTCTCGTTATTAATAACTACCCTCGATGAATTGGATATACTCCTCGATTGAGTACTCGAGAGGAAGATAGTTAAAGATATAACCGGGATCGACGAACATTTCATTAAGTGGATAAAAGCAAAGCCAAGTCTTCTTCTCATTAATTAAATCACATAACTCGTTCATCTTCGTGTTTAAATATAATTTAAAGTTCATCAACCAAATATAAACCCCCCCTTATTGTTATTTATCTATTTCTGTAAGAAGAAAAGTATTCCTTTCCCTGTGGATACGAACCTTACTACGCTATACTACGTATAAGTGTTGTATTGTATTATTTATTTTGAGTGCACCTCACGACAAGTGCACGTCAAATTTGGCGCCGTTGCCGGGGAAAGGCAATTATTTTTCTTTTTATTTTATTTCAAGAAAAATCAAAAAAATAATTAACCAAAAATATAAAGAGTTCTTACTTTTCTATTTCTGAGCTTTGTGAAGTTTATGGTCCGATATCGTTCTATAAACGAAATCACTTATCAAGCAAACCCCGAAATAGAACAAGCCTTCGAGAGGTTGAGAAATTTAATTCCGCACATACCCTCGGAGGAAACCTCAAACGCTAGCTCCTATTCTAGCGAATCTGAAGAGCCGATCACTATGGCTCAAGAAACAAGAACCTTGAGGGAGCTCACAGCTCCGAACTTGAATCAACAACCGTTATGTATTACCTTCCCTACACTCAACGAGGGTAATACGTTTGAGCTAAAATCTGGGCTCATTCATCTTTTGCCATCCTTTCATGGCTTAAGAGGAGAGGATCCGAATAAACACCTCTCGGAATTCCATGTTGTGTGCACAAGCATGTGTCCTAATGGAGTCACCGAGGAACAAATCAAATTGCGGGCTTTCCCATTCTCACTCAAGGACACCGCAAAGGATTGGCTGTTCTATCTTCCCTCGGGGAGTATAGACACATGGGCGGCAATGAAAAAGGCTTTCCTTGAAAGGTACTATCCCGCCTCTGTCTCCTCATCTCTAAAAAAGCAAATCAGCAATGTGGAGCAAAATGATGATGAATCGTTCTATGAATATTGGGAACGATTCAAGAAACTTTGTGCGAGCTGTCCGTATCATGGCTATTCGGAGCAAGACCTCATCTTATACTTTTATGATGGTCTTTGCAACGATGATAGACGGATGATTAATGCCGCATGTGGAGGAGGGATCGTTAACAAAACTCCTTCTCAAGCTATGAATCTCATCTCGGAGTTGGCCGAGAATTGTAGATATCACAACGGGCGGTCATCAACAAAAAGAGTCATGGCGGCCGAATCAACATCATCTCTGGAAAGTCAAGTTGCCGGCTTGACTTCTTTGGTAAAGGATTTTCTTTTGAATTCCAAAACCCAAGAAGTCAAGGTCTGCGGCATCTGCACACAACAAGGCCACCCCACCGATGCATGCCCGAGCCTTCAAGAAGAAAACCCCGAGCAAGTCAACGCTTTGGGGTTCCCAAACCAAAAGAGGTATGATTCTTACGGCAACACTTATCATCCCGGGTTTAGAGATCACCCAAATTTGAGATATGGGAATCCGCAAGGAAACCCACCACAAAATAACCATCCACAAAACCAATTTCCTCAAAAGCAACCATACTCTAAACCCCAAGGGCAAGGCTCAGCTATGTCCACCGAAGACATGATCCGAGCACTCACCTCAAATGTCTCAACCATGCAACAAAACATGGTTCAATTCCAACATGAGACAAAATCAAGCATCCAAAACCTTGAGAATCAAATGAGCCAAATCTCAAGTGCGGTGAGTAGGCTTGAAGCCAAGGATTCAACAAAGCTTCCATCTCAAACGGAGCCGAATCCGAGGCAACAAGCCCATGCTGTTACATTGAGAAGTGGCAAAGAATTGGTGATTGCCAAGGAAAAAGCCAAAAGCCACATTGGCGAGGAAGAGGAAGAAGAGCTTGTGGAGAAAGCTCAACCGGAGGAAGGGGAAGCTCACATTTCAACCCCACCCCCGGTTATTCATGAAGTGGAAGCACCGTTTCCCGAAGCTCTAAGGGAAACGAAAAGGGTGGAGAAAGATAAGGACATCTATGAGACATTCTCCAAATGTGAGGTAAATATTCCTCTTCTCAACTTAATAAAAGGTGTTCCTAGATTCGCAAAATTTTTCAAGGAGTTATGCACAATAAAAAGGAAGCATAGACTCAATGGAAAACAGAAAGTTCAAGTTAGTGAACGTGTCTCCGCGGTTTTTCAAAAGAAACTTCCAAAAAAATACAATGACCCGGGCATGTTCACTATACCTTGTAAGTTGGGAGGTACTACGTTTTCAAAGGCCATGTTAGATTTGGGGGCATCAATTAATGTCATCCCTTATTCTTTGTATAAATCACTTGAACTTGGCCCTCTCAATGAAACCGGAGTAGTTATTCAACTTGCGGATAGATCAAATGCCTACCCTAAAGGTATTGTCGAAGACGTACTAGTTATGGTAGACAATTTGATCTTTCCCGCCGACTTTTATGTTTTAGAAATGGAAAATGACAAGAATGCGGTTCCTATCCTTTTAGGAAGGCCATTTTTAAAGACCGCTAGAGCTAAAATTGATGTTTTTAGCGGATCTTTAACTCTGGAATTTGATGGAGATAAAGTTGAATTCAATATTTACGACTCCATGAAATACCCAAATGAAAATCATTCTCTATTTGCCATTGATGTTATAGATCCCATTGTGCAAAATGTTTTTGAAATGAATGGGGAGGATGACCTACTAAGTGTAATTGAGAATGACCTCGGGGAAAATTCTTTAGAACTTGCTTTGACCCCCAATAGGCAAGCCATGATAGTGGAGTTGGATAACCATTTCCAACTTCCACCTATGCCACCAGGGTCAAGAGCATACCCACTAACCATCCCCGAGGAAAAGCCTTTGCCTTCTATTTTGCAGGCCCCCGAAATTGAGATGAAACCACTCCCAACACATTTGAAATATGTGTACTTGGGAGAAAAAGAAACATTACCGGTCATAATCTCAAACAAACTGACCGGGGAGCAAGAAAAGAGGCTAATTGCGGTGCTTAAAGAGCACAAACTTGCAATCGGATGGACTATAGCCGACATTAAAGGCATTAGTCCATCTACTTGCATGCACCGCATCTTGATGGAGGATGAAGCCAAACCGGTGCGCCAACCACAACGGAGATTGAACCCACCTATGATGGAGGTGGTCAAAAAGGAGGTCATCAAGCTTCTCCAAATGGGGATAATCTTTCCCATATCCGATAGCAAGTGGGTTAGTCCAACCCAAGTTGTTCCCAAGAAGACCGGAGTCACGGTGGTGGAGAACAAACATGGAGAACTTATGCCCACCCGAATTCAAAATGGATGGAGGGTATGTATAGATTATCGTCGCCTCAACGCGGTAACTAGAAAGGATTTCTTTCCTTTACCCTTCATTGATCAAATGCTTGAGAGACTTGCGGGGCATAAATTCTATTGCTTCCTTGATGGCTATTCCGGGTACTTTCAAGTACCCATAGCCCCTGAAGATCAAGAGAAGACAACATTTACTTGTCCATTTGGCACTTTTGCCTATCGACGTATGCCATTCGGACTTTGCAACGCACCCGCCACCTTCCAAAGATGCATGATGAGCATATTCTCCGAATATGTTGAGCTATTTATGGAAGTTTTCATGGATGACTTCACAATCCATGGGGACTCATTTGATTCATGCTTATATCACCTCTCCCTTGTGCTCAAAAGTTGTTTAGAATCAAACCTTGTTTTGAATTCTGAAAAATGCCACTTCATGGTGGAAGAAGGAATTGTTCTAGGCCATGTAATCTCATCCAAAGGGATAGAGGTTGACAAGGCCAAAGTTGAAGTCATCCAATCACTCCCTTATCCTACCACCGTTAGGGAGATACGATCATTCCTTGGACATGCAGGTTTTTATCGGAGATTCATCAAAGACTTCTCAAAGATTGCATCTCCTTTATGCACACTTTTGCAAAAGGAGGTGGAATTCGTCTTCTCCGAGGAATGCAAGAAGGCCTTCAATACCTTGAAGGAAAAGCTAGTAACCGCACCTATCATCCAAGCTCCCGATTGGTCTCTCCCATTTGAGATCATGTGTGATGCTAGCGACTATGCGGTCGGGGCCGTCTTGGGCCAAAAAGTGGGAAGAGCTTCTCATGTGATTTACTATGCATCCACCACACTCAATGATGCTCAACGCAACTACGCCACCACCGAAAAAGAAATGTTGGCCGTCGTCTACGCACTTGAAAAATTCAGATCATACTTACTTGGAACCAAAGTGATCATTTACACCGATCATGCGGCTCTCAGATTTTTAATGACAAAGAAGGAGGCCAAACCGAGGTTGATTCGGTGGATACTACTCTTGAGCGAGTTTGATGTTGAAATCAAGGATAAGAAGGGCATGGAGAACTTGGTGGCCGATCACTTGAGCCGTTTAGTCCTTGATGAAGGAAATGATCATGTCAAAGATGATATCCGAGGGGAATTTCCCGATGAGACTCTTTTCTCTCTTAAGGAAATTCGCCCTTGGTACGCTCACATTGTTAATTTCCTTGTTCTAAACAGGTTTCCACCAAGCTTCTCAAAAGCTCAAAGAGAGAAGCTCCAACACGATGCAAAACAGTACGTATGGGATGAACCATACTTGTGGAAACATTGCAAAGATCAAGTCATTAGAAGATGCATTCCCGAGACGGAGATAGCATCCATTCTTGCCTTTTGCCACTCACATGCATGTGGTGGCCACTTTGGAGGAAAGCGAACGGCCATGAAGGTACTTGAATGTGGTTTTTGGTGGCCAAGCTTATTTCGAGATGCCCATGTCTTTTGTCAATCTTGTGACAATTGCCAACGCATGGGAAACATCTCTCGAAAACATGAGATGCCACAAGTTCCTATGCTCTATGTGGAGATATTTGATGTTTGGGGAATAGATTTCATGGGACCCTTTCCTAATTCCCACGGAAATCTATACATTCTCTTGGCGGTGGACTACGTTTCAAAATGGGTGGAAGCAAAAGCCACAAAGACCGATGATGCCAAAGTAGTTGCGGACTTTCTCAAAACCCGCATCTTCTCAAGGTTTGGAGTCCCACGCATTTTGATAAGTGATAGGGGCACACACTTCTACAACAAAACTGTGAGCGCCTTGTTAAAGAAATATGGCGTCACTCACAAGCTCTCCACCGCCTATCATCCACAAACAAACGGACAAGCCGAGGTCTCAAACAGGGAGTTGAAGTCTATACTCCAAAAGACGGTGAATCCTAACCGCAAAGATTGGAGTCTTCGCATGGATGATGCCTTGTGGGCATATAGAACCGCTTTCAAAACACCAATTGGAATGTCCCCCTATAGACTTGTGTTCGGGAAGGCTTGTCACCTCCCGGTCGAACTCGAACATAAGTCTTATTGGGCGGTAAAAACATTCAATCTTGACATGGAGCAAGCGGGGATGAAAAGAAAACTACAACTCCAAGAGCTAGAGGAACTTCGACTTGAATCATATGAGAATGCCGCTATCTACAAGGAAAAGACGAAGGTATGGCATGATAAAATGATAATAAGGAAGGATTTCCAAGTTGGAGATAAAGTCCTTCTATTCCGATCACGCCTTCGTCTTTTCCCCGGTAAACTGAGATCACGATGGGAAGGACCATTTGAGGTGGTCAAAGTCTACTCACATGGAGCAGTTGAGATCAAAAGCCTTGACACCGATAAAATCTTCAAGGTTAACGGACATCAACTCAAGCCATTCCTTGAGGGCTTCCAAAAAGAAAGCGTTGAATGCATGGATCTCTTCGATCCAATCTATGAAGGATGAACATGACTATGGCGTCGTGCCACGACGTTAACTAAGGCGCTTCTTGGGAGGCAACCCAAGCAAAGGTACGCATTTTTGTGTTTGTTTTCAAATGTCAACTTTTGGGAGAATGGGATGAAATTCTCAAAAAGAAAATGAGGGAAAAATAATATTTTCAAGGCATGGGGAAAACCCCGATCGGTCATCATCAGTTACCCGATCGAATCCATGCCGGAAAAAGTATTAAAATGGACCAAACACGAATTCCAGGCTACTGTACTCGATCGAGTAACAGTTCTACTCGGTCGAGTATAGAGTAAAAAGGGGAAGAAGGGGGATCGAGTACACCATACTCGATCGGCCAAAAGATCAAAAGTGCACGAATACCCGATCGGGTATACCTCATACTCGATCGGGTAATCGAACCCTGGAGCCAATTTTAAAAATCCGCCAAATACCCGATCGAGTAAATTTATATACTCGATCGAGTATATTTTAAAAAAATCCTACGGCGGCCAAAACTCGATCGAGTATACCCCATACTCGACCGAATACAAAAACCTGGAACCAAATATTTTTTAAAAAGGGGTATACCCGATCGAGTATATTAATATACTCGATCGAGTATATTTCCAGGAAATCCTACGGCGGACAAAACTCGATCGAGTACGGGGTATACTCGATCGAGCCCGATCCCGAAACAAGAACAAACCGAGGTATACCCGATCGAGTAATCGGGGTACCCGATCGGGTATACGAGTTTTAAGTCCGAATCAGAAGCCAAAATCAACCATTCTTCTTCCCCAAAATCCCAAAATTCGAACCCCTTCTCCCAAATCTTCCATTTTCACACCTTCAAGCTTCGATTACTCTCTCATATCTCAACCAAATCCATCCAAACCACCACCAAAACGATCCCTACACTCTCCTCTACAACCTCATACCCATTAATCCCTCTCTCCCTCTCCATTTCCAAAATCCGAAAACCCTACCCCCTATACCCCAAGTCCGAACTCAAGCTCCCTTCTTGCTAAAAAATGGCACCAAAGAGGAACCAACCGGAGAGCTCTAACTCAAGGGGACCTATTCGAGGCTACGAGGATGTTCAATTTGGCCCGGGGGATCATCGGAAGCGATTTGTGACCGCTCTCAAAAGGCAAGTTATCCCATCTCGGTTCTTATGCCATGACGCTCTTGCTTCTCTTGGCTTGTTAGATGGTATGAGAGAACTATTTGATGAATTGCATATGGGTTTGATTTTTAACTTGCAATATAATTGTAATGAAAGGGTCATCTATGAATTTTTGAGTTCGGCCAAGTTTGTGTTAGATGATGACCATTTCTATGATGATACACTCTCGTTTCGGTTGATGAACACCGACTACACTATAACGAGACGTGATTTTGCCGAACACTTTGGGCTCCGATTCCCACATGAAAGGGAAATTCCGGATAACACTATGGATGCATATAATCTTTGGGGCAAAATGACCGGAGAACGGAATTTTAGCACGTCCCAACTTTACATAAGTCACGTGCAACATCCCCTTCTCCGGATTTTCCTTAAATTCTTGTGCAACTCTTTGCTCGGCCGCCCCAACAACCATCACACTCGCATAGGGGATGTGGCCATTCTCACCCTTGCTCTTTTCCGCAATCCCGTTGAGTTCAACATTTGCAACTTGATTTGGGATCATCTACAAAAGGCTATCACGAAAGGGGGGAACATTGTTGTAGGGGGTGTTATCATGCATTTGGCTTCCAAGTTTGGCTATGTGGATAACGCCACAATCTCTAGAGACTCATTGATGCATCTTGGATGGTTATCCAATGCACAATTAATCTCTTTGGGTAACAAAGACCACAACGGAAACCAAAAATATAAATGGCATATGAAGTACCCCGAACCGGTCAAATACTTCCCCCTCCCTTGTGATGAGTTACCTAGACTTAGGTATAAGATGGAACCCGCCCACATCACACATTACCTCCTCCCCAACAACATTCCACCCCATCTCCAAGCCCAAGCCGACCAAGCCAAACAACCCAATCCCCAACCGGAACAACCCGAACACCAAGAGGATTATGGACACTTCCAACATGACATCCCCGACCCTCCCCAAAATCCGCCACCACAAGACTTTTTCCAACAACTCTTGGAGGGTCAACAATCTCTCCTAGCCGGGTTCCAAACAATGAGCCTTGATTACACCAAAATGGGAGCACAATTCACCCAACTCCAAGGCGAAATAGGCCATTACCGGAACGAGCAACAAGCAAGAGACCGGCAATTTGATGCTTACCGGGAGGAGCAACGATTGGCTTTTCAAAGGATGGAGGAGCAACGGGCGGCCGACATGCAAAGGTATGAAGAAGACTACCGGAGGATGTATGGGCCGACATATTCATACATGTCCCAACTTGGCGGGTTTTCCTCCATGGCCTCACCTCCACCGGCACCTTCTTGGTACAACCCCTCCGATTGGGGTAATTTTGGCGGCTCGAGTTCCGGCGGTGGTGGCTATGATGGCGGGGATACTACCATGGGCGAGGGGGGCGGTGATGACATGCACGGGAGCGGTTTTGGAGGAAGCTATTACGGAGGAGAAGGCGGGCACTAGGGATAGTGCCATGTTTCAAGTGTGGGGGAGGAAGACTTATTCTTGTGGTATGTACACTCCTTTGTTTCTACCTTGTACTAAGCATTATTTTCTTGTATTAGTTTTACACACACAAAAAAAAAAAAAAAAAAAACAAAAAAAAAAACAAAAAAAAAAGTATAATAAAAGAAATGAAATGCTAGTTAGGTTGAAAACCCAAAAGGGCAATCTAAGCAACAAAGGCTTACAAAAAAATGAGTGAGTGGAAAGAGAAGGAAAAGAAAAGAGATGCTAGGATGAAAACCTGAAAAGGCTCCTAGGCAAAATGAGAGATAAGAGAGAAATTTTTTTTTGCAGGACATCATCTCTTGGAAAAGAGGAAGAGAAGAGGAAGAGAAGGAAAAGAGAAGAGAAGAGGAAAGAAGAAGAAATAAAGGGCATAGAGGACTAACAAACCCAAGAGAAATGTTGTTCTATGAACTAATTTACAACCTTGGTGGTCTTATGTTCTTTCTTACTATTCTTGAAACTCATGATCTTTGATTGAACATTGTGTAAACATTTGGTTTTACTCGAGGTCGAGTAAAGAAACTAAGTGTGGGGGAGTTGACATTTATGTTATTTCCATGTTTATATTTATGCTTTTGATTAGTTTTGAGTGGTTATTACTCTAGAAATTACACACTTTTGGTGTAATAGTTTAGTTTGTAAAATGTTTGTAAATTGTTTAGATTAGATTTGTTCTGAGCTCAAACAGGTCCAAGACCACTCCAGGGACCATTGGTGAACATCACAAGTGGAAGGAAGGTGCAAAAATTCCAAAACAAAATGAAGATCCTGATTTTTGGTATTGTACCCGGTCGAGTATACCCTATACTCGATCGGGTAAGTTGCTAAAAAGTCAAATCAAATCAACCCGGGAACAAGGCAACATGCAGAAAGATTTTTAACTCGATCGCGTATCCATACCCGATCGGGTAACCGACATACCCGATCGGGTATGACCCCAGATTTTCAGTTTCGAGGAAACTAACCCTTACCCGATCGGTTGAGCTAAAAACTCGATCGGGTACACGACCCTGCAGGCCTAAAAAGCCTATAAATACACCCCTTTTCCTCCACAAGAAGATCACCAATTCCTATATACTTCTAAGCTCAGTTTAGACAAGTTCTTTCTTTATATTTTTATCATGTTTAGTCTCCAAATGAGGAGCTAAACTCTTCCATCTTGGTTTTGCTACTTTGAAGCTTAATGAATTGTAAGTTGTGAGTTATTTTCTTTAATCTTCTTCCTTGAATATTAATTAATTCCTATTCCTATTACATATTAATATTTTGAACAATACTTAAAGGATCAACTAGTTTTGTTTCATATATTAATTAATACTAGAATCGGTCGATTAATACGCTTGTTATTAACTCGGTCCTTTCACGGTAGTAAACTTGGGTTGTTAATGCATGCGTCTCATGGTTAATAAGCCAAGGGGAATTAATTATATTGATTAAACCAACAAACCGCTTGTGTTGAGGTTATCAATCTCAATCGTTTTCATCTTGATTTTATTGCTACTATCGAGTAAATATACGGCGCGTGTTCTATATTAACTCGGTATGTAAGTTTTATTAATGAACGCGTCTCGTTATTAATAACTACCCTCGATGAATTGGATATACTCCTCGATTGAGTACTCGAGAGGAAGATAGTTAAAGATATAACCGGGATCGACGAACATTTCATTAAGTGGATAAAAGCAAAGCCAAGTCTTCTTCTCATTAATTAAATCACATAACTCGTTCATCTTCGTGTTTAAATATAATTTAAAGTTCATCAACCAAATATAAACCCCCCCTTATTGTTATTTATCTATTTCTGTAAGAAGAAAAGTATTCCTTTCCCTGTGGATACGAACCTTACTACGCTATACTACGTATAAGTGTTGTATTGTATTATTTATTTTGAGTGCACCTCACGACAAGTGCACGTCAACATGTGTAATACGGATTTTTCAGAAGTATTTACAGAAATGCCACCGTGCTAGATTGCATATTTCAGTGCATCATGAAGTGTCTTTTACTGCAACTTAGTCGAATCCAATGGCTGAGATTCATTCTCATTTCTCATCCAAAGGGTTCTTCTCACTTGAACCTTACCCTTCATTTCAATATATATATATATATATATGTAATATAATTTAATACTAATAAATAACCAAAATTCAAAGTTTTTTATTTATATCTCAATTTCTCACATAAATGTGAATGTACATACTACATAATTCATGCGGCACACCTCGAAACAACAACTAATATACAAGAACAAAACGCTAACAAGTCTAACTTTTACACCACACTTCCTAGGGCCTTCACATATCTTCTTTTGTAGACTTGCACAGAATGAAACCAGTTTTTATGCTACCAACTTCATCGTTCGAAACCCTCACTTGCTTCTGTAAAAAAAAAGATAAAAGAACAAAATTGTAATGAAAAGACATATATCAAGTGAAAATACAAGATTCCAAATACACATTAATATTAAGCTTATCTCAATGTATCAAGTGAAAATATAGGTCATATATGGATTTGTTGAGCTCCGGCTAAACAAAGTATATGTGTTATGGAAGTAACATCAAATATATGCACCAACTAATTAGCATTTCCGAGTAAAAACAAATACTCCGCACACATAAACAATCTGCACAATAGTTTTAATCACATTTATTGACTAAAAATGAAGGAAGAAGTAGTGGAGTACCTCTGTGTGAAGCTTGTTTATCAAATGGAGAGGCTCCCTCATCAAACCCCTTGCACAAAGATATGAGGGAAATATGTATATGTAGAAAAAAACAACTAGTTACCAGTCTTTCCACCAATCGAACACAAACAAGAAGTTTAAACATGCCAATTTATTAGGAAGTTATTCAGTCATGTATAGTTGAAACTAGAACACCTACACTACAAACATGAAAACTGAAAAACCCCAAAGAACCCTAGTGAGTGTGACCATTAGCCATACCTGCTAAGTCACATGAAGCTGGAAGATGGAAATTAATTAATTTCAGAATACTAAATTTTCCATATTTATAAGACAAACAAAATATCAATCCATAGCACGTAAATTAATATTCCCTGAAAACCACAAAATTAGAAACTAAAACTAAAAAAAGCTTTCTTGTGACATCGAAAACATTAATATAGAATTATAGATGGATTACCAATTTGTGAGGTTCCATGTAACCAAACACTTTATATGTTAGTATCCAGCATAACTATGCCAAATCAGAAGCAATATAAAAAATGTTCATAGTTCAATGAGCGCAAAAATCGTAAAAATTAACCTGTGAACCTTTACAATTGGTAGAAAGGCTGAAAATAAATCATACCTACTACAGAAGGTGAACGTACTTTTACTAAGATGTTAAACAAAATAAAAAAGTTTGACCCTTCATTGAGTTCCATAATTCATAATCATGCACATTCACACACACCAAAGTTCACATTAATTATATCATGGACTAGAATTGGCTAAAAGAAAGATACAAGCTTACTATTTACGTAAGACATTTACCTAAAATGAATAACTTACAAACTTTTACAATATCTTTTCACTATTTCTGTTAGAAGTATGCTCACCACCATTTTTCAGGAATCTTAACCAGTTTGAGCAGGGTGCTTGGTTTGGTCTTCTAGTTTCTACAAAAGACAGAATAAGAATTAGAAATATGACATCACATATCAAGCCAAACTAATTTTATCTTAGTTTATCCACATGATGATTAAAAGTGTATCTTATGAATAGATAAGTGCTTCATTGAAATAATTTTATCTTAGTGATTAAAATAATTTTATCTTACTATGGAAATTGTCATCAAGATCGGCCAAGACTTCAAACTGAGATGCAGTTGACCTGGTGACCTGCACAGGTAGCCCACCGTCGTTGGTTTTCTTTGGCATCGCTGGCCGATTATATGATGTCCAACTTTTTATGTCAAAAGGAGTTTTCATACGCCATATAAGATGCAGGTATCTATTCCAAGTGCCTATTGTATTAATATATATACAAGGTATAAAGTTAAAACTAAACACTTTACAGATATTCTAATTAAACATTAAAACTAAATAGCTCTCAGAAAGAAGGAGAAATGCAGTAATTGAGTGATTTGAGTCATTGATTATTCTATAGTTGACCATTAAGCATGTAATATATGAACCTTTTTAAGGTAGGCCAGAAACATTAGTTAACGCCAAGAACACAAGAATAATCAGAAGAGATAAAAAAAAATGATAGCAGTGGCAGAATACTCAAAAAGAAGAAAAAATGCACATTTGACGGGAAAATATCCATCTGCTGGGAGAAGGAGCAGCTGGCCGCAAGAAAAGAAATACAAGAAAGAAAATCACAGCCACTGAATCTATGTTCATGAACAATAATGACCTTTCAATCTTTACTTTTAAGGTTTGGTGTTAAAATTATGTATTCATCACAAAAATGTCTGTTATTTCTACTAACTTTTTTAACAACTAGCTGGTGAAAGCCTTTACTAAAGAGTAAAGTGGACATAAATGGATGTGCCAAAGCTCACTTAAAATATTTGAAAATGCAGGTCGAAAGGATTAATCAAATATGCCCGTGAGATAGTTTTATAAAAACCCGAGTTAGGCTATCTTTTGCAAAACAAACTGATAAGCTATTTGATCATTATAAGTCAGTAGGTAGCAATTTGCTAATTACTTCTTTCATTTCCTTAAGTATGGAACAAGGAAAGTTTTATTTCAAGATATCAAGTTAGGTAAGTAACAAATTCATTGCCAAAAAACTCATTGAGTAGAGACGGAAGTTCAATATTGAAATACACTCATATATTTCAAGAGAGTGAAAAGGCATATCAAACATATGACAAACAGGTTAATATAGTTGGTTGTTTTCGATTAAAATTAATCAATCATGTACCATGATCAATCTACTAAGATTCAGTTCATCACTTGCTCGTGGATATGTACAGATCAATAATAATGAAGTATTACACCATACCCCTTGAAATTTGAGCCCTGTTATGCATTCAGTTGACTAAAAAATGGAGATCTGACCCCCTAGCCAGCATCACTCATCTCTTTTTTAGCTTACTGCCATAAATCATAACTTCTTTTCAAATTAATGTTAACACTTCTCTAATTAAATGATATGGATTCTATTAGCTCAATTTCTAGAAATGGTTCAGTGTATATAGAGTACACCCACTTTGAATCATAATTGAAAATAGCCCCTAAATTTGTTATTATTTGAATATAATTGATAGCCCCCAAAATCTGGAAAATAATATTAACCTAGAAGCTCAACTCATTTGAATCATTTTAATTGAAAATAGAGTAGACCCACTTGAATCGGATCTCAAAACCTAAAGCTAAATCAACTAGATTTGATATCGATCTATAAGAAGTTGATTATAAGAGAAGAAATTCAAAGGCTAGAAGACTTGTATAAACAAATGAAAAAGGGTTAAGCAAATGAAAATTCTATAAAAAAAACAGATTAGGTTTCAACTAGATTTGATATCGAATTTTAGATCTAAAGATAAAGGGTTGAGTAAATGAAAATTCTAAAAAAACAGATTAGGTTTCAAATGTCCTAAGTTTTAGATTAAAAACTATGAAACTGCTTAAAAGAGCTCATATAGAGGTGTCGAGCCAGAGGTCGAGTACTACCTTCTTCGTTCGTCAGCTGGGAATCGAGAGGAGAAGGCTAGGACTCACCCACTCAGTCGGCTTGGGCTGTAGTGAGGTCGTGAGGACCGTCTGGCGGCCCAGTGGCGACGGGAACGGAGCAGCGAGAAGCGTATCTGCGTACGATGATGGAGATTGACCTACCGATGATGTTCTTCCCAAGCTACCTGACGATTGAGAGCCGTCAGTGGTGTTCTTTGCAGCCTTCGATCACCAGCGATGATGGTATTTAGCCGAGAATCTAATTGAATCGATCGACATCAGTGTATCTAGGGTTCTAAGCTTATGGGTTTCTTCTCAGAATGAATAGAGCTAGGGAAGGTGGGTTTATTTTGACCACTTACTTTGAAAAAATAAGTAGATCGGATGGAGTATGGCTAAGGAAAGAAAGTATCCTTTAGGGAGGGAAACGAAAAGTCAATATTTGTTAAGGTTAAATTTCAATAATTTTTTTAAATTAGTGTCACTATTATTTGTTGATGTTTTTGTGTCATAAACGTATGACCTTATACATTATTAATACTATATGTCGTCTATTAGTGACACTTTATCAGAAAGTGTCACTAGTGAAGTGTCACTATAACACAGTTTTCTACTAGTGGGTGTCCCTTCAGAGGCTGACACTCCAGCTTGTAGCTCATTGTGGCTCTGCCTCTCTAGTCTATTCGAGCCCGACTAGCTCCCTCTAGTCGAGTCTAGTTGTCTAGTTGTCCACAGATACTTGATAATCTTTTAATCTATTATTAATTTTTTAGTTTTGCAATTCTATTTGATTATTAATTGAATTTTTGAGTAGATAATAAAATAGTATTTATTCATTTTTGGTCGAACTTAGCTTGAATAAAGTAGTTTTTTTAATTCTCTTTTTTAGTGCTTAAATGAATTTATAAAATTGCACTAAAAATGTTAAGTGTGGATCAAATTGAATATCACTATGCTCGAACTCGGTTTGAATTACTATTCGAACTCAAAATCTAGTCCGTGGTTCTGTTCAAAGCTCGTTAAACTCAGTTCCTTAAATTAAATTGAAATCACGCTCGAACTCGAGTAGTTCGAAAATAAAAGCTCGATTCGTTAATTAACAACCCTCCATTAAATCTTTTGTGTGCAGTAACAATTTTTTTGACTACTTAGCGCACTCCGCTCTTTATTCCTGGATCCGCCCCTGTATATATAGTCCCTCTTATCGTTCCAAAATTATTTGCGAAATCAACTTTTTTTGGTCATGCATACTTTGATTTGATCTACTTATTAATTAACATAACAAGTTTTTATATTTTTATTTTGGGACTTTCTAAAAAATTTAATATAATTTCCGAATATGTAAATTTTAATTACTAAAAATGTTTTAACTATCCCGAAAATTCAATTTGGGATCGAGGAAGTATATATTTGTATGTAAATAAGGGTATATATATGAGCCTCTATTATATACCTGTAGTATCTGAGCCAGCAATAACCAAAGTGAGGACGGTGTCTCAGAAATTTGAAACTCATTCCTTTGTGTGCATTGATATGCGAAAGCAAGATGCTGAAAATATTACTATTGGATCCGTCGTCGTGTAACTGGTTTTGCTGTATTCTGTGGGAAAGGATTGGGTTTATGAAGTGGTCAAAAGTCTGCCAAGCCTGACTCAGCTTCTCCCGTCGAAAAACGTGCTTCAATCCGAAGACGTTCCGGTTCAGAACGTAATGCTCGAGAACCGGGATCAAACCGTGCTGAATCTTACCCAGCACAGTTTTCTGCAAATGGGGAAGATTCTCTGGAAATGGGGGCCCTTTGGGTGTTGGAGTTAATCTTGTTGTTTATAATTTCATTATGTTTAATTTAGTTTATTTTGAGTCATTGGTGCATTTTAGACTAGAGTGTTAGTGCACGGCGGGATGAGCCATGCCAAGTTGTGTGTGTCGCGTGGCACCGTGCATATGTTGTAGCGGCACTGAAATGCGTGTGTGTCGTTGCATTAGTGTTAGTCTAATTTGCATTGGTGTTATTTAAATTATTTGCATGCATGTGTTAGTGGATGAGTGGGTCTCATTATCATGGGTGTAACTAGATACGTACATGGGCAGTTAATTAGTTACTTAGTGGCGTGCGTGTGTGTAGTGCTAGGTTGTGTGAGTTTAGCTATTTAAACTTGTAATCAATTTGGTTTATTGCAAGTGAAGTAGAACAAAAGCTTCGTGTATATTTTTCCTTCTCCTTAGCCATCACTATAATTATTTTATGATTATTATTCTTTCTCCGTGAGCAAAGCAAATCCAATATTGGGTAGTTCTTGAAGTTCCGGCAGAGGATGTGGTTTATGTTCGCGGGGTTGCAGGTGAGGAGAAAGTTGAGGTTAGGAAAGACCGAGACCCTTTCACCTCAAATGTGCCGCCGTTGTGTTTTAGAATCTCCGCCGCGTTGTCGTGGATGCGGCCCGCATTTTGTAAGATGCCCGGCAGCATTCCGACCACCGGCCAGTTTGTCCGGTTCACATTATACCTCTCTCCCTTTTCCCGCGCCAGCTTCTTCCATATCAACTTCCTCCCAACATATATAACCTAAACCCAATGCCACCGCCGCCGCTGTATTAATCGCCACCACCACCTGCATCATATATAAACTTATTCAATTCCCCCGCTCAAAACGACACTACCAACTTCTCCTTCTATCCCCATTTTACTTATTTTAGCCCGTAACTAGCTACTTATTCAGAACCAAGATGGATCGAAGTATTGATATGTGATCAACTAATGTTTGCTCGTGTTTTATACTCCCAAATTGATTGCAAATAAATATTTTTTGGTCAATCAATAATAAAAGTCAAACCTTCCTATTAATAATTAGTTCAATTTTTAATAATTAAAATTTACATATTTTCAAAAAAAAATTTACATATTCATAAATTAAATTGAAATGTCTTCAAAATTGTAAACTCCAAATTGGAATATAATTAAAAATTGTCATTCTAATTAAGAGAATAAAACAAATCTATTTGACCAAAAAAAGTCAAAGTTGAGGTAGTAACTTTATTAATATTAGTATACCACATTATGGAATCATATCGTTATTAATAGATATGTTTTTGCCTCCCTGGCCACTTTCTATCCCCTACTACCCTATCACTAACACTTTAGATACTCAACTTTTAATTTTTAGTCCTTTACTACGATGCCAGAACATTTTTACTCTTCGATTTCAAAGATTCCCACTTTAATCCCCTGAGTATTATCAATTTGAGGTTTTTAGTCATTTCACTATGAATTTGATACAATAAGCGGAGGACAAAAAATGTCACTATTATAATAGTTGAACGATCAAAAATGTCACTTTTATGAAAGTCGAAGAATTAAATATAGAAATCTTCAAAGAAGAGTATAGTACCGAAAGCGTCTCTAGCACAATAGTCAAGGACTAAAAGTGAAAAAAATCAAAGTCGAGTACTAAAAGTGTCAGCGACATACTACGTAATACTAAAAAGACTAAAAGTGGGAAAAACTCGTTATTAATATGTGCAACACTCCACTTTTTTTCACTTTTGGTATATATGATTTTGACCATTAATATATACAGAGTATTATTCTCTATTAGTAAGAAATTAAAAAAAAAATAGAATTTAAAATGATACAAATTTAACAATATGAGAATAGTGTAAAATATATTCAATATGTTGCACTTATTTAAAAATGGGAAAGTATATACACGTAGTATATAGATATAGAGAACTTTACTCATCTCTGTTCGGACTAACCAGAATCGGCGTTATGCCGCCTCCATTTGAGGTGCATCTAGGTGGATTTTTTGGTCAAATTTGTGAGCATTTTCTTCATGATGAAGTGTAGATTATGTCAATAAAAATCCACCTTAAAATTTGATCGGAAAGTCAGTTAAATAAATCATTGAAAAACAATTGTGTGTTTTATACGCAGTATATATTTTGGCGCAGTTTTTTTTCAAAAAACAATTTACTTACTTCCCAATTGAGTTTTAAGGTGAATTTTTGTATACATAATTTACACTTCATGAAGAACATGCTCACAAATTTTCATAAAAAATTTTCAGTCGGAAGCACCTCAAGTAGAGGCGGACGAAAGGCGATTCCGATCAGTCCGGACTGATGAAGAAAGTACTCTATATATATTAGCTCTATCCCACAATAACATTCTTATTTTACCTTTTTTAGTCAAACTTTATTAACTTTAACTGTTAGTTATTTAAATTTCACATTACTTTTTCACCAAAATTAATTTCATATTCTTCATTGCAATATGTGTTACTACATATTAAAATGTTAATTTATTACCAATTTATAGACATTTAACGTCGAATTTTAATCTACAAAACAGTAAAGGTCAAAGCGAAAATTTAGTTGTGGAACGGACAAGTATATTACAATGTGTAAGATTGTCAATAATTCACATGAGAAAGGGTATAACTGGCATGACCCATCAAGTACATTTGGGCCATGACAGTTGCATGTGAAAATGTTCTTTGTTAAAAATAGTACCATAAAGTATAAATTTATTAAGTTTTACATAAATATATTAGTTAAAATAATAGATCAAAGTTTATCATCTTTGAGTAGAAAAGTCAAAGATGGCTAAACAAAAAGTTTATCATTATATGGAATCTCATAATGATAATACGAAGTAATAAATACTACGTAGAATGATACAATATTAGATTTAGCAATACTCTTCAAGTAGAGTGTGAAGATTTTGAACACGCAACTTGTTCTGAAAAAAGTTGAAAACAATCTGCCCCAAGTGATTTGATAAACGTATCTGCTACTTGAGGACTTATGGAGAAAAAATAAGGGTCTAATCGCTTTACTAGCAACCCTCTCTGGGACAACATAACAATCTATCTTTAGCACGCTCATGAAAAAAGAAAATTCATGTAAATGTTACTAAAACATTCATAAATTCCTAATATGTGAGAGACTAGCAAGTTAAATATGACTTTATATGAGCAATAATTGAATCCGAGAAAGAAAAGGTAAGATAAAAAAATACCATTAATTTAGGAATAAAAAGTTGTCTAGTGGAGTAATATTTTAGGAATCATGACTTCATGAGCGCGTGTAAGATCAAAATTTGTGGTATATTATAATTTTAACTATTCCAATAAATGTTTATATAGGGAGTATGTGTTTTTCATTATTGTCCAAATCTGATTTCTTCGATTTAAATGTTACTCCGTATGACACAATTCTTAACCGACATGTCACAATAATTCCGACAAGGCTATTGGGACTAACGTACTATGAAAGGATGACCACTCATGGAGGTTGCAAAGCACAAAAATGACGCATCATTGTTTTTCTTCAACAACTCCCATAGTTATTGTCGTATATCCTACTTCACGCAAGTGTTGAGATAAACTAAAAGACAAATAAACCAAAACATTTTGTTTTGGTACATCGGAAAATAAATCAAACAATTAGTTATTTAGTTGAATTGAATTTTGAGAAATCTTGATCATGAAATTTTTTAAATGAAGAAGCAATTTTGATGTTCGCGCAATATAATAAGGAAAAATTGAAAATAATAATCCAAACTATTGTTGGTTCGCTAACAAATCTCAACTATTGATTATTTTTGTATAATCCCAACTATATAGATCATCCGCCAATAATGTTCCATTACCGGATATTACCTGTTATAACATGTGAATTTTAAATAGAAATTAAGAGTTATGATTAAAAGTTGAGATTATTTATTGGGATTACCTGCTATATCTCTTCTCATCCACTTTAAAAACTATTGAAATTTATTTATAGTTAGTCACGTCGGACCATTATTGGCAGAAGGTCCCTAAAGTTGGGATTATTCTGGAATAATCGATAGTTGAGATTATTATGAGCAGACCGTCAATAGTTAGGATTATTACTATCAATTTTTCCTAATACAAATTGGGTTACTTAATTAATGAGTGAATTATCTAAACATGAGTAAAAATGCCAAAAAGTCACAAATAAAACTACATTCTTTTAAATTCTTTAATAAGACTAATCTATCTTATGGGTTCGGACAAATATACTCCTACAGTTTTTTGGACTGCCACTGCCCGGCCCAACCACCACTGCCAACTAGGGCCGGTCCCGGATGAATAGAGACCCGGTGTGACAAAAAAAATGAACCTTTCTTTCCAACACTAAGAGAAATAAAACACAAATAATAATGGTAGTAGTAATAAATTATCATAAATTTCTGTTAAGATTTGAGTTAATATTGAACATAATAGCAAAAACAAATGTATTCATTAATAAAGTACATTTCATGAAAAAAGAGACATTCTTTGAGCGTATTTAGATGCAAAGTCATCTACCTAATTTGTTAAACTTCATAAGGAATAATAGATTAGGAGACCTAAGGCATAAACAATAAATAATCTACTGTATATTTCTACTATATTTGCAGCGTGTGGACAGCCGCTGCTGGACCGGCAGACAAGGGACTGCCGGAGCCCGGAGGTGCGGTGCTGTAGGGCTGAGAATCCGAGATGCATAAACGCCGTTTTGCTGCGATGAATGCGTAGAGGCCCTCGACGCAAGTACGCAACTTGCGTTCTTTCTTGAATCGGAGATCTGTTTTGATTTGTTATTTCATGAGGTTGTGGGCTTTTGGGTTTAATTTGGGCTTGGGCTGCTGCAAATGCATAATACTAATATTATTATTATTATTATTTTTGGGGGGAGGGGGGGCTCGCAATTTGGAGACCCTGTGCAGTGGCACAGAATCTCCCTCCCCTAGGCCGGCCCTGCAGTGCCGACCATTGTCCAGTTGCCCATCTTGCCGCCGGCCAAATTTTTCAAATTTAAACCAACTTCTTTCGTGCAGGGAGACTTGCTTGAGCTCCGCCACCGATCACCCGGCCTGTCGGAGTGCCCTGCCACCAATGGATTGCCCCGGTTGCATGCCTAAGGAAACAAGGGGGTAATTAATTAACTAGATTAGGGGTATTAAAGATAGAAAATTAATGTTTAATCCTATTTGTGAAAGGTTTAGGTTTTAGTTCTATTTGTGGAATTGTGTTTCCATCTAGTTCTATTTAGGATAACTATTACTCCTTCTATCCCACTAAGATTGTCTTAGACACTATTTGCTAGATCAACACAAATTACTCTTAATCTCTTACTTTATATATCAATTTTTTATGAAATTTGATTCTGGTTTTTGAGACTTTGTAAATCTTTTAATGTAGTTTTTGAATATGTAATTTTTTTCTTAAAAAAAATTGAGAGGGAACAGGGATCTGTTTTTTTTATAGTTGGTCAAGAATCGTAAATCGAATTGTCCCAATTTTAATGGAACGGAGGTAGTATTATTTAATGATTCTTGAAGAGATAAAGGAATATGCAAATGAACCTAAGCATAGAATGAGAATTCATCCTTTAATTCATATTATACTTTCATGTAATGAAGATTGTTCCGATCTTTTAATTTGATGGGGTAACTCCCTGTTTGTAATTGTGAAACAAATTTAAAGTATTTATTTAAAATTGATCGAAAATAATAATATGTCAGAATATCGAGTTCAATCTCTAAATATGAATCCTCTGATTCTTCACTTACAATTTGAAATAAATATAATTAAAGAATTCAACTTAAAATTAAATCTTTAATTCTTCAAATATTTGAACATTACGTTTTTTTATATCTTCAAATCTTCAAAGCTTCGTTCTTCATATCTTCAAATCTTCAAATTAAAGCTTGGTTTTTTGAATCTTCGAATGATCTTGAATGCAAAATTCAGTTTGAAGGGCCTCTGGTTTTCAAGTTGTTTGATCTTCAACAAAATGGTCGTTTTATAGCTTGATCTTATGTTTAAGGGCTTCCCGGGGCATATGACTTTGATATTCTATTGAATTTTTATTCAATCTTCATATGAATGTTCTCAAATCTTCAAAGATACGTTCTTCATATCTTCAAATCTTCAAAGCCTTGTCCTTCAGATCGTCGAATCTTCAGCTTCGTTCTTCAGATCTTCGAACGTTCTTCAACTTTTGGACATATTTTATCAATGGACCAAATCACAAAGGATTATTTGTATATTCTTCATAAAATTTGTAGCTTGATTTATTCCTCTTCTTTGGAATTAATCCTTTAGAGCCTCAGGGGAGTTCCTCATAGCTTTTCTGCATTGTTTTTTGGGAAAAGGTGCAAATAGGCCCTTGTACTAACCAAAAAAGGTCAAATAAGCCCTTATTTAGGAAGTTTTGTCCGGCCGTCGTCATTTGAGGTAGTTCCCGGTGGAATTTTTTGATGAAATTTTTTAAGCATCTTATTCATTAAGTCTAGTTTACTCATACCAAATTTCAGCTAAAACTTCAATCGGGAAGGCATTCAAATGAATTCTTGAAAATAACTGCGCAGTTAGAAGCGCAGTTATCTTCAAGAATTCATTTGAATGCCTTCCCGATTGAAGTTTTAGCTGAAATTTGGTATGAGTAAACTAGACTTAATGAATAAGATGCTCAAAAAATTTCATCAAAAAATTCCACCGGGAACCACTCCAAATGGCGAGGGCCGGACAGAGACTCCTAAATAAGGGCTTATTTGACCTTTTTTGGTTAGTACATGGACCTATTTGCACCTTTTCCCTTGTTTTTTCATGTGGAAGTTCTCTCATTCATTCCCCTCAACTGAGACACCTATTTATAGGCGTGGAGGGGATGAAATATGCAAGGTTTGCAAAAATTCGTCCATACTACTTGGGCCTCAATTAAAATGGGATTTGAGTTCTAATTGCTTGCATTTTAATAGCTAGAAAGATCAGCACCAGTGAGATGTATCTGAACAGCTTTTTTAACAAGGTTCATGGTTATTTTCAATGCATATGGAAAATTTTATTAAATACATTTTTTCTCCTCTTAACAAGTTGGATCATGTCTCTTACTCATTGGGCCACTCACTATTTAATAATGGGCTCAAATAAAGAAATTAATAGAACTAGTCAATTCTTTTAAAAGTAATAATTAAATTAATTGGATATCTAGGGATGTAAAAAAAACCAGCCGCAATGACCCGCCCTGATCCGAGACATTTGGGGCGGGTCTAGCCCGCCCCGCCCCGCCTATACAATGGGGCGGGTCCAGGTATTAGTATTGACCCGTGCCGCTTCGACCCGACGCGACCCACACAATATATAAGTATACATATTTTTTCTTAAATTATAATACAAATATACTTCAACATACATATGTGTGTATACAATAATTCATAAATTCTTTGATCTTATAATATATTAATATTATATATATATATATATATATATATATATATATTAGAATGAGATGAACAACATATTATCAATGTCTTCTTTATATATAGCATTTTAATACATATATTCAATTATTAATGTAATTAAATAGATTAATTATTCAAGTGTGAGTAATTTTTCCTTAATTTTTGAAATTTTAGCGTATCATGAATTAGATTTAATATATTAATTTTTATTTATTATTTAGAGATAAACTTTATGTATATACAATTGGTAACAACTTCCCACAAATAAAAATACAAGCTAATTAAGTTATGGCGGGGCGGAGTGGACCCGCCCCGCATGGAGCGGGTCATGGGTCAACAAGTTTGGACCCATGCAGGTCACGGGGCGGGGCGGACCCGCCCGCCAAGTCTCGGGGCGGGCCTGGGTCTTGCAGTACCCGCCCCGACCCATTGCCATGCCCATGGATATCCATGAAATGACCCAAATCAATTTTAATCATTAAATTTTATTTTACAGGATCCAAATTACTATCTTCCTCTTGCTCAGGCCCAACAACCATCACGACTAGCCTAGTAGAATTGACTTTGGCCCAATAGCACCTTGAAGATGCCCAATAAAATCAAGAATAGCCTGGTAGCATTAAAAGGAGCTCAATAATCACCACAATTGGCCCAATCATATTTATATGTCCACGGTAATTACTAGACTTTAGGAGGGTGTATTGTATTAGGAATTAGTGGCAAAATATTAAAATTTCATGTATTTTAAAAGTTTAGGTGTATTCAATGTGAACTTTTAAGAGTCTACAAAAGTCTAGTTGTAATCATTTACCCGAAATCACCAACCCGCCAACAAGTCTTGGATTAGTACCGGCCCGGTCGGGAGGTGGATACCAGGATGGTCTCAATATGCAAGATTTAAAGATTAAATATTGATTTTTTTTTTATCATTTTACGATAACTAAAGTTGAACCAGGAGATTCTACACTAATACTTATACACAAGATAAACTTAAAAAAATAAAAAGTGATATTTTATATGTGTCTTACGAAGAAAAATGTAGGGGTGAGATCGGTTCAATTCTTGAAAGAAAATTAAGGAACCATTTGAAGAACCGTTAATCCCATATTGATTCGGTGCAATTGTGGTACGCCGTCAGTTAACCATTAAGATAAAAATATTTTAACTATAATTGTGTTTGATCGTTAAACCGCTAACACATAAAAATGTAATTTTAAATTAATAAATATATAACCGTAAATAAGTAAAAAATTTAACAATCTAAAAATGAAAAGAAAACGATTATTAAGAAGATAAACTCGATTGCACCTATTCGTGTACCACATGTAGCAATGAGTGTAACCCTTTTGTAACGATTTCTTCTCTTACTCATTGAGTTGTGTAATATAACAATTGATCATAAATAGTTCGAGATTGTTGAGCATTCTCGAAACTTTGAGTTTTCTTTTTAATAAAAATAAATTTGGATTCTTATGCTTCATTTACTCTTGTACACCTCTAGCTGTGTTGCTAGATGAAATACATTTGTTTCATTTATTTATTTATTGTTTCTCATTATATTTTTGGGATAATCAAAAAAGGGAAAGTTGGTAAAGTTTTAAGAGACGGAGGGAGCAACATTTTCCCCAAAGTATGATCATATGTTTGATTTCCCTTAAGTAGGACTAAATATTATATTTCTACCCCTAATTTAATTAATTAATATAATTAATTGACTCTAGTTTCCTTGCATAACCAAATCCATTTTGGTGATGCGGATCAGTCTGATGACGACGACAGCCGGTAGTGGCATTCCGGATTTAAAAGTATATAGACTTTTCAAAAGTCTATAAACTTATCCATGGATGTAAAAGTCAATAGAATTAATTTATAAAAAAGTTCATGGACTTAAAAGTCTATTGACTTTTTTTAATAGTCCATGAATTAAAAAAGTTCATGACAATCCATACACACTTCTAAGTTACATGACATTTCATTGGTTATTAATGACGTGTTGAAGGCACCTACTATCATTCATTGAGTTCCATATTGAGACAATCTTACCATTTAGAATACTAGTATGTGTACCCATGCACCGCACGGCAAAATATGAACTTAAAGATTTTATTAAAATTGTAAGAGAAACGAATTGTATGTGAATTCGTCAATCAGAGTTTAAAATAAAATTCACTTGACTGTGAATAAAGCTGTCAAAATGAGTCAAAATCCCTAGGCTAGCCCATTTCATCTCATTTCACGGTGGGTAAGAGTTGTCATTTGTTTACCCAATGAACTCACTGGTTTCGTGGGTCAACTTGCACGGGTTGCATGTTCAGTGAGTTGACCCATGCAAGTTGTGAGTAACCCAAAATACAAACATATGTTTTTTAATTTTTTTGTCTTCAATGTTGATGGTTTACTACCAAAATTATTTTCAAGCATACTTATAATTTTACAACCCTTGTTGAACTATTATTTCCATATATACTAATTACTCAAATAAATTACCATAAAAAAATGACTCTAGCATATTTTTTATGTTATTGTTGAAAAAAATATCTTAACAATTAATAGTCATTTTGTACAAATGTTTACTCAAAAGATGTAAATTGCATCTTTATTTTTTTCCAATGAGTGTTTTTGATAGATACTCCCTTCGTCTCGCTAAGATTCTCTTAGCTTTCCCTTTCGATCAGTCCCTCTAACACTGTCTCATACAAAATTAGGTAAGATTTATGTAGTTTTAAATCATTCTTACTTTATCAATTCAATGTCAACTACATAAACTCATTATTCTTAATAATCGTGTCACCACCCCATGTCCCAATGTTAGTGGAACGGAGGTAGTACAATGTAACAGTTTTCAAATTTTAGTATAGCAATGATTAAATAATATTTTAAATTAAACTTATCAAGTATTGTGTGCTTAGTATTTTAGTTTCTTATACGTTAAATTTGGGTGATCAAATGAGAATGCAATCTATGAAGAGAATTAGAATGAACCGGAATGTTGAACCAGAATGTTAGATTTGAAAATTGTGCATTATGTGAAGTAGAAATACGTGTTACCATAAATAAAAAATGCAGTGACATTTTTAAAAAAATAAATTCAACATTTCCTGTCCATTTAAATATAAATATTTATTTATATTTGACTGCCAAAATTATTTTCAAATATACTTATTATATATATATATATATAATATTGGCATAAGAGTAGAGTTTTAGAAGTTGAATAATTTTTTTTGAATTTATTGTGTTGCCACATGCATTTTTTTCACACAAATAAAGGGTGTTGTCACATGTCAATAATTCATCTAATGAGCTCTCCAAGGGTTTGCTTTATTATATTATATAGATACTAGAACATAGATGAATATAATATTTTATCATATTTTTTTAAATTTCGTTTAACGTGTTTATACTTTATATTCAATTTTTTTGGACGATATTTTATATTCATTATATTTCGTCAAATTAATGTTGTCATTTAATCTTGTCTATCCCCACATAATTGTTGGAATTGCCACTATGTCGAAAGATCACCTTGATTAAAGAAAGATTAAGAGAAATTTTTCAAAATATGATTAAAGCATGTATATTTTCTAAAATAGGAGTGCACTGATTTACTTCTCCAAATAGCACTCATGTTCACTTCAGCTCTTATTCAAGGATGTTTGTATTCTTATTTCAATAGCACTCATGTGCTATTAAAATAAGTTTTATTTTAAAGAGAAAATGTGTTTATTTTCTATTTTAAAACTTTGCATATATTTTACTCTTATTTTGAGTAATTTCTTAAAATATTAATGCATGACAGAGTGTGAACTATTTTAAAAATTTATAAAAAGAAAGGAAATGGATATATTCATATACACATGCATGGAGACGAGACTACAAGAGAGCCAAAGTGAGAGGTTCAAGAAAGAGAATATTACACGAAATAGGACTAACAAGGTTTGAAAATTCCAAAATATGGCTGACATGCTTTTATTCCAAAAATAGGACTAATTACTGGCATGTTTTGGCAGTATCAGACTTCAAACATGACAATATTTTCCAAACTTGACAGTAATTACTCCTGTTATGGGAATAAAAAACACGGCGGTCCTGTTTTGAAATTTTCCAACTGTTTAAGTCCTATTTCGGAAACATTCCCGAAAGAGAATTGGCTATAATTATGAATCTTGTAATCATCCAAAGTCTAATGGCAAGATGAGATGAACTCTTAGTCTGATATACTTTTGGGGGACTTTTGAGAGGAATTTCCTAAATAAGACTAAATGAAACTTTAATTGATATAATAGGACAATAACATTAATATGTATTTTCATATTTCATGAATAATTAAAACATAGAAGTAATAACATAAATTTACTTATAATAAATGAAAAATAAAAAAATGAAAATACATATTAAATTAAATTAAAAAAAATAAGAAAATTAGAATAAGGAAAAAGGTGCAAATAGGCCCATGTACTAACCAAAAAAGGTCAAATAAGCCCTTATTTAGGAGACTCTGTCTGGCCGTCGTCATTTGGGATGGTTCCCGGTGAAATTTTTTGATGAAATTTTTTGAGCATCTTATTCATCAAGTCTAGTTTAGTTATACCAAATTTCAGCTAAAACTTCAATCCGGAAGGCATTCAAATGAATTCTTGAAGATAACCGCGCTTCTAACTGCGCAGTTATTTTCAAAAGTTCATTTGAATGCCTTCCCGATTGAAGTTTTAGCTGAAATTTGGTATGAGTAAACTAGACTTATTGAATAAGATGCTCAAAACATTTCATCAAAAAATTCCAACGGGAACCACCCCAAATGGCGACGTCCGGACAGAGCCTCCTAAATAAGGGCTTATTTGACCTTTTTTTGTTAGTACATGGGCCTATTTGCACTTTTTCCCTTAGAATAATAAACAATTATAAAATAAAAAACTTAAAAACCAAAATAAAAAATAAAAACATAAATAATATTTTAAAAAATGCAGGTCTCTATTGCCGCCTCAGTGCCTCACCACCAGCTCCGCCACAGTAAAAACATGCCAACATGTGTCAGAATTGCCATCTTGAGGGTAGTTTTCGAGAAATTTTCAAAGAGTAAAAATGTTATCATGTGGCATTCTCATAGAAAAAATGACATTTTCTTTTGCCGATAGGAGGTGGCGGCGGCATTGCTTTGCGGTGGCCAGACTGCGGGAAAGGCCTCCAAATTTTTCTTACGGTGGCCAGGCTGCGGGCCTCCAAATTTTTCTTATAATTTTTCATGTGTATTATCTAATTTTTATTTATTTTTAAAGTTTTTTATTTATTTTTTTAAAATATTCGGTAATACATTTAAACTTTTATTATTTTAATATTTTTTAAAAGTATTTTAGATTTTTTTAACATTTTTAGGATATTTTATAAGTAGTACGTATAAGTTAAACTATTTTTTATTATTTTTTGTTTTTATTACAAATTAAAATATAATTATCATATTAAGTTATACTTTAATCCTATTTTAGGAAGATAAATAATACTCCGTATATATAATTCGATCGGGAAGACAGTTAAATCGTTTTGAGTTCAAATTTGGTATGAATAAACTAACTTGATGGGGAATGGGAACATGCTAAAAAAATCATCAAAAAATTCAACCAGGAAATGTCCCAAACTGGACATAAAGAAATTCCTAGATCTTCAATTAGAGTGTAAAAGGATGGGCTTCCAACTTTGCTTACCAGTGGCGCAAATAGGAGAAAAAATGGAGAATCAGAATTTTTATGGGTGGCCATAAGCTTCATTCTTGGATGGGTATTTGTCTGATGTGTTGGTATATTATCCGAAATAGGACTAAAAAGGTTTGGATGTTTCAAACTAAGATTGTCATGTTTATATTCCGAAAATATGACTAATTACTACCATGTTTTGGCAGTACCAGACTTCAAACATGGCAGTATTTTCCAAACTTGACAGTAATTACTCCTATTTTGGGAATAAAAACATGATAATCCTATTTTAGAATTTTCAAACTTTTTAGTCTTATTTGAGGAACTTTCCCGATATATTAGAGAAGAGGAAGGGCATTAACGAGACACAGACGCATATTATAAATATAATGTTCCTCCAAGTTGAAGCCAATTACCAAATTACCACCAAGCTAAAAAAGCAAGTCGAGGAGCTTCGAGCTTTTAGGGTAAAAGTGATTAAGACGGAGTATTAAGTTGTATTGTGTTTTGCAAACAAAGGTTTTGACTTTTTTTAGCAATAAAGCACAAGTGTTTTTCACAAACTATTGCAAACACACCTTAAGAGCAACTCCAGTTTTGTATATTACAACACTTGTTCATACTATTGAATTTGAACATTATTTTACTCATATCTGGCATGATTGTCAAATAAACTATTGATAGTGAAAAAGAAGATGGGCTGTTGACTCTTGCATATTAACTTTCTTAAAATTAAGTTCAACCCAACCAATTGAACCAGTAGGAAAAATAATAAACCGTTCAGTTAGTTGTTAATCTCCCTGGCCTTGTTATTATTATATTCTTCCAATTCCTTCTTGTAGGCTTCCATTGCTTGGGCAGCCTTGTCGCTCCACACTTGCTTCTCTTCTTCACTCAATTCCTGAATCCATACCACCAAAAACAACAATCAATTACAATCTGTGTTCTATTTGAGTGGCTAAAAACTACAATTTTTGAGCTTTTTCGTTGGGTTCTTTACCTTCCACTTTACCGAAATGATTGCATTAATAGAGGTGGGATTGGTTCCCAGCTTTTCTTCAACTATCTTCTTTCTCTCCTCTTTGCTGAATAGGAGGAATGAAGAAGCAGGTTTCTTTGGCTTGCTTGGGTCTGTCTGTTTTTCTTCCTTCTTCTGCTTCTTCTTATGCTCGTCTTTGGTTTTCTGCAACTTATTAAAATAAACTTTTACTATGATGCACTTAACACTATATGATAATAAGAAGTAAATAAAAGCAGATGAAAAAGAATAACCTTAATAAGATTTTCAACTTTCTCCTTCTTTTTGAGCAATTGCATTGCCTCCTGCTTCTTAATTTTCATCATCTCCTCCTCTTCCTTCTCATGAGAGGCGGCTTCTTCTTCCTTCTTCTTCTGATAAGACCTCATTTCTTGAGCATACTGCTCTCTGTTCTTTGCAGCCACCTCTTCATAAGGTGCTTTCTGTTCATCTGTTAAGCTCCTCCATTCTTCTCCCATTAATTTTGCGACCTATACGTCAAAATAATACCACCAGTTTGAGATTAAACATGCAAAGTTGCAGAATATCAAATCGGAGGACCTTAATGATTTACCTCTACAGCATTCTTGTTATTCTCAGCAAGAAGAGCAGTACGGCGCTCATTTGAGAACAAGAAAAAAGCAGACAATGGCTTCTTTGGCTTCAATGGATCTTTTTCCTTTCTATACACAGAATCCAATTATTATGAGAATAGAGTGAAAACAGCAGTTATGCATTTATGCATTTTATAGTATCATTTGACCATAAGTATGAATGTGAAATCTTACTTTTTCTTCTTGTTTTCCATCTCTGACTCTTTCTGCTGGAATTGAATGTATTGCTCAAGCAACTCCAAAGCATTCTTCTGCTTTTGCTCTTCCTCTAGTAGTCTAAGAGCTTCATGTTCGCGCTTATCATTTCCAACAATCTTCAAGTATATTTCCTTCTCTGACTGATACTTTTCCTCATATGGCTTCTTCTCTTCCGCACTGATTGTCTTCCATTTTGCAGCTAGTTGAGTTGTTACCTCCTTAAACTCTGCTTTTGGGTTTTCCTTCTTCACCTGAGAGTTTCCAATTCACAATCTCATATATACAATTCCTAGGCAAGTAATCAATAACCCACAAGCAGATTGAAATCACCCAGTGTGTGTGTCTATACTTAATTAACTAACCTCATTCCATTGGTCTTTGCACCACAAGAGATAAGCTGTAGCTGGCTTCTTCTTCCTTGGGTCTTTCAATTTCTTCCCTTTCTTTTTCTGATCTCTGTCTCCCAATAAAATTGGGAAATTCTGCCAAAGATTTCACATCAATTAGATGGTTTAGAACAACCAGTGACTTGATTAATAAAGATCTGTAGTCATGTTTATTTATTTAAGCTTATGATTCTATCTGAGGAATCCATTTAACAAGACAATATCTCAACATATATTACCCAATATAAAACTTTGTCCTGAAATTACCCAGAAAATGGAGGTAATCTAAAACTTAGGTTTTTTATATTTGGCAGATATAAAAAATGGAGAAACTTACAAGGATGGGTTTAAACTCTTTGGTTTTCTGAAGTTTCTTGAGTTCAGACTGAAGCTTCTCCTGCTCCTTCTCCTTCTGCAAAATCATTTCATCCCTGGCCTTCAAGAGCTCCTCAGTATGCTCCTTTTCAATCTTCAACTTCTCAAGCTTTTCCTGCATCTCATGAAATGCCTTCTCGAATGACGAATCTCCGATTTGCTTTTTTGCCTTGGACGCCCCCATACCTTTCTTTGGATTCTTCCGGCGGAAGCTCTCGTGATTCTCTTTCTCGGCGGAATTTCCGGACGGAAATGCAGAATCCGTTAAATCGGAGTCTAATACTCCGGCCATGATATTGGCCTCACTTGACGAAGGCCTTTGAGGCTTCAGTGCCTTTCTGGAGGTTTCTTTCTTCATCGGAACAGCATCCATGGCTTTTTGGTAGCTCGGAGAAGAAACAAGTGGGTGTTGGGTTGATATGGCTGAGACAGATCTCTCAGAAAACAGGGTATTGTATTGTAAGATTTGTAACTGTATATATCTTGGTCTCTAAGAACACTGCCTAACGGTCGGATTTTTTGTTTTTTGAAATTCAAACGGAGTTTGATATTGAAATGGAAATACTAAAAGGGAAAATTTGTGTTTTTACTTCAAATTTCGTTTTTATTACACCGTATTTTAATTACCAAAAACCTTGTACTTCGTAAATAAATTAGTAAATTATTTTGCATCTCACAAAAAAACAAAAATAAAAATAGAGCTAAGTATAAAACATCAAAATAAAAATAGGATGTATTTTAAATTCATCCATATGAAAATTTGAACTTAGGAAAAGACAGTATGCATTTGGCAAGGAGTTAATAAAATTATCATATTTCCTTGAGAATCCAATATTTTTAAGGAGTGTTATTTATTCATTAAAAAAAAAGGAGTGTTATTTATTAGTAGATATAAACAAGGCAGTGAAATAAATATTCTTAAAGCCAATTAGAACGAGAATTCGGTAAGATTGTGATAAACACTTCTCCATATTAAAAAAAATCATTGTAATGAGAGTGTGTTGGTTAACATTAAAATTAACTCAATCTGATAAATGTGTTTATATTACTGACATTGTAGTTGAATCTAATAAATTATAAAAATACTACCTGTGCCTGACATAAGCTTTCCATTGAAAAAAATGATAGAATTATTTAGATAATAATTAAATAAAGTTATTCAAGTATATTTTGAGAAGTCATCTTAATGGGTATATAATATAATTAAGTCATTGGTGATAACTGTGATATTATATACTTCCTCTGTTCTTAAATAAGTGCAACGGTCAACATTTCACATTTGTCGAGACACAACTTTGACCATTAATATATATAACTCTCTATTATTAAAAAAAATTAAAAAAAAATCAGATTTTGAAAATATACAATGAGACAAAATTAGTAATATTTTTTTCAAAAAATATCTTAATACATCAATGAATAAAATGTAGTCAAAGTAGAACATGTGAATAGTGTAAAATTTTGTATGTTGCACTTATTTAAGAACGGATGTAGTATGTAGCACTTTTAAATTTTAATGATTAATGATATTTTTAATTGTGTTTAAGCATTTGTTTTTAATATTTAATCAAGTAACATCATTTGAAAGATGAATATTATGATTTGAAACTCTCTACGGGTCAATGAGCTGTGGTGAGCTTGTTTTTCGGCTTATCAGCTAACATTTCGTCAAACGAGTAATTGAATTGTGTAATAATTAGAAAAAGTAAGGTTAGAGTTACTTTTCTGACTGTATTGACTGAAGTTACTGTATAAGATCATTTTAGCTGTTTTTTCGTATAATTTTTTATTTATTTTATTATAGTTTTTCCACGTAAATCAGTGGAATCAGTCAATCCAAGCACTCCAACTAGATTTTTGTAAATTTCAACAAAATCAACCAATACAACTAATTTGAGTATCGGGCTCTATGTATGATTGTGATTGGAAATTCAACGCAATTTGGGCTTGTGACATTTGGCATTAATTGCGTGCATTAAAAGGATCCCGATACACACGAGAAGTAGAGAGGAGTAGTTATGGCAACGGGGCGGATCGGGGACGGGTACACATAAAACCGAAACCGCCCCGTTGGATAAATGTTTGCCCCAAAACCGCCCCATTACCCATTCGGGTAATTTTTTTTTAACCGTACCCGCCCCAATGGGGAATCGGTTTATCCACGGGTAACCGTTTCCCCAAATGATACCAAATAACCATTTTTTTAGAAAACAAATAACCAATTTTTAATCCTACTTGATATTTATATATTCAAAGCACCCTAAAACATACAAAAGCAAACATTTGAGCAATCAAGCAGACTGGCCTAAACGCATTAGTTGGACATGCACCTAATATCTCTTGTAACATAATAAAAAAGTAGTAATCATCCCAGAAGCCAAATTCCAAAAACAGGTTTAGGCCTATATTTAGTTTTAGGCCTAAAAAAGTAGTATACTTTTTAGCATTATTTATATGATATATACTATTTAGTATACACAATTTAGCATATATACTTATTATTCTTATATATAAAAAATTATTATAAATAATTAATAATGTTACGGATTGGGTAACGGGGCGGTTTCGGGGCAGATAACGGGGCGGATTAATATAGAACCATAATCGCACCATTAACCATTTAAAAAATTCGGGTATTCCCCGCCCCGTACCCATTTCCCAGTCAAACTGGTTTTCCCCAATTTGACCAAATCGGTTCGGTGCGGGTATCCAACGGGTCGGCCGAAATTGCCATCTGTAGAGAGGACGAGATGAGATATTCATAAAGCAAGGTTCAACATTTCAAAAAAATAAGGCACATTTTATTGAGTATTTCTCAAACGGTAATCCTTCCCAGTTTCCACACCCATTTTTCCTCAAATGAAACCCCATGTGTCATTGCCACTTCGATAATTTCCATTCCACTATATTTCACCTGAGAAAAATAATCCTCGAGTAGGGGTGGGATTTTGGAACCGGGAACCGTAGAATCGATTGGAACCGAACCGTTAACAACATCTAGGAACCAAACCGTTAACAATTAATGTCTCATTTGTAGGAACCGAACCGAAGCAAGTTATAACGGTTCGGTTCCCGGTTCTTATAAAAAATATGTGCTTGGAACCGTTACGGAACCATTATTAAAAAAATAAAAAATAAAATAATATTAGTAGTAGTAGTAGTAATAATAATAATAATAATAATAATAATAATAATAATAATAATAATAATAATAATAATAATAATAATAATAATAATAATAATAATAATAATAATAATAATAATAATAATAATAATAATAATAATAATAATAATAATAATAATAATAATAATAATAATAATAATAATAATAATAATAATAATAATAATAATAATAATAATAATAATAATAATAATAATAATAATAATAATAATAATAATAATAATAATAATAATAATAATAATAATAATAATAATAATAATAATAATAATAATAATAATAATAATAATAATAATAATAATAATAATAATAATAATAATAATAATAATAATAATAATAATAATAATAATAATAATAATAATAATAATAATAATAATAATAATAATAATAATAATAATAATAATAATAATAATAATAATAATAATAATAATAATAATAATAATAATAATAATAATAATAATAATAATAATAATAATAATAATAATAATAATAATAATAATAATATAATAGCAATAATAACCACCACAACAACAATAATAATAAAACAATATAAAATATTTAACTGACAATTCTAATTTAATCAACGGAAAAGAAGTAATAAATATTGTACATGAGGTTGATATAATACATTAAACTCCTTTATACAAATCAAGTTTTGTTCCATCACATAAATTTTATAAATATAAAATAACCCAAATAACTTGTAGTTGATTGCACATATTTTACTTTACTATTTTCATGATATTTCTAATTATTAGATTTATTATGAATCAATAGAATGTAATAATGTTTTTTTATATCTATATATGCAAACTCAATGTCTTTTTTTGTTTATGTTTTGAACGACTTGAAGTAAGCGTCCTATTCTTGCTACTATGATGACGAGTAACCTTCATCGCTCCGACACTACAACGATTTTTAATGTTTCATTTATTACATGAAAATTTAAATCACTTTTGTTCTATTAAGTGTTCAAAGTTCATTAGTTATGTTTGAGCTTTGATGTTTGAAGTGATTAGAGCTTCAAATAAAATTTTAATACTCGTGTTTTGAATTTTCGACGTGTTTAAAATTATGTGTTGATTCTTAGATGAGAAAAATTATTCTAGGAACCGGTAAAAGGAAGAACCGAACCGTTTACTACCGGTTCGGTTCCATAACGGTTCTTGAATTTTTATTTAGGAACCGAACCGATTTCATTAGTTAAAACTTTTATAACGGTTCCACTCATTTTGAGTAAGAACCGAACTGGTCCCAGCCCTATCCTCCAGTGTCAAGGCAAAGTCACTTATACAGTTATACTAAAATCTCTTTGTAGAATACTTAAAAAGTGATCACATTTTAAATAAGTGTATTAAATTAATAATATCAGGGGAATAAACAAAAAATAATTAACCATTTGCAAAAGGTTATACTCCAGTCCATACATTAATTGAGATGAGAATTAATAAATGGTTTTATCTCACCCAAACTTGACTTTCTGTTTGGGTTGAAGAAGTATACTCCTTGATTCATACCATCATTTTTTTCATTCGTCTTAATATGTTTTCCGTATAATATATTTAATAACATTTATGTAATTAAAATACAATATACTTTACAAATTTATATCTATTACATAAGCTCATTGTATATTTGATATGAATGAGGGGAAGAAAAAATTGACACCACTTGGTTTATATGAGACCGCTATTAATTTAGTTATACATAAACCTCCCGAAGGATGGATGGAACAAGTTGCATCACTATTTACCCACGCATAACCATTTCCATTAGCAAATCATTCCAAGAATCAATAGGCCCGGGCAAGCACCAATGCAAGCAGTCATTGATGCCCGTCCCGTGCTTCCCGTCGGAGAACGGTTGAAAGAATCTATAAGGGCCCGGGTGACCATCAGGCCTCAACAAGGAAAGCGGATTGACATCAAAGAGCTCAAGTTTCACTCCCTTGTCAGCTGCCTGGGCCGACGCCTTTTCGAATTCCTGTAACTCAACCTCACGAAGAACTCTATTAACGTCGCTCAACTCAAACCCACCATCACGCGCCGGTTCTTTTCTATCACACTTCCCGCCTGTAAACCATTGCCCGTTCTCAAAATGGTCCGGAGTGCTTGTCCTGAAAAACACTGTCCCTTTATGCTTTGAGGAAATAATGTGGTTGAAAACAGTTCTTAGAATTTCTTGATAGGCAAACCCGAAACCGAGCTCGGTCAAGTTCCTTTTGGGACAATAGTGGCATCCCAATATAGTATTGTTCTTAAGATAGACAGCTGTTTTCACAAACCATTGGCCACTCGAAAACATTACATAATCTAATCCGTCAAATTGTTGGGTCCAATTCTTGTCAAGCCTATCAAGATGCAGTTCAATCTCAGAAGATGAAACTCCGTTTATGTCTTCAAAAATGGCTGCTTCTGCCAAAAAAGGAGACCAAATGACTGAAACAGAAAAATTGAATGACGGGAAGAACCATCTCCTGGATTTGTAGTCCTTGTCATGGTACACTTCAACTGCTCGTTCTATCTGGGGAAAAATAGCTCAATCTCAATCACACTCTCAGAAAAGACCACTAATTTCAAATATGCAAAAATACTGTTTTAGAGCTTGTTTAGTGATAGTTGAAATGACTGCATTGATTGAATGGGCTGAATTACAAGTGCTTGGTGTTTTTTAGTTTAAATGATTTACTGGATATGTAAGTAGGATATGTAGTAACTACCTTTGTCCAAAAATTTGGTTCTTGTTCAATATTTCAGCAGTCAACTTAATTTGCTCTCAATGTCTAATTTTATGTATCAAACTTTTATCATGTTCGAATTTGGTTTTTTTGCACTTGGATAGACTTTTGGAGTAGTTAATATATATGTAAATTTAAATCGTTAAAAGAAATTTGTGTATTCCGAGGAAAGACTTAACTTTATCAGCAGTCAAACATTAAGGCAAGAACTTGATTCTATGACAGAAAGGGTAATTTTTTTACATAGGGCAAAGCAAGAAAAGGACAGTTTTGTCATTTCTTAGCAAAAACGTGAATTAGACTAAAAAGTAGCAAGACAATTTTTTGGGGTGTGTGATACTTTGATCAGCTTTTACAATCTTTTAAAGCTTATGAGCCCATTGGGGCATACCAAACGGGCTCCTACAAAGGCATCAAACACAGTAACCATCTAATGTATATACTAAACAAATGATGTGGAGTGTAACAAAGAATGAACTCAAACTCAACTAAAAAGCTTAAATAAAGATATTGTTTATTTTATGGCATACCTTAGAGAGACTGCAAAGAATTGACTGGACATGATTCCTAGATATGGAATCACCAATTAATGCCCAAGTTTTATTCCTCATAAGCTCAAGAAATCTCTTTGGATTAAAGCGAGGGAGGTCGCATCCACGTGGACTCCACCTCCAGTAAAGATAGCCCGTATCTGGCCTCCCATTCTTCATACAGTTCTGATGGCTTTCGATGAAGGGGCATGACTCGTTCGTATAAAGCGGACCGCTTGGATTAGGAATCCAGTTTCCTCGAAAAAGATCACACTGCTCTACATCTTGTTCGTCTTTCCAAGGAAAAAAGTCGCATTGCATGATAAGAATATAGATAGAGAATCAGCTCTAAGCCTCTAAATATAAACTAACAAATAAATACGTAGTAAATAATTAAAAGCCCTGTGACAATAGTTTAATGAAATAGTGTTTAATCAGCTCTCACTTAGGAGTTGGGGGGAAAATTGAAGTAAAACTTTTGCAACAGAAAAGTCAATTCATCAAAGTTTCTTGCCCAATTATAACACAGCACTCAAAACAGAAAAGTATGTCTTTCCCAAAATAGGTTTTTTGGGTTTTGGATGTTTAAATTTAGCAGTTCTCGCTTGAGTTTTGGGAACTATTTGTACATTTATTGTTCCCCAAATCTAAAAAAGTAGAGAATACTATGCTGTTAAACTCTCTCAATCAGTTTCATAATACTCTGTACTCCTTAATGTCCTACATTCTTTTTTAATTCGTCCTGTTTGTGTTCAATTTAAAAAACAGACAATTTTATAGAACCTTCCCAACTTAGCCAAATATGAACCCACATTGTCTTACTACTCCTAGAAGATTGCTCATTTAGAATGAAACTTGAAGTCAATCTTAATACATTCAACCTCCTGAGTTAATTAACTGGTTTTAAGCTCACAAGCTAAGAGCCTTTTCTTGTCACTATCAAAATAAACTTCATTGATTCCTTTTTCATCTGTACCAATTTAAACTTCTTTTCCTTTTATGTGAAAGAATATGTGACTTTAACATTTGTCTCTCCTCTGCCCTACTTTAGATCAGACAATTTTCACCTTCTTAATCAAAAGTATGAATGGCGTATCACGATAAATTATGGGACCGAGGTAATACATAAAAGTTCTGCAATACAAAATCATATATATCCCAAAACTTTGTGTCAAATAGTAATACTTGAGACATTATATTTGGGAGGGAGGGAGTACCAATAATGTCCACAGATTGGGTGGCCACAATATTTTCAAGAAATATGATCCCAGTTTGTGCAACTTGAGGAACATGAATGGATCTAGAGAAGAGCAGCCTGAAAACAAGAGCCGCCATGAAAACAGACAAACCCAGCTTCAGAATGAAGGTTCTCGGCTTGCTCTGATGAGATCTCCACCTATATTTCCAATCCGCCACCATTTTCATCGCCACCTTCCTTAGCTCTCTCACTCACTCACTCGAAAAACCACTCCAAAATCTAATCTTCCGCAGACAACAACACAATTACACAACAGGCAACGGTTTGAACTTTGAAAAACAGTCCCTAAGTCCAAACTATATACAACCGACACAAGTTTTAGGATGAATGATTTATAAACGTCAGTGCAGGAACAAGATTTGATCAGGCTTGAGAACTGGGAAAAGAAAAGAGTTATGGGTTATGATTTTTGGATCCGAAAATGGAGGATGGGATTGCTTCCTGCTTGGTTTGGTCGTTTAGAATGGGCAATTCAATTGACCGACTTTTGTTTTTTGGCAGAATTTGGAAGCACGAGTAAAAGAAGGTTGGTGAAATATGAAATTCAGAGGAACGTAAATTTCAAGAGAGCCAAAGATCAGTTTTGAGATGAGTGGAAAGGGAAGTGCGTAGTACCACTGTCGGTGATAGTCACAGTGACAAAATGTAAGTGGTCACAAATGAAAGACGCACCAAAAAAGGAGAGTGGATTCCTTTTGGGGTGACCAAGCAATCATCCCCTTTATGGGTCTACAATTATTGGGTGCACAAGTTATTATTAATTTTTGGGATAAGGGTCAGATAGGGCCTCGAACTCGAAAAAAAATGTCAAATAAGGTCATATTTCGGATGCTCTGTCTGGCCGACGCCATTTGGGGTGGTTCCCGTTGGAATTTTTTGATAAAATTTTTTGAGCATCTTCCTCATTAAGTCTAGTTTACCCATACCAAATTTCAGCTAAAAAATCAACCGGGAAGGTAGTCAAATGAGTTTTTGAAGATAACTGTGAAGTTAAACAACGCCGTACATTTCGGAAAATTTTTTTTCGAGTTCGAGGCCCTATCTGACCCTAATCAATAATACTCCGTAATAAACTTTTTAAGTATTTTGATTAAGAACATTTTAAAATAATTTTCATTAGTCAAATTTGATCATTATTATTGATTAAGAAAAGTGATATGGTCAAGTTCTATGAGACGGAGGAATTCTATTTTCTATAAATACTTCATGTACATACCTTAAAAGGGATCCGCTCTCTAGAATATGAATAATGCCTTAGACCATTTGGAGAGATTGAGAGGTCAAATTGTTAAATATGGACTCCGTCTATATGAAACCAGTGTTTTGACTCTCACTTTCATGCATTTCAGCACCGTCAATAAAATACACTCAACATATAATTTAACCTATCAACTTAGAAAAACATTAATTAAATTATTATAAATAATGTTTTCCTTTTAATTTTTTCGCTGAATAATTATGAAATAAAAATACATATTTCGATGTAAAAATAAATAAATTTAAATAATTTTTTTAATGTTTTTTTGTTAACAAGATATGAACTTAATTCAAGTAAAGTTCGATTAAGGAATATTCAATTATTTGTGAAGGCTTCATGAATTAAAGATTTGTGTTTCATGTTTTTCTGGGGCTTAAGAAAATTTCAACAGTTAAAACTTCAAAAAAAATCATTTTTATATATTACATATTGATGTCATATGAAAGATCATAAAATTTATGAATTTTGATAAACTTTTTGAAAATTTTGGATAAAAAATAAAAAAGTTATACAAGTTTAAATTTTTTTGGGATATTATGATGCAGGGATGACATCAGCATGACATCATCCGCACCAGAAAATCAACCTGCATTCTTTTTTCTCTTCTTTTTCTTTCTTTTTCTTTTTCCCAATCCCTCTTAACCAACTCTCTATATTTAATACCTTCCATCCCCTCTTCCATTTTTAATACCCCTTTTAAACTACCACTACACACAATTAGGAGTCCAAAAATTCTACATTTAGCATTTTGGACTCCTAATACTTCACCACTCCAAATGGTCTTACGTTGCCTAAAGTTCTCTACTTTTCGTAGATTAGCTCTCGTAATTGGAATTAAACTCCATCATACACATTTTTGCAAATTTTTAAATCATATCACAAACAAAATTTTAAGTCAAATTAGATAACATGCAAAAAATGTGCGGAGAAAATATAATGTCATGAATAAAGAGTTGGGTTTTTCCTTATTTTTTGACCCATGAGAAAAGCCCAACTATTTAGCTCATTAAAGTCTTATTTAGACTTTCTATTTTGGGAGCATATGATTAAAACTGGGTCTGCAACTATATCAAACTAGAAGGACGAGAGTGTTGGAACATATTGTTTTGTTGATGACAAACAACTAGTGTTATTTTTTGTCTATAAGTGACTGCAGGAAAGGAAGATAAGCCGTAGACCTGAACCCGGAACTATCCTACAACGGACATATATGTTTTGTTGATAACTAACCATGCAGGTGAAACGGCGGACAAAACTGCTCCTAGTTCTTTAAGGAACAAAGGACACAACTATCCTTAGGATCAAATGGACATTATTATTGTGTTGTTGACTAACCATGCAGGTGGATATAATGTTTCTTGGATAGAACCATTCTAAGCTATTTTAGCTAATTAAATACTTGCTTGCATGGATGTTTTACGTGCCCAAAGTTGAAAATGTGATTAGAGGCCTTATTGAAATTATTGTCACATATACTGTATGGAAATAATCTTATTACCTTATAATGGTGGGCCATACTATTAATGATAACTAGAAAAAGTTTTCTTGCCTAAACTATTAAATGTGTTAATATTACGGCTATCAATGGATGCTTTGCTTACCATAAGTACTCATTCTTGAATAAACTATTTTGAGTGGTGTAAGTAAGAATGGGCCGTTGCAATCTTATTATGGTAAGATAATAATTTATTTTCTTGCTCCACTATGTTAATTATTCCTTGTCATGAAGGTGCACATAGCATGATCCGTACTCCCTGCTTGATTTAAAAAGGGATCATCATTAGGTGAAATATTAAATGGAAAGTTTTCCTTTTTTTTTGAGTACTTCCACTTATCAAAGGAAATTGATTTAAATGGGGAATTCATATTATGGTCGTTGCATGCTTACGTTTATTAATGAAAACTTCCCTACCTTTTTAATTGACCGAAGCTTACCTTCTTAGTGAATATAAGCAACCTGAATTTTCCCCTCCTTAATTAATTTCACGAGATTTAAATGAGTTGTACTTGGTGTGTGATTGATATGCTACTAACGAATATACAATTATGATATTTTGGATGTCTTAATTTGGCTGCCTTCTATATTGTGCTCGGATATGGGAGATATTATGTAAGGAAAGCAATTCAAAATATCAAGGCAAGTCCAAGAATTCAATCAAGGAAAGAGGAGCCAACGGACGTCTTTCATGAAGCTATATATATGACGGAAGATCAAGAGAAGAGTGTGTGCTTGACCGAGATAGACATGGAGAGATATATTCATAAAAGAATTACTGAAGCTCAAGGCACCTGAAACTGCTCACTCGGAGTTCTAGATATAGTTTCTTCTTTCCCTTCTTCGTATTGTAATGGGGTTTTGAGGATTGGCAAAGAGCAGCCTCCTCGGGTTGATTTGTGTGAGTGAGAGCTTTGTTGTAAAGTTGAGAGGCTCTCTACCCGCAAGGTAGAGAAGCGTAACTCTTCCTAGAGAGGATAGAGTTGGGGTGGCTCAAGGGTATACTAGGAGAGTTTCCCTTGTAATCATTCAAACGCTTTTTAGTGAAGTTGTTAAAATTCCTCCGAGGGAGGTCGAGGTTTTTTAATCCCTTTGAGCCAAGGGATGTTTCCTCGTTAAATCCTTGTGCACTTTACTATTTGGCAATTCCCTATACCCCGCACTAGAACTGGGCGAAAAACTGCCACGGTTCCACACACACAATTCACCCCCCTCTTGTGTTGCTAACTGTTTTCATCAATTGGTATCAGAGCCGGTCTTCACCACATAGAGGCTAATACCTTGGGAAGAGATCCGGCAAAATGAATATGGTTGACCGATTGGAAGAAGGGTACTCGACTCAACGACCACCATTGTTCAATGGCAAATACTATCAGTTCTGGAAGAGTCGGATGGAGAACTTTATCAAAGCCGATAATTATCAGGTATGGAATGTGATAGAAGGTGGCGACAACGTCATCACAAAGCTAAATAGCGAAGGTAAAGTTGTTCCTAAACCTAAAGCTGGATTTACTACTGATGATTATCAAAAACTCGAACATAATGCCCAAGCTCTTAAATACTTGATTTGTGGTCTTGGTCCTGCTGAACACAACCGTGTTCTAGGATGTAAGACTACAAAGCAAATGTGGGATTTGCTTGAGGTTACTCATGAAGGAACCTCACGTGTAAAAAATCTAAAATTGACATATTTATGCGTAATTACGAATTATTCGTAATGAAGCCCGGAGAGTCAATTAAGAATATGATTACACGTTTTACTAATATCATCAATGAGCTTTCAGCCCTTGGAAAGGAAATTACTGTGGAAGATCAAGTGAGAAAAATCTTGAGAAGCTTTCCCTCGGTATATGGAAGCCTAAGACCACGGCTATTGAGGAAGCAAAGGACCTATCCACCATGACTCTTGAAGACTTGACCGGTTCACTCATGACATATGAATTAGGACTTCAAGAAGAGCAAGACGTTGAGACTGTAAGGCGAGAGAGAGGAATTGCTCTAAAAGCTCGAGAAGAGGAAGAAGAATCCGAAAGTGAATCGGAAGATGAGATGAGCATATTTGCTAGACAATTAGGGAAGATGTATCGTAGGTTCAAAAACAACAGGAACAAACAAGGTAAAAATAACTCTCAATTTTTTAATAACCAAGGCTGTTTTGTTTGTGGTTCCTTCGAGCACAGGGTAAAAGACTGTCCACAAAAGATGAATGACCGAACCTATGACAAGAACAAGTCCAGTTCTAACCGGAGGTTCAGCAAAGACAAAGGTTCAAAAGAGGTCTCAAAAAGGCAATGATGGCAGCCTGGGGAGACTCATCCGATGACGAAGAAGAGGAGAGTGTAAGAACTCTAACCATACGGGTCTATGTCTTATGGCACACTCTGATGAGGAATCCGATCAAGAGAGCTTCGAGGTAAACTTTGAAAATTTTCTATCTAAGTTTGATTCTCTATCCAAAACCAAAGCTCGGAAAATTTTCAAAAGATTGACTATTGAGCTTAATCAAAACCTTTCTGAAAATGATCATCTTAAATCACAAATCACTGAGCTTGAGTCTAAACTCGAGGAAGCCACGAGAGCCAAGATAAGGCTTGAAACAAAAGTAGGAGAGTTAATAGATGAAAGGCTTAAGTACAGTGAAGTGGTTTTAGAACAAGATCAAATCATTTGCTCTCTTAAGCTCGATAGTATGAACAAACAAGTTAATCATGATGAAAAACTTCTCTCAAAAATTCCGAGCGTTGGTAGTTTGATTGATCATCTTCATCGTCTTGTAGCCGAGTGCACAGATTTTAAAAATAGACCGGAATATCAATCCTATAGTGCAACGAACAAAACCACGTCTAGACTTCATTCTGGAACTGGTCCTCATCCGCACAATAAAAGAGTGAACGAGACTGCAGGTCTCGGATATATTCCAAGTGACACTCAATCTAATCAAAAATCAAATTTTCAGAACCAACCCTTTAAGGGTAATAGAACCCGAGGACAACCCAGTTCTAGAACAGATCAACAGCCACCTAGAACTGGACCAAACTGGTTCGATAGACTGGTTCAGAAGCACAAAAACGGTTATGGACAAACGTCAAACCGAACTTTTAATAAGAGGACAAAAGGCTTTTATGGTAAATGGAAACCTAATTACGTTGATACTTATGACAACCGAGTTTGCATGCATTGTGGCAAAATCGGTCATCTTCGGTATCAATGTCACTCTCGCCACAAGACCTTAGAAAGATGTTTTGACTATGTAGTATTATCCTTCCTCAAACAAATACAAAATGGAACCCAAGCAAGTCTGGGTTCCACGTGCTAACCCGTGATTTAGGAACAGCACCAAGTGAGGGGGAACAATCACTGGTTCCTTGACAGTGGTTGTTCTAAGCACATAACTGGAGACTCATCTTTATTCCTCTCACTTTGGCCATTTAGTGGTGGGAAGGTGATATTTGGAGACAACGGCAAAGGAGAAATTTTAGCCATGGGAAAAATCAGAAAATCACCCAACCATTCAATTGATTTTTTTGTTAAGGTTTTAAGTTCAATTTGCTAAGTATCTTTCAATTCTGTGACGGAGGTAACAATGTTATGTTTAATAAAGAATATGTGCTTATAATTGTTGATGATTTCTCAAGATATACTTGGACTATCTTTCTTGCTAGCAAGAAAGATACTTTTAATGAGTTTGTTATTTTTGTAAGGAAAGTTGAGCATCAAACAAAGCAGCAAGACTCGTTCGGATCATGGGACCGAATTTGACATTAAGCTCTTTAATACATTCTGTCAAGAACAAGGGATAGACCATAACTTCTATGCTCCTAGAATGCCTCAACAAAATGGGGTGGTAGAACGGAAGAATAGAACACTGAAGGATATGACTAGAACTATGTTAATCCCTAGTGGTCTAGCAAAGAATTTCTGGGCAGAAGCTCTTAACACGGAGATTGCACCAATTCCAAGAGCAAGGGGGAACTGATCTTGAAACCAATCGGCATGAGGAGATAGGAACAGGAACTGATGATAACATGATTAGAACTGAGGATGTACCCAGTCAATGCACTGTCAACCAGACTCAAGAACAGGCAGATCCAGTTCCAGACGACTCGCATGAAATTAAAGACCATTCAAATGCTCATAGAGGAGGGTAACTACATCGATCACATCCTTTGGATAACCTCTTGATTAACCTAAATCAGGGAGTAACTACTAGATCTAAACCTAGAAATTTTTGTGCTTTCTTTGCTTATCTATCACTTATAGAACCGGAGAACCATGAAGTGGCTCTCTCCGACGCTGACTAGTTTCTAGCTATGCAGAAAGAACTTAATCAGTTTGAGAGAACTAAAGTATGACATGATGAAGGCCATGACCAATCCTATGGGAACGAATGATAGACTTGACGCCGATGAGAAAGTAACATGCGTGGACATCAAGATGAGTCAAGAAATGATTGGGTCACAGCTTTACCTAACTGCCAATAGACCTGACATAGTTTTCAGCGTAGGTCTATGTGTCTGGTTGCAGGACAATCCTGAAGAGTCCCATCTCAAGGCACATCAGGTCTCTCTACCACGTTGATCATTGGTTTTTCAGCTATTTATTGTTTTGTTGTTGACAAAAGGGGGAAGAATATGTGCCCTACGTGCTCTATGCTTGATACTTTGTGCTTATACATTATGATACTAACTTTAGGGCACCAAGTGTTTGTCATCAACAAAAAGGGGGAATTTGTTGGAACATATTGTTTTGTTGATGACAAACAACTAGTGTTATTTTTTGTCTATAAGTGACTGCAGGAAAGGAAGATAAGCCGTAGACCTGAACCCGAAACTATCCTACAACGGACATATATGTTTTGTTGATAACTAACCATGCAGGTGGAACGGCGGACAAAACTGCTCCTAGTTCTTTAAGGAACAAAGGACAGAACTATCCTTAGGACCAAATGGACATTATTATTGTGTTGTTGACTAACCATGCAGGTGGATATAATGTTTCTTGGATAGAACCATTCTAAGCTATTTTAGCTAATTAAATACTTGCTTGCATGGATGTTTTACGTGCCCAAAGTTGAAAATGTGATTAGAGGCCTTATTGAAATTATTGTCACATATACTTTATGGAAATAATCTTATTACCTTATAATGGTGGGCCATACTATTAATGATTACTAGAAAAAGTTTTCTTGCCTAAACTATTAAATGTGTTAATATTACGGCTATCAATGGATGCTTTGCTTACCATAAGTACTCATTCTTGAATAAACTATTTTGAGTGGTGTAAGTAAGAATGGGCCGTTGCAATCTTATTATGGTAAGATAATAATTTATTTTCTTGCTCCACTATGTTAATTATTCCTTGTCATGAAGGTGCACATAGCATGATCCGTACTCCCTGCTTGATTTAAAAAGGGATCATCATTAGGTGAAATATTAAATGGAAAGTTTTCCTTTTTTTGAGTACTTCCACTTATCAAAGGAAATTGATTTAAATGGGGAATTCATATTATGGTCGTTGCATGCTTACGTTTATTAATGAAAAATTCCCTACCTTTTTAATTGACCGAAGCTTACCTTCTTAGTGAATATAAGCAACCTGAATTTTCCCCTCCTTAATTAATTTCACGAGATTTAAATGAGTTGTACTTGGTGTGTGATTGATATGCTACTAACGAATATACAATTATGATATTTTGGATGTCTTAATTTGGTTGCCTTCTATATTGTGCTCGGATATGGGAGATATTATATAAGGAAAGCAATTCAAAATATCAAGGCAAGTCCAAGAATTCAATCAAGGAAAGAGGAGCCAACGGACGTCTTTCATGAAGCTATATATATGACGGAAGATCAAGAGAAGAGTGTGTGCTTGACCGAGATAGACATTGAGAGATATATTCATAAAAGAATTACTGAAGCTCAAGGCACTTGAAACTGCTCACTCGGAGTTCTAGATATAGTTTCTTCTTTCCCTTCTTCGTATTGTAATGGGGTTTTGAGGATTGGCTAAGAGCAGCCTCCTCGGGTTGATTTGTGTGAGTGAGAGCTTTGTTGTAAAGCTGAGAGGCTCTCTACCCGCAAGGTAGAGAAGCGTAACTCTTCCTAGAGAGGATAGAGTTGGGGTGGCTCAAGGGTATACTAGGATAGTTTCCCTTGTAATCATTCAAACGCTTTTTAGTGAAGTTGTAAATTCCTCCGAGGGAGGTCGAGGTTTTTTAATCCCTTTGAGCCAAGGGATTTTTCCTCGTTAAATCCTTGTGCACTTTACTATTTGGCAATTCCCTATACCCCGCACTAGAACTGGGCGAAAAACTGCCACGGTTCCACACACACAATTCACCCCCCCTCTTGTGTTGCTAACCGTTTTCATCAGAGAGCAAGACGGAAATTAGATAGCATGAACATCAACATCGGGAGTGAATTGCTCATCCCATTTTTCCAGCAGATAGCATCATAAAAGTTCGATTTCCCGGAGATTTAACCGTCAAATCGGCATGATTTTTCGACAGCAACTACACGACATCTGGGCCAACATTATGGACAGTTAAGGTCGGGTTTTGAGGTCCGGAGGTTGGGTTTCGTTGGTCTGAATAGTAGCTAACTATCTGGTGATATTATTTCTTATTTTGGCTCTATTTGGATTTCATACACCTTGATGTGCTCACTTCCAAGGATATAATGATTTTGTATGCATCTAGGATTATCTAGAGAAGACTTTGTATTGCTCCTTTGATGATGATGATGATGATGATGATAGTGGATTTAAGCGGCCAAAATGGTCTCGTGGTGTTTCCCTAGTTAATGGATTTTCCACGCTAAAATTGTGTGTCTTTGTGGTGTGGCTTACTGTTTTAGCTCAATATCTTGGTGCATAGTAGTTGTATTGTGTGTGTGTTCTAGTTGCATTAAGAACACCCTATTTGTTTGCATCCTCAAAGGTTCATTCATGTTGAGAAAGTTAGTCGACCGAATATTAATTCCGCATTTATTAGTTATCATTTGCAACTGTTTTCCCCCATCAAATTGGTATCAAAGCCGAGCTCTGTATTGTATTAGACTTGTTTCAATGATGGAAGCTAACACAAGTAGGATGATCAATTGGAATGGTTCTAATTATCATGTTTTGAAAGGCAAGATGGAAAATCTACTTTGTGTGAAGGATTTTTTTTTTGAAAGAAAAAAAAATTATTCATAAAATAAAAGTTACAGTGCAAGAAGAAGAAAAGGAAAGAAATTACATAAAGGAAATGAAATTTAAAGACTAAACTAGACTCAAGGGAAATCTATGGACTGTGATTTGGTCCTCATGTTGTGGCGCCTCTTATTCTTCTGAGATTTCCGGTAGATTTTGAGTTGCGTGTTGAAATTATCTATTGGCAAACAATTGTCGGAGGTGACCAACTCTGATTTACGACAAATCATTCTATTGAATTTAGAATTCCTAATTTCTTCCTCTTTTGATAAAGGGGGACGACGATCACTTTCGGTTGCATGTCTTAGAAAATCGTTTGAAAAGAAAGAGTCATCAGAGTGATCAAATTGTCTGAGGCATCAGAGTAAGCTAGGAGGAGTGGATTTTATGGTTGTTTCTCAAAAGAGAGGGGTTGTTGTTTCCCGCCATAAGCTCTCTGAACTTCATAGTTAAAAATTAGTTTGGAAATGGAGATTTCCTCAGAGTCAGTCGTAGATTCATGCTCCCAATGCATGGCTTCGTCTTGCTCTAAATATGATAATTCAACAAAATTAGAGAATAATGTCAAAAAATCATTGAAATTTGATTTGTGTGGGCCCTTGGGGACTAGAATGGAGGTCCCCTTTTCCTTAACAATCTTAAGACAAGAGCGTGATTTGTTGACCTCTAAAGAAACCGTGATAGACTCGATTTTTTTGCTCTGCCTGCTATTAAAATTATTTGAGCTTGTGAGTTGATGAATAAAACGGTAGATCTGTGGAGCCAAATCTGTTATGAAATTAATCCTTCTAAGCGAGCATTTATGTATCTCAAAAATCTCAATTTCATTATCTCTGGCAGCAAATCTGAAGAGTTTAGATTCAACTTTGATCGAATCAAAGCCATCTTCTCCAAAAAAAATGGAATTTTTCAGAATCATTGGAATAGTCACCTGAATTTTCATAATTTTGAAGATGGACAACCTCGTCTTTGTGAGCGGTAGAGTCTTTGATAATAATTTGCTTTTCATAACTTTTTGAGGATTGATCAAGGCTTCCAGAAGAGGTGCTGGCCTGGTCTCCACATTTGTCCACTTCACACCTTACAATTTCCGCCCATGTGAGAGCTCGTACAGCCCCAGTCGTATGAGGGTCCACGCCTAACATGCATTTTGCGCGTTTGTTGGTTGTTGTCCCCTGCAATGCCACATATGGAGTCTCTACTCTGAGTTTCTCCGGCCTACCACCTGGTCCCGCATGAGCTGTAGGGAACGGCCGTCTGCCAGAGCGATTATCTATTCGACCTTGACCTTGCACAGAAAAAGGTCCGCCGGCACAGTTGGCACAACCGGCAAAACGAGTACGTCTCTATCCTTTCCGACTGCTCCCTGCGGATTTAGCCCCATCACAAAACCATCCCTAGCTATCAGCCAAATTGGGCGGCAGTATAGATCCCGGTTGGGATCTAGCATGGCTCCCTTTCCGGCTTAGATGGCCGGACTTAATTGTTGCGTCGGTTGGGATTCCGCGTGTCCCTTTTTTCAAGAAACCCTGTGATCTTTCTTGTTTACATGATTGTGATCGAAGGGAGAGGGTCGATAAATCTTCTTCCTTATCTAATTGGAAAAAATGATTGGATGTACCCGTAGATCACCGATTGTTGGTCGTGACTCGCTGGTTGAGCTTGTAAGAGGAGCGTCGATGTCTACGTTTGTGGCGGACAGAGCAGTAGGAATCAGCCGGAACCTCCGTGTAGTAGTTGAGTCTTGCGTGGAATTGGCTGGTGAGCTCCAACCGGTGATTTGGGTCCCAATCTGGGCGTTCCAGCTGCGGGTACCCTTGTTGATTAGGGTATAGAGCTTGGGGTGTAACACTTGAGATTTAATATAAACGGATTAATAGTACTACTCATACCAACAGAGGTGCATCTCCTTTTAAGGGAGCTCATTACCCAAGAACTCCAAAGCCAAGCATGCTCGCACGGGAGTAGTCTTGGGATGGGTGACCCCCTGGGAAGTTTCTCAGGGCGCGCATGAGTGAGGACAAAGTGTGCGGTAAAGGCTCGTGGTGGTTTGTGGGGACAGTACTAGAGGTCTGGAGTAACTACCTCGGGTCCTGCAGGCCCGGGGTGTTACAGGTGGTATCAGAGCAACTTTGCGACAGTGTGCTGATCCGTTGGAAATCGAGCGGGCACTTAGCAAGGGAAAAGATTCTGGGATTTGATTGAGATTGGTTTAAGGGCGCAACGAGGACGTTGCGATCCTAAGTGGGGGTGATTGTAACACTTGATATTTAATATAAATGGATTAATAGTACTACTCATACCAACAGAGGTGCATCTCCTTTTAAGGGAGCTCATTACCCAAGAACTCCAAAGTTAAGCGTGCTCGCACGGGAGTAGTCTTGGGATGGGTGACCCCCTAGGAAGTTTCTCAGGGCGCGCATGAGTGAGGACAAAGTGTGCGGTAAAGGCTCGTGGTGGTTTGTGGGGACAGTACTAGAGGTCTGGAGTAACTACCTCGGGTCCTGCAGGCCCGGGGTGTTACATGGGGGTAGTAGAGGTTATTGAAGAATGCCTCTATTTCTGGCTCATCTGTTGCTCGGCTCTGTTTGTATTTCCAATGATGTGGATGGCTTCTGTTACGTGACACGGTGAAGAAACGCGGACAAAATTGATCAAATCCCTGGAGCTGACGAAATTGATCAAATCGCTCAAGCGGACGGATTTGTTCATAGCCCTCATATCAATGGTCAAAGGGGTGAAAATAGGGATTCTGGCGATGTAAATGCAGGTAATCCATTACCAAATTTAGGTGGATGGGAATTTAGAGAGATGGGAGAGTTTCTCTCTCGTTGCTGCTATATATTTGTGACACTCATGTGAATGATTATTATTTGCATGTGTTTACTACTGATAAACCTGAGAGTAAAACAGATGTAGAGTGGAATGTTTTGCATAGACATGTTTGTGGGTATATTCGCCAATGGGTTGATAATAATGTATTGAACTGTATTATCGGGAGACTCATGCTCGGACTCTGTGAAACAAGCTTGAACAGTTGTATGCTAGTAAGACCGGGAACAATAAATTGTTCTTAGTAAAAAAATGATGAGCTTGAAATATCATGATGGAACTCTACTCACCGATCATTTGAACTCTTTTCAGAGAATTATTAATCAACTTGCAGGAATGGGTATCAAGTTTGAAGATGAGATACAAGGCTTATGGCTCCTTGGCACTTCAATCCGGACTCATGGGAGACTTTTAGGACATCATTGTCCAACTCTGCACCAGATGGTAATATGGTATCATCACCATGGAATTAGCTAAAGGTAGTACTTTAAATGAAGAGATGAGAAGAAAGTTACAAGGTTCCTCTTCACATTCCAATGTCTTAGTTACAAAAAGTAGGAGGATAAATAAGAGTAGAGGTCCAGGTAACAAAGGGGAGCATCGAAGTAAATACAAAGGAAAGTTTGCTGATTTTGAGTGCTATCATTGTGGTAGAAAAGGGCACACAATACGGTATGGCAGGCGGTTGAAAAAGGAAAAGAAGAAGAAGAAGGTCGATTACAACAATCAAAAGAACCATAAGAAAGATGAGGGTGGTAATGGCAATGCTGAAGTTAACACTACTACCGAAGAGTTTCTTATTAGTTATGATCTTGATATGATCAACATTGCACATGATGATTCGAGTTGGGTTGTTGATAGTGGTGCTATGTGTCATGTAACATCACCGGAGGATTTTTATTCATCTTACACTCCAGGTAACTTTGGTAATGTTAGGATGGGTAACAATGGACTATCAAAGATTGCTGCCATCGGAGATATTTGTTTGACGTTTGACACTTGGATAGAGTTTAGTTTTACATAATGTAAAACATGTTCCAGATATGAGACTTAATTTGATCTCTACGGGCTTACTTGATGATGATGGTTACAACAAAAACTTTGGTAATGAAATATGGAAACTCACTTGTGGTTCTTTGATTGTGGTTACAGGTAAAAGATGCTCAAAGTTTTACATGACACATCCAAAGATCTTCAAGGACAAGGTCAATGATGTGGTGAATACTGACATGACTGATTTATGGCATAAGAGACTTGGTCACATGAGTGAAAAGGGGATGTCTCTTTTGTTGAAAAGAAATGTGTTACCGGGTGTGCATGATATTCATTTAAACAAGTGTTATCATTGTTTGGCACGTAAACATAACAAGGTTTTCTTAAATAGCCATCCTCCTTCCAGGAAGGAAAGTATACTTGATCCGGTGCATTCCGATGTTTGTGGTCCTATGAAGACTATGATACTTGGTGGTTGCTACTACTTTGTCACACTCATTGATGATCACTCTAGAAAGGTATGGGTTTATACCTTGAAATCTAAAGATCAAGTATTTGAAATGTTTAAGCAGTTTCATGCATTAGTTGTGAGAGAGACTGGAAAGAAACTCAAGTGTATTTGGACAGATAATGGAGGTGGATACATTGGCCCCTTTGATGCTTATTGTAGAGACCATGGTATTCGACATCATAAGAGTCCTCCCAAGACACTACAGTTGAACGAATTAGCAAAGCGGATGAACAGAACTCTGATGGAGCATGTCAGATGTTTGTTGTCACATGCAGGATTGTTATGTTCCTTATGGGGAGAAGCTTTGAATACAATGGTACATGTTATTAATCTAACTCCTTGGTTTCCTTTGTCTTTTGATGTACTTGACAGATTTGGAGTGGCAAAGATCGATGTTTCTTACCGTCACTTAAGGGTCTTTGGATGCAAAGCTTTATTTTGTGCACATTCCTAAAGATGAAAGATCAAATCTTGATGTGAAGTCCAAACCATGTGTTTTCTTAGGTCATGGACAATATGTGTTTGTCTACAAATTATAAGATACAGTGCACAAGAAACTTATTCGAATTCGAGATGTTGTGTTTGTGGAAGATAAGACCTTGAAAGATGTTGAGAATAAAGAGACAATTGACATGCATTCATGTAATTTCCATGTTTATGTTTGTATTTTTAATTATTTTTTATTGAATTTTAGTTTGGAAATTGCACACTTTTGGTGTAATAGTTTAGATTGTAAAATATTTGTAATTTGTGTAGATTAGATTTATTCTGAGCTCAAACAGGTCCAAGAGCACTTTAGGGACCATTGGTGAACATCACAAGTGGAAGGAAGGTGCAAAATCTCAAGACAAAATAAAGATTCTGATTTTTGGTGTTGTACCCGGTCGGGTATGACCTAAACCCGATCGGGTACCTTGCTGAAAAATCAAATCGGATCAACCCGGGAACAAAGCAACATGTGGGGAAGATTTTGGCTATGTTCGAGTGTCATACCCGATCGGGTAGCCGACACACCCGGTCAGGTATGCATGACGTTTTTAGCTTTCGGGAAGCTTCTGAGTGTACCCGATCGGGAGCCTTCTATACCCGATCGGGTACACACCCCTGCATGTTCCATTTTCCTATAAATGCATCCCTTTTCTTCCCACAAAAAATCACCAATTCACATATACTTCTAAGCTCAGTTTAGACAAGTTATTTCTTTATATTTTCTTCATGTTTAGTCTCCAAATGAAGAGCTAAACCCTTCCATCTTGGTTTTGCTACTTTGAAGCTTAATGAATTGTAAGTTGTGAGTTATTTTCTTTAATCTTCTTCCTTGAATATTAATTAATTCCTATTCCTATTTCATATTAATATTTTGAGCATTACTTAAAGGATCAACTAGTTTTGTTTCATATATTAATTATTACTAGAATCGATTGATTAATAAATACGCTTGTTATTAATTCAGTCCTTTCACGGTAGTAAACTTGGGTTGTTAATGCATGCGTCTCATGGTTAATAACCGAAAGGGAATTAATTATATTGATTAAACCGATAAACCGCTTGTGTTGAGGTTATCAATCTCAATCGTTTTCATCTTGATTTTATTGCTACTATCGGGTTAATATACGGCGTGTGATCTATATTGACTCGGTAGTAAGTTTTATTAATGAACGCGTCTCGTTATTAATAACTACCCTCGATGAATTGGATATACTCCTCGTTTGAGTATTCGAGAGGAAGATAGTTAAAGATATAACCGGGATCGACGAACATTTCATTAAGTGGATAAAAGCAAAGCCAAGTCTTCTTCTCATTAATTAAACAACATAAGTCGTTTATCTTTGTGTTTAAATATAATTTAAGTTCATCAACCAATCTAAAAAAACCTTGTTACTTATTTCCAGTTTTATAAAAAGAGAAGTATTCCTTTCCCTGTGGATACGAACCTTACTTCATTATACTACGTATAATTGTTGTATTGTATTATTATTTTGAGTGCACACCACGACAAAGTGCACGTCAACAATTCCTCAACATAATGATGATGTTACTGATTTGGATCTAGTGCCTCCTCAGCATGTAGAACCACCTCTTGAAGATAGTGTTCAGAATGATGAACAAAATGATACTATGATATTGATGCTCAAGAACAGTCAGAGGTGGATGAAGAATTTCATTCAGAGATACCGGTACCAGACGTACCACCATTTGTCCCACTTAGGCTGTCTATAAGAGATCGTCATCCCTCCACTCGTTTTTTTAGCTAATGAGTATGTCTTACTCACTGATGAAGGAGAGCCTGGGTGTTATGCAGAGGCCATGGAAGATGAGCAAAAAAGGGATTGGGTTGAAGCCATACAAGATGAGATAATTCCTTACATGAGAATAATACTTTTGAGTTGGTGAAGTTTCCTAAAGGCACGAGAGCTTTGAAAAACAAGTGGGTCTACAAAATGAAGACTTAAGAGCACACCTCACAACCTAGGTACAAGGCTAGATTGGTGGTCAAAGGGTTCAATTAGAGAAAGGTTATTGATTTTGATGAGATTTTCTCTCGGGTCATGAAGATGGGATCTATTCATGTTGTTCTTGGTTTGACAGCCAACCTTGATCTTGAGGTTGCATTGATGGATGTCAGAACAGCTTTTCTTCACGGTGACTTGGATAAAAAAAATCTACATGACATGGAGCAACCTGAAGGTTTTCAGGTTATGGGAAAAAGAAGGTTACGTGTGTGACTTCAGAAGAGTCTTTATGGGTTGAAGCAAGCACCAAGGCAGTGGTACAAGAAGTTTGAGCCAGTTATGGGGGAACAAAATTACCGAAAGATTACTTTAGACCATTGTGTTTTCTTCGAGAGGTTTGGTGATGATGATTTCATCATTTTATTGTTATATTTTGATGATAAGTTAATTGTTGGCAACAATGCAGAAAGAATTACTCAATTGAAGATACAATTGAGCAAGTCTTTTGCTATGAAAGACTTGGGGCCAGCAAAACAGATTCTTGGCATTCGGATCACTCGAGATAGAGCTTGAAGAAGCTGCACATGTCTCAGGAGCAATACATCGAGAAGGTGCTTCGCAGATGCAACATGGATAAAGCTAAAGAGGTTAGTTCTCCTCTTACTACCAACTTCAGTTTGACAGATAAAGATTGTCCATCTTCTGAGAAGAAGAATGAAGAGATGGATAGAGTCCTTTATGCCTCAAGTGTAGGGAGCTTGATGTATGCTATGGTGTGCACACGACCTGATATTGCCTATGCAGTAGGTGTTATTAGTTGTATTCTGTCAAATCCAAGTAAGAAGCATTAGGAAGCAGTGAAGTGGATTGTCAGATATCTACGTGGTACTTCCAAATTGGGTATAACATTTGGAAATGGGAAGTCAGTACTTGTTGGTTATATTGATTCTGATATGGCAGTAAATAAGGACAACATGAAATCCACTTCTGGATATTTCATGACTTTTGCGGTGAGAGTTGTGTCATGCCAATCGAGACTGTAAAAGTGTGTGGTTTTATCCACCACCGAGGCTGAGTATGTGGCTGCAACAGAAGCGTGCAAGGAGCTATTCTGTTCAACACCGCTACATGGTTCTTTGTGATAATCAAAGTAATATTCACATTGCTAAAAATTCTATGTTTCACAAACAAACCAAACATATTGATGTGAGATATCATTGGATTAGAGATGCACTTGAAGACAAACTGTTTGAACTTGGTAAAGTTCATACCAATGATAATGGTGCCAATATGTTGAAAAATATTCTAGCAAGGAAAAAGTTGAAGATATGTTGCTCCATCGCTAGTATGTCAAACTCTTTCTCGTAAGTCAAAAAGGGGAAGATTTGTTGGGTTTTTCTTTATTTTTTGACCCATGAGGAAATCCCAACTATTGAGCCAGTTAAAGTCCTATTTAGACTTTCTATTTTGGGAGCATATGATTAAAACAGGGTCTACCACTATATCAAAATACAAGGATGAGAGCAAGACAGAATTTAGATAGTTTGAACATCTAGGGGCGGAGCCGGGGCACTGGGTCGGACTGAGCCGGAAACAATTTACACGAAATTTTTTACACTAAAAATGTAGGCATTTTTAAATTTGGGCTAGTCCAGGGCCAAGGTCCCTAGCTACGTCCCTGTGAACATCAAAATCGGGAGTGAACTGCTCATCCCGTTTTTCCAGCAGACAACAGCATAAAAGTTCCGTTTCCTGGAGATTGAACAGTCGTATCGCCATGAGTTTTAGATAGCAGCTACAAAGAATCTGGGCCAATATTCTGGACGGTAGGGATCAGGTTTTGAGTCCCGTAGGTTGGGTTTCGTTGGTCTGAACAGTAGCTAACTTTATGGTGATAATTTTTATCTTGGCTCTATTTTGATTCTATACACCTTGATGTGCTTACTTCCAAGAACATCAAAATCTTGCCTCTAGTATTATCTAGAGAAGACTTTGTATTGCTCCTTTGATGAGGATAGTGGATTTAAACAGCCAAAATGGTCTCGTGGTTTTTCCCTAGTTTATGGGTTTTCCACGCTAAAATTGCGGTGTCTTGGTCAGGGGCAGAGCTAGGGGAGGGCCAACCCTGGCCCTGGCCCTGGCCCAGCCCAAATTTTAAAAATGTCTAAATTTTTAGTGTAAAAAAATCCGTGTAATCTTTTTTTTTTAAATATTTTTTGTATCGGCCCAGTGCCCTGGCTACGCCCCTAGTCTTGGTGTTGTTGTGTGCTTACTATTTTAGCTCAATATCTTGGTGCAAAGCAGTGGTATTGTGTGTGTGTGTTCTAGTTGCCTTAAGAACACCATATTTGTTTTCATCCTCAAAAGTTCATTCATGTTAGTAAAATTTAGCCAAATGAAGATTAATTGTGCAGTTATTAGTTATCATTTGTGGTTGTTTTTCCAATCATAAAGTATTGGTCACGTATATTCAGTTTCATGCATAGAAACGTAGGTAAGTGCCCACAAAGTACATAGTGTATGACCAAATTAACATTAGTGCGAGTAGTTTACAGTTTTGGCAGATGACATTCTTCATGTGATCAACACAATTTATGTATGACCTAAGTTCCTAACTATCGCATAGAATCGATTTGCACATGTTTTTCGATTCTGTGTACAAAATATGTACATCAAAGTGTGCGTGAATGATAAATGTTGTTTTCCTTCTACAAATGGCCATATTTAGTTGTTGTTACCTTGTTTCCCATACAAAGATCAATATGAATTCTTCTATCTGTTTAAATAAGCCAAAAAACTTATAAACTAGTAAGAATGAATGACTCAAATCCAGATTTGAAAACTAATTCTTTTTATATTACTCCCTCCGTTCCATTTTGGTTGTCCTACTTTCCTTTTTGGGTTGTCCCAAAATGAATGTCTTGTTTCTTTTTTTGGATGAAATATGTGGTTCTTATCAATTCACTTTATTATACTCAAATCTCAACCACAACTTTTACTTTTCAACCACTTTATTAATAATCGTGCCAAATTGAAAGTGGACAACCATTATGGGACGGAGTAGTATAACCTTTGTGTACATCACATTGTGATTTGTAAATCAATAATACGTTATGAACTTATGATTATGGATTTATGGTCGATAATCTTGACATTTTGTTATAATCATTAACGAGCTTAATGATTATTATATGGGTTAGGTCATAGATATTACTAATTAACAACATTTGGACAAATATAGGACCTCCTCCACTCAATTCTAACAAAGTAGCCATTCGGCAGCATCATTTTAAAAACTGGGATGGAAATATCATACATACCCTTTCTAGCAAACTATATACGTACTACCACCTGTTATGCCTTCACAGGCAATTTCCAAGATGCTACCAACCACATATAAAAGAGATTCGACTTTTTTTGTTTGCAACATTATATTTGACTTTTATACTCATCCCATTTATAATTACCCGGTTACGATTTATAATTACTTGATTCGAATAGTTACAGTTACCTTATCCAACCAGTTGCAGTTATCCGGCTGAATTAATCTCAATGACATTTCTTTCGTTTGTAGCAAAGAAGAAATATCAAGAAAATATGAATTTTAGCAATCCATGAACTAAAAGATTGATCTAGTATTTATAACAGGCCTAAAAGATAGAATTATCAAGCAGCGAAATAGAAAAACAATTATCAACAACAATGACTTATAATTATGATAATAAATTGTGTTTTACTTTAAAATTTAATTTTATAGACAACTTTCATTGAATTTAAGAGTTATATTAAATTTGATTTAACCAATATTAACGTGAAGGGCAAACAATGAGAATGATAAAAACTCGGGGGTAACCAATTGACTTTTGAAAATGCAAGGTTACATTAATAATTATGGCATAACCTTAGGGGCTAATAGTGATTCTCCTTATCAAAAAAATTGTCCTCTTTTGTAAGTGTCACACGCGGCGGCATGTCCCTTCCCACAGACATAACGAAATACTGAGTAAAAAATACTTCTTTCGTCCTGAAAAGTTTGCCAAATTTTCTTTTTTAAATGTTCCAAAAGACTTGTCATTTCCATTTAAAGTAAGAATTGGTTGAAAATTTGGCAACCACACAATTAACATTTAAAAAAGAAAATTTGTGCAGAGGAGAAAGAATTAACCTTTGTGGTTAAAGTTAATTCTCTCTCCTCTACACAAATTTCAACCACACAATTTTTATTTTATTAATTCATATGAAAGTCAAAGTGGGCGACCTTTTCGGGAGAGTAGGAATAGGAACCTCGTATCTGCATTTACTTCCATCGTTTGTGTAGTTAGTTCTGGCCGGCCGGACCAGATTTGTATTGCAGGATTCGCAGCCCCAACTGGGCCCCCACTTCCCTCATTTATCACATTCCTAAACTCAGATTTTCCGCAGTTATTATTATATACTCCGTAATAAATACTCCCTAATAAAAGTCAGAAAGAAAGAAGTGCAGAATTGAGAGATGGCTCTCCCGCAATGCCCATTATTCCCATCATCATCTCTCAGCCGCACCTCTATCTTTCCCCACCAGTTGAACTTCAGGTATAAGCACGTTCCAGTTTTACCCTCCAATGCCCGGATTACCAGGACCTGCTCTGCTGCTTTCTCTGCCTCGCCCAATTCATCCATAACCTCTTTTTCTCAGGTAATACTAATATTAATACTAATATATACTACCTCCGTCCCTGAAAGACTCCGTCCAAAGAATGTTAAGGAAATGAATTTGACTTGAGTATATTGATACATTGTTTAGCATAGATTTGTTTAAATTTAAGGAGGTTGGACTTTTATTTTGGGAAACTGGGACATTCTTTCCCAATTATAGTACTGATTTTCTTAAATTAAATCCCAATTTTAATCTTTTAGGCTTGCTGGGCATCGTTAACCCCTGTTTAAGAAAAGGGAGGAAACTAAAACAGTTTGAGGAATAGACTACTACTATGGTTGCTTGGTCTGGCCTTCATTACAAAATCTGTTTAATGTTTTAAAAAGATATAGATTTACTTTCTTGGATTGCCCCCCCCCCCCTGATGTGGTTTAGTTTGTAGAGTAATTCTTGATTTACTTTCTTTGGTTTTGGATTTTGTGTGTAAGTTGATTGAAGCTTTAATAAGTGGGAAAGACTTGACTGAATCTGAAGCTGAAGAATCTCTTGAGTTTCTGTTGGATGGTGCAGACGAAGCTCTGATTAGTGCATTTCTTGTTCTCTTGAGGGCTAAAGGAGAAACCTATGAAGAAGTAAGTGCATTTTTCTCATTTCCTTAATCACTTCCTAGTGTCTACCTTAGGATTTTAAATTTGTTTCAAAATAGCTACTCTAGATAGAATATCAAAAGAGCATTAGTTGTTTATTTTCCAGACTTTCCCTTCTTCTTCCAGTAACAAATAAGGTAATTCTAGACAATATGATAATACTTTTTGTCTTATCTATTTTATCTAATCTTACCTTTTCGACTTTTTTATCTTTTTAGTCGACCCTGAACTCTTTTGGGACCAAGGCTTCGACGTTGTTGTTGTTGTTGTTGTTGTGTTGTTTTAACATAGGCGTCCATATGCAACGATTTACATTATGAGGATATGGTAGTCATATTATAACTGTTGTGCTGGAAGACTAATGCTTTGGTAGTGAACGAATGAGGTTAGGTGGTGGGAATGGCAAGGGCTATGATAAAACAGTGTAGAAGAGTTGAAGGATTAGAAGGCGCAGTTGTTGACATTGTTGGCACTGGAGGTGATGGCGCAAACACTGTAAACATCTCAACTGGCGCTTCCATTCTTGCTGCTGCTTGTGGTGCCAAAGTTGCTAAGGTCTGACCAATCCCCCTTCCCCCTTTTAATAGAACATTTAGCGATGTTCTTTCTTTATTTCCCTGGTTAACAGTGGTTTGGAACTGGGTAAAGTTAGATATATGTTCAAACTCATTTTTATTTATGTATATCCATTATAAAAGATGGATGAAATTTTTCGGAGCGTTCTGACATATTTTATTTCCCTCATATTTTGTTCAAGGGAAAACCAAATATTAAAATTTTGTTCTCCTTAGTATCCCCTTCCCTTCCATTTCCTGCCTTCTAAACATAGCCCCTAAGGGTTAATTGATGGGAGTCAAAGCTACTTTGATTTCCTTGCAGCAAGGGAATAGGTCAAGCTCATCTGCTTGTGGAAGTGCTGATGTACTGGAAGCTCTAGGGGTTGCTATTGACCTAGACCCCGAGGTTCGTATTATTCAGCTCACATATATACACGCATACATGCATGCATGCATACATACATACATATATAAGGGAAAATTCAAATGAAAAGACGTCTTCCCTTGAAAATTAATGGATGGATTAGATCATTTTATATTTAAAGAATGAGTGCAGTTATTTATAATCATAAATAAGTGCAATTCAAATGTAAAACATATGATGACCAAAGCGAACCACGTCTCTTTTTACCTGAACCCTCCCCGATATATATATATATATATATATATATATATATATATATATATAGGGTGCGGTTCCAGTGAGAACGATGCTTAACGTGAGAACGTGAGAACACTCACATTTAAATCAATGTGGTGCACAATGGAGCTATTCTGTTGCACATTTTCAATTTGGTCGAAATAAGAGTATAATAAATAAACACGGTGGCATTTTTGTAAATACTGTTAAAATGTGAAAATGTGCAATATACAAGCTTCATTGTGCAACACGTTGGGGAAAAAGTGGTGTTCTCACGTTCTCACGTTAAGCAATGTTCTCATTTGATCTTTATTCTATATATATATATATATATATATATATATATATAACTAGCACTATATGCCTATATCCATACTTCTTGATGCATCAGTCAAAATAGTTACTATGGAAGTATGGAGGTCTGCTTATTACTACTTATTATACAATAGGAAAGGAGTCTGCTATAGTCACTCTAGTACTATAAATTCGTTGTATTTATGTGTATAACCATACAAATCTTCTTGATTTGATATTTTTCTTTAGTGTATAGCACTAGGACAGATTCTCTTCAGATTCTTTCCTTGAGCTCCACACTCACAACAGCCTATACATGTAACTCTTGATTGTGAATAGAAAGCATTCACAAATTTGTTATTCAAGTTTGTCATTTATCCATATATCTAACATGTGATCTTCAGTCTTCACGACTTCTCCACATAGTTTTTGTTATTCTCATCTCAATTTTCATTTATTTATTATTTATTATAAACTAAACTAAGAGCTGGATAAGTGTTGGTTGATGTAAGTTATTTATTAGTTTTGCCTTGTATGTAGATATTTAATGCCTTGTGTTGTGCCCACAATGCTCAGGGTTCAGATCCGTCTCCATGGGGAAAAAGGCCAAAGGAAACATGACTAAGATATCCCCTTCCCTGTACCTATTCCTGTTATCCCATTTTACTTTTCCTTGTAACTATTCATGATTCAAATTACATCTTCTTTCCTGACTTCACTTCTTTTATAATTAAGTTGTCATGCTACCTGTTTTGTACAACTTTTGTTGTCGTTATAAATGTGAAAGTCTTATTTTCTTATATTAAATTGTAAAGATTGTAAAATGGGACGGATGGAGCATTTTATTTGGCATATTACAATGCAAAGATCGGATCTTTATAAAAAAGTTCATGACAAAAGTACAAAATTCATTCCCCATGATAATTATATTTGGTTGGATATGGTGGGCGACTAGTTTTCTAATCATGACTACAAATAAAATCAGGGGGTAAAAAAGTGTGTAAATGAAGCAGGAATTGGATTTATGATGTCCCCCATCTACCACCCAGCAATGAAGATTGTTAGTCCTGTCAGGAAAAAACTTAAAGTGAAGACAATATTTAATATCCTGGGCCCAATGTTAAATCCAGCCAGAGTTCCTTTTGCTGTTATTGGAGTCAGCAAAGAAAACCTTGTAAGTTCCCTACTACGCCCTCTCTCCTTTCCTCTTTTTATATATATACTCTCAGAATAAATGTCATCTTACAAGAAATCTTGTAGATTAAACAATACTATACTACCCCTTACTAACATCTAATTACTATTGGTGATTAAATTTGCATAGAGGTCTTTAAAAGGGGGAAATGATGGCAAAATAGTGCCAAGTATTGTCTTGGTTTTATAAAATGACCCAATCTGTAAACCTAAAAAGTCCTCCAAGTGACACTTGTTTGTGAATCCATGGGAGTTTTCCCCCCTTCTAGCATCCATAATTGATATATATTCCACTGTGTAAGTCACAAGTTCTATAATGTCTTATTCAATTCACATAAATTGACGGGGTGGATAATTGTGATATTCAAAAGTAAACACCCTGGGGCGGAGCTAGGCCCGCCGCTCTTCCTTTCGTATATGTATGTGTGCACAAATACTTGTTACTATCAACAAATGTTGAAAAATGAAGTTTTGGCACTCCATGCAAAGATTTGCCCCCATACTCACAAAAAAATAAAGTGAGTGAAAAAACTTCTATGCAAAGAAGAAATGTAAGCTTAGGATGGATCACCTTTTTTCTAAAAGAAAAAATTCTCGCATTTTAGGTCTACAAAATGGCTAAAGCAGTTCAACGGTTTGGCATGAAAAGGGCATTGGTAGTTCACTCAGAAGGCCTAGATGAGATGAGTCCTCTTGGTACAATTCTATTCATGATTGTTATTTCAAGCATAAAATACACATTAGTTTATAGGATCACTCTTTGGGTGAGTTGTAGATGTGCAAGTAAAACTCTTGTTTTGTCAACTTTTATTTTTTATTTTTATGAAAGTGCTATATGGAAACAGGAAGGGGCTCAATCCTTGATGTTACTCCAACCAAGATTGAGAAATTCCCATTTGACCCATGTAAGTATCTTCCCACCATTTACTCTGAAGTCACATTTTCTTGCAAGGTGTCATATATATTACTCTTACTAAAACAATGTTATGTTTCTGATACAACAACGTTATGGACCAGTTTGGTAAGGATCGTTTGGCTGAAATGGCTTGTGGATGGCTAATGTGTTTTGGAGTAGAAAGTGTTTGATTGCATTTATCGCAGCCAAATAATGAACTCAAAAAAGTTACTTATTCTGCAAATAGGCAGAATGAGGCTCCATTTAGGAGCCATTTATGGCTTTTCCCACAGGACAGACAGAATTAGCATAATAACTAGTTATTGACTACTAATTACTAAACAGACTCTTGTTTGGATGGAATGGATGGAAAGCTTTTACTTTTCCAATTTTCACCAAATTGAGCCATTTTAGCCAAATTATCCCTACCAAACGTAGCCCTAAGCCGAAAATGGCTACCAAACAGAACCCACAGTCAAGACTCGTCTGTTATCATATTCATTAATACGATGACCAGAAACTAATGTAACCATTGGATACTGGATAGTGGATTTTGGCATTCCACGCTGCACTTTGGAGAGCTTGAAAGGTGGATACCCCGACTACAATGCTATGACACTTAAGCGAGTTCTACGCGGCGAAAGCGGACCAATTGGTGACGCATTGGTGAATCTCTTCATCTGTTATGTTCATTGTTATACAATTAAGAACAATGTTAGCTGCTCGAGTTGGTGCTAAATATCATTTCTCCAACCTTTCATGTCTTAGGGGACCAATGTAATCCTAAAGGTCCATTTGGATCACACAAATTGCAGGGGAAGAAAATAGAGAGAAGTTTTTGGAATGACTGAGAATTTTGGGGAAAATAAAAATTAAAAAGATAGGCTCAAAATCCTAAAATTTATTTTAGATATTTCATATTTGCTCAAGCTTGTTCATTTATTTATTGACTAATTTATTTCTACTATGTAAAGAATTCTAAGAAGTATAAACCTATGAAATGTTATTTGTCTAAATGGTTAGCTATTTTGTTTTACTTTTCATTTTTCAAGGTAAAACCAAACATAAGAAAACAAAATCCTTTCCCTAACAGTTTCTGAGATCCAAACACACCCTAAAAGTATCCAATTTATGGTATGCGAAAACTTCTACAAATAATTTAAAAAATGTTTCTTTCAGGTGTTAAATGCAGCTGGAGCTCTCTTTGTCAGTGGACTTGTAGAAAGTTTGGGTGAAGGAGTGGATCTTGCTCGGACAACATTACTCTCAGGGAGAGCTTTGGATTCTCTTCATCTTTGGATCCAAGTTTCAAATGTAATGACCCCTTTGTCCATCCCTACTATAATAATTGCTTTACATATTACAAGACTTTCTTTTTCTAAAGCTTACTTATATGGGAAATTACCCTAAATAGGTCTAAAAGCGTTTGTATATTCCAAAATATGATTGTCATGTTTTTATTCCTAAAATAGAAGTAATTATAGTCATGTTTTGGCAATATCAGACTTTAAACATGACAGTATTTTTCAAGCTCGACAGTAACTGCTCCTACTTTGGGAATAAAAACATATAGCCTTATTTTGGAAATGTCAAACATTTTTAGAGTTTTCCGCACATATTCACTCTCTTTTCCTATTTTCCCCATTCAGAAAGTCAAAGAGTCGTCACATCTCAGGACTCTAAGCATTGGCCCCCACTAAAGTGGGCCCGGCTAACTCTTAACGAATTTTACAACGATGGTCACTCCAAAATTCAAATGCTTGGCCAGCTGAGGAGAGCACCTATCCTGCTTCTTTTCCTTGGGAATACCATCATAATAAAAATTAACATTAGCCTTATATGTTTTTTTGGTACAGCAGGAAATAATATTAGCCTTTATTGTCACTGTACAATTTATAGAGAAATGGTTTTGAAGGGTTATTATCAGTTTATTACTGTGCATTTATTTCTAGTGCTACAACTCTACTGGTCATATTGTACTAGTAATAGTAATAAGAAAAATATATGGAGCACCCTACTCTCACCAAGGCCGGCCCAAGCCAGAGGCAACCAGCCCACTTGCATAGGACCCATAGTTTTTGAGGGACCAAAAAGAATATTTAATACCTAGTACTAGTATTACATACTCCGTAATTGTCAAGCCCGAGTCCAAGGAAATAGAAAGAGAAGGAAATAACGGAAGAGAATGAAGCGGGAAACATAGCAACAATGTCAAGAAGTTAACCGATTGGAGAGGGATTTGATAGACTGCCATGGTCAATAATGCCTCTTTCGTCTTGCGTCACGAGCCCGCTGCCGCGCCCTGCCTCCAGACTCCGGGACTAAGAGGCGACTAGTCCAGCATGAACCAGCCATTCCAGAGGGTCTCCCTTTGCGTTGGTGGGTAAAATCGGGATGCTTCGAGGTGGATGGACAAACCTCTTCTCCCTTCCCGGTGGCTGTTAAAACCTAGAATTTGATTTATGTTGTTGCTTTTATTTTAATTTCAATTCTAGTAGCAGGTTTAACGTTGTTGTTAATGGAGTCTACTACATTGTGGGGTTAGCGAGTTGGGCCGCTCTTATGCATGATTACAACTCTGAGTCTCATCTCAGTGTAGCCTTTGATATGATGATTTTGTATATAGATCTTGTTTTTAATATGAATTAAGTTATCTTTTTCAAAAAAGAAGTAAAAACTAAAGGCCGATGAGAGTAGCAATGAGATAGTCGCCTACAACCCTCAACCATAATTAGGAGTTCATCGATCATCTTCTTCCGGATTGGGGAATTCTTTTCATCATATGAATTGTAGTGTGTTGTAGATTGTGATTGCAATTCTCCTAGAGTAGCCACTTTGAGAGTCGATCGCCACTATAAACCTTAGCAGGCAATCATCTTTATCTTGATCCGCTCTTGGAGATTCTTGGTAGGGATATGATCCAACTTGATTGTTCTTCTTTTGTTATTGTGTTTATCCTGTTTTATGGTGTTCTTTCTCGGGCTCTGGCATTATGGTGTGTTTTGTCTCCCATGTGAGTAGTTTCTGTAGTGTCCCGATCAGCTTCGCCTGGTTACGAGTTTCTGTTTGCTTTCTTTTGGCTACGTAGAGAAGGGTAGAGCCGTAGAGGCTTAAAGATTATTTTTGACTCCATTGGTTTCTATGTCTATTCGGAACGAAGAAAGAAAAAGAACTTAGTATTCATCCATATGACAGCAGTTCGGCCTCCTTCGGAACCACCTCCATATCTGGAAGAGTTTTGTGGAAAGATTTTGTTCCATTGCTATTTTTTTTTAGTAGTACTTGTTTTTGTTTTTTATTCAAGTAAGTTTGGTTAAGTTATTTGGATATTTGGAATATTTATGATACACAGGCAGACAATGTTTTGGTTTTGGTTGTTTTAGGCTTAAATTTGCCCATTTCGTGTCAAGCAAGTCAGGTTTCTTTGTATGAGATGACTGACTATGTCTATTTCTAAGACTTACAATCAAATCTGTAATAACTGTCTGAAAGTTGTGATGTATGCTTTTTCGATATCATTATAAAAGCCGCTCTTTTATATCAAAAAAGACACGTTCAACAAATCCAATCATCAGCCAAAATTATAATAATCTCAGCAAATTAAATCACTTCAAGCATATTACATGTTAAATCTTACCAAACAGGCTTTGGAACTAGGCATGGACCAGTTCCGGGCCGGGCTCCGGGCCGGTCCAAACCGGGCCTTTTATATCTGGGGGAAGGTCCGAAACCGGCCCAGGCCGGCTCAAAGTTTTTTGTTGCTTTTCTAATTAACCCCTGACCCTCCCCGCCCCCCCCCCCCCCCCCCCCCCCGACCCCCCCGCCCCCCAAAACACGCAACCCAACCCGGGAAAAACAAAAAAAAATGGAAAAAGAAAAGCCCGGACCGGGCCCGGCTGGGCCGGTTCATCTTTTAGCTGACCCGGAGCCCACTGTACCATAACCCCGGTTTGGGCCACCCAGACCGGTCCAAGACCCGGATACCGGACCGGCACAGTCACGGGCCGGTTTACCTGGAACCGGTCCATCCCTATCTGGAACCCATGAGCTTCAAATAACTTGTTTAAAGTGCCACTAATTCTATATAAGCAGTAAAACCCTCTTTATCAAATCCAAAATCGTGTGTAATGTTTTCGTGTTAGTAATATCGTGGTACAAGAATATTCTTACCTACCACAGACTACAAAGCAATTGCAGATTTACATTTACGAGTGCCTCTCATATTTGCAAATTGCAATGGCTGAACAATGCTTCCTAATCCTCAATCTCAATTTCAGTCACAAATTTATCTATACAAACCAACCATTATGAAGCATCGAAATAGACTAAAGTATATAGTACAAATGACCGAGCTAAGGTATTTGCAGTGTGAAGATCATGGTCCAAGTCAGTAGTGGCAGCACATTGATTATTCCAACTACAGCAGCCTCGGCTAATCAGATTGCTCCTCAATCCATTTCGGAACTTTCATGCCAAATCCACATCGTACTCGTTCAACGCTGTACATTAACAACTACTTAACACTTTAGTAGTTAACACAGTAGACTCTATTGGGAAAGAACATAGAAGACAAATTGCAATGGCTAGTATTATCAGATGGCCATTGATTCTAATTTCATGTGAAGCATTAGGCAAAAACGGAAAACGGCTGGAACTCAAAAAAAAGGGAGGAAAACATTAGAGAAATTTGGAAGAAAAGAAGGTGAATGGGAAAAACTGGTTTGAATTAGTTCAAACTTTTTTTCTTCTCGGAGTATATTAGTGTTATACTCCGTATTAGAGATGCCAGAGCTTGAATTTATTTTACTAGGGAATCAAAGCTTCATAGTTTGACATATCTTTATATAGATTATGAATGCTGCACACACACACACATAAACTAGAAAAGAAAATGTGGGCCCCCGTGGTCCTCTCAATCTCTGCGACTCTATACTATATATAAACATATCTATGAGTGTCAAAGTTTTAAAATTTTTATCAAATTGGATCCTCTGATGTTTTTTAAGGTAAACCCGAACATTATACATATAAAAAAGTACGGAGTACTTAGTACTTTATGTCCTTTCTCTACCATTTCCGAGTTCCAAACACAGCCTTGATGTAATTAGCAGAGATGGGAAAACTTACGTGGGCGCAAGTTTGCCAAGACTATCTAGTTCTTGACCGGTTTGTTCATCCACAACTTTTCCAGATATCTCAATGAGATATGACTTGTTTTCTGTGATGGGAAGGCCTCGGCTAACAAGAATATTTAGATCTGTTTCATGAAGTTCTCGCCCATTCACAAAGACTCCAGTATTTCCAGCAGCACAATGTTTTGGCATGGGATAATTGAACTCCTCAATATTTGGCTACAAAAGATTTATGTGATTCATCAGTATCAAATGAGACATATGGTCTGATTTGAAGTGTTAGAGAACTAACTGATTAATCTCACCGGAATGATTCCAAGGCAAGGATGGCCTATTACTCCCCAAAAGCCGGCTCTCACATCATACCTGGTTTAGACATTACAAGAACTCTCTAGTGAGTAACTGAGAGTAATTACACCAAATAATGTGACAGGCTTTGGTTTACCCACTCCCATCCAAGATCAAAAGGCTTTTTGATCAATGTACAACTTTTGAATTGCGGCAAGCTACAACCGTCATGATAATGAAGGGGAAATTGGAATTGCAGCCCACAGCTTCAATCAAATTTGAGTTTGCGCCACATTTCAAAATTATTAAATCGAAACCCAAAGCAAGAAAATCTGTTAATAGTGGGGTGCGAACTTCAATTATGAAGAAAATGTTGGGTGTGAATTCTCAAATTTTGGGCAAGTATTAATGATTCCAAAGATGGGGTGCAAACTCAGATTTGAATGATAAATGGGTTTCAAATACCAATTTTCCCAAAATATGTATCTTTACCTATGAAGCATGCAAACCCTCGGAAAGAGTACTGCGAAAACCCTTAAGAAAATCTCCAAACAGTCGTTTTTCTATTCAAAGATGACATTTTTCGTTTAACATTTGTCCATATATCCAAGGTTTCTGAGCAACATAGATCCTCCCATACATCTAAATTTTATACGTTAGTTACCTAAGTTTAACAAGTAACTTGTCCATGACTCTTTTTTGCACCTTCTTTTTGAAAATTACATGAAAAATAATTTTGCTTGATCAGGCTAGACACTACATTTGAGAAAGCATTTGAAATAGGATTATTTTGGACAGATGGAATAATGATGCTAAGGCAAAAAAGTTCTTTATTTCCTTCGCAGGTGGACTTACCAGTACTTGCCTAGCTGAATAGGTCCAGCTAATTTTTCTGCCCTTTTAACTTCCGGAGCTGGAATGAGTTGTCCATTAACAAACACATTTGATCTTCTGTCTTCTAAAATCTGACTAGACATTCCGGAACTGGATAATTCAACAATACTTCCTTTTATGTCTTCTTGAAAGGATTCACTGCCATTTTGATCATTTAATTGATCATAGTCCTTACTCACTTCAAAGGATTCAACAGACACTCTACTGTTTTCAGATTCATTCATTGATATATCCATTTCAGGTTCATCTTTCACAGAGCTCTGTTTCTCTTTTTGCTCATGGGACCATTTAGTGACATTATCATATCTGCTGGCCGCATCATCTGAATCATTTGTGTTGGGAAACTCCACAGGGAGAGAATAGTCTTTTCCCATTTTCCTGGGAGATGATGAAATGATTCCCTTACCACCAAGTTCATATACAATGATGGAAGAACAAGATTCACACCTCATTTTGTTCCGGTTCTTCCCCATCGTCCTGAGTTTCACAGGCAGTCTTAATATTTCTTTGCACTGGCAGCAAGTTATGAAAGGAGCACCACCTGATATAGCAATGATCACCTTTTTTGGACGACCGAGATCAGTCTTTTCTGCTTGAGAACTTCTTGGACGCCGCTGTTGATTATATAACCAATCATCAGCACATTTTAGCACATGTGATCTTTGGATGCCACACTCTGGAGGTGGGACCACCTGATGAGCTTCCCGGTTTTGGTGGTAGTGGTTTTGGGGGTTTTGTCGCAATGGATATGTGTTTAAGTCCATATATGGATCATGGCATCCACTATGATAACACATTTGTGGAGGATGTTGACAAGGCTGTGTGATATGTGGATGTCCTCCTAGGGCATGGCGACCTTGACCAAGAGGTTTTTTATTCACACCAAACAAGCCCTGCCTATACACATCACGGCCACGGTAAGAAACTGTCCCTTCTTGATTAGGACTCTCAGCTACTTCACACATTCTTCCGAGTTGGTCATTTAGCTCGCCAATCTTCCGGAGTAGCTTGGCCTTGTCGTACTCCAGACCAACATCTCTACCATAGCCATCATAGTTTTTCCTATAGGGATCATATTGTGGAGATGCCTCCATGGGTATATAGCCATAAGAATCCAAAGGCACATTCCTTTTGCCGCCTCGTTCTAGCCTGTTCTTAGACAACTCATACTCATCTCTATAGATTGACCTATCACTTATAGGTTGACGAAACCTAGTACGAGCCGATACCCTTTCCCTCTTTCCAACCCCAATTGAATCCGCCGAATCAACTCCATTCCTATTCCTTAGAGATGAGGGGTTATGCAACTCTAAAGTCATATTTGCTTCCAAACCACCATTTCTCCTTTCATCAGTTTCATAAGCATTGTCTAATTTCACTGCAATGGTGGCTTTACCAAACACTACCCTACCAGCTCCATCGCCTGATTTACCTGACAATCCATCCTCCACAAGCCCTTTCCTCTTTGCTGCAATATCTAAAAACACCGCAGATCAATCCTTAGTCTTCTAAAAAAGAACACATTTTTATCATACAAGAACATGAGAGAATTTAAAGCTCCAACCCAATTTGGGAAAAGTGTGACATGATCAGTAATTACTAAGATCAAAGTAAATAGGAATCATTCATTAAACAAAACAGTGGATACCTCGGAGAACGGCGCCGCAACCCCCACACTGGTAGAGAGGAAGGTCAAGAAACTCGGGGAGGATATTTCCACACCTCGGGCATCGGACTAGCAGACCCTCTGAAGAAGATGAAGTAGAAGAAACTCCTGCCATTACCAAATGAAGAGCAAAACGATGGAAATGGAAATTGATGAGCAAATGCAGGTATGGGTTTGCGTTGTTTGGGAATTTTCAGGTGAAACTAGGAACGGGAAACTGAAAATAGATGGAGTCAGGAATAGAAAAACACGGCTGAAATGGGACACAAAAAAATCCGCGTTTTGAGTTTCTGGAGAGAGAGATGGGAGGAGGAGGTGGATGAAGAAAGGTTCAATGTGACTTGACTTGTTCCCATAAAAAGGTTCTTCTCATACTGAATTCTTAGTCTCGGTAGATACAAGAGTTTTCTTTATTCGGTCCCATTTCTTGAAAAAGTCAACACTCCCATTACTCCGAAAGTATTACGGAGGAGAGTACTTCTTACGTAGTATTCTTACGTTCAACCATTCTTGGTGTACACGTTTTTGTACCCATCAGTACACGCATGTGTCTGTGAGAGTTTTTTTTTGTCTGTGAAGTGCGGTCCACAGACAAAAGCTGGTTTGTTTTGTCTGTGAAATTTTCCACAGACAAAACAAGCGAACTTATGTCTGTGGACCGCACTTCACAGACAAAAAAAAACTCTCACAGACACATGCGTGTACTGATGGGTACAAAAACGTGTACAAAAGGAATTTTTGTCTTACGTTAGCCATGCGAATGTTTCAATCACTCATTTACCCAAAGCTTTTGATTTAAAAAAAGTTAAAAAGAGTGTTTTTAAATGACAGCTTCTGCTTAAATTAATCACTTAAAAGCTAAAAGTTGGAAGCAGGTAGAAGGGTGCTTTAAACTGCTTCTCACTTTTTCTATTACACAAAAAGTACTTATTTTACCAAACACTACCAACTTTTACTTTTTCAGAATCACTTTTTCTCAAACACTATCAACTTTTACTATTAATCACTTTAAAAAATCACTTTTTTAAAGTTGAAGCAATTGCAAACACTCCCTACATATAGTCCCTCCGTCCCTTTTTAGTTTGTTCAATTTTGATCGATTATATATTTATCCACGATAATATCGATAATAAAGAAATTATATAAAAATGTTTTTTGTTGAAATACTATCATAAAAGTAAAAATTTAATAACTTTTACATAAGTATATTAGTTAAAATAATGGATCCAAGTTTATCATCTTTGATTGGAAAAGTCAAAGTTGTCAAACTAAAAAGGGACGGAGGTAGTAATTTTTTATTTTATTGAATTGAACTGTCTAATAATCAAATTAGTTATGTCAGGCACGCATTAGCGGAGTAGAGAAAGAGAGGCTCTAACATCTCTCTAACCCTAATCAACGTTTCTCCCTAGCGGCCTTGTCGTCGCGTAGGGTTTTGTCTCCTTAGCGGCTTTGCTGTCGCATAGGGTTTCTTTCCGCCAATTGTTTGTGCGGTTCTTCTTCTCTAGGCTTCTTGAGTGCTTTTTAAGAAGGTGTGAGTGCGGCTGCATCCTTTGGAAACGAATCCAAGGTTCAAGAAACGATAATCATGTCATCTATGAATGATCTAGAGCAGTGTTGTCTCATTCCTGCAATTGAGGAGGAAGTCGAAGGGTTAGTTTCTGGCGAATCAACATGGGTAGAGGGCGGTGGTGACAGTGGAGGCGGAACATGCGACGAGAAGACGGGGAGAGGTGAAGGGCTGAGCAAGGGAGAAGACAAATCGGCAGTCCATCCACCTCCTGAACCGCCGCCTTGGAGCGATCGAGGTGCTAGGGTTTGGAAGATTTATCAGTTATTTAATTTTTTATGGTTTTATTTTCGCGTTATGTTTTATGTTGCTCTATTTTTGTTGATGTCTTTAGTTTTAGATCTACAATTATGATTGACAATTCTGCTAGATATTATGTCGTTAGAAGGGTCTATATGGTCAGTGACTGTTGTGTCACACCCGCTTGGTGGTTAGCGATTCGTATTGCTCTTTCGGAGGTGATCGTTTCTGAGTCTAGCCGTGTAACACCCCGACCCCGTAGGACCCGAGGTAGTTACTCTGGACCTCCAGTACTGTCCCCACAAACCACCACAAGCCTTTACCGTGCACTTTGTCCTCACTCATGCGCGCCCTGAGAAACTTCCCAAGGGGTCACCCATCCCAAGACTACTCCCGTGCAAGCACGCTTAACTTTGGAGTTCTTAGCGGATGAGCTCCCGTAAAAGGAGATGCACCTCTGTTGGTATGAGTAGTACTATTAATCCGTTTATATTAAATCTCAAGTGTTACAAGCCGTGGGGTTGATAGTGATAGTTGGTCAGGGATAGTTGTTGTCAGGGTTAGTCTTTTTGAGTTTGTTGTAACAATCCGGTTCCTAATGATATTAATATAAGTGGTTTATTAAGTGGTTTGTTTTTATGATAAAAAAATCAAATTAGTTATACTCGTTTGGTTAGGTGCGCCAGGGCATTGCGAACTCTCCCTCTTCGTAGGGTTTGGTAAATTCCGCCGATTGAGTGCGGCTAGTGCAAGGAGACCGGACGAAGACGAAAGCAGATGGTGACGGATGGATTCAATCAGCAGGTGACCGGCGATCAATATGGAGCAGATGAGGAGAGCCCAGCAACGACGGGCACGGGCAACGTGGAGAATTGATCGATCAATATGGTGGTATGGGTTTGGGTCACGAGGCAGATGAGCTACTGATCGACGATGATGATGACTCTGAATTGGACCCCAGGGCGAAGGGGAGTGAGGTAAACACCTTCCCTGTAGTCGGCACAATTCTTACAAATAAGGTGGTGAAATTTAAGATATTTCTTGATCTGATGGCGACCCTGTGGCGTCTAGGCAAATGTGTGTTGATTCAGGAAATCAGCGAGAGGGGGTATTTATTTACATTTTATCACATTGTTGATATGAACCGTGTGCTGGAAAATGGACCGTGGTTGTTTGACCAAAACCTGTTGGTGTTAAAAGCCATCAAACCGGGGATATGCCCCTGAAGGTCCCTTTAGACGTGGCTGATTTTTGGGTACAGGTACACAATGTCCCGTATGGCTTTTCGAATCTAGGAAATGCCCGTAGAATTGGAAATCATCTGGGGAAATTTATTTCCTAGGAAGATAAACAGTTTGATGAGAAATGGGAAGCATACATGAGGGTCAGGGTGTCCTTGGATGTGAAAAACCCCCTAAAGGTGTGAACAAATTTGAAAAAGAGCAAGGGAGAAAGCTAATGGGCTGACTTTAAATACGAAAAACTTTCTAGTTTTTGTTTTACATGTGGTATTATAGGCATGCTGAGAAGTTTTGCCCCTTATTGTATGAAAAAAGGCATAAAACTATTGTGAAATTGTTTGGTCCGTGGTTGAGGGCGTGGGAAGGGAGATCTCGTCCATCTATGGGCAACAAGTGGTTGATAAGCGAAGGAGGCACTAGAAGAAGTCCAAGTGGGTTGGAAGGGAAGCAGGGGCAGAACCAGAGCTACAAGCAAATGGAGCCCCAAAAAGAAGCGGGATTTTCAAAAAATGATGATGTGAGATCGAGCAGCAGCGGATTGGGAGAGGGGAAGAGGAGGCGAACCTGGGATGCGCAGGAGCAGGAGCAGGAGCACTCTGAGGAAGAGGCCATGGCTCTTGATGAATCAAAAAACAGGGAAGAGGCGGGCCGGAACTCCCAAGCCCGCCAAAGCTCTTGAAGATCTGGCGCTATTTGAAGATTGAAGTTATTTTTAATTCTATACTTATTTTATTTCTCGTTGATTTTTGTCTCGGGCACCATGTCTTTTTGTTTACTTCTGCTTTTATTCTTTTTATAAGACTCTAGAACATAAGTCAGGAGATTGGGAGTCTAGTTTGCCAGCCATTGGCTCAGGTAAGCCTAATTCAAGATCAGCGAATCTGGTTGCTTCATTTGAGGTGGCAAGTTCTAAGTCTGGTTCAAGGGTGTACGATAGACATTGGGCTTTTTGTCAGATTGTATCCGGTTTATGTTCTCTCTTATTGATATAAGCCACCTTCTTCCAAAAAAATTCAAATTAGTTAAAAACATTTCTAGCTATTTTTCATATAAGTTTTCTTCATTTTATTAATAAAAATATATTTTAAATATAATTTTTTCATAAATCAACTGAATCAGCCAATCCAATCATTTCAACCAAAATTTCATAAATTTCAGCAGAATCATCGAATTTAGCCAAATTCAATTTACCTAACGGGCTCTATGTTTCTAACTGAAAGTAATATGATTATTTACAAAATAATTAAATAAGATTATTTGTGTATGTTTTGAGAGGTATCCAATAATAAAATGAAATCATTGATGATTATTGTGATGTTATATGTGTATTATTTTTATTTTAATACAGAGTATTTGATAACTAAGTTCTAATTTAAGAGTGCTAATTATTTTCTTAAAAGAATGAGAACACTTAATTGAGACGTCTAAAAGAGACAAATGAGAAGAAAGTTTAAATCAGATGGTAGCCGAGATAGATAATAAAGTTGTGCTTGCTGCCAAAGATCACACATATGAAGAAGGTTTAGAATATTTTGATACTTTCTCCCCCATTGTTAAATAAACAACAATTAGACTTATTCTTGCTATAGCTGATAGTAAACATTAATTTTTATATCAATTAGATGTTCATAACATTTTCTACATAGAGATTTGTTAGAAACTATATATGCAACCCCTGCATGGATACCTAACTCATGGTGACAAAAGAGTATGAGAAAATGATCTTAGGAGAGAAATTGGAATAAACGTGGATACCCTCTATTTCATAAATCAAGTGTGTAGATCAGAATTTCTCATTTGCAATATATTCAAGGTATACATTTTTTGAGTAAGTACAATCCTACTAGGAGAGCGAGCAACTTCAATCCCAAGGAAGTGCTTAAGTGGACCAAGGCCTTTGATGAAGATATTGCTTAGAATGATATACGTGTGTAACATTGTTCCCAACAAGCAGTACATAATCCACATGTATTCAGGAGGGCATTGGTATAATTATTTCCTTAGCGATAAATGAAAAGCGAGTGATCGGCCCGGGACTGCTAAAAACCAATCTACGTCAATGTTGCGGTGAATTTTTCATACCAATTTCTAAAAGCTTGACGAATGCCGTATAAATATTTTTGGAACTTGCATACTCGAGTGTCACCTGGTTTGGCAAAACCTTGCGAAATAAACATGTATACATCCTCATGCATGTCTCCATGTAGAAAGACATTGTTTACATCAAGCTGATGGACTAGTCAGGCACATTTGACCGCAACCACTAAGAGACACTGGACGGTGACTAACTTAGCGAGTGGTGCAAAGGTTCCCTCAATCTGTGTAAAACCCTTTTGCCACAAGACAAGCTTTGTAACGCTCAATGTCTCCATTGGGTTTGTACTTGATTTTTGTAAGTGCACTTAGATTCAACCAGCTTATTGCCAGGGGGAAGGTACTAAAACCTAGGTCCCATTTTCGTCAAGTGCTTGGATTTCCCTTTTCATTGCCTCCCTCCATAGCAGATCCTGGATGGCTTGTGGAAAATACTTGGGCTCATCATGGCAGTGATGGCCGCTAAAAAAGCACATTGAGTCGGTGAAAAAATATTATAAGAGAAAATGTGTGAGAGGATATACCATCGAAGCCGCCTGATTGTAGGTGGGCGTCGAGTGATCAAGCGAGGGTGGCAAGTCAACGACAAAATTCTCTAGATGATCCGGCATCCTCTGCGCCGCTCGTCCACTCTTCCGGGTACCTTCAGCATGTTGAGAATCATCAGTCTGGACAACTGATTCAGAAGGAGTAGGGATTGCCACACTCTCGAATGAATCATTTTCCAAGGAAACAATGTGCATAGGGGAGGCAGTTCCTCGGATGACTAGTCGCATTGGGGTCAAGCTATGTAGCGCTGTGAGATCGACATAAATTCGTTCCACGGCCATCTGAAGTGCTGTGTCAAAAGACTCATCATCCATAGGCAGATTGGTTTTGAAAGGAAAAATATTTTCAAAAAATGTGACATCCCTCGGACTATAGACTTTTTGTGACTTCATATCAAACACTTTGTAAGCCTTCTATCAGCTTGGATATCCAATAAAGACGCATGAGCTCCCCTATTTCACTGAATTTATCCATTCACTAGTTTTTTCAATGCGCGTTGCGTAAATAGAATAGTGCCCAATGTTATCTGTATTGTGTAAACACTATTACCTTTCTTATATAAGAAATGAACTTGAAACATTCTAGTGTTTAGCATTAAAGTTGAAATTAACAAAAAAAAATTGTAAATGTCATGGAAAGAATTTGATCCAAAAGTAATCATATATGCTTTTTGTATTGGTGCACACTATCCAAATCAAAGAAAGAGATCACCCGTATATGTTTCTGGTTATTGAATAACAACAAGTATAAGTCCATACATGCCAGAGTTATTGACTATAGTCTATAACCAAGTATAAGAACAAGTATCGATACTAAAGTTGGGTTTATTTCATTTACCAAGCTAAATACACAATTATATATAATTTAAACGTTGTTCACAAAAAGATATGTCTACATGCATGCACTTCTCAAATAGACACACCTGACCTGCAAGATAATAAAAAGTGTAATCCTTAAGAAGATAAAAAAAATATAAACCATAGTTTGGAGAAGCAATGCAACCGTTTCCAAGAAATAATTAACTGAAGAGCAAAGTTTGTGTAACACCGTCCCCAAATGTATTTACTTTTAAGTGAACAATATTGTATGTAACCTTGTGGAACGGTTAATGAGTTTACAATGTTATGGATTTTTATTAATTATTTTGCGTGAATAGTAAATTCGCACGTGGGGCCCGCACCGGGAGCGGGGGCCGCCCAATATTCCCGGGACTACATAAACTATCCATCTCGGTCTAGATAATATTTATATGGTGGGGGATAACTCATTTGAGCCATGGAAAGGTCCGGAGTTGACCGATTGGTCAAAGAGGCCTAAATACCGGTATTGGCAATTTAACCGATAAAAGCCCGAAATTGAATTTCGGGGACTTATAAATTAAAGTTGGGGTATGAATATTCATCATAAGAGTCTTAATGATGGAGAGCACATAATATATTTTATTTGACCCGATAAAATAAAATATATTTTAAATGGTCCGAAAAATACAACTTTCGGGACAAAGTGTACACTTCTGGACAAAAGGGGTTGACCTCCCACATGGGTGGGGCCAACCCACGAAATTAGCCACATTTTTTCATGACTTGGCCGGCTAGATGGTGGAAGAGGCATGGGTGATGTGTGTGAAGTGAAAGAAGAAGCATCAAACAAAAAAAAGGGACCACATCCACCCCATTTGACCTTTGAGACAAAAGACCATCCCCTCACCCCTCTCTCCCTCATTCCTCTCGGCCAGCACCAACCCCAGCAAGAAAAGAAAATCTCCATCTCCCTTTTCCCATCCTTGAAGAGAGCTCAAGCAATAGAAGTCCAAGGGGAAAGTTTAAAAGAAGAAAAAAGCTAGGAAAAGTGAGAAAGATTAAGGAACTTGATTAAAGTACTTTGGAGCTTCGCCGGAGTTTCGCCGGAGTTGGTCAAAGTTGGCCGGAGTTGGTCAAAGTTCACCGGAAATAGTCAAAGTTCAACCGCGGAGCGTAGAACACGCTTAAGCTCACTTAAGGTGAGGATGACCGACTATATTGCTTATAATTATTGGGTTAATTTCATAAGATTACCTAAATGAATTACATGTGTTTGGCATGATTTGTATATAATATAAAAAAATGCCTAAATGAGATTATTATTGTTTATAAGTAAAAGTGCATAATATACAAATTTATGAATAAATTGTGTATGATTATGTATTATGAATACAATGGTATAATAGTGTGTAAACTATAAATGAATTGTGATAAATATACTTTTACCTCATGTAAGGAAGTCATGGAAGGGTAAAAGTGATATTTTGATATTAGAACCAAGTTATACTTGAATGTGGAATTAAATTGAAATAGCCAAATTACTATGAAATTGCATTGGCTTATTAAGGTTAAATGACTAGTATAGAAATACTAGCCGGGAATGTTAGCATGGAAAGTGATAGAACAAATCCTAGGGGTTTGGATTGTGAAAGATGTACCTTAAGTAGTCATACGAAATGTCTTAAGGTAGAAATGAGTAAACGCTAAATCACCGTAGGAGTGGACCTTAAAGGTTACTCATAGTAGAGGAACTCTAGGCATAGAATTTGCTTAGTGAATTAGTATCGTGACTAGAGGAAGCCTCGAGCACGATGAAGAATGACTGGAGGAAGCCTCCAGCATTCGTGTAGGACGACTAGAGGAAGCCTCTAGCGTAACGTAATGTGACTGGAGGAAGCCTCCAGCACAACGTATGTAAGGTGATTAGAGGAAGCCTCTAACACCAAGTGGAGTGACTAGAGTCAGCCTCTAGCACGACAAAACATGACTAGAGGAAGCCTCTAGCATGGTAAACTAATATAGATGGGTGTGGCTTGAAGTCACGGGGAAAGGGTTAAATGCTTTCAAAGTAAACATGGGCCTTCGGGCGACTACTTGACTTTATATATAAAGTAAGTATACTTTCAAAAGAGGGTAACCACGGGTTATGACCTATAATATAATAACATCCTAGATTGAGGGTCTTGGAAACTGAAACTTTGATTATACTTAGTATAGTTGTCATTGTACTTGTCAAATGCTTCCAAGTACTGACCTCCCCTTCACGGGGGAGGCCACCTCACAGTTTCAGGTAGAACTTGAAGGTTGCTACCATCACCGTTGCTTCGGGCGGATTATCAAGGAGAGGAGACGTGGTTCGTGCTTCCTCCGTTTCTGTTTTAAACATTCAAATTAATGCTCATGGATACTATTTTCCGAATAATTATTTAGGGCTTGCACGCCCGTGTTTGCCACGTGTGGCTCGAATGCTGTATTAATATTTCCGTTGCTTAATTAAATGATTTACATTGTGATTGTTTATGGATGTACTAATGTGAATGGTATTCAAGATGCCTAGTATAGTATGGATGAGTTGGACTGCGGTTGACTATTCGTACTGTACGGCGGGTTGTTGACGTGTCCGGGAAGGTCCGGGGCGTGACAATTTAATTGGTATCAGAGCCATAGTCCGTAAACTTCATAATGAAGCTTCAAAATCCCTTTTGAAAATGATTTTGAAAACCATGAGCATAAACGTTTTGCACTTATAGAACTTTTGGTACTTGAGTTGCAAAGTCTCTAATTGTTAAGATGGTACCCTTAACGATTGGTATGACGGTGATTTGAGCCAAAAGATGTCTTTAAGTGCCTATCCGTCACTTGACATTTGATACGGGTCTAATGACTCCTTCTCTATCTCTTTTAGAAATGGAACGCACCGGTAAAGTCACCCGACGAAACCCGACTGGCCAGGCGCCGGGAAGGTCCCAACATGGCAGTCGAGGGGCATCAAGGGTGTCTCGGGGGCAGGGCCGTGCAGGCCACTCGCTGACCGTTAGTGACGGTCATGTTGAAACAATTGACGAGCATTATGAGTCCGAGGAGGATTCAACGTACCGACCGGGAACGGAGCCGGTTGAAACCCCATATGATGGGGAAGATGATGACATTAGCGAGGGGAGCGACGATAACGACGCTCTAGAAAGGATTGAGGAATTGCTCCGACAATATCATCAAGATCGCCAAAGGCGCCGGGCAAGGCGTGCTTCGAGGGGGGCTTCGAGGAGAGGGAGCCGTGTGAGTCCTAGGGGAAGCATAGAACCCCAAGGAGGGCGAGGTGCCGAGGTTCCTATCATAAGAATCTCGAAGTACCTAAAGGAGGCGAGAGACTTGGGATGTAAACCGTTTGATGGAACGGGAGACATCTCCGTGGCGGCCGAGTGGATCAAGAGATTCAATGAAGCGGCCCTGGATATGCAGCTGCCACCAAACATTAAGTTGAGAGTGGCCACAAGACTACTAGAAGGCATGGCGTCCACATGGTGGGACGGAGCTAAAGGGAAGTACGGTGAGGCCGTCACCTGGGAGAATTTCCGACAAGAATTCTTTAGCCAATACTACTCCGACTTTGAAGTGAATTTAAAGAGGAGGGAGTACACAACCTTAACCCAAGGGGGTGAGTGCACAGTGAAGGAGCTTGAGCACAAGTTCAGAAAACTTGCTGAGTTCATACCGGAATACATTTGTGATGAGAACCGGATGGTGAACCACTTCTGGAACGCCTTGGACCTTGATATACGTGAGAGGGCAACACAATTGCCTAATATGACGTTTAGCCAAGTGGTCAAACAAGGCTTGAAGGGGGAGAAGGAATGGGAGGAAAGGAAGCGAAGAAATGCCGAGGAGGCAAAGAAAAGAAAATGGGAGAACCATGGCCCCCAGGGTTCAAACAAGAAGGGGAATCACCGGGGAGGAGGATCCTTCAGGGCACCCGCACCACCATCAAGGGGGAATCCCAACATGAGTGGGCAGAACTCGGGATCACAAGCCCCGACGAAGCCTAAGTGCAGGAATTGCAAGAGAAATCACGAGGGCAAATGTCGTGATCCCCCACGGTGCTACCAATGCGGAGATACGGGGCACATAAAGCCCAATTGCCCTCAACTTGGTGGGAACCGGTCATCAGGGCCAAGCAGTGCAACCATGGTGAGTAGAAACCGGGGTGGGGCACCCAATGCAAGCACGAACCACGGCGGGGCAAGTACAAGCAACGCACCCTCCGTGAACCAAGGAAGTGCTCAAGCGAGAGTGTACGCAATGACCGAGGCCGATGCTCGGGCTAATCCCGACTCCGTCGCAGGTAATACACTTATTCTGGTCATTTCTAGGCTTACTTTGATCATATACGTCGTTGGGATTGAGTACGGGCCACCCCGGGGTCAAACCGGGTGAGTTAGGCCGAATCGGGCTGGAAACAGCCACTGCTGGCCAGGCACGCCCGCAGGCACGCCGTGCCTGGCATCGTGCCTGGAAGGCAGTGGCACCCGAAGAAAAAAAAAATTTTGGGCCAGGCACGGCCGCAGGCACGCCGTGCCTGGCGTCGTGCCTGGAAGGCAGTGGTGTCCGAAGTATTTTTGGCCAGGCACGGCCGTAGGCACGCCGTGCCTGGCATCGTGCCTGGCCGGCAGTGGCACGCAGGGTAAGTTCGTTGCACGCACGGTCGTGCGTGCCACCCAGGCACGCCGTGCGTGGGCCCCAGAACCCGAAAATCGAATTTTTTCGCTCCGTTCTTTTACGTTTGGACCCCCGATTGATTCCAAACCTTAGTATTTGCTTAATAACCTCCTAAGATGTGTAAAAACATTAGAAAATGTATCTCACATGGTGTATAAATGTAGGAACATTAAAGATTAATGGGAGATGTGCGAGAATCCTCATCGATACTGGGGCGCAACGATCATTTGTGAGTGAGGCATTCGCCGGGGGATTCAACGTACCCCTGTTACCGATGGCTCAAGCCCTATTGGTATCCACACCCCTAGGGGAAGACATCGAGAGAGATAGCCACTATCCATCGTGTGAGGTGGAAGTGGAGGGCCAAAACTTGTCGTGTGATTTCGTGCCGCTGAGTATGATTGAGTTCGATGCAATCCTGGGTATGGATTGGCTTGAGAAGCATCATGCTAGGGTCGATTGTTACACGAAAGTACTTGAACTCGAAGGCAATGAAGGGGTAACCTTACGCTTCGAGGGGGATAGGGCAAAATCCAATAGTTGTATCATATCCGCTGTGAGGGCTAAGGATATGATGAGGAAGGGGTGTCATGCATATCTAGCATATGTGGTGGACAAAACCAAAGAAGAGACGAGCATTGATGAAGTTAGGGTAGTATGCAAGTATCCGGACGTCTTTCCTAAAGACTTACCGGGACTTCCACCCGATAGGGAGATTGAGTTCGTGATCGAGGTCGAGCCCGGCACCAAACCAATCTCCATACCGCCATACCGTATGGCACCCGCTGAACTTAACGAGTTAAAAACCCAATTGCAAGAGCTTTTGGATAACGGTTTAATCAGACCAAGCCACTCCCCATGGGGAGCACCGGTCCTTTTTGTGAAAAAGAAGGATGGAACACTTCGAATGTGCATTGACTATCGTCAACTGAACAAGGTCACAATCAAGAATAGGTATCCCTTGCCTAGGATTGATGACTTGTTTGATCAACTACGAGGAGCAACCGTGTTTTCAAAGATTGACTTGAGGTCGGGGTACCATCAATTGAAGATTAAGGAGGATGACATACCGAAGAGTGCTTTCCGCACGAGGTATGGGCATTTTGAGTTCCTTGTTATGTCGTTTGGGTTAACAAACGCCCCGGCGGCATTCATGGACTTGATGAACCGAGTATTTCACAAATACTTGGACCGATTCGTGATTGTGTTCATTGATGACATCTTGATCTACTCAAAGAGTGAGGAAGAGCATGAGGAGCACTTGATACTCGTTCTTGAGACACTACGGGAGAAGCAACTCTATGCCAAATTTTCTAAATGTGAATTTTGGCTTAAGGAGATTGGCTTTCTCGGGCACGTGGTTTCGGGATCGGGAATTGCTGTCGACAACAAGAAGATAGAAGCCATCACCGAATGGGAGAGGCCAAAGAACGTCAAGGAAATTCGTAGTTTCCTTGGATTGGCAGGATACTATAGAAAGTTCGTGGAAAAGTTCTCTGTTTTGGCATCACCGTTGACAAAGCTCACTCGAAAAGGAGCTAAGTTTGTATGGGATGACAAGTGTGAGAAAGGATTCACTGAACTGAAGAAGAGATTAACCGAGGCACCGGTACTTGCATTACCCAAACAGGGTATGGGGTACGATGTC